>CM019697.1:6781973-7381973 GCA_009760885.1 Achatina immaculata | reverse complement strand
GAGCATAGTTATGTCATCTTAGTGAAAATATGACGGGTTTCTTAATGATATTTTTGTAGTTTTGGTATTCTCGCTTTGGTGGTTAGCTAAACGTCTTGTGTATAGTTTAATTTTGAACGTTCTGGCAAATAAAAGGTTAGTGGTGTAAGAGACTGTGAGAGATTCCTTGTAGGTAAGCAGCAACAAACTATGGGTATTCAATGTGAATAAGACAATAGGGTAAACATCAACAAACTATGGGTACTCAATGTGAAGAAGACAATGCTTGTAAGGTAACCATCAACAAACGGTGGGTACTCAAGGTGTAGAAAACAATGAGCGATTGCTTGTGGGGTAGGCATCAACATACGAATGGTACACAATGAGAGACAATCAGAGATTGCTTGTGAGGTAGGCATCAACATACGAATGGTACACAATGAGAGACAATTAGAGATTGCTTGTAGGGTAGACATCAACATACGAATGGTACACAGTGAGAGACAGTTAGAGATTGCTTATGGGGTTGGCATCGACGTAGCGATGGATACACAAAGTAGATTCTGCGGAGTGATATATAGAATGGATGGATGGATGGATGGATGGATGGATGGATGGATGGATGGATGGATGGATGGATGGATAGTATATAAGTAGAACTTAGTACCGAAAAACAGATAAATGAAAAGACTAAAAAAAACCTAATGGTGAGATAGAAGAATAAAATATATGACAGGAGAGATACACAATATAACCAGAGAGCCAGCCAAGCAAATGGCTGAACACTCCAGCAAAACAGTCAGACCGGCAAGCACATAGCATTGCATAGTTATCTTTGCACCTGCTAATCCAAGACTGGACGGAGGAAGTTCTTCATGACCTTCAGAAGATGGAGATTCCTATGTAGGTGACAAGAACCCCCTGGCTAAAAATTCAGAACAAAGTTCTTCAGGCCAGCAAAGAACATTTTTGTAATCGCGTACTTCCTGCGAATAAAGTAGGCAAATTCTTCCTTTCAAGGGAAATAACCTGAAAAATTATTACATTATTAGAAGATAATAAAAGGCACTGACTTCCTGATTGTAAAAAAAACTAGAAGAATATATTTCCCTATTTGCTAGCTATACTAATACCTTGAACTCTCATATGGTCATCATCATCTTCTTTCACTCCCTTGAGAGCATAGGCCATGGATAAAGGCTCTCCAGTCATCCCTGTTCTTGGAATTATTCTCTGCTTCCTTCCATGTTTATCCCTTGTCTCTGAACACTGTCATAATTTCCCTTCTTCAAGTAAGTCTAGGTCTTCCTCGTTTTCTATTTCCTCGAGGAAATAGAAAACGAGGAAGAGTGCCTGTCTTGCTATGCTGGTGTCGGGTTTTCTCAGAGTATGGCCAACCCACCTCCATTTCCTAGACATGATTTGTAGGTTCATAGGTTCTTATCCTACCATTTCCCAGACCTCCTCGTTCCTGATCTTGTCCTGCCATTTAATGTTTAAAATCCTCCTCAAGTAGTAGTTCATGAATGTTTGTATCCTCTGTTGTATTGTCTTGGTCATAACCCATGTCTCCGAAGCATAGAGCAGGACAGTCTTTACGTTTGTATTGAAAAGCCTAAGTTAAGCCTAACTTCTATGATAGCAAATTATAATAATTGTTTTTCTCATCCCAGAAATAAACTTGTTTTCTTAGAGTTCATTGATTCCCGCTTCACCGACTCCATTCAACTGTATCAACATTCTTCCCCGATATCGATTATTTAAATGTTTGCAGAATTTTAATACATATATTGGATTCGATCTTTTCCCCTTGCCATTAATTGTGTAGATATCATTTCTCTTTTAGACAGACATATAATATATTATCGTATATTAGAGTATCTTCAAAAGACATGTAATACTTTCAATAAGTTCATTACAATTGTTTCGAAAATGAGTAATATTAGAAAACTAATTAGACGGTGTATAGACTTGCTGATACTCATCTAGAGAATTATAATTAGATAGTTATTATAGCTCAGTCAGTCAGTCAGTCAGTCAGTCATTTGCATGTCCCTTGCGGAACTTTGCCTACCTAACAGCTCTTCTGTAGGCCTCTCTGTTGTAAGCAAGAAGCCTGCTGCTGATGTATCCATTTGCAGATTATCAACACTATCTTGCAGCCAACGTCGCCTTGGTCTTCCTCTCTTTCTTTTTCCCATTTTTCCTTCCAAGGCAGTCTTCTCTAAATTATCATGACGTTTAATGTATCAAAAATATTACAGTTTTCTCTGTTTAATCTTCTTTACTAGCCAACCTTCTTCGATATTAAGCTCTTATAGTATGTATATATTTGTTCATTTTTGTGTCCATGATATTTGAAGAACTCTTCTGTAGCATTTACATTCACAGGCATTCATGTTTTTCTCAGTTGTTGTGTTAAGTGTCCAGTCTCACAGGCATATGTTGTGATGGAAAAGATGCATGCCCTTAAAAATCGTATTTTTGTAGTTCTGTCTGTTCCTCTCCACAGATTCTTTAGTTGTTTTATTTTTTTGAAGAGCGATAGATGTCACTCCTTTTAATTTCCCTCATTACTATAGCTATATTATAGTTATTTTAGATGTATTATAGTCATTATAGATATGTTATAGTTATTATAGCTATATTATAGTTATTACAGATATATTGTAGTTATTATAGCTTGAAAGTAAATTATCTTTAGCTGATTATTTTTTTTATACAAAATCCTTGTGAAGCTATCTGTAACTGGTCGTGTGTTATAATATTCATTCATTTGTGTCGTCTCGGTGTTCTTCATTTTTCTACAATCTTTGGTGTTTTTTTTTAATTCTGATTTTAAAAAATTTTCTTCTGACTTCTTACTTTGTCAACGCCGTTCAGATATTTTTCTCTCTGTCTCCTTCTTTTTCCTGTTTCCCCTTGAGTTTCCCACTGACCAGTGGGTCTTCCAACGTCTGTGTTCTCATGCGATGCGCATATAAATTTGTTTTGTTTTCTTGTTTGCCGCAATTATGTTTACTTCACGGTATAGTGTAATTTATTTGTTGAGCTAGTTTCCACAGAATAATGTAAGTTATATGGCCTCTGTGGCTAATTTAACAACACAGTGTAGTTTACATTTTATTTCCATAGCAGAAAGTAATTTATATCTTATTTGTAGCTAAATTCCACAGCATAATGCAATTTACTTGTAGCAAGTTGCCGGCTTTTATAGCTTAAGGTAATTTATTTGTGACACAAGGCAATGTTTTGTAACATGTTGTGATTTATTTCAAACCAAGTTTTGTACCAAAATTATTCAGCTTCACGCTGAGTCAACCAATTTATGTTTTTTTTAATTGTTCTCCCCAGATTTTGCGAAAGCTTCACAAAAAAGAAAACAAAATCAGCGAAGTATATCATCTATCAGCAGCAATGAACTGCAGAACTGCTAAAAATACTCCTAAACATGGCTCCCATATTGAGATTCCATTGACTGGCAACATCACCTTGGTTACCATGAGAGCTTCAAATGTGAAGCGTTTCCATAGATTCATCTATTTTTACTAAGGAAATGTTGCCCAATAGTGACTTTTGTGAGAGCTCTTCTGGCGTAATCAGAACGAATGGACTTTAAAGGTATCATTCTGCGTGGCTGTAAGAAAGATATTTGCCGACGGAATATTCACAGAAACTTTCTTAGGCGACTGACTTATCTGTTCTTGTGGTCTTCCTCCGCAGCATTGTCAGAGGAACAGTGCGTTAGACAGAAAAAGTTCTCGCCTTGATATTCAGTATGGAATGCAAATTTATTCTATTTAATTATATACGTTTTCGTGTGCTGTATGGTTTTCACTGACACAATCTAAGACGTACCAGCTCAAGCGTGAAGTTCCCCAGCTTTTTTTCGAGGAAGATTCAGTTTTCTAGAGTATCAGAAATGGAGTCCGAGCCCAGTGGCCTATCGGATGCTCATTTCGTGTCGCAACTACCAAGTGAGACGGAGAACACGACAGCCAGTTATGAGAATATTTCCTTCATAGACCCCCAGTGGGAAGCATTCGAGAAGTTAGTGAGGATTGTTGTGCCCACCGTTTTTGGGGGCATCTTTGTTCTGGGTCTGTTCGGGAACTCTTTGGTCATCTTGGTGGTTCTGACGGACAAGCACATGAGGAACACCACTAATATCTTGATCCTTTCACTTGCAGCGGCCGATCTTCTGTTTATCCTGTTCTGCGTACCTTTCACGGCTGCAGGCTACGTTTTGGAAATCTGGCCATTTGGAGATATTGGATGCAAAGCAACAAACTACGCAATGTATGTCTGCGCGTACGCAAGCGTGTACACACTAGTCATGATGTCTCTGGACCGCTATTTGGCCGTTGTTCATGCAATTCGATCTATGTCCTGGCGCTCAGAACGGAACACATGGATTGGTATAGCCATTATTTGGGTCATTATCTTGTGTGGAAACATACCTATTGTGCAACAGTGGGGCGTTCATGTATACCAGTGGACTGACACTGAGAACAGATCGGCTTGTTACCAGATTTCTGCCCTCGATGATGTAATAAATGAGCAGTTATTCTTCGGATGCTTCTTCTTCTTTGGCTACGTGATTCCCTTGGGGATCACCGTGCTGCTGTACGGCCTCATGCTGAAGCGTTTGCTCTATGGCGTTGTACCTGGAGGAGGTAGCCAGTCTTCAGAGAGTATGAGAGCGAAGAACGTGTCACACGAATGGTGATAATCGTTGTCGTCATCTTCGCGTTGTGCTGGCTTCCAATACAGATCGTGCTCTTCTGTCAGAAAGTACTGAACGTGCCGAAGACTATACCTTACCTGGCCTCCATGCTGGCTGCCAACTGCCTGGCGTACATGAACAGCTGTGTTAATCCCATCCTCTACGCTTTCCTGTCCGGCAACTTTCGGCGCAGTTTCCGCAGGTTCCTGTGTTGCTCGGGCAGCACCCGTAGAATGGACTACGAGCGAACAAACATCCGCTTCACGGTAACTGAAAAAGAGGCAAATCATACAAAGAGCACGTGCATCAACAACTCGAAAACATACACGGCTGTTTAACTTAATATCGTGTATGTTGTGTGTGTTTATCAGAGAATGTGTGTTTCATTCACCTGTTTAGCCACGTTATTAAATTAATGTCTCCAACTGTTACGTGGGACAGTGTTTTTGTGGTCACTCAGAAGTCACCATGTAACGGGAAAGGTAACTTTTCTTCTTCTGTCGCTGAATCCTCTGTTGCGTTATATGATAATGCTGCCTGCACTTTCTGGAATATTTTTGAATAACTCTAGTAAAATGGAAACGTTAATGCCAATGGAAATCAATAAAGTGAATCCAGAATGTGTCAGTCAACTACAACAGTTCCTCAGTGTGCATTGGCAACGAGGTGAGATTAAGACTGAAAGATAAAGACTGCCTTCCTAGAACATTTACCATAGAGTGTGTGGACTCAGCTTCTGGACCTTGCTGAGGTCCAGTCTGTGTTTTCCTGTATGAGAAAGCAATATTTAAAGAGACTGTCACACCGCCGTTGATGTATAATAATATTAAGGAGCAGTAGAAGAAAAAGAATGATTCGTGTAATCTTAAAATACGATTTTGAGGAAGACATATGTCAGCTGTGGATCTCGTCAGGCATCTGTATATTGCTGAGCAGTATCTGTCATAGCTGACTCTGGCAACATTTGATTACTACAGTCGACCGCGGTACGTCATATTTGTAGTGCATAGGCCAGTGTACTTGCACCAGCGACTTCTGTTTTTTTCCAATTTTGTCTTCGATTTTTCTTTTAAAGTTCCGAGGTGCCCCTACACAGATCCACACTCCACATAACACAGTCTTCTACCAGCTCTTCCTAGTCTTAGTGACTATTACGGAAAATCTCTCATGGATGCCTTAGAAGTGAATTTGCGCCTCAGTTTTGATCTAGCTCTAGCTCGTGGCTTCCATGGACTTACGGAAGTTCATCTTACAGAACCCGATTTGCGATATTGTTATCTCTGGATCTCCTAACAGGTCACAGCTATTTTGATCTTGTACTGCTCGATTTTTTTTTGGTCATTATTATGCATAATTCGAAGCAGAAATACTCAAATTTCGGTGATTTTAGAATCGCCAGGTGGAATGAAATCTGAATAGATATTCTGAAGAATACCGCTAATTTATTGTATAAATTTTGTTTCTTTTAATGAAAGCTGAAAATTTACACAGACTGCTGTGTACAGTGTTCTGAATATATTCTGCAACAAAAGAAGGTAAATGTATCTCATCCTATTTTATGTATCTGTTACGTGTTATATTTATCATACACACTACTTCTGTTTACTTGTATATTCTGGTTATCATTAGCTAATGTGTGTTTTAAACGTATTTTTATCTATTACGTCCTATGTCTTCACGTTGCATTAATGCATTTACTTTTACATTTGTATATATCTCACTGATTCGTTTTCCACTTGGTACACTTGTTTTGGTTGCTTTGTGGCCAGTCTGCAAAGTGGAGGTTGACTGGCGATCAGTCTTACAGAGTGGAGATTGACTGATGACCAATCTACAGACTGTAGGTTCAGATTGTTGTAGCTGATGCAGCGGAGCGGATCTGACCACAGTTGATTTACTGAGATCCCAGTGGACTAGAGAGCTTAGTTTTCTAAACAGAATCCACCACTACAGATAATGTGATGCTTTCCTATCAATCGGGCCAGGTTGAAGTAAGGTAGAAGTTAGCAGTGAAGTAACAAAAGTAAGGCTGAAGTTAGCAGTGAGCTAACAGAAGTAAGATAGCAGCTAGCAGTGAGCTAAAAGAAGCAAGGTAGCTAGTAGCAACAAAGTACCCGAAGAAAGGTAATTTCTTTAATTACTTAACCGAGTTAAGACAAGGTCTTGATCACTTCTAGTTTGACGACCCTGATGTCCTTTACCTTCCTGTAACTCGGAGCAGGATGTTTTCTTAGCAGTTCACGCCCTGAAGATCTTGGAAAACAGGATGGTGTCGGACTGGGAGTGTAGAATATTCGAAGACCCAGAGCGAACCCAAAAAAAAAAAAAAGGTAGACTCCACCACCATCTAACCCAACCCCGTTGGTCAGCCTGGACCAGTTACTGGGAGCAGCAGCGGTTAGATAGTGCAGGGTCTTAGCCAGCTCTGATTCACCTGCCGTGATAAAAGTACAATGACTCTTACAGTTTCCTTGCCGTTCTAGTACAGCCTTGGCTTCTGTGGAACATTCTCGTTCATATTTTCGAATTAACAATTCTATTAATAATATGTTGCAAAATCAGAGAATATCATGAAATGAAGTATCACAAAAAAAGATCATTTAAATATTTTTAAAATTAAAAATAAGCCGTGATATCGGTACGTAACAGGGAATTTGAATTTTAAGTTTCGATAGATGGTAAAAATCTTCACTGCGTTATTTCCCAGCAAAATATTGCCGCTGTGATGTTTGGTAACAGAAAATATTGCTGCTGTGATGTTTGGTAACAGAAAATATTGCCGCTGTGATGTTTGGTAACAGAAAATATTGCTGCGTTTGATAGGTTAAGAGTCAAAAGCAATGAAGGATAAACTCATAAAGCACGATTAGCCTGATTATAAACTCAGATATTCCTAGCATCCATGGATAGTTAACGCTGTTAGAGACCGTTAATCTTGTTAATCCCACCTGTCTTCTTCTAGTTCTTGTATTCGTCCTTTCCCGCGCTATCTCTTCAGCGGAACTTATCTTGATTAACTTGCCCCACACGACTTCACTAACATCTTGAACAGTGGTTCTCAACCTCGTTTTAGATCCGATGATCACTTTTATAAACTACAAACTTGTATAAGTTGAGTACCACCGTCTTGTATGTAATATCGCAATGCCATGAAGTGGATTGAGGAAATTACAGGAAGCTTAAATGTCCCGTCATATGAACCCAAACCCTATCAAGACGTCTATTTGTCTCCTCTTAACTGTACTTATTCAGTAAGTGAAAAAGGTAAAATCCCCGTTTTGATACCATTAAAGCATATTAGGGATACGATGTTAGGCCCGTATTTCCAAGACCTTCGGCGCATGCAAGTCAGTATCACACTTGGCCACATTTAACCCCTCAGATTTCTCTGGTACCCATTTTTTAGAGACTGGGTGGACCTCATGGCCCTTTCTGATGTGGTGGTCCCAGAAAAGAATCCCACTGCTGGGACCCGAACCCGTTACCACTGGGTTAGTAGATCGAGCGCCCAGTCACTCAGCCAAACAGGCCGCAACTTATTAAAAATATGTCTCTCGTAGTAGTAATTCGATGACGCAACCGTGGATCACCTGTTAGGATCTCTTGTGGCCCGCTGACCACAAGTTGGGAACCACTGATCCAGAAGATTTCAAGAAGAAAAAAAAGCAGCTTATAAATGATCATTCTAGAATTAGAGCAAATTAGAGCCAAAACTGCTATAAGGCAAAGGCGTTTTTTGCTTTCTCTTTTACGGTAAAGTTTGAAGATTGTGTGTTGCTGGCTCTTTTTGATTCCCTCACAGTTGTGGATTTTTTCTTCTTGACAGAGAAGGTTTTCCAGTTTTCTAGGAATTAATACTTTTTTTGTAATTCCATGTATTTTACGTGAACTAATTTTTTTGTTCATGAAAGCATGCTTTGTTTCTTCATCTTCTTTCTCCTGGGAACCGCAATATGGCAGTTTTTGCAGCCGATGCGATGAGGATGTTGGAGCACAGCATCGTGTCGGATTGGGAGTGGGGGGTGTTACTGTGGGTATTTTATCAGTCCCTGAGTAGGGCTAAAAAGCAGGGGACGCGCAGTACTTCTTTAGCAGGCGCCCCACCGCCGTGGAAGATTATGGCCATCCCTGCCTTGCTGGCCAGGCTAGGCCTGTTACCGGAGATACCAAAGGAGAGGTGGGATAGGGTCTTGGTCAGCTATGGTTCGTCACACCTGACGCTGTCATCAGTTCTGGGTCAGTGATTTCCTAACTGAACAGCGTCTTCGTGGATATTTTAAAAGAGGTTTTAGTAATTAGGTAACTTTGAAAATATATGCTTAGAAGAATAAATTCTTACGCAGATTCATGTATTTTCTTTTATTTCTATAGAATTAATACTTTTATTAATTAATATTTTTGTCTTTTAACTTTAAAGTAAGAGGATATGTCATCTTCTCTGTTGATAAGATCGCTGCTTTCAATGCACACGTGTCTTCAAATATTCAAAGAATCTGAAACGCATTCTGTTCTGAAAAAAAAATGATACTTGTTTCAGGTATTTTCTGATACTTCCATAAGACTGTTAACAAACTTTATTTAAATACAACACAGAAGAATCCAAAGATTTCAAAGTATATACAGGCACATCTCGGAGATATTGCGGGTTGTTCTAGTTCGCCGCAATATAGCGAATATCATAGTAAAGAAAGTCACACACACATTTCTGTTTGGCTTTAACGTATCCAGAATATTTCAGTTTTCTCTCTCTAATTCTCTTTACTAGCCAGCCTTCTTCAATATTAAGTTCTTGGATTTATTTATTCTTTTTTGTGTCCATGACATTTGAAGAACTCTTCTGTAGAATTTACATTCAAAGGCATTTATGTGTTTCTCAGCTGTTTTGTTAAGTGCCCAGGTCTCACAGGCATATGTTGCGATGGGAAAAATGCATACCCTTACAAATCTTATTTGTGTAGTTCTGTCTGTTCTTCTCCACAGATTATTTAGTTCTTTTACTTTCTGAAGAGCGACAGATGTCCTCCTTTTAATATCCCTCATTGTATCACCATTATTAGTTAGTAATGATCCAAGATACTCAGAACTCTCTACCTCTTCCAATTTTTCCTCATTGATACATATTTCAGCTGCCTTATTGCCTTTTGTCAGCGATTATAGAAGCCTAAAATCATGTTTACAGTGTAGTCTGGTAAGTACCGTAGTCTAACAAAACAATCTGCCGAAATAATAGCATTTTTCCTTATTGCACAAACAAGGCAGTCTTAATCACTCACGCCCTCAGTGAATTGTGACATGTTTGATAGTCTTGCTTCAGCATTGCTGGCTGCTAATTGATCAAGTCGCTACTTGGTGAGAGTTGGGGCGAACGGCAGTTTCTTACAATAAGATAACAATGATATCAGAGACGTGCTGCTCTTCCTTCCACTTACATATTTAGGGTCCATTATGGTGCTATTGAAAGGTCCAATTTCATTTTAAATAACAATGAAAGAAACTGAAATACGCTCGTATTGCAAGGACATCAGAATGTTACACAAAGACCAATAACGTGTACATGCAGTAAGCAAACTGATTCCAAGTAGGTGCACTCTGAAAATAATAAACTTGAATAATTTGATGAAAAGAGCAATATCAGCAACACGCAATTGCGTGAGGCGCAATAAAGCCAGGTGTGCCTGTATATCACCACGTTTTAGTAGAAACATAATTAGCTGTGCCACCGCGGCAGTTTGTCTGATTAGAAACCTGCTGTTCAGGTAAGTTCTGGGAGGTTAAGAAAATCACCACTAACCACGTCCAGTCCGATGTGACAGCTTTGTCTTCACGATTTTCACTGCATCACTATCTACAACAAAAAAAAGTGGGTTCGCTGATACACGGGAACCTTATAAGTACATGTCCAAGTCTGAGTACTGTGGTATTTTGTGAAAGATATTAAATGTATTTTTCTAGAAATCCACTTTTTTGTGGGAAATAAAATCAACCAGTGAGCGTTTCTAGGTATCCAGATATTTTATGAATAATAAACCGTTCGCTTTTTGGCCAAACACTATAAGAAATAACATCTTGTTGGCAGAAGTTATTGAGGAAAGGCGCTGGCGATGGTTGGGACATGTGCTCCGAATGACTGACAACTCACTACCAAAAATATCACTAAGATGGACACCGCAGGGGAACAGAAGTAAGGGTAGACCAAAAGAGACATAGAGAAGAACAACAGAAAGGATGTTGAACAATAGAGGGCTCACCTGGGCAAGAGCAGAAAAAAAAGGCAAAGGACAGACATTTGTGGAAAACCCTTGCGGAAGCCCCATGTTCCCTGGGCACTTAAGGTTCAGAGAGAGAGAGAGAGAGAGAGAGAGAGAGAGAGAGAGAGAGAGAGAGAGAGAGAGAGAAACCGTGGGTTTCTGAAAGCATAGCTGCTCTGACGAATAATCTTTTTTTTTATTTCTAATGTCTAGAAAATGATTGCAGACTATATAATTATAAATCACGTACTGTGTGTCATGAAAGTGGGGTTCGTCCACTTTATCGGTGCGTTTTCATTACATGAGAGAAACATAACTTGGAAAATGAACATTAGATAAAATAAGGTGGATTTCACCAAACTGTTTGCTAGCTAGTCTTGATTGGAGTGCTCTTGGATTAAATCTCTGATATCCATGAATATTACCAAGTTTTTGAAGATGGTAGCGGGAAGAATGGTTGCAGTGGGGTTTTTTTTTTAATAAGTTCAGGGGAGAATTGAAGAATAAGCTCGTTTACCCTGGCTGAGGGATACATTAGGTCATATCATCGCCATCACTTTGTTCGCCAAGGTTTTGTGGCGACTTCTTTACTAGTATCACTGCTGAGCGGCGAATTATGGTCCTCACTGGCTAAGGTTAGCTGATTCTGGAGCCATTTTCAGTTTATCCAGAACAGAGCACTAAGATATACTGCATTTTGAGGGGAGGAAATGATTAAGGTTTATGGACAGGATACATTTGTAAATATACATAAATTGTTGTGAATTTTTATATAGTAATGTTAGTCTTGTATTGCTGTACATATATAATTATTTTCATAGATATAATCGCAGGTACGTTACTATATGTATATATGTAAAAATATTACACGCTATGATTATGTAAATAATAGAGGATAGAAGTCTAGTACTCAAGATCTGAAATAATCGTACTAGCCTTTCATCTGAAGAGATTGACGCGTTTTCTTTCAAATGAGATGAATGTAGGAACTGTATAACCAGTTCTTGTAAATCTTCTTAGAAATCTACAGTTTAAGGTATAGCACGTGGCCTTGCCAGTCTGGCTAGTATCAGTCAGAAAATCAGGATTAAAGAGTTCTGAAATGAATCTTAAAAGCAGTACTTCTTCAATATGGTTATAAATGGCATGAAATATATCTCAGTAATGGCAGTCACTAATAAGAAGAGATAACAGCCGAACTTATTAAAGCAGGAGGAAAGGAATGTGCAACAATCTATCATGCACTGTGTAAAAAGATATGGCATTCAGGTACTTGGCCAAAAGAATGGAAAAGAATTGTATTCATACCAATACCAAAAAACGGTAACTTGACATTATGCACAAACTACAGAACCGTTGCCCTGATTAGTCATGCCAGTAAAATTCTATTTAAAATAATAATGGATAGATTTCGTAAGAAAATAGAAGAAGAAGTCAATATGGTCCAAGCTAGTTTTAGGAAAGGAAGAGGATCAAGAGATCATATATTCAATATAAGATTAATAACAGAGAAATGTAGAGAATTTAATGTGAATCTATATTTATCTTTTATAGACTACTCAAAGACATTTGATTGTGTACAACACCAGAAACTTTGGGATATAATGGACAAAATGAAATTTCTAACACATTTGATACAATTAACATCACTGCTGTATCTAGACCAACAGGCAGCAGTAAGATTACTTATTTCACTTGTATATTGAAAATATAATGAGGAATGTTAGAAAAGATGTAGACAAAGAATATTACAATGCCATAACAATTGGAGATTATGAAATACCAGAGATTAGATGTGCTGATGACACAATATTACTGTCCACAACACAAAAAGGAATGGAAAAACTAATTATGTCAGTCCGTAAGAATAGTGAAGAGCAAAACCTCTCTATCTTAATACGAAGAAAACTAAATTGATAACAACTGACAACACAAATAAGGCAGCTGAAATATGTATCAGTGAGGAAAAATTGGAAGAGGTGGAGAGTTTTGAATATCTTGGATCATTACTAACTAATAACGGAGACACAATGAGGGAAATTAAAAAGAGGGCATCTAACGCTCTTCAGAAAGTAAAAGAACTAAAGAATCTGTGGAGAGGAACAGACAGAGCCACAAAAATAAGATTTTTAAAAGCATGCATCTTTCCCATCGCAACATATGCCTGTGAGACCTGGACACTTAACAAAACAGCTGAGAAACACATAAATGCCTTTGAATGTAAGTGCTATAGAAGAGTTCTTCAAATATCATGGACACAAAAAAGAACAAATATATCCATACTACAAGAACTTAATATTGAAGAAGTTTGGCTAGTAAAGAGGATTGAACAGAGACAACTTAAATATTTTGGGCACATTAAACGTCATGATAATCTAGAGAAGACCATCTTGGAAGGGTATCTAATGGGAACAAGAAAGTGAGGAAGACCAAGGCGAAGATGGCTGCAAGACATCGATGATAATCTGCAAATGGATACATCAGCAGCAGCAGGCCATCTTGCTTACAACCGAGAGGCCTACAGGAGAGCTATTATGTAGGCAAAGTTCTGCAAGAGACATGCAAATGACTGACTGACTGAATGCCAATCATTGCGTTATATATTTTTCTAAGACAAGTTGTAATGTATGAGCAAAGATAGACAGTAACTGATTAGGATTGCTGATGATTTATAAGGAAGATCTAGGGTATGCGTAGTTTCAATGTTGGAGAAATTTCATACATTGATTTGTAGTAAGCGGAATTTGCAGTCTGTCAGAGAATGCCTTCATTATTGAGGGGTGAGAAAAGTACAAGTAAGAGATAACTAACAGGGCTACTCGTTTACATTTACGTGTGTAAAATTATATTTCGTCACTTCAGCAAAGCTGGTGTAGCTGAGCATGCTGAAGATATAAAGAACTGAGCAGCTTTACTTGATGACACCAAAGTTTCTGATATAACTCTTCGGTGTAGAACTTCTTTGGATGAATATAATACGTTGAGCGAAACGTTATAGTCTTGTACTTTATTATGAAATAAAACTACGTTTATTTTTATATTTATCAGCAGTTACGTTTTTTAAAAAGGACTGTTTTGTGAAAATTCAGAGGGCTAAACTTACCAAAGTTTAACTGGGGTATTGTAGAAACATTACTGCAAGAAAATGTCCTAAATTTGTACAAATTTGAAGACTTTTAGTTACAAGACATCTTGCCAAAATCTCTTCAAAAAATTTCCTCTTGACTTTCATTCTTTTTTTTTTTTTTTTGGTCGCTCTCGATTTGTCCTCCAAATAATCATCAATGTTATCTTTTCTGTTACTCAATGTTGCATGTTGTGTTTTCGTTGTGTGGAACATCCATGGCGGGTTTTGTTGTTTCAGTCTGTGAGTTTTTGTCATGTTCGGATAAGCGGGTTTTTGTGATTAGTAAAGTTGTTCACCTAACAGATTCAGTAAATAACCTATTTCTTTCACAGCCACTTCTTTCTTCCATTATTTTCTAATATTTTTTTTCTAAGCAGCTTGAAATATTGATTATTACTTCATTAAATGCGCTCTACTGTCGTTTACTCCCTGAATCGTTGCATTATATAGAGTAGTTTGTTAGAAGGGAAAAAAAAGAGACATTCTGTTAAAACCAACACCAACATTATTGAAAAAAAAACTGTATTGCTCTTGTAGTTGTCACTTTTTTATTATTAGCATGGCTTTAATTGTTGTTATTGTGGTTGATATTTTTTCTCATTATCTGTACCAATATTTGTACTGTAAATGTGAATGATACTTTTCTCGGCACATAAAATAATCATTGTTTAAATGTCTCACAATTGCATATAGTCTGCATACATAAATACCATCAGCATTAATCAGTCCTTTCTTTCTAAAATAGACTGAATATATTATGACTGCTTTATGTCTTTGGAGCAGGGGAGTGTAGATACATTGCTGAAACAGTGAAGGCTATGTCCAGCCATGTCTTTGACTTGGTCATCATCGTATCATGGGCTTTAGCTCTGAAATTCGAGTGAACTAACCACTTCATCATTCAGTGAATGCACGGGGTATTCATGGTCTTCTTCGTGGACCCAATGTCTTTGAAAGACTGAAGATGTTGATCCCTATGTAAGAAAATCATTAGCTCACGAAGAGGAACTCTTACATCACGACGGTGAGAGACGGACATGAGAACAGACAGAAGACAAATCATTAGATTTACATTGCCTGAACTGCACCTGTTAGCAATGACAACTTCTGATTGCAGTAAACTTACTGAAATAGCCTTTTTTGTGGAGTCATATAACATGGTCAGCTATAAATATTCCACTGAAATAGCCTTTTTTGTGGAGTCATATAACATGGTCACCTATAAATATTGCACTGAAATAGCCTTTTTTTTGTGGAGTCATATAACATGGTCAGCTATAAATATTCCACTGAAATAGCCTTTTTTGTGGAGACATATAACATGGTCACCTATAAATATTCCACTGAAATAGCTTTTTTGTGGAGTCATATAACATGGTCACCTATAAATATTCCACTGAAATAGCCTTTTTGTGGAGTCATATAACATGGTCACCTATAAATATTCCATTGAAATACCTTTGTGGAGCCATTTAACATGACTAGCTATAAATATTCACCTATCTAAATACTGTAGATAACTTTCGTGTTTTAAGATAGTTATTTCTCAACTCCTGATAATAAAACTCTACTATTTAACAAATTTTCTCTTGGCACATTTTTCAGATTTCCAGATTTTAAAAAAATAATTAATTTCTAACAAGTATTTTTTTAAAGATTTTTCTCTGTTGCTTATGATCACGTTGTTATTTTTAAAATATCTTTGTTTCAAACGAAATAACTTCTGTATATAAAAGAATTATCTAGTTTAATCTTGTGTTTTATTTAACATTTAGTTTCACATGAAATAAGGAACACATATGTTTTTTGTCAGTGTAGGAATATCTCTCTCTCTCTCTCTCTCTCTCTGAACCTTAAGTGCCCAGGGCACATGGGGCTTCCGCAAGGGTTTTCCGCAAAGGACAGGCATTTGCTCAACATCCTTTCTGTTGTTCTTCTCCATGTCTCTTTTGGTCTACCCTTACTTCTGTTCAACTGTGGTGTCCATCTTAGTGCTATTTTTGGCAGTGAGCTGTCAGTCATTCGGAGCACATGTCCCAACCATCGCCAGCGTCTTTCAGTGTAGGAGTAGGTAAAGGTACAATTCCGACTTCCGCGCCATTAAGGCACACTAGGGACACAGTGTTAGGCCCGTGTACTACCAAAACCATCAGCACATGAAAGTCTGATGTGGTCAGTATCACGCCTGGCCCCATTTAGCTTTCTAGATTTCTCTGGTACCTATTTTTAGAAACTGGGAGGAGAGGGGGGGGGGAGAGGCCGACCCCTGGGGGCCTTCTTGATGTGGTGGTACCAGAAAAAAATCCCTACTTCTGGGACTTGAACCCGGTACCATCAGATTAATAGAGCAAGTGCCTAACGACTCAGCCAACCAGGCCCCCCAGTGTAGGAATATGAAATCTTAATTCTATTTTAACTATTTTTTAAAGTGGTTTTCCTGAAACCATGAGAAGTGTGAAAAAGAGAGCTCCAATGTTATAACTGAACTAATCCTGTTTTATGGATGTGAAACAGGGGCAGTTACCAGGGAAGTACAGCGCCACCTGGAGGCCATGGAAATGTAGTTCCTTAGAAGAATAATAAAGATACCATGGGCAGCAAGAGGTCAGACGAAGAGGTCCTGGAGGTGACAGAACAGAGAGACAAGCAATAACAACATTCGGGAAGAGACAATCCACATTCATAGGACTCGTCATCAGATCGGCTGGATTGGAATATTTGATAACAACATGGATGATAAGAGACGGGCAGACAGAGAGCGACGATGATGGATGGACTGATGAACCGGCATGGAGAAAGAGCACCAGTCCACCTCATAACTAACACCCGGAAAAGAAAATTGTGGAAAGCGTGACTGCCACGGCCTGCCGACATGGCCCCGGGTAGATTGATAGGTTTCTGAAACACTCAAAGAAATTGGTACAGTGACCACTTCGTTTTAACGGGACGCGGTCAGTACAGACTTCGGTTAAACAGGACGTTATACCCAGTTGTCCGAATCCTTTCCGGGTTATTCCTGACCTGCCCGCTGTGATAACTGTTCATGTCTACACCGACATATACACAGAACTGCTAAAAGATATGTGCAATTAGATGTTTAGAAGAAAGGAATTTTGTAGAAGACTTAGAAGCCACATTTGAACAGACAGAAAACTCTGTAGACCAACACCTTTCTAGTATGTATAGTTTCAACACAGCTGTCCTAACCCAAAGCAAATATACGCGTATTTCCCTTCGTATGTTACTTCATTTATAACGTTTATTTTATTTCATTACTGGTTTTTTTTCTGTATTAACTTGCTATTTTGTATCATCTTTGGCTTTGCCAACTGTAAACGTTAGATAACAAGTGGCACTCTACGCATATAACATGACCAAAAAAAAAAAACGTGATTTTTAAGAAAACATAAATGGACAATGTCGCTGTTTATACAAAATAACGATCGAGTACAGAGTATGGTAAACTTCTATGTTCTTGATGTGTAATAAATACAATACACATGCCCTTTATGCATGAAACTCTTTTGTTTCATTCTGTTTATTTTTCTTCACACCATTTGATGCTGTTTTTTTATAACTTTTCTTTTCATATTTTTATCTTTGTATGCCAGTAGTTGTCCGGGACCGTGTGTCTATCTATCTATCTATCTATCTATCTATCTATCTATCTATCTATCTATCTATCTATCTATCTATCTATCTATCTATCTATCTATCTATCTATCTATCTGTCTGTCTGTCTGTCTGTCTGTCTATCTTCTCACCTACCTACCTATCTACCCACTCACCCATCCATCCATCCATCCATCCATTCATCCATCCATCCATCTATCTCTGTATATCTGTTTATGTCTGTCTGTATATCGCTCACATCAGCACTATATGAGTTCCATTTGGACAAAATAACTAACGTTTCTGAAAATATCAGAAACCCTGACACTAGGAATGTTACATTTAACAACCACTGTAAATATATCTTATCTTATATCTTATATCCTTCCCGTGCCGTTAAACGTCACATAGGGCTCGCAAAGTAGTTCGCTAATTTTTCCTGTCTTCGGCGAGTCTTTCAACCTCATCAAAGGATGTAAATATATATATATATATATTACTCAAAGCAGACTTGTCGCTTTCTGTATGAGAAACTCTGTTACTTGCCTCTAGAATGCTGCGGCGTGTTGTTAAAGAGTTCAAGTTTTCCTTGACTTATCTGCTTATCTGAAAGCCAATAGTCAGTATTAAGCTTGATTAATTTTCATCGCTTCGATCTATGAAGAGCTATGTGGCCATTTTTAAAGCTGTGTTGGGAAAAATGAGGCCCTTCCAACAGGATTTGAACTACTGGCAATCACTCTAAAAGATGAGTGCACTGACAACTACGCCATATAGAATCAAGTAAGAAATATCCAAAAACACCAAGTATCTGTGAGGAAAAAAAAAGGGGGGGGGGAGTATTTTAAAGTGAAAATAATTTAAACCAAAAAATCAGTGTGTGTTTTGAGCGCACAAAACACAAATGTTATCCAGCTTCGAGTATTCAATATTTTAACTAGTGAAAAGATATTGAGAGGGGGGGGGGGGGGTGTTGTACTTTACGTTGTTGAACTTTACATTTTTTTACAGAGAAGAAAAACGTATTCAACAAAATCAACAAACATTCGTTACTTATCATCAACAGAAAAGTATTTTTATAGTCCTGGTAAAAGCTGAAAACAAAGAACTAGATAGAGAGCTGTTACGGAAAGATAAGGCAATACAAGAACAATATAGGACCATATTACATAAAATGTATAATGCTATAGGGAAGATTGAAACGATTGATGAACAATGAAATATGCTTAAAGATCTATTCAGCAAACATCTATCGAAATTCTACCTCCAAATAAAAGACACGCTAAAGAGGGGTGGATGACAGAAGAAATTTTGCAACTAATGGATCGGAAAAGAAGTCTTAAGGAAGATAAAGATGAATATGACAAAATAAATAAAGAAATAAGACACAAATGCAATAAAACTAAAGAAGAGTGGCTAAATAAGAAATGTAATGAAATACAGACACGCCATCATGGAGATGTGTACAAACAAATAAAGGAGTTAATAAACAAAAGGGCATACCACAAGACTGGTTGCCTGAAGTCAAAAGAGGGGCATACAGTAATGGACAGAGACGAGATAATGGCACGATGGTGCGAATTCATTACAGAACTCTATGAGGACAATAGAACCGAAATAGATAAACGAAATAATAATGAAGGGCCTCCAATATTAAAAGCAGAAGTGGAAGAAGCCATCAAACACATGAAGAACAACAAAGCACCAGGATCAGATAAAATCACCAAGGAAGAATTGGAAGCATTAGGAGAGCTTGGCATAGAAATAATTACCAGATTGCTGAATGACATCTATAACAGTAACTATGTACTATCAGACCTTTTGCAATTAGTTTTCATTGCTCTACCAAAGAAACAAGGTGCAGCTGAATGTGAAGACCATGGAACCATTAGTCTTATAAGCCATGTTACCAAAATCCTGCCTAGTATTTCATGAGAAGAGTCAGGGGCACAATAAAACCAGAAATTCCTAAAGAACAGTGTGGCTTCGTCGAAGGAAAAGGCACAAGTAATGCCATATATATTGAGAACATTGATGGAAAGATCAATAGAAGTAAAGACGGACCTATACTTATGCTTCATAGACTACTGTAAAGCATTCGATAAAGTGAGACACACAGAAATTATTAGAATGCTGGAAGACATCAATATAGATGTGAAAGATCTGAAACTCATCAAAAACATATGCTGGCAGCAACCAGCAGCAATGAAGGTTGAGAACCAAACAGGAGCATTCCAAGACATAAAATTTGGAGTGAGACAAGGATGTGTTCTATCTCCTGACCTCTTCTCCTTGTACAGCGAAAATATAATGAGAAACATAGAGAGCTTGCCAGGAATATCAGTTGGCGTGTACAATGTTAACAACTTAAGATATGCAGATGACACAGTTCTGATTGCTAAAAGTGAAGGGTAGCTACAGGCTCTTGGTTTCAGCCTGAATAAAAAGAAGACTGAAATGATGGTCATCTCAAAGAAAAGAATACCACCAAAATGTAGCATTACCATCGATGGCACAGAACCGAAACAAGTGCTTATGAAAAATTATAACAGCTGATGGGGAAATGTCTCAACGAAATAAAAAGCAGACGCGCTCAGGCCAAGTCAGCATTCCAGAAAATGAGAAACATCTTCTGCAAGAAATCCATATCAATAGAAACAAGATTCCGAGTACTTAAATGTTACATCGAGCCTGTTTTGTTTTATGGATGTGAAGCATAGTCCATGAATAAGAGAGTACAGCAAGAAATGGAGGCTGTGGAAATGTGGTTCATAAGAAGAATGTCGAAGGTACCATGGACAACCAAGAAAACCAACGAAGACGTCTTAAGAGAGGCTGGAGTAAAAAGGCAAATTTACAGCAAAGACCAGAGGCAGACAGGCGAGATTTGTAGGCCATTTTCTGAGAAGAGGAAAATTGGAACACATTGTGGTAACTGGAAAAATTGAGGGAAGAAGAAACAGAGGAAGACACAGAGAGAGAGAGAGAGAGAGAGAGAGAGAGAGAGAGAGAGAGGAATTACTGAATGGGCTGTCGATGTGTCTAGGAAGAAAGTCACCGGCAGATCTCTTAATCAAGTCTAAAGACAGTGGATTGTGGAGAGAAATAATCGCCTACGTCACGCGGCACGGAACTTGATTGATTGATTGATTGTCAGATAGTACACGATTTTTGTCAAAATGTATAAACTAGGAAGAACGTAGAAACCAGCTTTATTAACGAGCACGCATTTGTGACGTTTCAGTTTTCAGGTTAATCATACAAAAACTCACAGGACGAGGAAACAGAGAATGAAAATAAAATATAGATTCACATGAATGCCCTGTACGAAAAATAGGAATGGAAAAAAAAATAGAATAAATGGAGCACTTAGATGTGACTTGCAAGAGGCTGTGTCTAGAAGAGCGAATGGTGGAGTATAGAGAATTGTGATGTGTGATAGGCCAGTAGTAGGGAGTGGGTGGGGTGGGGGAGGGGAGAGGTGGTGCCTGCGGAAAGGTGAGAGAGTGATACAATGGTAATCTAGCCGGGAGAAGGCGGAATAGGTGATTGTAGTTGGGATAGAGGGGTTGTAATCTGATTTTGTGAGGAGAAGGTTCTGAACTGTGCGTTGCAAGCGAGAAAGGAGCAGAACAAAGTGCAGGGGGAATATGATTATGAAAGAGGGAAATGGTAGGTATATTAGGTTAATTGCGAGCTCAAACCATGTGGTTCCAGCGTCTCATATTTTTGACAGAAATTTTTGACAAACATTCCCTAATATTTAAGGAAATTCCAAACATAATTCGACAGCGGGTGCGAAAAATACTAGCCAGTAATTTTTAAAAGTAAAAAGCGCCGTAATTAATAGTGTGCAACAAACGTCTTTTGTCTTCTTCTTCTTCGTTCGCATAAACGTCTTTTGTCTTCTTCTTCTTCGTTCGCATAAACGTCTTTTGTCTTCTTCTTCTTCGTTCGCATAAACGTCTTTTGTCTTCTTCTTCTTCGTTCGCATAAACGTCTTTTGTCTTCTTCTTCTTCGTTCGCATAAACGTCTTTTGTCTTCTTCTTCTTCGTTCGCATAAACGTCTTTTGTCTTCTTCTTCTTCGTTCGCATAAACGTCTTTTGTAAACTTAAACATAAATTTAAAAAAAAAAACAGAACAAGTATAAAATTTCGCCCATTTCTGACACTGGTAGTGACTGGGATGAAAGTTATTAATTAGGAATCAAGTAAAGCATTTGGGTATGGATAAATATGACTTTAGTAGTAGACTGAGCCAAACCTTACCTCCAACGAATAACATAAAAAGAAACTAAATATGAAAAGCATGGCCAAATCGTTCTGTTCACTTGTTCGGATCTCTGCTGCGCAATGTACGCGTATATGCTAAGTTACAAAAATGAAAATAAAACTCCGAGCACCGAAAATGCAAAATAAACCGAGCAACAACGTGCATTTCGTAAACAGAAGACACGCAACTAGTGTTTAAACAACTGAAGTTTTAAAAAAATGAAAGAATGAGCAACGTTGTACCAAGATAGGTGAGAAATTTAACACATTGTTTCCAGATAACTAAAGATTTAAAGACGTTATATCTAGATAACTAAAGATTTCAGACATTATATCTAGATAACTAAAGATTTTAAGACATTATATCTAGATAACTAAAGATTTAAAGACGTTATATCTAGATAACTAAAGATTTAAAGACATTATATCTAGATAACTAAAGATTTAAAGACATTATATCTAGATAACTAAAGATTTAAAGACATTATATCTAGATAACTGAAGATTTAAAGACGTTATATCTAGATAACTAAAGATTTACAGACGTTATATCTAGATAACTAAAGATTTAAAGACATTATATCTAGATAACTAAAGATTTTAAGACATTATATCTAGATATCTAAAGATTTTAAGACATTATATCTAGATAACTAAAGATTTAAGACATTATATCTAGATAACTAAAGATTTAAAGACATTATATCTAGATAACTAAAGATTTAAAGACATTATATCTAGATAACTGAAGATTTAAAGACGTTATATCTAGATAACTAAAGATTTACAGACGTTATATCTAGATAACTAAAGATTTAAAGACATTATATCTAGATAACTAAAGATTTTAAGACATTATATCTAGATATCTAAAGATTTTAAGACATTATATCTAGATAACTAAAGATTTTAAGACATTGTTTCCAGATAACTAAAGATTTAAGACATTATATATAGATAACTAAAGATTTTAAGACATTATATCTAGATAACTAAAGATTTAAAGACATTATATCTAGATAACTAAAGATTTTAAGACATTATATCTAGATAACTAAAGATTTTAAAACGTTATATCTAGATAACTAAAGATTTTAAAACGTTATATCTAGATAACTAAAGATTTTAAGACGTTATATCCAGACAACTGAAGAATACTTTTAGATATCTAAAAAACATAGCGCTACTCTGAAAACAAAACTAGATGGGGAAAGTGTTTGCTAAACAGATGACCCTTCGCGGTCACCAAAAGGTCCTGTAACCCAGTGTTGGTTTTATCACCTCGATGGTATAAATCTGTCTCTACGTGTTATCCATCCATCTCCATCGCTGACGTCCTCCTGCCTGCCTATCTTGTAAGTACCCTCTATCCCAAAATGCCTCTCTGGTTAACTCTCTGTATAAAGACTACGTATTTTCATGTGTGTTTTCTGGGGCTGACATGCAAAGAAACCATTTACTATGTCTCAAGAGTAACTTAAAGCAGTGCGAGTACAATCAGTGTATATACAGACCATTGTTCATTATATTTTAACGTTTCATTATAATTAACAACGGACTTATTATTTAGAATCTCCAGAAATAATGTTAGATTCTTAGTTAAACTGAGCTTTTTCGTTTCTCAGAATTGTTTTACACCCAAATTTGAACTTCGAATATACCTCGGAGCAAGTGATTACTCCCCTTTAGGTTTGCTGTGTGTTGTATACGCTAGTTCATTCGATGTCATTTTAGGTTTTTGAAACATGTATTTTGAAATGTGTATGTCGTTTCTTGATTTCTTGCATATAATAATTATGTCCATGAGATTTGTTTTTTTTTTCTTCTTGTTGGGGGGGGGGGGGGGGGTTAGAGAGCTGGCAGGCAAAGGATGCCTTGACAGGAATATGCGACGGAAACCCTGGAGAATGTTCTAATGAGAAACAGAAAAACAAAAAGAGAACAAAAATTTCGAAAGCTGTTAAGTGCCAGGTCAGTGCAAAACCCTCTAATGATGATTCTGTGTAACTGCATAACGATTCATCATTTAATGATGATTTTGTGCAATTGAATGACGCTTCATCATTTAATGATGCCGGAGTGTTTTATCTGAGTCGAAGAATATGACGTTTCTTAAGATCATTATCTGGGAAACATTTTCTCTTTGGTAGATAGATAGCTACATATGGGAAAATTTTGAAATCAACCACCGTCATTTATTAGCTTTGTGTAATTTACTCGTATAAACCTTTTCACAAATCGGTGTATATGTCGATTGAATTAATACATTACGTTGTTTTATTTCAAAACATGACATTTGCTTTTAAACAAAAAAATGTACAGATTCTGACCTTGAATATTCATTTGTTGACCCGTTAATTAGCATTGCGTAATATATATGTTTATGCACCAGGCAACAATAGAGTTGAAAGATATTAAGCATAGAAACAGTGGAAGCAAGCTTTATCTAAAGAAGCATAGAAACAATGGAAGCAAGCTTTATCTAAAGAAGCATAGAAACAGTGGAAGCAAGCTTTATCTAAAGAAGCATAGAAACAATGGAAGCAAGCTTTATCTAAAGAAGCATAGAAACAATGGAAGCAAGCTTTATCTAAAGAAGCATAGAACAGTGGAAGCAAGCTTTATCTAAAGAGAGTATGTAATAATAAGTTGTCTTACCTAAAGAGAGTATGTAATAATAAGTTGTCTTTACCTAAAGAGATTATATAATAATAAGTTGTCTTTTTGTTTTTTGTTTTTACAGATATAAATCTTGCCTCCACCATCTTTATGATGGATTATTCAGTTTGACAATGTAGCAAATAATACTACTGCATAGTTCTCATTTCCTTTTCTTCTTAAACCTAGTGCTTGCTTTAATTTGGCGTAATCCGTACTTGGACCGCATTCAAAGTAAAGGAGTTGGCAAAGCTTACTGTTACAATGGTCTCTGTCACTTTACACACAATGTTAATACGTTCGTTAATTGTATGTGCGTGTGTGAAGGGAGTAAGAATTGTTCAAATAATAGTAAGTTTTTATGCGTGCTTGTAAAGAAAGAAAGAAAGAAAGACCGATTACTTTTATACTAAAACTGCTCATAATTCACACATTATTTTCATTATTGTTATGAATAGTTTTACTGACATTATTATTGTGTTAGAGAAAAGTAAGTTCTAATTTTCTCGGCCAAAAGCAGAGCTGCAAGAAATTTGACATAAACGTTATAACATTTTGTGAAACTTGATAATATAATAAATTACGAAACTTGATAATAACATTATAATAAGTTATGAAAAGTAGATATTTTAAAACTCATTGTAATGAGTTTTGAAAGTTGACAGTAACGTTATGAGTTGAAAAAACTTGATGATCACATATTGAGGTGTAGAATTTGATAATAACAACACTATAATGACTTTTGAAATTTGACAATAACATTATAATTAGCTGGCTGTAGAACTTGATAATATTCTTTCATCTATCTATTTATCAGAGAAGAAGGGTTCTTTTTCAAATCACAGTAATTTTAACATACAAATGTTGTATGGTTAGACTTTGAAAAAAAAATCATAAAAAAAGCATTTTAAGACGTGAGAGAAAGAAAATTGACAAGAGATTTGAATCACAGGTTTCTGTACGACAAGCCACCATCACGCCACGAGAGAACACCGCGTTAATAAACTTCGCTATCTCTCACCCCCTGGTGTATACAAATCTTGTATATGCATCGACTGAAAGTCGAGAGAGCTAAGTTTATTGAAGGTTAATATTATAATACGTATACAATAATATATATATATATATATATATGAGACAGGAGGAGACAAAACAGTATACTTCAGTCACGCTGATGTACAGTGATGTATTATGTCACGCTGATGTACAGTGATGTAGTCAGTCAAGCTGACTTACAATGGTGTAGTCGGTTAAGCTGATGTATAGTGGTGTAGTCAGTCAAGCTGACATACATTGGTGTAGTCAGTCAAGCTGACATACAGTGGTGTAGTCAGTCAAGCTGACATACAGTGGTGTAGTCAGTCAAGCCGATGCACAATGATGTAGTCAAGTCAATATACTACTTCCTTGAACGTTGTTTGTCATTCATTGTACATGCTTTACCTTTCACTGCAATAGCAATCATGAAATCTTGTATGTAAACTGTTCATAAACTATACTCACATTTACTAACTCATGCATATGTCTATAACTTGTCTTATAACTGAGATTTTACGCATAATAGCTAATTTATTATGTTTTTATCTTAAATGAAATCGTGTCTCCCTAAATGAATTCATAGTGGCTGTTATTACCCCTACTGCGTTTTGTGCAACTGTATCACAAATTGTTTTTTAAGTAATAATCTTAGTGATATGTGTACACATAGAGTTGTATATGTATTAATTTTTGTTTCGTTTAATCGTGTACATTCATACTTTTTTTGTGGCAGAAAGATGACTGAAATAAACTTTGACCTCCGTGTCAGTATAGACGTGGTTTGAGTTAACGGTCTTTGCGATTGTTAAGTGGTCTAGTTGTCCCTGTCTCCGCTGTACGTTGTGCTTGCTTGTTCACGTACTGGTTGATACGACATAATGCATTTATCCACAGAACTAGCAATAACTCACAAAACGTTACTTCATGGGTAGCGAATTCAAGGGTTGACATTACTCCACTACAGAAGAAAGTAAGAGTCGAACTAAACAGAAATGACACTTTGGGAGCCCAGATTTGGTCTCTTGTGGATTCGGTCCGTTCTGTTTGGAAAGATACTTCTTTGTTTCTATTACGATTTACTATCATTCCACTTTCGACATTTAAACTATCTGATATGTGAAAGCGATGCATCTTCAGTTGTCACTAAACTTTGGATTTCGACCTGTTCCCAGGCTGGAGACACAGCATATGTTGGCCCTGTCAGGGAGAGTTAGATGACGCAGTTTGAACAAAATCTTACATGTTTAACAGAGCGGGGTAGTCAACCAGCTAAAAATAAAGGAGTGAGAGAAGTAACAGCAGTTCGCAGTTCTATGGAAGAAGAAGAATGAATGAAGAAGAAGGAAGGAAGGAAGGAAGGAAGAAGTTTATTTTAAAGCAGTCTTGTTTAGTGGTAAGAGATGTTCAGGACTGTTGACTTTGTAAAAGGAACATTTCGGCGTTTAGTTCCAGGGAGTTGGTAAATTTAAAATTCGTCTGAAATTTTAAAATAGTAATAATGATGATCGCATAATTATGAACATTACTGAACAAGTGCCATACACCACACGAACATTTTTTTGTGTAATAAAACGAAGTAGGCGCCACGTTTGACCGAGAAATGACACGAGTCCTATTTTTAGCAGCTGCAGTAACTGAAAATGATGAGCTCTTAACTACAGAACAAAGCTATACTTTTTTTTAATAATTTTTTTTTCAAGCCGTTTATGCTGTTGGTTGTCAGGCTCGTGCAGGCCGATGACAGGCCCGGGTCAGATGGGAAACGTAGGCCCCATTTCAAACCGCTCATTAGGTGCTTCTGTAATCAGTGTTAAATACATATGATTTATATATCTACATATACACGCACATGTTGTGTACCTGATTTACTTACGTTTAACAGAACATAATGAAAGAACTAGAACGATTTATTAAGAAAAAAAAGGAGGAAAAACATTATGACAACAACATTATGGCATGTTTATTCTGTCTATGTCTCTGCCAGGGAGAGCAGGTCCCTTCAGAATCGTAGGCCCTCGTCAACTGGCCCACCTACCCCCTCCCCTCCCGGCTGCACTGACCTGCCCTGGTATGATTAGAGTTGGCTGTCGATGACGCTGATAGTTGAAAGTGGATTGTTAGACGTTATTTCAGAGTTCTGTCGTTTCATTTAGTTTATATTCCTTCTTGAAAATAGATGACCTTGAATAAGAAATCTAAATTTTAATGGAATTCATTTCGCCCACTTGCTGCCGACTTATGTGTAGGCTCATTTACATGACAATAATTTTACTTAAAAATCCAGTTTTTCAATGACATACAAGCAGCGGTCAGTACAACGTACTTTGCTCTAACCTCCTCTTAAATATCCTGATTCAGAAATGTGGCAATCGATCTCACAAATTAGTCTTCTTCTTCTTCGTTCGCATTGTCTGTCTATATCTGCAGTCCTGTCTCCTGGATAAATTTCACTGTTTTTTATAATTCATGTATGGAACCGTACAGCTTATCTTCTTTAGTGGTTTCACTAGGCCAGTAATTATTTCTCAGTGTCTCATAGTTGGTGCAGTTTTGGAGGATATGTTCCACAGTTTGGGGTACCTGGTCATATGTACAAAAATTAGTAGTACCAACCTTAAACTTTGTATACATATGACTTCCGAGTCGGCTGTGTCCTGTTCGGAGACGGAAAATGGTGACTTGTTCCTTTCTGTTTAGCATGTGATAGTCACCATGTGGTGGTGTTTGTGGCTTCCTGTAGGTTTTTATCATGCTTTTCTTCTGATTATAGGTGACTGGTATGGTCTGGTTGCTCCATTTCAGTGCCCTCTTTGGCCAGATGGTCAGCTTTCTCATTGCCTGGTATCCCATAACGGGAGGGAATCCACTGCAAAGTGACTCCATGTTGTAAGCCAATTTTTGACAAGGCATCCTTAAGGTCTGGTAGTTTGTTGCACAGAAGAGCATCCAGTACTGATCTTGCATCTGTGAGAATTACTATGGGACACGTATCAATTTTGGAGTCTGATAGTTTTTCAACTGCAGCAATAATTGCACTAACTTCTGCATCATAGTTGTTGCACTATTTTCCAATTGGTATGGAAATCTTGTCAGTTGTGTTGTTTGGATATGTGCTCCTGCCCCTCCATTCTTTATGGCATTGTGTGCAGATCCGTCTGTATACACACGTATCCAGGTGTCACATGGATATTTATCATCTAGAACACTAAGTGTAGCTGTTGATCTTACAAGACTGCTCTGCATCTCACCATTCTGCACACCTTTCACTTCAGTCTGAATAGTTATTTGTGTATAATCTGCTTCTTTCCATGGTGTATGCTCTGGTACAGATGATAATGAAGCAAATACAGTTGGAAGGTCAGGTATCAGCTTAGCATACGCTTGGCCTGATGAATGAAGCTGCTTCTTTTAAGCCGTCTTAGTGCCAAGTTATTGAATCTCTCCTACAGAGGATGGCTTCCAGAGCTGAGGAATTTCTCTCCCAAGGTCATGACCTTTGTGTCTCTACGCTCCTTTAGCGCTTGAACACCAACCATTTTCTGCATTTCTACTATTGGTGTGGACCTCATGGCACCTGTGATAATCTATAGTGACTGATTTTGAACCTTGTCTAGATTATGCAGCGTAGTGTTTGATGCTGTGCACCAAGATGTTGAGCCATATTCTAAATGTGGCAGAATACTTTTCTGATATACACTCTTGAGGATTCTTTTACTAGCTCCCCATGTGGTTCCACATGTGGCGGGTTTTCTTTTCCCGTGCCGTAAAACATCACGGAGGGCTGGCAAGATGGTTCGCCAAGTTTTCCTGTTTTCGGGGAACTTTTCAACCTCATCAAGAGAATTTATGCCTACTAATTTAGCCTCTCTTAACAATGTCCTCTTTAGAGTTTCAAGTGTTCGACCTCTTTTTCTTCGGCCTGTTGTGTTCCACTTGACAGCTTGTTTTGGGATTCTCTGTGACCACATATGTCCATTTCCTTTTCCTGATCACCCATGAGACTGGTTGTTGCTCAGTCTTCTGTCTTATCTCTGCACTGTTCTTGAATTCGTTTCACTTTATGGTGAGTATTTTCCATAGGCATTTGTTATCAAAAGTCTAATTTCTTGTCTATTTCGTTAGTTTTTTTTTCAGCTTTCACATGAATAAATGAGGGTGGATATTACATTTGAATTGAGTAGTATTAGCTTGGTTTTTGTGGTTAGAACTTTTGAGTGCTATATGTTCTCAAGATTCTTGAAAGTCGATGCTGCTTTTGCAATTCTAACTTCTTTTCTTGTTTCACCATCCTGGTCTATGTAGCTGCCGAGGTATGCAAATTGGTGTACTTCTTCAACAGCTGTCTCTTCTACGTAGATCACTGGAGAGAGAAAAAAAATCCTGCTTAAATTAATGCCATAGGATTCGAACCCAAAAACTTGTGGTTATTTGCTGGTTGTTTAACTATGACACTGTCCGGTGTGTCAGCCGCTCCATATACTCTTAATATCGGCACTTAACAGAGGAGTAATAATCTGGTTTGATAGGGAAAATCATGTTAACAGGAAAAACAAAAGTCATGGTAACTGAAATCACAGTGTAACCTGTTGGAAGCGAGTCCTAACACTAGATTATATGAGTTCCACTGGAGGCAAGTTTTAAACTATATTACGTGGACTCTTTCAGACGCGAGTTTGACTAGATTACCTAGACTATTTTAGACCAGAGTTCAGCATTAGATTGCGTGGACTCTTTTATAAATGATTTTAAGATAAGATTGCATGGACTCTCTTAGAAGCGAGTTTTAAGACTATTGTAGACTTATGCAGACTATTTTAGAAGTGAGTTAAAGACTAGATTATGTAGATTCTTTTAGAAACTAGTTTAAGACTAGATTACGTTGACACTTTTAGACGAGATTTTAAAACTGGATTACGACGACTCTTGCAGAAGCGAGTTTAAGATTAGATTACGTGGATTCTTTAGGACACGAGTTTACGATTAGATTATGTGATCTCTTTTAGACGCGAGATTAGGACTAGATTACGTAGACTCTTAGAAGAAAGTCTATGACTATATTATATACATTCTCTTAGGCGCAAGTTAAAGACTTGATTACATAGACTGTTTTAGACGGGAGTTTAAGACTAGATTACGTAGACTCTTTTAGACGCAAGTTTAAAACTATTTTACATAGAGTCTTTTATATGCAAGAGTAAGACTAGATTACACAGCCTCTTTTATACGCGAGAGTAAGACTATTATTATACAGAGTCTTTTAGACGCGAGAGCAAGATTCGATTACGTAGAATCTTTTAGAAACGAGTTTAAGACTTGATTACATACACTCTTTTAGAAGCGAGAGTAAGACTAGATTACGTGACCTCTTTTAGAAGCGAGTTTAAGACTACATTGCATAGATTCTTTTAGACGCGAGAGTGAGATTAGATTACATAGACTTTTAGACGGAAGTTTAAGACTTGATTACACAGATTCATTTAAATGCGAGATTAAGACTAGATTATATAGACGCTTTTGTGAGAGAGTTTAAGACTAGATTATGTGACCCTTTTGTGAGCGAGTTTAAGACTAGATTATTTAGGCCCTTTTGTGAGCGAGTTTAAGACTAGATTATGTAGACCATTTTGTGAGCGAGTTTAAGACTAGATTACATATTCTCCTGCTACACATTTCTACCAAATAATACTAATGGAAAAAGAAAAATATAAACGTTCTTTTTTATCATAGATCCAAAGTTTGTAGGTTCTTCCTCTTTGCACATGTCGTGAAAAATGTGATTTAGGACCCCGCTGCTTACTGGAATATCCTCTGTACCGTTTCTACATGAACCCGAAACACGAACATACTGTACAGCGTCAAGTACTGATTTAAGTGAACACTGACAAACAAGCTTCGCGAAGTCGAGATTAACGGCTCCTATTGTGCCAGGAGAATAGTGCAAGAGAAAGTCTATGTCCGTCATTTCAGTTTTCTGCATGTTTATATAAACATTCGGAGGGAGTCCTGACAGACCGCCGGGGTCAATGTTTCTAAGAGGATTATGGGCGAGGCTGATTGAGGTGGCTTTGATTCCAGTCAAAGAATTCTTCGGAAGTTCAGTGATCATGTTGTACTCCAGGTTAAGATTCGAAAGCTTATCCAGCTCCGATAAGGCCTCATGTGGAACTGTTTGAAGATTCATTTGCCTGATACTCAGGTTCACAATACAGTTTTTTTGTCCAGAAAATGTATGTGGCTCAAACTGGAGTCCGACCGCGCTAATCAACAGTTCCTTCAGACAGTACTTGCCAATGAAGGACGATGACGGCGCAGTGATGAAATTGTTCTGAGACAGGTCAATGTACTCCACAACTTCGAGATTTTTTATTGCCTGTGAAGGTATTTGCTGCAAGCGACATTTTTGTAAGATGAGTCTCACGAGAGACTTTTCCAGCCCCCTAAATGCGTTTGGTTCAATTATTTGAAGGTTGTTCGAATCAAGCTTCAGTACTTCTAATTTGGGCATGCCTAGAAATGTATCGTCTTCCAGGGTTTCCACCTTGCAACGAGAGAGCGAAAGCTGCCTGAGTTCTTTGAGATATCTGACAGCAGATGGAACTTTAGTAAACTTATTATTGGTCAGCTCGAGATGTCTGAGAGACACAAGAGATTTCAGAGATTCTTCTGAAATGGAACTGATGCCGCAGTAGGACATACGCAGTATTTTCAACGTTTTGACCACAGGCCAAGTCTCTTCAAAAAGCGCCACCTGGATATTACCAGAACCTTTACTGTTGTGGCTCAGAGACAGTTCTTCAAGTCCCCCCAGACTCCTCAGAACTGTAAGAGGCCCGTCAAACTTCAGTCCAACCAGCTCCAGCGTCAGAATCTTCAGTGTCGTGGTTAAGTTAGCAAAAGCATCGGATGAAATTTCTAGCTCTACATTCTCATCCAGATTCAAACTCACGACGTTTAGTCCGGAAGGAAAATCGCCCCCGGAAACGGACGTGATTTCGTTGTCATCAAAACTGAGGTAAATAGGCAGCTTGACCTCCAGCAGACTTGACAGATTAGGTACTTTGCGCAGTTCCAATTCTCCACATCTGACGGTATAGGCAATTCCATCGTCATTTGTCTCCTCGGTACATGAGCACTGTACCGGGCATGCGTCTTGAGCGCTAACTTTGAAAAGTGGTAATAAATTGGAAGCAACAAGAATCTGCAGCAGCCACATCCTTTCTTCTAGTTTCTTCATCTGAAATTAGAGAATTACAGTTAGTAGCTATTAAATAGAAACGATGTTTTCAGTCTTTATTATGTGAGGATTTTTTTTTTAGTCTGGAAAGAATTCAACTTGTTTTCTATGGTTTTGGTGATTTTCCAGCATTCACTTCCATAGAGTAGTACACACACACACAAAAAAATGTTTACGTAGAATTAAAAAAATATTTTGGCCAAACACCATAAGAAATAACATCTTATTGGCAGAAATCCATGTCTAAGCAAATGATGATGAAGAAGAAGAAGAAGAGTCGGGTGGATTAATTAATAAATAATGCATTGTCCTTCCGTGGCTAGACGGTTGTTCGTCCTACAGGATTCCGTGATTCAAGTACCGGGTAATTCTCTTGCCATTTGTCTTTCTCTCCTGTCTAAAAGTTCTTTGATTACGCTTTTTTTTCTCGAGGTTTAACCGTCAGTTGTTAAGAACCACGTCGACTCGTCCGAATAGTCCAACTCTAAGACCACAGGTCTTGGATATAGTGTATTATTCTGAGGACACCAAAGGACGTGTGTTGATCAGTGTGGAACATTTCTTTCAGGGGAGAGCTGTGTCTTTGCCAGAAATGTTCTTAACGGTCTCCCTTAAGTTATCAATCATTGCCATAATGGAATGCCATGCCACGGCACATGTGCTGCCGCCTTATTTCAGCTACCCTGTATTTCCCACATTCTTTGAATGACAACCGAAATCATATAAAATTCGTGCCCTTAAAAAAAGGGCGATGCCTTCTTGTTTGGCTGTTGTGGCGTAGTTAACCAAATCGTTATGGTGGGCATTTGCAAATACCGGCAGAAAGCCTTTGTTAAGTCACCAAGCACCGTGAGCTTCCAGTTCTCGAACGAGCTACCTTTTGCCGTTATCAGCTTCCGTACTGCGCCCACTTACCCATGACGACCACCGACTGTCAGTAAATTAAAACTTAAATGAGATCACAACTGATAAGATCATCAATTAGCAAAGCTAACACTTTGGAAACGCAACTCTCGACCTAAACATGACGTTATGTAACTTGCCAGCTTGGCTTCCCGAACTGAAAAATAACTAATTTATCAACTATGCAAGCGGAGCACGTCAGATATCTATCACCAACACATTACATGCCAGCTGTGACCACTTCTAACTAAACGTCGATGATTTTAAATGACAATTTTGATGCATCACTACCTGCAGCCAAATTACAGCAAGCAAAGTCACAACTAGTCTAGAAACCCGCAATCAACTTTTAAAGCAGCCCAACGCGGGGAAACGGCAGGAACTGGGAACCTTGTCAGAGTTCTTCCTCTTTCAGATATTGCATCATTGACACTAGCTAAGCACTGTCACAGAGAAGAACAAGTACAGGTCTTGTTCTGGTTTGTAGAAGAGAAATTAATTGTGATTGTGGAGTTTCAGCTTTTTTAATTTTTAATTTTTATTTTGAGTACACCAGATGTGAAGCTGTTTGTGAATACTGGGTGCAGCATCGTTAGGGGGACAATGGTTCAGCATCGTTTGGGGACAATGGTGCAGAACCGTTTGAGAAGGACACTGCGTTTGATAACACTGGGTGACACCCGTTGGATGACACCCATTTGATGACACTGGCTGCGACACCGTTTGAGGACACTGGGTGCTACATCGTTTGAGGACATTAGGTATGACACCGTTTGAGACACTGAGTACGACACCGTTTGAGGACACTAGGTATGACACCGTTCGAGGACACCGGGTGAACATTATTGGAGGACACTAAGCTCAGTACTGAAGATATAAAACGGTAACGAGACTAGATCTTACAACATAAACATTGCTGCCACGGTGTCTGAGTGGTGAAGTGGTTAGTACACTGGTCTCTCATGGCGAAGGTCGGGGGTTCGTCTCCGGCCGGAGGCACCCCAGTCACCCAGCTGTAGAAATGGGTACCCGACTTCTTCTGGAGTTGGGAAAGGAAAGGCGGCCAGGCATGATACTGACCATATCACCCGCTAGTGTGCTGACAAGTCAAAGAAAAATGGGCACTAACACCATATCCCTATGTGCCTCTAAGGCATGACAGGATTACCTTTACCTAAACATTGCTGTTACTATGGTCGATAACGCAAGTCTAATAATGGTAAAAACAGCCGTGAGTGAAACTGTTCAGTGAAATGATTCATTCATTCATTCATTTGCATGTCCCTTGCGGAACTTTGCCTCCCAAACAGCACTCCTGTAGGCCTCTCGGTTGTGAGCAAGATGGTCTGCTGCTGCGGCATCCATTTGCAGATCGTCAACGATATCTTGCAGCCATCTTCGTTTTGGTCTTCCTCTTTTTCTTTTTCCCATTATGTATCCTTCCAATATGGTCTTCTCTAAATTATCATGACGTTTAATGTGTCCAAAATATTTCAGTTTTCTCTGTTTAATCCTCTTTACTAGCCAGCCTTCTTCAATATTAAGTTCTTGTAGTATAGATATATTTGTTCTTTTTTGTGTCCATGGTATTTGGAGAACTCTTCTGTAGCATTTACATTCAAAGGCATTTATGTGTTTCTCAGCTGTTTTGTTAAGTGTCCAGGTCTCATAGGCATATGTTGCGATGGGAAAGATGCATGCCTTTAAAAATCTTATTTTTGTGGTTCTGTCTGCTCCTCTCCATAGTTTCTTTATTTGTTTTACTTTCTGAAGAGCGATAGATGTCCTCCTTTTAATTTCCCTCATTGTATCTCCACTATTAGTTAGTGGTGATCCAAGATATTCAAAACTCTCCACTTCTTCCAGTTTTTCCTCATTGATACATATTTCAGCTGCCTTGTTTGTTTTGTCAGTTGTCATCAGTTTAGTTTTCTTTGCATTAAGATAGAGCTTCTGCTCTTTGCTGTTCTTACGGATTGACATAATTAGTTTTTCCATTCATTTTTGTGTTGTGGACAGTAATATTGTGTCATCAGCATATCTAATCTCTGGTATTTCATAACCTCCAATTGTTATGGCATCGTAATATTCTTTGTCTACATCTTCTCTAACATTCCTCATTATATTTTCAGTATACATGTTAAATAAGTAGGGTGACAATATGCACCCCTGACGGACCCCTTGTTTTATGTCAAACCAAGTTGTTTAACCATTTATTCTTACTGCCGCTTGTTGGTCTAGATACAGCAGTGATGTTAATTGTATCAAATGTATTGGAAGTCCCATTTTTTCCATTATTTCCCAACGTTTCTGGTGTTGCACACAATTAAATGCCTTTGAGTAGTCTATAAAGGCTAAATATAGATTCACATTAAACTCTCTGCATTTCTCTATTATTAATCTTATATTGAATATATGATCTCTTGATCCTCTTCCTTGCCTGAAACCAGCTTGGACCATATTGACTTCTTCTATTTTCTTTCGAAGTCTACCCGTTATGATTTTTAACAGAAATTTACTGGCATGACTAATCAGGGCAACAGTTCTGTAGATTGTGCATAATTTCAGGTTACCCTTTTTTGGCAGTGGTATGAATACAGTTCTTTTCCATTCTTTTGGCCAAATACCTGAATGCCATATCTTTTTACTTAGTGCATGATAGATTGTTGCACACTCCTTTCCTCCTGCTTTAATAAGTTCAGCTGTTATCTCATCACATCCTGGTGATTTACCATTTTTCAGATTCTTTATTGGCCATAAAACATCTTCCATTGTCGGTTTGGGTTCTTTCTCCTTCAATAATAATTCACACTGTTGTTTCGGTTGTTTCATACATTCCTTTGCAATATTCCTTCCATCTTTCTAGAAGTTCCTCTGTCTCTGTCAAGGTATTCCCCATCTCATCACAAATTACATTTAGCTTAGGTGTGACATTTCTCGTCAATGTCTTCATTTCTTTAAACATTTCACTATCTCTTCCACACTTCTGATGCTCTTCTATTATTTTACAACAATCTTGTATGTATTGTTTTTTGTCTTTTGTTAAAGTTTTATATTTCTCTTTGTTGTTGTTTGTCACTTTCCATTGCGTCTTCATTCCTCTACGTTGTTTTATCAGTTCTAGTGTACCTGCTGTAATCCATCCATTCTTTTGTGTTTTCTTTATTGGAACCATGTCTTTAGCTGTTGTTATTAAGATATATTTGGCAGTGAAATGATGCATAGCTAAAATAACCGTACAGTTACAGGAAGGGATATAACCTATGGGATAAAGCTGACGCTCTGATTAGCATTGGTTACTCCCCATTGTGACCTCCACACCAAAAGTGGGTCATACACGCTCAGGCACCACCGACGGTTTCGCCATTCTTGGCAGATCAAAATGTATAAACTGCTTTACTGCAGTGGATTCGTGTATAGTTATATACTTAGTTTTATATACTTATACACTAACTATTCTTGGCAGACCAGCGTGGTTGTGTGTGTGTGTGTGATAAAACCGTGACCACATCTACGGGGGTCTAAAACGGCGACTTATTTTTATCGGTGAGATACCAGGCCTGAGTAGTCGTTGCGGAAGATTTCGGGGTTTAAAAGTAAAAAAAATCTACTAAATCTGACTTCAGAATGGAAACAAGCAGTGAATTCTAGTTCCACCTGATACCAAACAACCTAACATTATTTGTCGATTAATTATAATTTACGCCAACTCCTCGACACACTAGACTAGACGCCATTTTGAAAATACACGTTCGGGCAGATCACAGTTTAAAGAAGCCGTGGATGAGACTGAATGCGCAGACCCACGATAATCTGCTTTAGCGCGGTAGGCGGCCTAACATCTGCTCGCTGTTCTGTTATTAAAACGGCAGTCGCAGAGGACTACTTTTTTTCCCCAGCAACTGTATTTTCTGAGTTTATCCCGAGCGACAAACGAAGGTAATCTAATCTATTGATCCTGCTTATTAGGGTACTCGGAGTCCAGTCAAGAGTAGTTGTTTAATTATGGGCCTACTTTACTCTGAGAGAGTACTCTATCAATAAATGAAGAGACGCGTGTAGCTGTGGCTATCTATTCAAATACAGAACACAATAAAGCTATTTTCTTCACAATAGTAACATTTTCACAATTTTTTAAAAAATTATGGGTATTTCCGAACAAATGACGATGGAATACATGACAATATAGGACACGTGTTTTAAAATATGTTTATAAAACGGAATCATACACCAATGTCACAATGGGTCATTTAGCCCCCTCCCCCTTTTTTACACACACACACACACAAACACACACATACACTAAAGTAATATAATTTCCAGGACAATGCCTTATAAGGAGACGGCTGTTCAGTAAGAGAAAGAAAAACAGTAAGAAAAGAATTATGACTTGTACCACAAACTCGAATAGGGCGAGCAATTATCTTATTATGTTTCTATTTCTCATGCCCCAGTGTTCCCTCTAAGGAATGATTCGGCAAGTGCAAGAATATTTTTGCGTGAGGAGTCTTCTACATAATGAAAGTGATAACCTTTAAAAAAAAAGTAATGTAAATAAAAACACATGAGTCACATGAAAAATATGAGCGATGCCTCACGCGCTCAGCTTACAGGGAACATTGCAGTCTTCCGTGGCTAAACCGATAAGACGCACTTCCAAGTGCAGTGTCAATTGGATGATCACGGGGTCAATTCACGGACGGAAAAAAAGCAACAACTCACAAGACCTCTGTGAGTCATGACCCTAGAGTGTCAGGAGTTTAATAGGGCCGAAACACTTGTCTGAAAGGTTAGGGGTTGGGGGGTAATTCCTCTGATAATCTGAAGGAATTCTATTGTTGTTCCGCTCTCTACAGTAGAGAGTTTCCTGCATACATAAGGTCCAACGTGCTTTATATAGTAGTTTTCTTACCTTATGTAGACTAGTGCTCATTCTTACCTTATGTAGGCTAGTGTGCATTTTTTTTACCTTATGTAGAATAGTGCGCGTTCTTACCTTATGTAGGCTAGTGCACATTCTTACCCTATGTAGGCTAGTGCACATTCTTGCCTTATGTAGGCTAGTGCACATTCTTACCTTATGTAGGCTAGTGCACATTCTTACCTTATGTAGGCTAGTGCACATTCTTACCTTATGTAGGCTAGTGCACATTCTTACATTATAGACTAGCGCGCACTATTGCCTTATCGCGCTCAGCGTTCGCCGTTTTCAGTTTGTGAATATTTCTGTTCGTGTACACAGAAGAAAAAGGTTGGACAGACACTAGAGGGCACAGCATGACGGAGTGAACCAATCAAGGCGAGGGAGAGAGGAGACTGGAGATTCATTACTGCCAACCTTCGTACAGAAGGCAGCACATGATGATGATGATGAGTATCAGTGAGCCTATGGTCACTAACGCCAAATCTATAACAAATGAAAGTTTCCCCACTTTCAGTGACCAAGAGTTAACTACATCAAGGGAAGCACGGTATAAAGTCTGAACATGAATAATATAAAAGAGATTTTGGAAGTACAGACGAAGCACACAGACTGAATGGAAGCAAAATGGCGTGGAATTACAGTGTAATTTATGACTCTCTCTACAAACAACGTTTGTTGAACTTCTCACTGAGTCTTATACTGTATATTTTCAGTTGTTGAACTGAAAGATTCACCTCTGACGTGTACTCCCTGTTGAGCTCGTACGACTTGCCGCTGTTGGCTGAAATATTCCACTGCCCGCGTTCTTCTCATAACAAAAACATGCTATCACAACAGTGATAACCGAGGGATTTAAACGAACTACATACCCTGTTGATCTGATAATAAATAGTTCTGGTTAGGTTTTCGACAAGAGCTTTGTCCGTATGTTCAACGCACACAAACATCCAACGTGATGACAAATATTTCTGGGAATTCTGCACGGCTGATCACGGGTTGGTTTTTAATCTCTCTCTCGACTATTTACTCACGCGCCTGCATTTCTGACGAGCACATATGTTTGTGAGTAAACGTATATATATATATATATATATATATATATATATATATATACGAAGTATACATGTCGAAAATTTTACCATGGCACTATAAGGCAATTTCAATGTCCTACAAAATCGATTTTTTTTTTTTTTGGGATGCTGAAAAGATCAATTACGCTGTGGAAGGAAAATCCCGAAAGATAATTATAGAATGCGTACAAAAATTGGATTTGATTTTACAGATGAAGAAACAAATAATAAAAACAGAAACCCTATAATTATCTTAAAATCTGGTTTATTGCTGAAAGCAAGAAAGTAGAATTACATACACGTATTTCCTGCTGCTTTAAGAAGTAATCATGAAAACATGCACTCAGACATAAAAACATGCACTCAGACATAAAAACATGCATCATAAAAACGGTTAACATAAAATGTATCACAGGTAAGATAAAAAGCAACTAAAACGTATGTGCCTTTGTTTCAAAGAGGCCTTTCTCAAACAAAACCTTTGGCCAGATCTCAGCTATTTATCCTATATTTTTTATGGGGATGGACGCTTTGGATGGGTGTGACTGCATACATTTATGGTATCACTGAACACATAAAAATGACGACATAAAAAAAAAATCAGCTGCAACATTTTTCCTAGCATTTTTCACTTCCCTTCCAAAAACCCATCAGTGTTATCTCAGTCTTGTCAAAAACCTATCAGTGTTATCTCAGTCTTGTCAAAAACCTATCAGTGTTATCTCAGTCTTGTCAAAAACCTATCAGTGTTATCTCAGTCTTGTCAAAAACCTATCAGTGTTATCTCAGTCTTGTCAAACACCCGATCAGTGTTATCTCAGTCTTGTCAAACACCCGATCAGTGTTATCTCAGTCTTGTCAAAAACCAAATCAATATTATCTCAGTCTTGTCAAAAACTAAATCAGTGTTATCTCAATCTTGTCAAAAACCCAATCAGTGTTATCTCAGTCTTGTCAAAAACCCAATCAGTGTTATCTCAATCTTGTCAAAAACCAAATCAATATTATCTCAATCTTGTCAAAAACCAAATCAATATTATCTCAATCTTGTCAAAAACCCAGTCAGTGTTATCTCAGTCTTGTCAAAAACCCATTCAGTGTTAGTCCACTTCCTCCAAAAAACCCATTCAGTGTTAGTCCACTTCCTCCAAAAAACCCATTCAGTGTTAGTCCACTTCCTCCAAAAAACACAATCAGTGCTATATATAAATAATTGGGTTAGACCAAGGCAAAGATAGAAAGACAAAATAGAAGAGGATATAAAATAAATTGGGTAAATTGGTGTCACCAACTGGAGAGAGAAGATCAGGAACAGAGAGGAAAGGAGGCGATCTTTATCTGCAGCAATAAGCCTTAATGGTTCGGAAGAAGAAGAAGAAGACACGATCAGCGGGCTCTGGTTTTGCGATAACCTGACACTCAATCACCGGGATGGAGAAGTTAAATTTTAACTCAAATTTTAATCAGTAGTTCAGGTTTATGACCTTATTTACAAACACACCAATCGGGTCTACCTACTGTACTTCTCTACAGAAGGAACTTTCTTTAAAACAGCAATGTTTCCCCTAAAATAATTTTAAATTTCCGAATAATCGCTGATCAAAGACCAGAATACGGGGGAAAAAAACGGGATATGTTTTACAATAAGGAATATTTACGCGTCCTGTCTTAGAATACAGGAATGACCCGTATAATACGGCACGGAACATTTGATCATTTTATTCGGGAATGAGTGTTGTGAAATGTTAATATGACCTATTTTTTTAATGACGCGGTTACATCAGAAACAAACAATTATGATTTTTAAAAAATCTTCGTGTAAACCTTATCTACCAGATTATATGGCAGTCTGAAGATCTTTTGTAGATCCAGCTTTTGTGTGTGTGTGTGTGTGGGGGGGGGTGTTAAGGGAGTGCTTATCAGTAATAAAGTACGGATAAGTACACTTCGGGGGGGGGGGGGGCGGGGCTGTTTATTCGTACTATAGCCACTGCGTTTTTTTTTTATGGGAAACTAATTATGTACTACAAAAGTGATGACCGCCTGACCAGCTCAGTCGGTAAAAGCATGTCTCAAGTAACATCGGGGGCATGGATTTGATTCTCACGGTTGGCGAAGCTTTTTTTAAGTTATATTTTAGATTATGACACTATTTATTTCTCTTTTTATTATAAAAAAAATTATACTTTTAACTTTTAGAAAAAACTTTCCAACAAAGTTAACACACCTGATTCAACAAACTCTCAGAAAATACTGTCCATCACAGGCTCGATGGGCAATAGGAATCCCGAAGTATAATTTTTTTTTTAAAATCGGCGCCGTAGGTGACGTAGTACGTTCCATGACGCGCAGAGAAGCTGTACAGGTAATCATTAAGTAATAAAGCTGTCCCTACGTTTTTTTTTCTAGTTTATACATTCGGGTATCAAGTTCTGTCCGCAATGTTATTGCCATGGGGTCAAGGGCCGCGGGACATGCGCAGTCTCAATGTAGGTCATACTGCGGATAGGCTCAGCCTTTTTTACAATTTTCACCCAAGTCACTATGACATTTGCTGTGTACTGGCTGCACCACACGCGTGTACTGATCTCAAAGCTGGGCCATCGACAGCCAGGTCGGGCCCCGGGGCCTGTTACTACTGGGCTCCCTATCCGATGTTAAAGTGTTTCCTGAATTTTGTCTCTTAATATGAAACGAGGCTAGGTATATATGATGTGTACTGTACATCCTGAGACCAGATGTACATTGGGAGGCTAGAAGAGTATGATGTTTACATCATGAGGCTAGGTGTACATACTGTTTACTGTACATCATGAGATTAAGTGTACAGCTTGTTTGCTACACATGTTTACTATACATCATGAGACTAGGTGTTGTTTACCGTACATAATGAGAAAATGAGTACAAGCTGTTTACTGTGCACAGTAAGGCTAGGTGTACAATAAGTTTACTGTACACCATGAGGTTAGATATACATGTTATTTACTGTACATCATGAGGCTAAGTGTACATGTTGCCTAAATTTATAGTTATACAGATATCTAATCTGTTTTTTATACACCAGAAACCAAATGGTACATGATGTGGATATTTACAACAGGTGATATCAAACTCCTACCTCTTGTAATCACAGTATATCATGAGAAAAGATCTACAGATTATTTATATCCATAATTAGATATGTATAAATGCTACCTTATTTCAGGCACTAAACATCCTGATAAGACAGGATGAAACTGTATGTTGCTCTACAGTCAAGAATTAATCCTCACTGAGACATTATAAACCGTGAGACTGACAAATGTTTAATGTTTAACAGCTAAAAGCCAACCTTATCTAAACGCATGACCAAAGTGTAAACACTTCAGAAAACTGGAATATAACACCATCATTCATAAACAATATTATATATATATATAGTACTGAGTCACTCTCCACATGACTTGGTCTTTTGCCAGTTCTCACTAGCTTGATGGCTGATAGATAACTTTGTACTGATGACTTTACACATGTATTTTTTCTCAGATCTCACGGCTGATAGAAAAAACTCCCACTGATGGTGTACAAACACCTTCAGTATCAGCTTTGGTCTCTAGCCTGCCTCCCTCTCAGTAATGAATGAAATACACTGTAATACAATTAAACTTAAAAAAACACACAAAACAAAACAACTGTCTTAAAAACTAGTCAAAATGATGTCTGCGTAACATTTAAAAAAGACAAGAAAGAAAATAATTTGTGCTCATATCTGTTTACAAATGTAAAACTGCTCACGTGAGCCTGCCAAATATTGTTATCTAAACATGCCACAAACTCCATTTAGCAAATTTGTACAATCAATATCTCCATTTAAAAATAAAAAATCTAGCCAATAAAGGTTGCTGATTATTTTTACTGTTGATAAAGCGTCCATCCAAGCTCAACTGAATCAAAGACAAGACTTGATGAAGCTGCTACAGTATCATATTGTTCACAGAGAGTCCAACACTCTGCTGAGCTTTTTCAACTGTGTACGGGGCAACTGTGGACAAAGTTTTGATGAACATGTATCACAGCTGAACATATCAGTATTTTTTTTAATGTGATTGTGCTTGGTGCCTCAGTGAGGTGCTGCAAAACTATTCTTCTTCCCCTTCTTCATTAAAACATATACGGTCAAACCCGTTTAATGTCACGTCATCGGGACCGTCAAAATATGATGACATTAAGGGCAGTTGACATTAAGCAAGGTCCATTACAAGGAGATTTAACTGGGCCAAGTGTGTGTGTGAGTATGTGTATGTCCGTCCGTCCGTCCCACATTTGCTACACTAAAAACATCAAAGCTGTCATCATCGGACACAGTATGTACTATTCACAAAATTTAATAGTCACAAAATATATTAATCACAAAATACAGTAAGTCTTAGTATTACAATACAGAAAACACTATAATCATGCAGCATCTGACTTACCAGCAGTAGTACTTAAAAAATGCGTGATTTTATGTAGTGATGGTCTATAAATAAAAAGGTCATTTAAACATGATAAAGCACTAAAAACGTCCTGCGCCACGTCTGGCATACTGTAAATGAATGAGCGCACAGTCTCAACGCGCTTACAGACTGAGCTAAGAAAACAGTTTTGGTGGGCATCTGGTGGACTCACTGACATCATCAGCACTATCCTCGGTGTCGCTGTCTACCTTGCTTTTACTGCACTATTCGAGTCTGACCAACTATCAACTCGCGTTGCCAGCTTAATGCCGCCCACGTTAATATCATAAAGACAATGACTCGAAAGAAGCCAGATTTTAATCACGAAAGGGCAGCCATGGTAAGCCTTTCATATACATCAAATGTTTCACATCATTCACACCACCTGAGTTTTGATGCCCATGTGTTCAAAATGTTGATGTGGCACGTACTGGGTGATCAAACGGCCGGCCCCTTCTTTGATGAGTCGCAAACTGATAACGCTTTGTGAGATGTTTGTAGCTTGTACCCGCCCAGTCTCTGATGTAAAGCGGGATCTTCCGGGTGAAAATATAAGGTGACATTAACCAATTTGTGTCAATAAGCGGGGTGATATTAACGTGAGTAAAGCTCATTAATTACTTATGGAAGTTGGCCAGGGATACAAATTTGACAAAATCCAGGTAGTGACATAAAGCGATGTGATATTAAATGGGTTCGACTGTATATGCAAAACTATCCTTCTCCCTTTTCTTCATATGCAAAACTATATATACTTCAATAAAATATATATGCAAAACTATTCTTCTCCTCTTTCTTCTATAATATACTGTTCAAAAAGAAGAAACGCAACAAATACGGTGTTACAATTTAAACTGAAGTTTGCTGATCGGACAAGGGCAAATTGCCTGAAACGTTCATTTGGACATCAACTTCACGTGCTGACCTGAATTATATTCAGATATGATTCATGAGCACAGAAAAACGACACTAGTCAAAACAGCATTTTTGACAATAACTCATGACAGGTTCACGAGAATCCCATGAAACTTACTGAACACAAAACTTGCTGACCATGTTATTGAATGCCTGTAAAAGATTTAAGCATATCGAATCAATTCATTTGAAAATTCAACGTGCAAGTATGGCTCATCTCACCACAGAACAACGACTCATCATCACCGGACAGTCACAAAGTGTAGTGGCCAGATAATTTAATGTGGTTAGAAGCACCTGGGCAAGAGCAGAAAAAAAGGCGAAGGACAGGCATTTGTGGAAAACCCTTGCGGAAGCCCCATGTGCCCTGGGCACTTAAGGTTCAGAGAGAGAGAGAGAAGCACCATTAGTCGCCTTTAGAGATGATTTCAAGAAACTGGCTCAGTTGCAGTAGAAGACCCATAGTCACAACTCATGCCGAGGACAGCTTCATACGGCTGTATCACTTCAGTCGATTTGCATCTACATCCTCAACAGTCCAGTCAATGACAGCAGCTCGTCGAATTTCAGATCAAATGGTCAGGAACCGGCTGTATGACGCTCGTCTTTGGGCTAGAAGACCCTACAGAGGTCCTGTTTTTACGGACCAGCATCGCCAGAACTGACTGCAGTGGACAAACCAGCATCATCAGTGGACCATTGTGAATGACTGGAGAAAGGTTTGGTTTAGTGATGAATTATTCTTTCTGCTCCAGCGACACAATAGACAGAGAAGAGCTTACAGCAGAGTCCATGAGCCAGGCTCAGAACTGCGTGGATGAGGATTCTCCACATGGTGGTGGAGGTGTACTGGTGTGGAGGACGATCAACTTCATGGGAAGAAGTGACCTGGTGCAAATGGAAGTACGCCTGAATGCCCAACGATATGTCACTGAAATTCTTCGTCCTCACGTCCTTCCACTTCTGGCTGCACCAGGGTTGATTTTTCAGTACAATAATGGACGACCTCATGTGACACAACTCACCACCCAGTTCCTCCCTGACAACAGCATCCAGACCATTCCGTGATCATCCATGTCAGCAGACATGAACCCAATAGAACACTTATGGGATGAACTCAACAGACAAGTCTGCCAGCAAGACGTGGCACCAACCAATCTCTGACAATTGTCTCTAGCACTGCAGGAAGAGTGGACAGTCATCCCATAACAGCAGATCCAATGGCTAGTCAGATCCATGTCAAGGAGATATCATTCTCTGATACAGGCCAGAGGAGGCCAAACACCTTACTGAAATGGAGGGCTCAGTCGCAAGGAATAAAAGTCCAAACTAAATTTAATGAACATCATTTTATTGTTAAAGTTTCTTGATGCCAAGACTGAAACATTAATTCCGTAAAATAAAATTTTGATACAAGTTTGAAATTTGGTGTCCATTATGACTACAGTAGCGTTGCATTTCTTTTTTTTTAAATATATATATGCAAAACTATTCTTCTCCCCCTTCCTCAGTTAAAGAAAAATATTTTTTTTTTTGGCTGACTGGCTGAAGGTGCCCCTGTTCCTGACAATGAATGTTGAAAAAATTTTCAGAAATTGCACTCTATCAAGACAGGGTAAAGTAAAAGAACACAATATTGTGTAGTTAGACCTTGACTGTATATTGGCGAACTACTCTGCGAGCCCTATGTGACGTTTAACGGCACGGGAAGGATATAAGATATAAGATAAGACCTTGAAAAAATTCACAGACAAAGAGAAAGAAAAATGACAAGAGAATTGGGACTTCAACCACGGACTCCAGTAGAATTCCTACCATCCAAAAGCCTCGCTGTTTCCTATTTGTAGAAATTCTTCTATTCTTTCAAGACACTGCTCTGTACATACCTGTTGGCATGAAGTCATCAACTCCAAACAAGTCTTTGCGTGCAGACTGGATAGCCAGCTTGTTGGCCAGGAGAGCTCCAACTGACAAGGAGATAGGAGGTTCACCCACAGCTGAGGACATGCCAGTAAAAATTATTTTAAAGAATTTTTCTCATTAAAAATGTTTTATCATTAATCTGCAAAAGTAAGAAATATTAACAGACTAAACCATATGATAGAAGTCTCTTCTTATAAGCATCTAAAACATAGATTTTTTTTTTCATATACTGGCACGCTTCATCTAAAAAGGATGGTTCTGAATCAGGCAGATATCTGCTTTGTGAGTTTGCCCAGCATCATCTCATGGTTACTCTACCAATCTTTTATGTCTGGGTTGCATACAAGAATGAAGCTGACATCTCCATTGTCCTAGTAACACATAATAATTAGTGTATAAGTATATAACTGTACACAAAGCCACTGCAGTAAAGGAACAGAATAAATATGTTCCTACTTTTTTCCCTAGTTTATAAATCTCCATTATCCTGTTTCACCTGGACAGCTGGTATGAAGAAAGTACCTTGCCTAGCTGGTATGAAGAAAGTACCTTGCTTAGCTGGTATGAAGAAAGTACCTTGCTTAGCTGGTATGAAGAAAGTACCTTGCCTAGCTGGTATGAAGAAAGTACCTTGCTTAGCTGGTATGAAGAAAGTACCTTGCCTAGCTGGTATGAAAAAAGTACCTTGCCTAGCTGGTATGAAGAAAGTACCTTGCTTAGCTGGTATGAAAAAAGTACCTTGCCTAGCTGGTATGAAAAAAGTACCTTGCCTACACTGCATTAATCCCATCTGGACTCTGACTATCAGGTTCAAAGGAAGGACAAAGTCCGTATGACTGAAAAATCTATTCATAGTTGCAGGGAAAGCTGAAAAAATGGATAGGCTTAAGAATCTTGATTTAGGATCCTTCCCTCTGAATTTTTCTTTCAGGGTTTTCTCATGTTGCATTTTACTTTCCCAAGCCACTCACAAGACAGGTGGTTTGATACGGACTGACAGTGTCACTTACTTTCATTACAGCAGCAGGTGAACTTAACCTGGCTGGGAGAAGATAGACTCTGTCTGTATTACATAACATATACGGACAGTTCCCAACTTATGCAATTAACACACTCATTAGCATTTCACACAAGTCAGTTTTTATATATGTCAGATTTCTGTGAACAGCAGCCTTCGTAATAGTTTTCACAGCTAACACCATGAAACCTAGTTCATGTGCAACTAATGATAAGCTTTGTCCACCATCATATTTCCATATCATTCTCAACTTCATATTCAAATCAACTGAAATGCATTTACGAGCTGGATCTGTTTTTTTTTCTTTAGACCCCTGCTTACTGGGTGTTTGAGTGGCCAAGTGGTTAATGCACTGTCTCTTGTGGTGAAAGTTGGGGGTTCAAATCCGGTCGGAGGCACCCCAGTCACCCAGCTGTAGAAATGGGTACCCGACCTCTTCTGGAGTTGAGGAAGGAAAGGCAGCCAGGCATGATACTGACCATATCACCCTCTAGTGTCCTGACAGGTCAATGAAAATATGGGCACTAACACCATATCCATATGTGCCTCTAAGGCATGACAGGATTACCATTACCTTTTACCTTGTTTACCACCAGCCAGAATATGAAAGTATTTGTAAAATAAAAAGTACTTCACTATGTCACAGAGATGTTAATGCAGTACAACACAAACAAATTGGGAAGAGGCAGATTGTTGCCTTTCTGAGGAGCATTGATTTCCACATGTACTGGCCTGAGGTTCATATATATTTGAAATATATTTTGTTTAGAACAAGTGCTTTACCTAAAACTTTAGCCATGCTGAAAATTTCTTATATAAATACAGATTTATATAATCTGAGAGCCATTTGTACTTTATTTTTTTGTTTTTAATTATATAATCTACCCATATCTTTGGATGCTGATCAACAGGCAAATCACCATCCAGTATGTTTTATTGACTCTTACAGTGTAACATGAAATATTCTCCATTTTTCATGGTCTACATTCAGCCTTCATATCCTGTCTCAGCCATGTTGCATGCTGGTCAATAATTTTGTCACAGACTGTCCTTAGCAAGCCTTTCTTCTCCTTTTTCCTTTAGCTGTCCGTCTTCTTGCTGATCAAACAATAGTGTTTGGGCTAATCCATTTCCCATGCCATTTTGCAAACATCTCTGTTACTCTGTGATGCAAGATCCTATCAAATTGTCAAACATTCAATTACAGAGAATATACCAGTTTCCCAGCGTCCATGGGGGGAAGGGAGATATTCTGAAGTTGAGGGATTAATGGCCGCTTAACTAGAACAGTCCCCTGGGCATGTGTAGGCTGGGTTTTGTTTTTTAATTCTGCCCCATACAGAAAAAAAAAACCTGAATCTTACTGTGGCTCAAACTCATGTTTTCCAGTAGAGAAACTGATGTTCAAAGTTCATGGCCACACTTGCTAGATTCTAAATAAACCACTGGAAAGTTAAAAACTCAAGGCTGTAAGATATGTACGTTGATGCTGGGATATGCCTAAAGAATGCAGCAGTTCACTATAGGTTACTGATAACATCAAAGAAATTAATCTGCATGATGTGATGGCTAAAAATAAGTGAACCCATACCTCACTGCTCATTTTCGACATTCAGTCAGTCAGGAAATATTTGGTGCCATGAATCAGTCTTTCTTACCTTTAGAACTGCGAATGCCTGCTGGATTAGGAGTATCAGGCAGAAGGTGGATTCTCCAGTCTATGGGGATATCTTTTGTAGTTGGAGGTTTGTATTCCTAAGGAGCAAAATCATCAGATTTAATTCAGTCCTAAACTGTTATGTATGTTTATTTCTGGAACAACAACAACAACAAGGCTTTCTAACTACAAAGTAAGAAGGTCACCCAATACATGCAAAAGTTTAGTTTTCTGACTTCTCAATTCATTCTGAAAATGTTCACACTCTACGGAGAATTACCAGCCCAACTCTAGAACCAGCAAAAAAGCATTGATGGAAAAAGAGTGGGGCATGAATTAAGAACTCCTGTCAATGATTGGATTCATGGAGGTCATCAATTCCACTGTTTAAATAGCTAAAGCATAAGAAGGTGAATGCATACAAAAGAGGATGCAGAAGAAGTAGTAGTAATTCTAATTTATACCTTCTTACATCTTACATCCTTCCCGGGCCATTAAACGTCACATAGGGCTCAAATGGTAGTTCACTAAGTTTTCCTGTTTTTGATGAGCTTTTCAACCTCATCATGGGATTTTATGCCTACTAATTTTGGCCTCTCTTAACAATGTCCTCTTCAGAGCTTCATGTCGTCGACCTCTTTTTCTTCGTCCTGTTGTGCTCCACTTGATAGCTTATTTTGGGATTCTCTGACTGTTTCTTCTCATCATGTGACTGACATATGTCCATCTCTTTTTTTTCTGACCACCCATAAGACAGGTTGTTGTTTGCTTATCTGCCTTATCTATGCATCATTCTTGAATTCATCACACTTTATGCCGAGTATTTTCCTTAGGCATTTGTTTTAAAAAAAGTCTAATTTGTTGTCTATCTCTTCAGTTGTTTTCCAGCTTTCAGAAAATCAAAAATAATTTATACACTTGTATAGAAGGGACTAAGCTATCAAGTGGAACACAACAGGCCGAAGAAAAAGGGGCAGACCGCGTGAAACTCTGAAGAGAACATTATTAAGAGAGGCCAAGTTAACAGGCATAAAATCCTTTGATGAGGTTGAAAGACTCGCCGAAGACAGGAAAAATTGGCGAACTACTTTGCGAGCCCTATGTGACGTCTAACGGCACGGGAAGGATATAAGATATAAGATAAGATAGAAGGGACTCCAGACAGAGTATCAAAAATAATCTCCAAATGATAGATAGATCTATATGTAACTGACATATGCAGTTCTTTGATACATGTTATTGTATATTAAAAAGTCATTCATGTGGGTATACTGAGTCTGTGTGAAGTCAATGCTGAGAAAATTTAGCTGCCACTGCTACGCTCTCTTCGAAATATCAGTTGCACTTACCAAAGATTAAGGAGCATGATGGATCTGCATGGCTGACTAAAACTATGCAAACAAACTGTGCCCCATTCACCACAGTTTCACATCATCAAGACTCTAGTTTGTTATTATTCTCAAACCAGATGATGCTGAGGATTAGAATTACCTCAAAATTTTCTGTTTTCTACATTCATGGTGAAGGCACTACTACACGATGTACAGAAAAACCATATGCAATGACAGCTGAAAGGGTTGGGTGGAGCATCATTTCAAATCACACAGTGTCCATACATTTTGTACAAAAGCACATGCCATGAGCACAGTGTATTTAGACATAACAGCACTTCCACAAATGAAGGACGTCAGGGCTTATAATTCTTTCAACAACGTCAAGTTCCTGTGCATTTTTTTTCTTATATTGTGCTTTTCATACTTGACGAGCAAATGCTCCAAAGGTGGACTGACAAAGAGAGAACAATTCACTGGCTCCTGCTTTTTGTCCTGATATAATGCCAGCAAACTGTGCAATGAGAAGGGGAGGCCATTGAAAATATTATAACAACAGGAAAAATAGAAGGAAGAAGATCAAGAGGAAGACTGAGAGAAATGATACTGGACAGTCTGACGGGATGGTGTGAGAGGAGATCACCAACTGAGCTGATGGCCTGCATGAAGGATCTTGTACTCTGGAGAAGCATAATAGCTAACGCCAGTCAGCACAGCACCTGATGATGATGATGAAACTCCTTCAGGGGCTATGAGAAATATAATATATACAATGAAAATGTAGAGTCTCTTGCTCACCTCTGCCAATGAACTGCAATGATCATCAGTTTGGTGGCTCAGAATATGCTTATTTGTGTGTGGGACAGAGGCTGATTTTTGTTATGGCATCTGTCATGCAGTGAATGGTGCCCACACTGAGTCACATTAACTATACACATTCCTGAAAAGTGTAGTTTCTCATTTTGTATGGTTTTGTAATAAAAAATATACATCATAAACATTAGGAAACAAACTCTAGAGTTACCTTCTGGACACCCTGAACAGCACTCAAAGAGATCAGAACCATTCCTGACATCTATACAATTACCATACGTACCCAGGTGCCATCATTAAGAATGCGGCCAGTCTTGCTATCAAAGATGGTATCCTCTGACAGGTAACATCCAAGACCCATTACAAAGGCTCCCTCTATTTGCCCAATGTCAATGGTTGGATTCAAGCTATAGAAAACGAATAACTACTAAAACTATTTGCTTCTGAAAAATGCATGAGAAACTGACATTATCTGATAAATATGACAATAACGATTGCTGATAATTAAAAAACCCCCATATTTTTCAAATGAAAAACAATAAGTTTTCGCTACAGTAAAGTAAAATAGCATAATGTTGTTTGGTTAACATCTGAAAATAGTAGGTACCAAATACTACCTGACACCATAAACTGAAACTTCTTCTTCTTCAGCTTTCCAAGCCATTAAGTCTCATCTGCTGCAGATAAAGTTTGCCTCCATTCCTCTCTATTCCTAATCTTCTCTCTCCAGCTGGTGACACCAATTTCTTTTATATCCTCTTCTATGTTGTCTGTCCATCTCTGTCTTGGTCTTCCCCTTGGTCTTGTTTCCCTCATCTCTTGTACATACATCTTTTCGTTTGTCTGTTCTCTTCCTTTCTTTCTACATGCCCCAACCAGCGTAGTCTGTTTAGTTTCAAGACATTTATAATTCGTTGAGATTTAAATAAGCTGTTCAGTTCAGTGTTCTTTCTAGCTCTTCATTGTCCATTGTTGCTATCCTTTATGGGACCAAAGATTCTTCTTAGGATCTTGTTCTCAAAGATCTGCAATTGTTGTTCACCTTTCTTTGTTGTACTCCATGTTTCTGATCCATACATGATGGCTGGTTTTATTATAAATAATAAACTGAAACTATCTTTGTGTAAAACATTGTTTATTTTTTATTCTGTTAGTACTTGACATTTGCAAAAGACCATGTGTGTATGTTTATGTCTCATACTAGGTACATGAGTGGAGATTGAATTTATGCAATAGAATTTGTTTCCTTTCTGGGAGTCATGATTTCAGCTGCATTAAAGACTCGACTACTCATATACACCTTTTTTTTTTTTTTTGAGCCATAATTGGCTCATTGGAAGGCTTACTTTCTCATGGCTAGGCAATTGCTTGCTCTATCAGAGTCTGTGGTGTGAATCCCAGGTACTTCTCTTGTTATTTCTATCACTCACATCCGAAGTGCTTTGTCTAATAGTTTGTGAATGCTAACCATTCACTTTGCTCACTTTATTTAAATCAATAATTTTTCATTCATTGCTTTCACTGCCAACTATCTTCTATTTCAGCCTTCTGCTGCCTTTCTTTCATTTATCTTTCCTACTGCTACAATGTTTTCAAATCCTTGTATTCTCACTGCATGTTAAGTAAATGTTTTATTCCCTTCATATGATACAAACTTTATCCCTTATTTTAAAGTGACTTGAGTGTTAGACATTTGTTACTGGTTATCTTGGTCGTGTAAGGCACTTTTTAATTATAAGGCTGCAACAATGCTGACCAAACTGATTATGAATTAGCTTGAGGGGGGGGGGGGGGGGGGCAAAGACACATTACTCAAGGTGAATGAGATAGTAATCAGCAACCTGTTTCTGACAGCTGGTGTCAGGGTTGCAAATCATAGCCAGCCAAGACCTTACCCTACCTCCCACTGGTGCCTCTGGAAAAGACAGCAGCTTGACCAAGTGAACAGGGAAACGGAAAGACAAACCTGGTTCTAAAACTGTGTCAAGCCAAAGTTGGATGTGCTAGACTAAAAGGAATATAACAGTGACAACTTTTTTTTATACACCACAAGGTTGCCTGGTAGATAGATGTACAACCACAAGGTTGCCTGGTAGATAGATGTACCACAAGGTTGCCTGGTAGATAGATGTACAACCACAAGGTTGCCTGGTAGATAGATGTACCACCACAAGATTGCCTGGTAGATAGATGTACAACCACAAGGTTGCCTGGTAGATAGATGTACCACCACAAGATTGCCTGGTAGATAGATGTATCACCACAAAGTTGCCTGGTAGATAGATGTACCACCACAAGGTTGCCTGGTAGATAGATGCACCACCTCACGATGGTGGGGGTTTTTGGATTAAAATCTTAGCAAAAGGCCGAGAAGGGTAGTTGAAAAAGTCAGCGCTATGGCTAACCAGCTAAACTGCAACAACACAACCAACACCCTTCTAAGAGCAAATGAAGAGGAACAGGAATTACCTTAATTCAGCATTTTAGGACAAATTTTCTGATATTCAGTGACATACATGGATTCATCATCATCATCATCGTGTGCCATGCCGACTGGCATTGGCTATAATGCTTCTCCAGAGTACGCGATCCTTCATGCATGCCATCAGCTCAGTTGGTGATCTCCTCTCACACCATCCCGTCAGACTGTCCAGTATCATTTCTCTCAGTCTTCCTCTTGATCTTCTTCCTTCTATTTTTCCTGTTTTTATAATATTTTCAATGCCCCCTCTTCTCATTGCATGTCCTATGAAAGTACATTGTCTCTCTCTTATCTTTTTGACAAGGTTTTTTGTCTCTCCAGCTCTTCTCCTACATTCTTCATTAGTTATTTTTGCTGTCCAGGGGATTCGCAACATTCTTCTAATAAACCACATTTCTGCTGCTTCCAATGATTTTTGTGCAGACTTGCCTATTGTCCATGATTCACTTCCATATAACAAGATAGGTTCAATATAGCATTTTAGTACTCGTTTTCTAACATTCATTGATAAGGATGTGTTGGTCAATATGTTTCTCATTCTCTGAAATGCAGTCTTTGCTTGGCCTATTCTGTTCCTAATTTCTGTTCTGCATTTCCCATCTGAAGTTATTACTGCTCCAAGGTATTTGAATTTCTGCACCTGCTTTAGAACAGTTCCGTTTAATTTAATACTGCATGCTGGTGGAGTCTGTTTCTTAGATATAACCATAGTCTCTGTCTTTTTGATGTTCAAAGTAAGGCCTTTCTGTTCACTTTCTTTGGCGACTTTATCCAAGAGATTTTGCAGGTCTTGTTGGTTCTCTGCTATCAGTACTGTGTCGTCAGCATACCGAAGGTTGTTAATATTGTATCCTCCAATTTTTATGCCTGGTTCTGTGATGATTGTTCTTAGAATATTCTCGCTATACAGAGAAAAAAGGTCTGGAGATAGTACACATCCTTGTCGCACCCCTTGTTTTATAGGTTGATATTTTCCAATTCTATTTTCAACTCGAACTGCTGCTTCTTGCTGCCAGTATAGATGTTTTACAATCCTCAGGTCTTTGCCGTCTATATTGATGTCTTCAAGCATTTTAATAATTTCATTATGTTTCACCTTGTCAAATGCCTTGGTGTAATCAACGAAGCATAAGTAGAGATCTTTCTGTACTTCTAAAGCTCTTTCTGTTAGTGGTCGTAAAGCATAAATGGCATTGTGTGTTCCCTTTCCTTCAACAAATCCAAACTGTTCATCTGCTATTTCCATTTTTATCTTTTTCCTTGTTCTTCTCATAATTATTCTCAGAAGTAGCTTTGTTATGTGACATGAGAGGCTGATAGTCCGGTGGTCGTCACATTCCTTTGCACCTGGTTTCTTTGGTAGTGCTATAAATGTGGATTTAATCAGGTCACTGGGAATATAACCACTGTTGTAAATGTCATTCAGTAACCTGGTTATTATTTTTATTCCTGTCTCCTCTAGTGCCTCTATTTCTTCTATTGTTATATTATCAGGCCCAGTCGCTTTTCCTTTCTTCATGTGTTTGATGGCATCTATGATTTCATCTTCAAGTATTGGTGGTCCCTCACAGTTTTCAGTATCTGGTGTTAATTCTGGTCTTTCTCCTCCATATAGCTCACCGATATACTCTGTCCACCTGTCCACAATGTCATCTTTTCCCATTAACATTTTACCTTCTTTCGATTTCAGGCATCCTGTGGTATATTTTGTTTTCCTGCCTGTGAGTTCATTAATTCGTTTGTGCATGTTTTTGCTGTCTTTAATATGAGAGTCCTCTATCTGTCTGCACTGCTCATTTAACCACACTTCTTTTGCTTCTCTGCATTTGCGTCTTATTTCTTTATTTATCTTGTTATATTTTTTCTCGTTATTTTTACTCCTCCTCCTCTTGTCCATCAGTCCTAAGATGTCGTCTGTCATCCATTTACTTTTAGGGGCTTCTTTTTTCGGTGGTATTATCTCCTTAACAGTTTGGTGGATAGAATCTCTTAACATTTCCCATTGTTCATCTATACTATTTATCTTTGCTATTGCATTGTATCTATTTGTTATAATAACTTTGTATTGTTCTCTCAGTTCTTGGTCATTTTTAAGAAGTTCTGTATTCAGTCTGATGTTTCTCACTTTTCTGCCTGAATTACACTGATAATTTTCTATTTAGTTAATACTTCTACAAATGTCTCCGTAGACTATTGAACATCAGATGGTCTGACTTTCAATCAAACAAGTCAATAAGACAGGAATTGAACCCAAGTCTACGTATTAAGATACATCAAAAGACGTCGATGGGCCTATCTTGGCCACGTTCTCAGAATGGACGAATCCAGACTCCCTCACCAAGCCCTCACGTGGTCATCGAAGGACAAAAGAAAGCAAGGCAGGCCAAAGGAGACTCTATGTAGAACCATCACTAGAGAGAGTAGAACTTTGGGATTCATGTCCATCCAAGACCTAGAGCAGGCAGTGGCAAGTCATCAGACATGGAAAGATATGATTTCTGCCTTATAAGGCAATGTTGGCCCTAAAGGAATGTCAATCAATCAATACTTCTACTGGCGAATCAAATCCAGACAGTGATTGTTGAAGCTTTGCTGATTTTGACTGTGAAATATACATTTCTTTATTTTTATTTCCTTTGTTTTTCTTTATTTTACTTTCAAACGGATATTTTCAATGAAACTAATGGTCCTAGGAAGATTTATTTCCCCTGATTGTTCCATATTTAAGTTTCTCATGATATAAGATTGCCCCCCAGTTGATGCATAAGGCAATGGCCAAACATTTGCATTTAACAATAACTTTGTCTTCTGATCTTTAATCCTGAGCTGCCTCCTCTTTCTCTTTCCTCTTCACTATATCTTTCAACTTCAGTTTCACTCTTTTCTTCCTTGTGAGTTCCAAGCTAATCAAATTACCGTGAAGATCAACATTATGCGTCCAATCCATTTACAATTCACTTTTTTTTCTAATTTGTGCAATCCATTCTTCAACTAGACTTTTACATGTCTGGGTTATTGATTTCAATCCATAATGAAACTTCTCAAGAACTGAAATTTTTGTCTTTTGTAGGCAAATTCAGTAATCAACTTTCAATACTTTTCTTCAAAACAGGTAATTGTCATTTCAGTATTTTGTCTTGCCAAACTGACCATGTGAGTTTTTTTTTTTTTTTGGTTATATTTCAAGGAAAATGGACCCTTAGAAGTTTAACATAGTCTGTTCCAGAGGGCAGTTTGACTTTCAAATTGTTTGACCTTTGAGTTTAATTTCCCTATAAGAAATAAAGTAAATTAAATTCATCCATTCTAAACCTCGAAAAACTTACCATTATAAAACATTTTAAGTACAAATACTGGTTATTTAAACCTGTATAATAATGTTAACTTGCATTAAAACACTATACAGTTATTAAAAATGACAATACCTTATGTCCAAACCATCAGAAATTTTTTCTATTTCTTCCACTACCAGGGATCTTTGTACGGGTAAGCGATTTTACTCCTTTTGTCACATTAGCCACTTTAATGGCTTCCTTGTTCTTTAATTTGGTCAATATGGTCAACTTAGCCATCCCATATTAAACAGTCAGCTCTGATACATGTGTACACTCTCCCATTTAGTGATGTTAAACAGTCAGCTGATACATGTGTACACTTTCCCATTTAGTGATTTCAAACAGTCAGCTCTGATACATGTGTACACTTTCTCATTTAGTGATGTTAAACAGTCAGCTCTGATACATGTGTACACTTTCCCATTTAGTGATGTTAAAACAGTCAGCTCTGATACATGTGTACACTTTCCCATTTAGTGATTTCAAACAGTCAGCTTTGATACATGTGTACACTTTCCCCTTTAGTGATTTCAAACAGTCAGCTCTGATACATGTGTACACTTTCTCATTTAGTGATTTGTCCCTTCTTCAAAGAAAAAAGAAATCCAAAGAAATAGTGAAAAAAATACACTTGAAAAACACACACTAAATTTAGCACACGCTCACTGAAGCCACAGGAGAGCTGACCAAGTGATTCTTTATTTTTGTTTAGGTAGCTGTGTTTATTTCGGTCAACTTTCAAATTTTTGTTGAAGATTCAAACCAGATTTCTTTCAAATTTTTTGTTTTGAGTTTCAAGTTGTTCAAGTATCAAACTGTTCAACCTTCAAAGGTCCGTTGTACTAGGATTTTATTTCATAAACACTGAAAGAAGAAAATAATGTCCTCGATCATTTTGTCTGACTACTAACCATATCTTAAGTTCAGAACTAGTTATTTGAATTGTAGTCTTGCTATGTAATGAAAGAATTTGATGACTTGCAGTTTTACTATCTAATAAAAGAATTTTTATGAATTGTAGTTTCATATTCTAAAGAATTTAAGAACTGTAGTTTTACTATGTAAAAAAATAATTTTATGGAGTGTAGTTTTACCATCTAAAGAAAGAAAAGAACAACAAGAAACTTTCCAACCTTTCTCCAAAGTCAGCCATGATGTCCACTCTTCTGATCTGAGACTCACCGGTGAGAATGTCAACTTCTGTCTCAATAACAGCAGCACAGTAAGTGAAATAGTGAAAATGTGGTTTTCCTGGGCCAGCTGTAAAACTGGGAGAAGTTAAAAACTAAATTAACATTATTGGAATGAAATAAATTAACTCTTTGGGTATTTGGACACGCGTCCTGCGTGGTTGTATCCCTATTACGAACTACTTATAGACGCGAGGCGCGATGATGGTTTGTAGCTCTCTAATTTTGAAAATAATCAAAGTATCTTAAAACCAGCAGTTGACTTCCTTCCGGAATTCAGTTGTTCACATTAAGCGCGTGGTTTGAGCAGAAAACAGAGCGATTCTTTGTTCATTTAAAGCAAGTTTTTCAAAGTTTATCGTTGCTAGGCCTTTGTTTATCAACAAATATGGCTTCCAGTGCTAGTTTCTTTCGTCCAGAGCAGCATATTTCTGCATTACAAGCTCATAATTTAATTTAAAATTGTCTAGACTGTGGTGCAGAGAATGTAGGAGTAGAAATGGTAAATTTTCGGCACACGTGGCAGTGATTGAAAGAATTTTTCGTGTTTTTTTTTGGTCCAGCAGCAAAATGTGTTAGAAGGGTAGCTGGTGATACTACTTCTCAGCTTTTTGCTAGTACTAGCTGTAATATCACAACAATTAATGCTGGAGATTGTGTAATTTAAAAAATTAAATGTTGTAGAATGCTTCAAATTTAAAAAAAAACAAAAACCAAAACACAATGGCCTGTTTTCTGGTAAATATTAGTCAACGACCGCCCACTTGTTTTCATGTAAATATTACCTACCCACTTGGTGTTTTTAGTTTGCTGTGAATGCATAACTAGTGCATATTTTCATGTAAATTTTGTAAGATATGTTAAAGAACAGATGTTTGTGTACATTTTTATTCATTATGGAATTATATAAACAACTACAGTGGATTAACTTGATGGGTAAGTGACAAAAAATTTATTTTATTACTTCATTTTCCATTCTTTCTTCTCAGTTCTTAGCTCTTTTTTTTGTTGTATACTAACAAAATGTTAAAAATTTTATTTGAAAAACAAAATACATTTTTTCTTCTTCAAAATAAGGTAGAATACTTCATACTACAGATCAGATTATGCCTTTGTCATTCTTTTAAATGTGACAACCATCCCATTTCACGTTGTGAAATTTACCCCCCTTGGTCTTTTGAGGGAAACACACCCAGTATACAAAGAGTTAACTGCCTAGTGTACATAAAATAAATCGTGAAACAACAACTTAGTTTGACATAAAACAAGGGGTCGCCAGAGGCGCATATTGTCGTCTTACTTATTTAACTTGTATATTGAAAATATAATGAGGAATGTTAGAGAAGATGTAGACAAAGAATATTACGATGAGATAACAATTGGAGGTTATGAAATACCAGAGATTAGATATGCTGATGACACAGTATTACTGTCCACAACACAAAAAGGAATGGAAAAACTAATTATGTCAGTCCATAAGAATAGTGAAGAGCAAAACCTCTATCTTAATGCAAAGAAAACTAAATTGGTGACAAATGACAAAACAAACAAGGCAGCTGATATATGTATCAATGAGGAAAAACTAGAAGAAGTGGAGAGTTTTGAATATCTTGGATCACTGCTAACTAATAATGGAGATGCAATGAGGGAAATTAAAAGGAGGGCATCTATCGCTCTTCAGAAAGTAAAACAACTAAAGAATCTGTGGAGAGGAACAGACAGAGCTATAAAAATAAGATTTTTAAGGGCATGCATCTTTTCCATCGTAACGTATGCCTGTGAGACCTGGACACTTAACAAAACAGCTGAGAAACACATAAATGCCTTTGAATGTAAATGCTATAGAAGAGTTCTTCAAATATCATGGACACAAACAAGAACAAATATATCTGTACTACAAGAACTTAATATTGAAGAAGGCTGGCTAGTAAAGAGGATTAAACAGACAAAACTTAAATATTTTGGACACATTAAACGTCATGATAATCTAGAGAAAACCGTCTTGGAAGGGTACATAATGGGAAAAAGAAAGAGAGGAAGACCAAGGCGAAGATGGCTGCAAGACATCGTTGATGATCTGCAAATGGATGCATCAGCAGAAGGCCATCTTGCTCACAACCGAGAGGCCTATAAGAGTGCCGTTAGGGAGGCAAAGTTCCACAAAGGACATGCAAATGAATGAATGAGTGAAGTGTATACAAAAGTGCTTATGGGACTCCCATGTGAACAAAATTATATTCATACTTTTAAAGATGGTGAGATTGATTTTTACCTATCTTCAATGGAGGAATTAAAAAGAAAAAAAAATACACCAGATAATCACCTTCAGTGAAGTAAACAAAGATACTTTAAACTAGAGAAGTACAGAGGGTGAACGAAGGAAAAGGACAGGATAATAAAATGAAATTCAGCACTTGATTTAGTTTATACTGTTTATATCACGATTTCTTAATGGGAAGAAACATCTCCAATAAGCTACAATACCAGGTTTCTCAAAAAGATTTGCCATCAAGGGGAACTTAGGCAGAAAGTGTTAAGTTAATGCAGATGTTAGTACCAAAAATAGGAACCTGACACTGCCAGATTCAAAGAACAGCAGATATCACCTGCCACAGACAAATCTACGTCCGTGTTTACTGATAACATATTCATAATGCACAAAAAAGAAACGTACGTGTATTTTGCAGACAGGTCAATCTGATTCTCAGCACATTTCACGCACAGCTCTTTCCAGTCAGCATCTGGGAATTTCTCTCTGATAGGTCTTATTCTCTCTTTCAAGATATTGCTGGCTTCAATAGCAGCCTAGGCAAAGGAATGAACAAATGTTAAGATTTTTATCAGTGAATACATTTTGTCTTCTTAACTCTTCCCCTACCAGCGGTATTATAGTGTGGCCTTCTGGCCAGTTCACTTTTGGATCAAAATCACTATACTATCGTTTAGTCCATTTCGGTGAAAAAACTGTACTCAAATTTTGGTTCGCAAGTTATCTGCATTTGTCAGAATTACCCAGCATCCTTTTAACTTAGCATGGGCAGTGTGTAGTCATTTTTTCAGTCTCTGTTCAATTTGGTGTGAATATTTTTCCTAATTTCCAGCCACTTTGTGGATCTGCAAGAGAAATTCTGAATGTTTTCTGTTGTGTTCGTGCTTCTGTTTCTGCAAATTTGTGCAAAAAGTGATTCTTCATGTGAGGAATTCCATTTATCATCAATTTGTAATTTACATGTGGATATTTATAGCTCTAATGGTAAGTAGAAACCAATTTTATTTGTGTGTCATAATTTTTTTTTTTTGGGGGGGGGGGCTAAAAATGTTGCGTTATTTTCTCACCAGTTATTTTTTCCTAAGAAAACTCTGCATTTATAGAATCTTCATTCATTTTTATTTATTTTTTTTTTTTATGTATAAAAAGTATACTTTTCCACATGGAAATAATCGCTACATTCACTTTTTCAACTATACCCCAAAAATATCGCAATACCCATGCATTTTGCTTGGTACCAATGTGACATCCATGTTTTTTTCCCACTGGCACGGGAAGAGTGGTAACTTTATCATCAAATGATTTTGTCCTCACAAAACTGATAACTATCACAATGATCTTTTTCTCCCAAACAATGATAACTGTATCATCAAGTGACCTTTCCTCCAAAAAATAATAACTTTATCATCAAATGACCTGTTCTTCTGAAAAATGATAACTTTATCATCAAATGACCTTTTCTTCAAAAAATAAAAGAAGAAGAAGATAACTGTCATCAAATGACTTTGTTCTCCAAAAATGTGTAACTCATCATCAAATAAACACTGATCATTTACAGTATCTTCCACAAAATGACCCATTACTTGAGCTGCATGCTTGCTTATACATTACTTACGTAGGATATTTTGGATTGATGTAAATGAGTCAGTAGTTTGTTCTGGCAAATTCTTGGTGCAAATGGGATTTTGTTAGCACTTGGGCAGTTGCTTTCACTGCATGTGTATATTCTTAAGATTATAAATGGTAATTTTTGCTTCACTGTTGTTCACTTTGTGATTTTGTTACAGCACATTGCTGCCAGCTGTTAACTGTTTATTTTTTCTTTTTTTGTGTGTGTGTGTGTCATCTCATTTTCAGCTGTCTTGCAAATACTTACAACTGGTTAAAAAAATCTGCATTTTTTCATTGCCTTTTCTGATAAGTTTCACTGCTGGGAAATATGTTTCAGTGTTGGGAAATGTAAATATTGTTCACTCTTGTGAAATGTGTTTCACTGTTGGAAAATGTGGCTGTTTTGGGATCTGTGACTTGTTTTTACTGTTGGAAAATGTGATTATGTTTTACTGCTGTGAAATAGGGTTGTGTTTTACTGTTGAGAAATGTGACTACGTTTTACTGTTGCAAAGTGTGACTGTGTTTTACTGCGGGATAATGTTTTTTATTTTAGTAATGAGAAATGTGGCTGTGTTTTAGTGCCAGGAAATGTAGCTGTGTTTTACTGCCGTGAAATGTGGCTGTGTTTTAATGCCGAGAAATGTGGCCGTGTTTTAATGCCAGGAAATGTGGCTGTGTTTTACTGCCGTGAAATGTGGCTGTGTTTTAATGCCGTGAAATGTGGCTGTATTTTAATGCCGAGAAATGTGGCTGTGTTTTAATGCCTGGAAATGTGGCTGTGTTTTACTGCCGTGAAATGTGGCTGTGTTTTAATGCCGGGAAATGTGGCTGTGTTTTAATGCCAGGAAATGTGGCTGTGTTTTAATGCCAGGAAATGTGGCTGTGTTTTAATGCCAGGAAATGTGGCTGTGTTTTAATGCCAGGAAATGTGGCTGTGTTGTAATGACAGGAAGCATAATTCTGGTGGGGCAAATACCTGCATAGCAGCTTCACTGGCAATACTACCTCCTGATACAGTATTGTTTGGTGTAATAATACCCTGGTTTGGCCGGACTTTCACATTCTCAATTGGAACACCCAATGCATAAGCCACGCCTTGTGCTACCTGAAAAATGAGTAGAGTTATATCAGTAACACAAAATAACATGTAAGCTATATTAATAATACAGTGTAACATGTAAGCTAATTTCTGTAATACAATGTAACATGTAAGCTGATTTCTGTTTTACAATGTAACATGTAAGCTATAGCAGTAATACAATGTAACATGTAAGCTATATCATTAATACAATATAACATGTGAGCTATATCAGTAATACAATGTAACATCAAAGCTACATATTTTACACTGTATAATATAATGACAATAATATGGCAAAATCCAATAACATTTATAAACAGCCAGTTTTGGTATTCTGATCCTGTATTAATCAAACAATGAAATCTCATGCAGTGGAGAGAGATAGTTTGAGAAAGGGAAAAAGTATACAGGCATAAGAAAAAAAATCTTACCAGTGTTTCAAGGACAGAAATTTGATAAGACACTGGGTGATCATAACATAAAAAAGATACCACTTTGCAGATCACTAAATGAATATGCTACTGTTGCATCTCCTTGTGAATTCTTTGTATCCAAAAGTGTGGCAAAGATCATAAAAACAGACATGAGATCTGGTAAGTAGCATGTTATGCTGGCTTTAATTCTCAAAATGAACTCAAGAAGAAGGCCTATTAGCCAGCTCCATCACCATCATTCCTTACTCCTGTTTCCAAGAGCATTATAGAAAGGTAGGACAAGACACTGGCCAGTTCTGATAAATGCAATGTGTCACTAGCAGATGGATCTTCACTAACACAAAAAGAGTAACAAGATCATCCTCGTAGTCTATTTCAGGACTGAATACAGAGATTACTGTCAGTGTACGGTTGCTCAGAGGAACAGACAGAACTATAAAAATAAGATTTTTAAGGACATGCATCTTTCCCATCACAACATATACCTGTGAGACCTGGACACTTAACAAAACAGCTGAGAAATGCATAAATGTCTTTGAATGTAAATGCTACAGAAGAGTTCTTCAAATATCATGGACACAAAAAAGAACAAATATATACATACTACAAGAACTTAATATTGAAGAAGGTTGGCTAGTAAAGAGGATTAAAGAGAGAAAACTTAAATATTTTGGACACATTAATCATCATGATAATTTAGTGAAGACCATCTTGGAAGGGTCATCATCATCATCAGGTGCCGTGCCGACCGGCGTTGGCTATTATGCTTCCCCAGAGTACCCGATCCTTCATGCAGGCCATCAGTTCAGTTGGTGATCTCCTCTCACACCATCCTGTCAGACTGTCCAGTATCATTTCTCTTGGTCTTCCTCTTGATCTTCTTCCTTCTATTTTTCCTGTTGTTATAATATTTTCTATGCCCCCTCTTCTCATTGCATGTCCTATGAAAATACATTGTCTCTCTCTTATCTTTTTGACAAGGTTTTTTGTCTCTCCAGTTCTTCTCATACACTCTTCATTAGTTATTTTTACTGTCCAAGGGATTCGCAACATTCTTCTAATAAACCACATTTCTGCTGCTTCCAATGATTTTTGTGCAGACTTGCCTATTGTCCATGATTCACTTCCATATAACAAGATAGGTTCAATATAGCATTTTAAGACTCATTTTCTAACATTCATTGATAAAGATGTGTTAGCTAATAGGTTTCTCATTCTCTGAAATGCAGCCTTTGCTTGGCCTATTCTGTTCCTAATTTCTGTTCTGCATTTCCCATCTGAAGTTATTACTGCTCCAAGGTATTTGAATTTCTGCACATGCTTTAGAATAGTTCTGTTTAATTTAATACTGCATGCTGGTGGATTCTGGTTCTTAGATATAACCATAGTCTCTGTCTTTTTGATGTTCAAAGTAAAGCCTTTCTGTTCACTTTCTTTGGCGACTTTATCCAAGAGATTTTGCAGGTCTTGTTGGTTCTCAGCTATCAGTATTGTGTCGTCAGCATACCGAAGATTGTTAATATTGTTTCCTCCAATTTTTATGCCTGGTTCTGTGATGATTGTTCTTAGAATATTCTCGCTATACAGAGAAAAAAGGTCTGGAGATAGTACACATCCTTGTTGCACCCTTTGTTTTATAGGCTGATATTTTCCAATTCTATTTTCAACTCGAACTGCTGCTTCTTGCTGCCAGTATAGATGTTTTACAATCCTCAGGTCTTTGCCATCTATATTGATGTCTTCAAGCATTTTAATAATTTCATTATGTTTCACCTTGTCAAATGCCTTGGTGAAATCAATGAATCATAAGTAGAGATCTTTCTGTACTTCTAAAGCTCTTTCTGTTAGTGTTCGTAAAGCATAAATGGCATTGTGTGTTCCCTTTCCTTCAACAAATCCAAACTGTTCATCTGCTATTTCCATTTTTATCTTTTTTCTTGGAAGGGTACATAATGGGAAAAAGAAAGAGAGGAAGACCAAGGCGAAGTTTCTATTATGACTCTTGGAGCATTCTGTTTTGATTTTTGCCCATTTCTTTGAGCAACCATCAATCAGTCAGTCATTTGTATGTCCTTTGTGGAACTTTGCCTCCCTAACAGCACTCCTGTAGGCCTCTCAGTTGTGAGCAAGATGGCCTGCTGCTGATGCATCCAAGAGCAGAAATAAAGGAAACATATATCTTTTATAACAGTTGAAAAAAAAAAAGAAAACAGATGTCTTTTATAACAGTGGTTATGCAATCAGTACTACCTTAGTGTAAAGCCCCTGTCCCATTTCCACTCCTCCCTGGGATACAGCTACTGAGCCATCTCTGGCATAGATGGACACATATGCTGAGTGGCCTGTACCGAAGTACATCATGCCATACTTGTTGGTAGTCATTGTGATACCTCGCTTTTTCCAGAGATTTTCCTGAACAAATAATATGTACATCAGCATTATCTATGAGCGAAACTTCTTCCACAGCATAGCTAAAAAAAAAAAAATAATAATAATTCAAGAATGGAAGAATTTATGAGTGTCAGCAGATGAATTATGGGACAAAAGTTCAACTGAAAAATCACCACTCAGTGGGCTGGGTTGGTTGCTGTATCCCTGTAACTGTAAACTTGAGTTCTTTGCAGAAGATGGCAACAGAGAAGATCTTTAACCTCAGGCATCAGGGAGGACAGAGTCTGGATTACACTGGCTTTCTCTAATGCTTGGAGAGAACTTAAGAATCAGATTTCTAACAAGCTTCCGTACTGTGGGGAATGTGCCAGTCAATCTAATGAAGGTAAAAGGTAAAGTAAAACTCCTGTTTTTGTTTCCATGCCATTAAGGCATACCGGGGAATACGGTGTTGGGCCCGTATTTTCCATGACCTTCAGCACATGAAAGTCTGATGTGGTCAGTATCACTCTTGGCTGCTTTACCTTCCCAGATTTCTCTGTTATTCATTTTTAGAGGCTAGGTGAAGCCCCAGGGATCTAATGAAAGTAAGTCAGTCTAATGCCATACAACAACCCATTTCAGTAAATACCATAGGAAGTAAAACTGGATCTTGACTACTTCAGATTCACTAAGCCTGATAAGTATATCGTAACTTTGTCATCTTGTTCTACACAATAATTAGTGTATGAGAATGCTATACATGGAGCCACTGCAGTAAAGCTGTGATACCAAAATGTATTAAGTAGGACAAAAAGTAGGAACAGCTTTATTACTTAACGAGTACACAGTTGTGACGTTTCGGCGTGAGCCCTAATCATACAAATGCATAGAGGTTGAAGAAATTGAGAGACGAGATAAAATATAAATTCACATGAATGCTACATTACAAAAAAAAATAAAATAAAATAAATAGAGCACTTAGCTGTAACTTGTAAGAAGCTACGGCTTGACTGATGCTGTGTGTCAGAAATGCATGGTGGAGTGTAGAGAGCACTTAAATGGAGACTTGGAATGTGTGATAGGTGGGTCGTAACTGAGGGTGTTGGGTGGAGAAACCATGGAAGGGAGAGAGAGTGATACAATGGTAATCTAGCCAGGAGAAGGTGAAATATGTGATTATAGTTGGAGTAGAGGAGTTGTAATGTGATGCTGTGAAGAGGTTGTGTAACAAATGAGAAGGGAGTGGAACTTAGTCTTACATCTTACATCGTGCTGTTAAACGTTACATAGGGGTTCCATAGTTGTTTGCCAAGTTTTCCTGTTCTCAGCAAGTCTTTCAACCTCATCAAGGGATTTTATGCCCACTAAATGGGCTTCTCATAGCAATGTCCTCTTTAGAGTTTCATTTCAGAGGAGAATGTTAGGTGTAGCTGAATAACGAGTTCAAACCATGTGGTTCCAGAGTCCCATATTCCCGAATGTAGTGGTTCTCAAGTGCAAGGTGGCTTGTGTCATCTGTGCGACACTGTTTGATGGCTGTTACCAGAATGTCAGATTTGCCTCTGTGGTTAGGGTCATTGAAATGATTCAGGACTGGTTTTGAAGCATGCTGGGTGATATCCTACAGATGTTTTTGCATGCAGTCCCCTATTCTAAGGCCAGTTTCACCAATGTAAGTTATTCTGCATCTTTTGCATACAATGACATATATCACACTTCAGGACTTGCATGTGAATCCCTCATGGAGAGTGAAGATAGTTTTGGGAAAGGTGATTGTTTTTGTTTCCCAGACTACAGGGCAGGTAACACAGTGAAGGCGGTTACATTTTCTAGTGCCAACATATGCAAGGTTCCACTTCAAGTGGCTTTGGACGAGGATGTCCTTAAGATTTGGTTCCCGTTTGTATGCTAACAGGGTGGATCAGAGAAAATGTCGCGAGTGTCGGGGACGAGTTTGATTAGTGGCAGATGATGATAAAGAATTTTCTTAACCATCTGACCATGTTGGTGAAAAGGAAGTACTAATCTTCAGATTTTCAAGTTTTTTCTTGAATTCTTCTTTGTGGCTCACTAGCTGGGTGTGGCTGAATGCTTTCCGAACAAGAAAATGTATAAATAAATAAATAAAAAGCAACCTTGTTGTCTGTCATGAAGGCTTAAATGGGTAAAATGTTAGTTTCTCATTATCTTTTACAAAACGGCACAGCAGAAGTGATGAACCATGACTAAATGTCTCAGGAAATATGAGTATATGTGGAGAACAGTAAGTAAGGGAAACTATACAAAAAATCTGGAAATAGCTTGACAAGCCAAAAATAAACATCTTCTTCAATGGTAAAGACTGCTCATTCTTTATTTTAATCTTATAAAGGCTTCCAAATATTATATAACTCATAAATTCTATGAATTAAATGACATTAAAAATGTCAAAGTTTAAGTAAATACAATTAATGTTCAGAATAGTGAACTTTTTAAATAAAAAAAACAAGCACACTGAACAAACTGCCATCTGCTCCATTCCATACTAATCAGCATTAGTCATCCAGCTACACTCACTGGAGTGAGCATGTGCACAAGCTGTTCGTCAGACTAAAGGCAAAGTGACAATGAATAAACAATGTATGTGTGTGAAATTTTTCTGCAAACTTGGCAAAAATTTTACATTTACATGGCAATTGTTAACAAAGAATATGGAGAGGACTGTATGAGCTGAATGGAGCGCTATAAGTGATTTAAGTAAGGGAACACAGTTTTGTAGGATTAGACCTTGAAAAAAGCACTTCAGTTTTCTCACTAAAGTGCTCTGTCTACGATTTTTTTCGAGGTCTAATCCTACAAACTGACAACTCACTACCAAAAATAGCACTAAGATAGACACCACAGGGAAACAGAAGTAAGGGTAGACCAAAAGAGACATGAAGAAGAACAACAGAGAGGATGTTGAGCAACAGAGGGCTCACTTGGGCAAGAGCAGAAAAAAAGGCAAAGGACAGGCATTTGTGGAAAACCCTTGCAGAAGCCCCCCGTGCCCTGGGCACTTAAGGTTCAGAGAGAGAGAATCTTACAAAACTGCGTTCTCTTACTTTATCGTATGAAAATCTCGTTGTTTCCTATTTATAAAAAAATTGTATAAGTGGTTTGAATGTTTTAAAGAGGCCAGAACGTCAGTAGGTGAAAAAAAAACAAAAAACATAGGCCTGGATAACCGTCCACATCAACAGACAATGACCATGCCTAGAGTTTATGTTGCAATTCATGGAAATCATTGCTCAACTATCCAAGAACTTGCTGACAAAGTGGGCATTAGCATAGGATCTTCCATCAAATTTTGATTGAAGAACTTCAAATGTGTCTCATCTGTGCAAAATTTGTGCAGCATTTGCCAAATGACAATCAGAAAGAGAACCATGCTGAAATCAGTCAGGAACAGCTTGCCAGTGCAAATGGTCATGGAAAATTTCTTAACTTTTTCCATTCGTGCCAGCCCTGAAAGATGGATTCCGGTATATACTTCTCCCTTCGACACAGCCCTATAAGTTTTCTGACTTTCTTTCGTTGAAAACACGATGTAACTTTTCATTTAACCAGTCAAAGCTATTCTGAATCCAAAGTTAAACTAGTGTTTAAGCACGCCTGATAAAGAAGCCATATTGGATATAAGGATAGGAGGCTAAAAATGCAAGTTTTTTTCGAGATCGAGTGGTAGAATGGTCACACCAACCAACTAGACCTATCTTACTATATGTGTTTCTCATAGCTGTAGACCTGTTAGATTTATTGGATGTCACAAACATCCATAAATATTGATTTTTCTGTGTTTAAATTTGAATGACTATGTATTCTATATTGGATTATGACACAATTAATCTAAGTTAAAGAAGATTTTATTGCTCAACCCTAACATTTTTTTTAGGCGAAAAAATTGTTCCATCATTTCACACAAGTTGTTTTTTTTTCTTTTGTTTTTTTTTATGACAAATAACTTCATTTATGGAATCTTCATTCATTTCCACTTATTTTAATGTGTGATACACACGTGGTGATCATGGAATTAATTTGGTACAATAACTTTTACACAGGGACCCCCCCTCCCCAAAACGTCTGCGTTGAAGGGAACATAAGGAACGTTTTTGGACATAACGTGAATGGAAAGAGTTAAGAACATCGTAATAGGAAATGAGATGTGGGTTTATGGCTATGATGCTGAAACCAAGATGCAGTATTCATAATGGTGGGGAAAGGGTCTACTTGACCAAAAACAAATCTCGGATGATTCAGTCAAAGATCGAGGTCTTGCTGATTATGTTTTGTGATTGCAAAGGTATTATCCACTATGAATTTGTACCAAATGGTCAGAAACAGTTGTACCAGGCACTTTTGATGGATGCTGTGTGCAGAAAGAGGCCTCAACAATGGGTGGGGGGTGAGTGGTTCTACTGACATTAACCTTTTTTTTTTTTTTTAGATTATTATTCTAATGTCAAAATTCTCTGCAGCAGTTTATATGCATTAATCATTGTAGTTTTCTTAGTGTATTAAATAACTACATATTCCCATTTTGTTCATGATACATGGTATATATGACTATTTACATGACTGTCAGTGTAACATATATACGCAGGAATTTCTGACCTGATTGAAAGCATCTACTTGTCTCATTCTGCCTTCAACCTCAGCTGTGTCCTTGAGACGTCGCCACAGCTCACGAATTGTGCAGTCTTTCATATCATGGCCATAAAGGTCTTGCTAAAAAATTAAGAGAGTGAAAGAGAAAGAGAGAATGAGAGACTATGAAGGGTAATTTCTACAATTTTATTTTTTTCTATAAATTTTTGCACACACACACAAAATTACTCCTTAGTAGCTGAGACTACACTAAATAATCTAATATTATCTTCACACAACTCACATTAATAATAAAACACAAGGCAAAGTCTGGCAAATTCACAAAACAATGATAATACAATGGAATTTATGGAGTAAAATTATCCTTGCTTTTGCTTTCATGTTGTCTGTAAGGAGGATATTCTTTGAAGCTATGTCATCATCATCAGGTGCCGTGCCAACTGGCGTTGGCTATTATGCTTCTCCAGAGTACTCGATCCTTCATGCAGGCCATCAGCTCAGTTGGTGATCTCCTCTCACACCATCCTGTCAGACTGTCCAGTATCATTTCTCTTGGTCTTCCTCTTGATCTTCTTCCTTCTATTTTTCCTGTTGTTATAATATTTTCAATGCCCCCTCTTCTCATTGCATGTGCTATGAAAGTACATTGTCTCTCTCTTATCTTTTTGACAAGGTTTTTTGTCTCTCCAGCTCTTCTCATACATTCTTCATTAGTTATTTTTGCTGTCCAGGGGATTCGCAACATTCTTCTAATAAACCACATTTCTGCTGCTTCCAATGATTTTTGTGCAGACTTGCCTATTGTCCATGATTCACTTCCATATAACAAGATAGGTTCATTTTAGGACTCATTTTCTAACATTCATTAAGTGTTAGTTAATATAATAGTTGCTATGCAGCAAACATTTTTCATAGCAGGAAAAGGTGTAACGACTCTCAGCAGAAGGAAGTCACAGCAATCAGTGTTGGCCTGACTGAGGCTGTTACTGGGAGCACCAATGGAGAAGTAGGGCATATTCTTGACCAGATATGTTTCACTGCTTCTGGTAGTGCTGTCAGTCTAGCACAGTCATCTTCACACCCTAAAAACATCATCATCATCATCAAATGCCATGCTGTTAGACATGGGAAATCATGTTTCTTCAACATGTGCGGTCTTCACTGCCTGCTACTGGATCTATTTTTCTTTCACTTTTGTTGAGACAGCCTGTCCAGGTACTCCTTTTAGTTATGACTACACCTCTTGATCCTGAAACTTTATTGGATTGTAGGATTCTCTGAATGCTGTCTGTCTAATCCTATAAGAAGCCTGTGTACAGATATTATTAATGTAAAGATAGGAATATCTAAGGACTTGTCTAGAGTACAAGGAATGATGACAGTGACCTAATTGGCTGTCAGTCCAAGAAAGGAGATAACAAGCTATGGTCCAAGAAAGGAGATAACAAGCTATGGTGAACAAATACAAATTTTAATCTCTTACTAGTTAAGAAAAAAAAATCACAGCTGAAATTCTAAATTTCACTATTTCAAGAGATTTTTACCTCAGTTTCCAGTTCAGCCTCAAAGTGATTCTGAGATATCTATTACGGCCGTGTTGGCATCCTATACAAAATGAATTGTTTTTTCAGCAACTTACTCTTAACACTGATAATATCCTTTCAAAGGAGTCAAGAAACAGATAGAATTCATAATATCTTGTAAGCCTAAGGTCTATGAAATGAGCACTGCTCAGTCAAACAAGAGCTCATTTTCTGTTATTATGTTATGATACATCCAAGACTAGTGATATTATTTTGTCAACTAGGCTGCAGCCAACATATACACTTCTGAGGACATTTGAAGAATATGGCCTTATACAGATTATTTAGTCTTGCCAAATTCATAAAATGGCCTGTAACCTGCATATATTCTGTGCATCTATGCTCAAGAGTAACTGAAAGAAACTGAATCATTTATTTTTAACCTGTTCAGAAAATCTTTGACAGTTTCACTACACTTACTGTTAGGATTAAGATATATTTAAGATGTATGCCTCAGTGACAAGGGGTCAAGCTTGTGCCTTGTATCTGTCTGATTTACAATGAATTAATGAATACAAAATTACCTGGTGTCTTTCATATAGATTGAGTTCCTTTAAAACGATTGGATGCTTGTTTAGTGTCTTTGCAACATGCTCCATAATGGTCTCAATAACAAAGGCTGCAGGTACTGAACCTTAAAAACACAGAAATTTACCTTTATCTGTGAAAGTCAAATTCCCATTTCCATGCCATTAAAGCATATTGGGGATACAGGTTAGGCCTGTATTTCCATGACCTTCGGCACATGAAAGTGTGATGTGGCCGTATTATCACCTGGCTGCATTTACCTTCCTAGATTTCTCTGGTGCCCATTTTTGTAGGCTGGGTGGACCTTTTTGGTGTCCCACTGCTGGGACTTGAGCCCAGTACAACTGGATTAGTAAACCAAGTGCCTAACCACTCAGTTAACCAGGCTGCCAATATTATCTAGATTCTAGAGATAACTGATTATTATTAATATTACCTGTAGTAATAATTATCTCTAGAATGACTGTTTAAAGGCTTAAAATTAAAATCTTAAACAGTTTTTGCAGTTTCTTGATAAAACTAGAAATGAGACAACTGTGTCAACATGAAACAGGTTTTCCCAGAATCAATGCCAGTATTTTAAAAGTCGCTTATATTAAAAACCAAATATTTCAATGAAAGCAAATTATTTCCTTTCATTAAAAAAATATTGTATTGTTCTTAACTTATACTACACTTCACTATGAGCACAGTGTGTAACTCTGCACACATCCAACAGGGAAACTATCTTCTACCAGCCACAGAGTGTTATCATCATGTTGTGCTGTCTCCCCTTGAAATGTCAACTGCTCCTTGTTTTATTAATGCACCCATCCAGCCTGAATTAAGATAAACTCTTTATGCTGTCCACCCATCTATACAGCTGTTATCCTCTTCCTTTTTTCCTTCACTGTTTTGCTCAAATATATCCATGCTAATCTTATATCTTATATCCTTCCCGTGCTGTTAAACATGCTTGCAAGGTAGTTTGCCAATTTTTCCTGTTTTCAGCAAGCTTTTCAACCTCATCAAGGGAGTTTATGCCTATTAATTTGGCATCTCTTAACAATGTCCTCTTTAGAGTTTCCTATGATCTACCTCTTTTTCTTTGGTCTGTGTGTTCCATTTGATAGCTTGTTTTGGGATTCTCTGATCATTTCTTCTCATCACATGACCTACATATGTCCATCTCCTTTTCCTCATCACCCACGAGACTGGTTGTTGTTCGCTCATCTGTCTTATCTCTGTATTGTTCTTGAATTCGTTCCACTTTATGCCGAGTATTCTTCTCTATTCATGGAATTTTACCAATTATGTTGTCACATTTCAGGTTTTTCAATTTTTCTACGCTTAAAAAAAAAGTGTCAATTTGTGCAATAAAATTAAGTAATCCTCCTTCTTTAACATTTTTTTGAGCTTTTTAAAATAACTGACTTTTAAAGTACCAGGATTCCTTTTATGAAACCCTCCTTTGTAAGCAAAGTCAAGGAAGCACAGATTAAGAACCTGTCATACTTCATTTACATGCTCTTTGCTAGTGGCACAAAGAAGATCTCAGAACAGACACCAAGTTGGACAGGGAGAGTACTAAACTGGTTTTCTCTTAACTCCTGGGGTGAATGTTAAAAAAAAAAGCTTTTTCAATGACAAGCTTCACTTACATGCCAATTACATTAATCCCTATCCTATTTATCCACGCTGAACCTGTTAGAAGACTTGACCATTTATTATTCAATGGATATAACAAATCCTCTATTTCTCCCTGCCCAGACACTTTAAATGTCATGATAATTTAGAGAAGACCGTCTTGGAAGGGTACATAATGGGAAAAAGAAAGAGAGGAAGACCAAGGCGAAGATGGCTGCAAGACATCGTTGATGATCTGCAAATGGATGCAGCAGCGGCAGGCCATCTTGCTCACAACCGAGAGGCCTACAGGAGTGCTGTTTGGGAGGCAAAGTTCCGCAAGAGACATGCAAATGAATGAATGATGAATGAATGAATTCATGATACTTACTGTCCAAGACCTATCTGTTATTTAAAAAAAAAATTATCATTACTTCCGCTGCAACATTTCAGAAGTACCTGTCTCTGCACAAACATTTGCAGCCAATAAAACAAAAAGTTCTTTACCTCTTAACCTTTGCTTAGCTTACTACCGACCAATGTTTTTAGTCAAACCAGTTTTGATACTCAAATCAGAGGCTTCTTTGATATTTATTTGACTGCCACATTTCAGTAACAAATGTTATTGAATTTAAAATAGGGAAAAAAGAAATTCATTCAGTTTTATTGTCTGTAAAGGTTTGAACTGGATTTCATATTTTACACAGAAATTTAAAAAAAGAAGGGGGGAAGGCAATAGCATATAAATGAAATAAACAATGACAAATGATGCTATAAATAAACTATAGAACTTTGTCATATATTTTTTAATTAATGACATAGTTAATTAAACCATCAAATATGAAAACTGAGGGGCACTTACAGACCCAGTGAAACCACCCAAGAAGTTAAACTCTTTGATTTTATACAGGACTACACATGAACTACAAAAAAGAAAATAGTCTAGTTTATCTAGGAGACTGAACTGCAGATACAGACAGTAAATGCATATGCTGAATAAGAAAGAGGAGGAAGAAGAAGAAGAAGAAGTAGAAGATGAGGAGAGGAGGAAGAAGAAAAAGGAGATGAGAAGGAAGAAGAAGAAGAAGAAAAAGAAGTGACAAGGTGTTTCTAATTCCAAGTTAAGTGTAATTTTAACATTTCACTTAAATCTTGGGCACATTTTACATATACCACATCAAATACAATCATAATCAACTACTATATAAAATTTTTTAAAAAAAAGAAGAAGAAACATACCAGGGGCCCTTGTTGGTGTCATGGTTTGTTTGTTTGTCATCATTGGATGTGGATGTATTTTCCAGTTTGGAACATGGTAACCTAAAACAGATAGGCAGATTCAAGCTTACATCACTGAAAGTTCCACTTTTGTGACTAATCCTTCACCAATCTCAATGCTGAGGACTCTGCCCACAGTACTGAACTGACTGTCACAGAACTGACAGGAGGGTATTAATAGCAGGTCATGAATCCACAGGCTTCAGGTGAGAAGACACACCAGTATCAGCTTACCTCTGTACATCCCAGAAATGTTCATCTTAAGGTCAGTTTACTAAAAATCAGTTCAAAAAGTCATCAAGTAATGGTCAAAATTTTTTTTAAAAAAAACCACAACTAAGATATTTCAGATGTTAATTAGGACTCCTTTAAATTGAATACATTTAATACATACTCATACAAGGCCAAATAATGTAATGTGTAACCGATTTATAATGTATGGTCAAAAACATTCAAGTAATGCATGACTGATATCTTACATATTACATACTTCCCATGCCATTAAACGTCACATAGGGCTCGCATGGTAGTTTTCCTGGTTTTGATCAGCTTTTCAACCTCATCAAGGAATTTTATGCCTGCTAATTTGGCCTCTTATCAGAGATAGGACAGTAAACAACAACCTATCTCATGGGTTATCAGAAAAGGAAGATGGACATATGTAGGCCACATGATGAGAAGAAACAATCAGAGAATCCCCAAACAAGCTATCAACTGGACCATAACAGGCCAAAGAAAAAGAAGTCAACTGCGTGAAACTCTAAAGAGGACACTGTTAAGAGAAGCCAGTTTAGTGGGCATAAAATCCCTTGATGAGGTTGAAAGACTCGCATAGAACAGAAAACTTAGCAAACAACTATGCGAGCCCTATGTGACGTTTAACGGCACGGGAAGGATGTAAGATGTAATTTGGCCTCTTTTAATAATATCCTCATGACTGATACATAATATGCTATCTACATCCATAAAAAATAATGAGAGAAAAATGAAAAAGATTAATTTTTTTTTTACTATGTGAGCTTTATTGAACTATAAAATTTCTTTTACAAAATGTATTTTCTTTTACAAAATTTACTTTATCACAATATTTTCCCTTCCTCAAAAGTTGTCAATGTCTTCATTCTCATTTTCTCACATGTCCACAAAAAATAATGTACAGCTAATTAATAATGTATACTAACATATCTAAACAACATAATTTCTAAATGATTTAGAAATATATTTATATTTCTAAATGATTTAGAAATATATTTAGAATATATTCTAGCACAAATTAGTAGAATATAATGAATGACTAATTTATAATAATGTATTACTCACACATATCTATGTAATGTAAAGCATGCATGATTTCCCCAACTCTGCTTGAAGTGAAACCAATGTCTGCATAGAAATCCATCTCTATAACTTGCACATCTCCAGAGTTGCTGAATCCAACCTGTATGAGATGAAATAAGAATTTGGAAAATATTATTGTCTCTAACCACAATCAAGTAATGACTTGTCTTACATCTTACATCCTTCCTGTACTGTTAAATGTCACACAGGACTCGCATGTAAATGTAAAGTAATGACTTGTGCCATAGTTAAATTGGTGCAGAAGAGCTGAAGTGTTCATGTGTGGCTTTTGAAGTCTTAAGTTTAAAATGAGAGCAGGAGCTTATATTATGATGCTGGAACTGGCCAAGATCCTATTTCACTTCCATGATTTTTTTCTGATGAAACAAGATCAGAATACTTTGCTGAATCAGCCAGGCATCAGTACAGTTGTCTAACATGATGGACCCACAGAAAAGACTGACACTGCTCTTCTGTCTTATTTGTTACATATCACACACTTTACATTTAGGCTGTCTTTTTTTTTTCTACTTCTTCTTCCTGTATGTTTCTGTATGAATAAAGTGAAAGCCAAAACATTACATCTGTGTGTTTCTTTAGTGAATAAAGCTTTCTCTATCTTTTTATAATAGTCTAATTATTTGTTCATCAATACAGTAAATTACTTCTTCATCTGTAAACATATGTCACCTTGATAATTCTTGAAGAAAACAGCCATCACTTAGAAGTTGTAGATATCCTCGTAGACCTCATTTACTCTGGACTAAAACTGAGGACACCCATGTTTATTTTATTCTTCTAAGTGAATATGAAGGTAAAGAGATGCATTTCACATTTACATTTGTAAGCAGTTGGATCTGTCCCTTTCCATTTCACACACACAAAGACAGGATCTTATATCTTACATCCTTACCATGCTGTTAAATGTCGCATAGGGCTCGCATGGCAGTTTGTCAAGTTTTCCTGTTTTTGGCAAACTTTTCAGCTTCATCAAAGGATTTTATACCTACTAATTTGGCCTTTCTTAACAACGTCCTCTTTAGAGTTTCACATGGTCAACCTCTTTTTCTTCAGCCTATTGTGTTCCACATGACAGGATAGTCACCATTAACAAAATATGAGTGGACTTTTCAGGCACTCTTATTAATCATACATATACATTTAATTTCTGCAAATTTCTTGGCTTCCAAAAATCAAAAACATACTGGGGCCAGCCTTCAAATGACTGTCAGGTTTCAGAATAACTGTATGCTTTTCTGACCTACCTTGTATTTAGCAAGAACTGGTGAACGTTTGCCACACAGTTGCATGTTGGTTGCCAGATCCAAAGACATACGTACAGGCCTGGAAAGACAGTCATTCAAATAAGTTTGAAATATGCCACACTGAAAGATAATTTGTATTAAAAAAGATGTTCTGCATCTGCAAAATATAAACAGACAATGCCAAAGTAGAAATAAAGAGAACTGAGACTGGCTTTGATTTGTCAAATCGTTTTTTTTACAAGTTCTCACTATTTCTCATTTGTGCCAGATAGTGAAATGCACAAGTCTTTTTTCAGCTGCTCAACATTTATATAGTTTGTCTGTGATGAAGGAGTCTGATTGTAGCTAATGTTTCTGAAGATTCTTCAATCCACTGCAGTTGGAGAAATGAGATACATTTCAGTATGTTCACTTGTATTTCATAACCTAATTGCACTAAAAATTCCTGACCCCTTCACTTTGTTTGATGGATAAAACCTTTGTTGGTGTTTCATAAATACAGATTTCAGTGTTTTGCTAATATCTATCCAGTTACAGTTCAGTGTTATGAAACAAACTGTACAATATCATAAAAATGTGCTGACTACTATAATTACTATTATATTTCCAAAAATCTATAGACTTGGAAACTTTTGGCTGGTGATGTGTTTCAAAGGTTTCCTAGCACAAGATATGGGTGTTTTGTGTTCTGTGATGGTTTATCTTAATTTCTGAGCAAACCCAAAAAAAGAAAGCATTAGTTCTGGTCCAACAGTCTTTCTTTCGATCTTCATCTTCTCTAGATTCAGGTGAAGTCACTTTTGTCAAACTCAAAGCCACATTATATTTTCTTTCCCTATTCATTGACAACAAACTGTAGCAATGCAAGTCAGTGTGCCTCATCCCACAGGCAGATATTCTCATACTTAGAAGTTGCTTTCCTCAGTTCTGCTGTGCTGAGTAACACACAATAATTAGTGTATGAGTATATAACTATACATGGAGCCACTGAGGTAAACCTGTGATACCAAAATGTATAAACTAGGAAAAAAGCAGGAACAGCTTTATTACTTAATAAGTACACAGTTGTGATGTTTCAGCGTGAGCCTTAATCATACAAAAGCACACAGGACACTGTGTGTCAGAAAGGCGCATAGTGGAGTGCAGAGAGTATTTAAATGGAAACTTGGTGAAACTTGTATTGGTGAAACTGGCCTCAGATTAGGGGACCACATACAGAAACATCTGTACAATATCACCCAGCATGCTTAGAAACCAGTCCCGAATCATTTCCATGACCCTAACCACAGAGGGAAATCTGACTTTCTGGTAACAGCCATCAAACACAGATGACACAAGCTGCCTAGCACTTGGGAACCGCTACATTCAGGAATATTGGATGCTGGAAATACATGGTTTGAACTCATTCAGCTACACCTAACATTCTCCTCTTCCACAATCCCTCCTCACTAAGTTCCACTCCCTTCTCACTTGTTACACACAGTTCAGAACCTCCTCACAGCATCACATTACAACCCCTCTGTCCTATCTATAATCACATATTTCACCTTCTCCTAGTTAAATTACCATTGTATCACTCTCTCTCCTCTCCACAGTTTTCCCACCCACCATTCTCATTGAAGATCCACCTATCAAACATCCCAAGTCTCTATTTAAATACTCTCTACACTCCACTATGAGCATTTCTGATACACAGCTTCTGACAAGCCGCAGCTTCTTACAAGTTACAGCTACGTGCTCTATTCATTTTATTTGATTTTTTTTAAACACAGCACTCATGTGAATTTATATTTTATCTCCTCTCTCTGTTTCTTTGTCCTGTGTGTTTTTGTATGATTAAGGCTCACACCAAAACGTCACAACTGTGTACTCATCAAGTAATAAAGCTGTTCCTACTTTTTTTCCTAGTATACTGTGCAGCTACATAGACCAGGATGGTGACACCAGAAAGGAAGTTAGAATTAGAATTGCAAAAGCAGCATCGATCTTCAAGAATCTTGAGAACATATGGCATTCAAAGTTATAAGCACAAAAACCAAGTTAAGATTATTCAATTCAAATGTAATATCCACCCTCATTTATGCATACTAAAGCTGGAAAACAACTAAAGAAATAGACAAGAAATTAGACTCTTTTGAAAACAAATGCCCCAGAAAAATACTCGGCATCAAGTGGAACGAATTGAAGAACAATGCAGAGATAAGACAGATGAATGAACAACAACCAGTCTCATGGGTGATCAGGAAAAGAAGACGGACATATGCTGGTCACTTGATGAGAAGAGTGCCCAATTCTATAACCAACATGACTAAAAGTTCTCATGTGCAAGAACTGGGTCCTGAACCTGCAACTTTTCATTTGAGAGGACAGGTCACTACTGACCAATTCTGGTTCAGTTCTGGGTGGTTTTAGTTTTAGAGTAAACCACTGACCAGTTCTGGCTGGTTTTAATTTAGTCCTGGCCAGAGTGAACCACTGACCAGTTCTGGCTAGTTTTAGTTTAGTTCTGGCCAGAGTAAACCACTGACCAGTTCTGGCTGGTTTCAGTTTAGTTCTGGCCAGAGTAAACCACTGACCAGTTCTGGCTGGTTTTAGTTTAGTTCTGGCCAATGTCAACCACTGACCAGTTCTGGCCAGAGTCAACCACTGGCCAGAGTCAACCAAGTTGCAGAACTGAGCATCTGGCTCCTCCTTGAGCAGGGAAACTCAAAAAAAGAAGAAGATAGAAACAGTTTGATAATGTCAACGTCACATTCCAGTGCCAAGGAGAATAAAGAAACAAACGCCATATCCACATGTATACATCAATGATATGGAGTATGGAATAATTTTCTCTAATCTTCACATCTGAAACTGAGGGTAAAATACTAAATTAGATAATGGTCAGCAATCCATAGCCAAACAGTCTGTGTCAGGGTTAGCAAACAATAACTGACAAACAGCCTATTCTATCTCCATACTGTAGCGGACTGCAGTCTGGCCAAGTGAACAGAGATTGGAAAGGGAAGGCAAACCTGGTCCTAAAAATAAGCCAGGCCAAAGCTGGACAAGTTAGGCAGGAAAATTCCGGTATCACACACTAGCTCCGTACTGTGAGACACAATACAACCAACCCCTTTTGAGGGTGAATGCAGAAAACAAGAAGAAGACAAAATAAACTTGCTTCTTATTCTGTCACTCATTCTTTCCACATGTCACAGCCATACACATCATAATAGTATGGTCACAAGAAAACAAATTTAAAAGGTAGCAGTTCTACGGTGTTTCTTACTATTACCAAAAGTATTAAATAAGAATAAACAACACTATCTACAGATGCAATACTTTCTCTCTCTCTCTTTCTCTCTTTTTTAAATGTTAGTTTTTCTAAATGTTAGTTATGTTTGTTATATGAACAGCATATTTGTAGAATGTCTGGAATAGAGTGAAAGATGTATGATAAAGGGCAGAATGTCAGACGGGCCTGCGTGCCCAATTCTTAACCCTTTTGAAATAAAGATCAATCAATCAATCTCTCTGAACCTTAAGTGCCCAGGGCACAAGGGGCTTCCGCAAGGGTTTTCCACAAATTCCTGTCCTTTGCCTATTTATCCATTCTTGCTCAGATGAGCCCTCTGTTGCTCAACATCCTCTCTGCTGTTCTTCTCCATGTCTCTTTTGGTCTACCCTTACTTCTGTTCCCCTGTGGTGTCCATCTTAGTGCTATTTTTGGTAGTGAGTTGTCAGTCATTCAGAGCACATGTCCCAACTTTACACAACTGAATACAAACCTTCCTGTGACGTATGCACCAAGACTGACAGCTGCAGACACGGAACAAGCGTCAAATGCCTTGCCTCCAAACCCACCTCCAAGTCTTGGAACTGTGACATTGATGCTGTGATAAATGAAACCATTATAAATGCATGTAAAACAAGATGATTAGATTTTTATCGATTATGCAGTGCATATTGGCATCTCTGCATGACTTTTCTAAATGATTTTGATGGCATTGTGGGACTTCCTCATATCTGAAAATTGACAGCCTACATGTCTGTCATTATAAGCTAGGTGATGTGCCGTGGTTGGCCAAACTAAAAGAGTTACAAATCTCCTCCCTAACATGAATTTATTGCTCAGAACATGCCGGTATCAAAGGTAATGAAATGGCAGATGAACTGGCCAACAAAACAACAACTCTGGGCATCCTACAAATGGACAAAGCAGACATTATAACAGGCACCCTATCGAAATTACAGGGAGATGAAGAAAAGAATTTTGAACTTATCACAAAAGACTATGCGAAAGGGGATTAACAAAGGGCAGTGGATGCATCAGCAGCAGGCCATCTTGCTCACAACCGAGAGGCCTACAGGAGTGCTGTTAGAGAGATAAAGTTCCGCAAGGGACATGCAAATGAATGAATGAGTGGCGGACATTCAGAACTTTGCAGAAAACATCAAGCTATATTCAGTCAATGTACCATTAGCACTATCACCCAACACACACCATGAACAACACCAAGGTTAAAGGCTGAGCACATATGGGAGTAAAAACTGTAATAGCCGGAGGTGGGGTGGAGGATAAGCTCTCTACTCCAATTAAATGTCTCCAAGGCGTGCGTTTCAAATAGTCTCTGACAGTCCAAGTCCAGCTCCTGGCCTTCTCATGGCAGAACTGTTAAAACTGATAGGAGAAGGGGTGAAAGGCAAATATCTGGTGCCTGAAAACCAGACGCTTCATGTAAATGAGACTTGTTAGTCTTGGTTGGTAGCTCATCTAGGAGGAGGAAAACTCTGATTTCAAACCCCCTGCTGCCTTGTAGGGTAGGCTCTGGCCAGAGTCAAAGACTAGTGGAGTAAACCACAAACAAACTGGTGGAAGGCAAGGGGAAACCATCACATACATTCCCAAGAACAATCATGACAATCCACAATTCTTTGAATCATAACAACGTTAATGGGGGTTACAGGGGAACCATCTCATCCAGTAGGGACTATCACATGTGACAGGTGATACCAGATTGTCATCCAACTACTGTATGCAAAGAAAACACAAGTAACACCACAGTAATTGCAACATAGAACATTAGAACACTAACAGAACTTGGAAAACTAGAAAACATTGAACAAGAGATGAAAAGAATGGAAATTAACTCTTTCCACTCGCTCAGACCCCATAAGGACCTTTGCGGTTTAGCAATGGCACCCTTGAGAGCCCTATGCGACATCGGAGTTTCTTTCGTTGAAAACATGATGTTACTTTTCATTTAACCAGTTAGAACTCTTCTGGATTAAAAGATAAACTAGTGTTTTAAGCATGGGGGAGTAAAGACGCCATTTTTGATACATAGATAGGGGGTAGAATTCAAGTTTATTTCGAGACTGAGTGGTAGAATGGTCACACCGACCGACTAGATCTAGCTTACTATATGTGTTTCTAGTAGCTGTAGATCTGTTAGATTTATTGGATGTCACAAAAATCCATAAATATTGATTTTTCTGTGTTGAAATTTGAATGACTACGTATTCTATATTGGATTATGACACAGCTAAGGTAAGTGTAAAGTAGATTTTATTGTTCAGCCCTAACATTTTTTTAGTGCCAAAAATCGTTCCATCATTTCACACCAGTTTTTTTTCTTTTCTTTGTTTTTTTTATGACAAATAACTTCATTTATGGAATCTTCATTCATTTCCACTTATTTTAATGTGTGATACACACGTGGTGATCATGGAATTAATTCGGTACAATAACTTTTACACAGGGACCCCTTCTCCAAAATGTCCGCGTCGTAAGAAACTAAGGAACATTTTGGAAGTAACGCGGGTGGAAAGAGTTAACATCCTTGGTTTATGTGAAATGAGATGGACTGGAGCAGGAAACAGAGATCATAAAGACTTCAAAATAATATATTCCAGGGGAAACTAGTGCAGAAATGAAGTTGGCATAATATTGGATAAGAAGAAAGCAAGAACCGTGACAGGTTTCTGGTGCATATCGGACAGAGTGTTAATGGTTAAACTACAGGACCACTCAATAAACACAAATCTCATCCAAGAATATGCACCAACTTCAGAAAGCTCTGATGATGGGATAAAAGAATCTTACAACAATCTGGACATGGCAATGAAACAGTGCAAACTGTGGGAAGTAAACTTTGTGCTGGGTGATTTAAACATGAAAGTAGGGACTGAACAAGACAAGGAAGCTACTGGCAAGTATGGACTAGGTATCAGAAATACAAGAGGAGAGATGTTGATTGAGTGGGCAGAAAAGAATAAAATGATAATAGGAAATACTTGGTTTCAACAACACCCAAGGGGACTATGGGCATGGAAAAGCCCAAATAATAAAATACGTAACCAGACAGATTATATTATGATCAACAGAAGGTTCAGGAATTCACTAATATCTGTGAAAACAAGATCAAGCGCAGACTGCAACAGTGACCACATCCCAGTTGTAGGAAAAGTGAGAATCAGGCTAAAGAGGTTAAAGGTAGCAGCTAAAAACAAAGAACTAGATAGAGAGCTGTTACGGAAAGATAAGGCAATACAAGAACAATATAGGACCATATTACATTATATATATAATGCTATAGAGAAGATTGAAACGATTGATGAACAATGGAAGATGCTCAAAGACTCTATTCAGCAAACATCTATCGAAATCCTACCTCCAAATAAATGACACACTAAACAGGGGTGGATGACAGAAGAAATTTTGCAAACTAATGGATTGGAGAAGAAGTCTTAAGGAAGATAAAGATACAACAGAATAAATAAAGAAATAAGACACAAATGTAATAAAGCTAAAGAGAAGTGGCTAAATAAGAAATGTAATGAAATAGAGACACGCCATCATGGAAACACAAGAGATATGTACAAACAAATAAAGGAGTTAACAAACAAAAGGGCATACCTCAAGACTGGTTGCCTGAAGTCAAAGGAGGGGCAGAGATGAAATAATAGCATGATGGTGCGAATACATTAGAGAACTCTATGAGGACAATAGAAGTGAAACAGATATATGAAATAATAATGAAGGGCCTCCCATATTAAAAGCAGAAGTGGGAGAAGCCATCAAACACATGAAGAACAAAGCACCAGGACCAGATAAAATCACCAAGGAAGAATTGGAAGCATTAGGATAGCTTGGCATAGAAATAATTACCAGATTGCTGAATGACATCTATAACAGTAACTATGTCCCATCAGACCTTTTGCAATCAATTTTCATTGCCCTACCAAAGAAACAAGGTGCAGTTGAATGTGAAGACCATCGAACTATTAGTCTTATGGGTCATGTTACCAAAATCCTGGTTTGTATTGTTATGAAAAGAGTCAAGAGCAAAATAAAACCAGAAATCACTGAAGAACAGTGCGGCTTCATTGAAGGAAAAAGTACTAGTAATGCCATTTATATAATGAGAACACTGATGGAGATCAATAGTAGTAAAGACGGACCTATATTTATGCTTCATAGACTACTGTAAAGCATTCGATAAAGTGAGACACACAGAAATTATAAGAATGCTAGAAGACATCAACATAGATGGGAAAGATCTGAAATTCATCAAAAACATATACTGGCAGCAATAAGCAGCAATGAGGGTTGAGAACCAAATAGGAGCATTTCAAGACATAAAATTGAGAGTGAGACAAGGATATGTTCTATCTCCTGATCTCTTTTCCTTGTACAGCAAAAACATAATGAGAAATATAGAGAGCTTGCCAGGGATATCAACTGGCGGGTGCAACCTTAACAACTTAAGATATGCAGATGACACAATTCTGATTGCTAAAAGTGAAGGGGAGCTACTGGCCCTTCTGAACATCGTGGTTCGTGAAAGTAAAACTAAAGGTCTCAGCCTGAATAAAAAGAAGACTGAAGTGATTGTCATCTCAAAGAAAAGAATACCACCAAAATGTAGCATTACCATCGATGGCACAGAACTGAAACAAGTTGATAGATTCAAGTACTTAGGAACAATTATAACAGCTGATGGGAAATGTCACAATGAAATAAAAAGCAGAGATGCTCAGGCCAAGTCAGCATTCCAGATAATGAGAAACATCTTGTGCAACAGATCCTTATTAGTAGGCATAATATTCCTTGATACGGTTGAAAAGCTCACTGAAAACAGGAAAACTTGGCGAACTACCACGTGAGCCCTATGTGATGTTAGATGGCATGAGAAGGATGTAAGATGTAAGTGTAAATATTGATTAAATTAACAACAAAAGAATTGCCTATAGACAAAAATTTGATAATGTACAGTATATGACAATTTTGGGTCAAAAGACATTGCTGCAATATGACAGGAGATGATATTACTTGTGGCTGTTAAAACCACTGCTTTGACTCAACTGGAACCTCAGAGGATACTCACTGACTACGATACTAAAATGTGGCAACAAATTCACCCTAAAACAATGAATAAACCCTAAAATATGTTCTTCTACCAGCTTTCTCACTTTTACTGTCGCTTTGATTTAAAGGGCCTCATGCTAGGCAAATTATCCTTAAGAGCATAAGCAAAACATTTTCTTCATTTTGGTTTCTCTGGCTAGGCAGGAAACGTCCGCCTGCTTCATTTCATCTCTAAAAACACAAAGCATATGGAGTTTTAACTTACAAGTTCATTGGCATGCCAATAATGTTAGCAGCTGCATGTTGGTTCATGTCTGCAAACTGTGTTGCAGCATACAAGTCTATGCCATCCTCTGAGGGCACAGCCAGAGATACCTGAGGAAATGGATAGTGAACAAGTACAGCACATGTGAGGATTTAAACAAGTCTAAAAGTTGCTCTAACCTGCCAAATCTAAGGATCATATTTCAGTCTAACCTGAAACTAAAATCATCCTAGGAAATGAATGGAATGGATGCAACAGCATTCCAAGATCATATTGAATTCTTGATCACAGACCATGTTATTTTAAATAAGTGTAACTGTAAAAAAAAAAAAAAAAGACTGCTCACTCCATTTTTGTGGGAATTCAGTTTCCAGCATTGGCTATCAAGGACCTTGTGGATACAGATGAGACCATTACATTGTTTCTCTGACTTCTTGAAAAAAATTCATCCATGACTCTTGATTACATGAACACTTTTTGTGATGTTTTGTTCATTTATAAAGATTTTAATGAGAATTGATCTATTTACATTTAAAAAAAAATATTTTCACTGGTTATAAGGTTTAAATTGTGTTTAAAAAGAAATGTGAGATTCATTAATTCTGGCCCATGAAATGTCATACCTGGGTCTCTAAATAGAAGTGGTACTGTGATCCCATGCGACACTGACCTTCAATGACCTTATCAACTGAGCCCCAGGCCTCTGAAATTTTAAGTAAATTTCTTAGTTATTATGTACTGCAAAACCTCTATCTTATGAACTGCAAAACCTCTATCTTATGTACTGCAAAACCTCTATCTTATGTACTGCAAAACCTCTATCTTATGTACTGCAAAACCTCTATCTTATGTACTGAAAAACCTATATCTTATGTACTGCAAAACCTCTATCTTATGTACTGCAAAACCTCTATCTTACGTACTGAAAAACCTATATCTTATGTACTGCAAAACCTATATCTTATGCACTGCAAAACCTATATCTTATGTACTGCAAAACCTATATCTTATGCACTGCAAAACCTCAATCTTATGCACTGCAAAACCTCTATCTTATGCACTGCAAAACCTCTATCTTATGCACTGCAAAACCTATATCTTATGTACTGCAAAACCTCTATCTTATGTACTGCAAGACCTCTATCTTTTGTACTGCAAAACCTCTATTTTAATGCAAAGAAAACTAAACTGATGAAAACTGACAAAACAAACAAGACAGCTGATATATGTATCAATGAGGAAAAACTGGAAGAAGTGGAAAGTTTTGAATATCTTGGATCATTACTAACTAATAATGGAGATACAATGAGGGAAATTAAAAGGAGGACATCTATTGTTCTTCAGAAAGTAAAACAACTAAAGAATCTGTGGAGAGGAACAGACAGAACTACTAAAATAAGATTTTTAAGGGCATGCATTTTTCCCATTGCAACATATGCTTGTGAGACCTGGACACTTAACAAAACAGCTGAGAAACACATAAATGCCTTTGAATGTAAATGTTACAGAAGAGTCCTTCAAATACCATGGACACAAAAAAGAACAAATATATCCATACTACAAGAACTTAATATTGAAGAAGGCTGGCTAGTAAAGAGGATTAAAGAGAGAAAACTTAAATATTTTTGACACATTAAATGGCATGATAATCTAGAGAAAATTGTATTGGAAGGGTGCATAATGGGAAAAAGAAAGAGAGGAAGATCAAGGCAAAGGTGGCTGCAAGACATCGTTGATGATCTGCAAATGGATGCATCAGCAGCAGGCCATTTAGCTCACAACTGAGAGGCCTATAGAAGTGCTGTTAGGGAGGCAAAGTTCCGCAAGGGACATGCAAATGAATGAATGAATGAATGAATGAATTATGTACTGATGTATGTTTGTGTACACTGGTTCATATCTTTAAGCATATGCATGTATGTGATAGAGTGTCTAAGTGCCGAAGTGGTTAGTGCACTGGTCTCTCATGGTGAAGGTCAGGGGTTTGAATCCAACCAGAGGCACCCCAGTCACCCAGCTGTAGAAATGGGTACCCGACTTCTTCTGGAGTTGGGGAAGGAAAGGCAGCCAGGCTGACCATATCACCCTCTAGTGTGCTGACAGGTCAAGGAAAATATGGGCACTAACACCATATCCCTATGTGCCTCTAAGGCATGACAGGATTACCTTTACCTATGTATGTGATAAGGTTTGTTCTTTGTGTGTATATGTGCACGTGTACTGGGACATGTTTATATGCTTTAACTGTGCATGTGTGCATGCACTGATCCATGTTTGTTTTGTGTATGTATGTGCATACATCCCAACACATTTATACTTCACTTGTCAAGTGACAGAATTTTGTTCTCTGAACCTGTGCAAACTACCCTTTGTCTCTTTTCTATTCTCCAAACAAAAACTTTTAAAATGTATCAGTCTACATTTCTCAGAGCTGTCTACCATCTCACAGATATTTCACACATACTTATATTACTCATTTGTTCCCTAAATTACATCTGACTGTTACTTTAAAAAGTCTTAAATATGTAAGAAAACATTCAGAAAACAAACAAACAAACAAAATCCCAAGATGTCTTACCATCAGGTGTTCCCACAATCACATCCTTCAAAGAAGATTCATGCTCTTTTCCCTGGGCAATACTGTCTTCAAGACTCAGAACTGGTGGATGGACTTCAGAGAAACTCACTTTCACCTTCTTGGCAGCTGCATTAGCCTGGCTCTGGGTTTCTGGATGAATTTTTTTTTCAAGTGAATTTTATTCACATTTTAGTACCCTGGCTACCAGAAAAATAACATTTACTACCAACTCAGCAGAGAAGAGAAAGTTATCATTTCCTTTGGCTCTGCACCAGTCACAACAGACTGAGGTGCCACTTTTTCAACATGCTCAAGATCAACTCAACTGACATGTGGCACTGGTAAGATGATGTGGCACTGGTAAGATGATGTGGCACTGATAAGATGATGGGAGAACATATTCTACAGGAGTACCCAACATAAGAGATACAGAGAAAACAGATGTGGCAAATGCTTATATCAGTTTAAGAAAAGCATCATGGGAATGTATGCCATCTTTGATCACCGATTACTTTAGAAATATACAAACTGACATCTGAGAATGACTGAAGAAGAAAAAGATTCACATTTTAGTCAATGCTGATCAGTATGTAACCAAAGAGAAATCAAAGCTGTCAACTTCGTGAAATATTTTGTGGTACATTAATACATGATATAATTACATTCAAACTGAGGAAGTAAACATATTGATGCAATTGATCCATGTAGCATTTTTTTTCTAAATCAGTAAGTTATCACTAAACCTACCATATTTTCATGCATATAATATGCAATTAGACCCTTTGGAAAACAAATGCCTCAGGAAAATACTTGATATAAAGTGGAATGAATTTAAGAACAACACAGAGATAAGACAGATGAGCAAACAACAATCTGTCTCATGGGTGATCAGAAAAAGAAGATGGACATATGTAGGCCATGTGATGAGAAGAAACAATCAGAGAATCACAAAACAAGCTATCAAGTGGACCACAACAGGCCTAAGAAAAAGAGGTTGACCACGTGAAACTACAAAGGACATTGTTAGGAGAAGCCAGTTTAGTGGGCATAACATCCTTTGATGAAGTTGAAAAACTCACTGAAAACAGAAAAAATTGGCAAACAACTATGCGAGCCCTATGTGACGTTTAATGGCACGGGAAGGATGTAAGATGTAAGAATGTGCATATGTGTATAACATGCACATGCAGGAAGCCCACTTTCCTGTAAACTGTGTATAATGCACACATGTATAACATGCTAGTGTGTATGTATGTGTATGTGAGAGAGAGAGAGAGAGTGAGTGAGAGAGAGAGAGAACAGAATTATGGTTACTAGCAGATTTTGCATATGGTTTGATCACACACTCACAAACTGAGGGAAAAAATTCATTAAACAAAATCAAAGACCAAATCAAAACTTTCGAAAGACCTGATCATAAATAGCATGAGCTGTCTAAGGGACACTATCACAGCTATTGTTTTTTTGGCAGAAATTTGTCTGTGTACTGTTAACAATAACTCTGACCAAAAAATTAGGCTCATGGTTTTGGCCATCTATGGACAAGCTGACCTTCATCCATCTGAACAAGGGTTAATTTGGGTCTACCCACCACTTCAATTATCATTTTTCCCCAAAGTGTTTCCGTTTTCTGTATTTGGTAAATTACATGTTTAAAACTTGTTTTCCTTCATATTCTGTGTAAACTCTTCTCTCTTTCATTGTTCGATGAAAGGTTTTGGACCAAACTACTGTTTATATTTTACCCATAAGCTCTACCACCTGAAAAAAAAAAGTTCATATACAAAGCATGTACAGGTATAATGTGCAGGGAATCCACAGCTTGCAAAAATTGTGTATAATACGTGTTATAGGCATAGAAATGTGGGTCATCATCATCATCAGATGCCATGCAGAGGATCACTAAGAGTCATGCTTCTCCACAGATCTCAATTCTGATATTTACCATCACCTGTCTATCATGCCATCACATTAGACTGTCCATGATCTTTGTTGTTTTGGCCTTTCTCTGCCTTTCTTCCTATTTATTTTTAGGTGCTATAATGCTTTCAAGTCCTCTCCTCACTATACCCTCAGTCAATACTGATTGTAACTTTTCTCATGGTTTTAATTACTGAAAATTCAAATTTTTTTTTACTTCCTCGGCTTTTATTAAACATTTCATTTTTCTTATCTTAACTGTTTATCCTTTTCTTACAATTCATCTCATGACATGTCCAAGAAATTCTGGTTATCTTTTTTCTTACCATTTTAACTAGTTTTTGTTCTTATGAAATTTCTCTGAGGACCTCTTTATTTGTTTTTCTGTTTTTCCTGAGTATTTTATGCATTTTTTTGTCAGAACCACATCTCCACTGCTTCCAGTTTCTTTGTCATTTTTCTGTTGACTGTCCGAGTTTCACAATCACATAATAATATTGGCTCTATATTGCACAGTAATACTCTTTCCCTTACTTTTAGAGACATGTTCTTATTTGTTAGTATCTTCTTCATGCATAAAATGTTGCCCTTGTCTTACTTGTTTCTGAGTTAATTTATATATGTGCAAAACAGAAATTAAGAACATAATAGACCAAGCAAAGACTGCAATTCATAGAATAAGAAACAAATGCAACACATCCTTATCAATAAATGTTAGAAAACGAGTCCTAAAATGCTATATTGAACCTATCTTGTTATATGGAAGTGAATCATGGACAATAGGCAAGTCTGCACAAAAATCATTGGAAGCAGCAGAAATGTGGTTTATTAGAAGAATGTTGCGAATCTCCTGGACAGCAAAAATAACTAATGAAGTATGTATGAGAAGAGCTGGAGGGACAAAAAATCTTGTCAAAAAAAAATAAGAGAGAGACAATGTACTTTCATAGGACATGCAATGAGAAGAGGGGGCATTGAAAATATTATAACAGCAGGAAAAATAGAAGGAAGAAGAGCCAGGGGAAGGCCAAGAGAAATGATACTGGACAGTCTGATGAGATGGCGTAAGAGGAGATCACCAACTGAGCTGATTGCCTGCATGAAGGATTGTGTACTCTAGAGATGCCAATGCCAGTCGGCACAGCACCTGATGATGATGATGGTGATGATGATTTTATTTCATATGTGAACTTTTGCCATTAGCTATACAGAAGTTATCAATTACATAACAATGCACAAATAAAGAAAGAAACCTGAACAGTTTACACTAACAAATTTTACATAGATTATTTTTAATAAGTAATTAGAAATGTCAGAGTTAACAGAAACTGTTTATCTGGAGGCACTTTGTGGTAAGAACAGTTTCACAGATCAGATAGAAGTAGATGCCCACCTGCAAGAATCACTCCCACGGGCTGTCCACTGAAAGCAACATTTTTTGTTGCAAAAAGCTGTAGATAAATTATTTATATCTGAATCAATACAAAAAGCTGCAGATAAATTATTTATATTTAAATCAATACAAAAAGCTGCAGATAAATTATTATATAACATTTCATATATAACACATAGTATATAACACTGCACTATAAGAACGAAGTTCAGTCACAGCTTTATATTGGAATTTCAGTGTTAAAATAAAAGTCGTTAAGAAAGTAAAGGTTGACAAAATGGCTGCCTTTTGATAGACCCTGAAGTGCAGTTTTCAATGGAAATATATTGCAACAATCATAATGTACTGTATGAAGTTCAGTCACAAACAAAAAGAATATACAAAAAGAATATACAGCAGAAACTGACAAAATGAGAAAAGTGATTAATCTTCTTGAGCCAAAATAAACATCAGAAGCATAGCAAAAGTGAAAAAAATAATTATGAAATTTTAAATCACGCTCAAAACTCCTCAACAGTAAAGTCAAATATTCTCAGACAACAAGATTAATCAGAACTTAAGATTGGCAAACTTGTAGAAATTCTATGATAAAGTCATTGATTTACATGTACAGAAAAATCAACATTGATTTTGAAAATGATCTTTTGTTTCACAATAAACAGATGTTATGAAATTTACACTAAGTTGATTTCTTTTTTCTTTCTTTTTCATCATCCCACCATCAAATTCAGGCATAATCTACACATGAGACTAATTTTCATATGAATACTCTTTTGTCACTTAAAACACTCATATGTACATGCAGTGTATTCTGTCTCAGCCTTGAAGACTGATACTGTCACTTTATTTTCAGAGACACATTTCCTTAACGCAAATTTTGCCTTTATTCTCTGCTCTCCACACAAGGTAAAGTTGGGCTGGTACAGCTTTCACAGTCTGCTAACAACTGTGCTACACTTGCAGTAACTGACACCATTATTTTACTGACAAAAATAGAAGCACAATTTTGTAACACTAAGCATACCGTCAAGGAACCGTTATGAAATGAATGATTCAGCAGGTTAACTTAGAATTATTAAGTTCCTGACCTCTTGAGCCTTGAACTGGAAAGATCCAGAACTGACCATGTAGTTGTTTGTTCCGCCTTCAGGAATGTCTTTGGCTGATAAAAAGGCAACAACACCTGGCACCTTCTGTCAATATATTTAAAATTTTTATTTAAATAATGAGTCTCAGCTACTTATAAGTAATGTGGGTGCGTAAGAAGGAGAAGTAACTGTTGCATTGGTCTCTTCTAGCAAGATCAGTCCCGCCAGAGGCCAAATGAGGAGGCATAAAATCCCTGATGAGGTTGAAAAGCTCACCGAAAACAGGAAAACTTAGCAAACTACCATGCGACCCCTATGTGACGTTTATCGGCATGGGAAGGATGTAAGATGTAAGATGTAAAAGGCTGTAAAATGAGCACCTGGTTTCTTTATATGTTGTGGAAGTAAAAAGACACCCAGGTATGACACTGACATAACCTCACCTAGTGCACGCACTATATAAAGTGGAATTGATTTAAGAACAACACACAGATAAGACTGATGAGCATCAAAAACCATATCCCATAAATGCTTCTAATGTACCTTTTCACCTTTTTATTATACTATTGCGGATCTTCTGAATTATGTATGACTCACTAGTTTGTTATTCTGTCAATAACAATCATGGTAATACAGATGACAATAGCTGTTACATCATTCCTCCTTCGACACAGTAAAAGAAAAACTTATGACCTAGTTAGATCTCTATTGGTGACTGGTTGATAGATTGATCTTGATTTCCAAAGGGTTAAATGGGCAAACAGGCCAGTATGATATTTTGCCCTTTATTATACAACTTTCTCTCCGTACCAGACATTCTATATCAGACAGTACAAATATGCTATGTGTATAACACATAATAAATATTGAAAATAAAATAAAATAAATACCTTTCACTCTTATCTATGCACTCAGTATAGAAAGTAAGTACATATACGTAAAACAAAAAGGTACTCTTGTAGTCTCACACTAATGAATATCTATCAGACTATTTCAGTGCCTTGTAAAAAATAGTAAAAAAGTAACACGTAAATTTTTTGAAGCATGGAGCATGAAGTCAACATCAAGTAGAAACACCAAGTTCCAATTATTTTTTTTTAATTAAAGTTGATACTGTATCTGAGGTTCAAAAGTTTCAAAGGTTCAAAAACAGACTCCAGCATGACTGCATTCAGGACAGTCCCATATCTCCACTGCATGCTGTAACATCCATCCAAGAGTATGTTTGCTAATAATTCCTATCAAGTGTTGGTTCTTTACAATGCGGTTTCTGCCACACAGTTCAGATTTCCTACCAGCGCCCTTAATTTGTCCTATCTCTAGCAGTAACTTCACAATCACATTGATCCTGCTCTTCATTTTCCAGCAGTCTTTCCAATATGGCTTTAGCAATGTCGTCCTTGAATGTGCTCTAAATAGGGTACTGCAGATTACAAGCCCATCCGCATAAATCAAAAGTCTTCCTAACCCCAATTTGCATATACCAAAATAGTCTCTTGACTCTGAACATATTCCACAAACTTGTACACTCCATAGAGACTTAAGACCTCAAAGGGTAAAGAGATTGGATAAAAAACTATATGGCATGTGTAAACTATTCACGCTGATAATGTGACTTATCACACAGTCAACCATGATCAGGGCTGTGCAACATAAAACTAATCAGAGAAGATGTACCTGAATGTAAACACCATCAATGCATTTCATTATTGTGAGAGATAAGTCAGCTTTAACTAATGGATGTTTTGCTTTTTTTTGTGTTATTGCCCCTGTAGCTGTAAATTAGCAGCTGTGGACACTTTGAAGAACTCATTCTTGTAAATAAGAAGCAGACCTTCTATGTCCTTGAGAACAGGTTAGGTCTGACCTTACTCACCTTGTTGCTGTGATACCACTTGTTATCGGAAACTAATATGGAGGCAGAGAAAAGTCTTGGCTAGATTGGGTCTGTCATCATTTCTGGCTCAGCCATTTTAGTGTCAATAAATGTCAACAGGTAAACATAATTCATAAATTTTTCTTCTTCTGTTCTCATACAAAAATAGCACTGAAAATACTGATAAGTAGTACAGCAAAAAGAGCAGTTTCAAACCCAGCAAATCTTTTACTTGCTCAGTCTAAACATTACTTTCTCACTTACATCTTACATCCTTCCCATGCCATTAAACATCACATAGGGCTGGCATGGTAGCTTGCCAAGGTTTCCTGTTTTCGGCGAGCTTTTCAACCTCATCAAGGGATGTTATTCCTCCTATACCAGCCTCTCTTAACAACGTCCTCTTTAGAGTTTCACATGGTCGACCTCTTTTTCTTTGACCTGTTGTGTTCCACTTGATACCTTGGTTTGGGTTTCTCTGGTTGTTTCTTCTCATCACATGACTGACATATGTCCATCTTCTTTTTCTGATCACCCATGAGACAGGTTGTTGTTAGCTCATATGTCTTTTCTCTGCATTGTTCATGAATTCATTCCACTTTATACACAGTATTTTCCTGAGGTATTTGTTTTCAAAATAGTCTAATTTCTTGTCCATTTTTTTAGCTGTTTTCCAGCTTTCACATGCATAAATGAGGGTAGATATTACATTTGAATTGAATAATCTTAGCTTGCTTTTTGTGCTTATAAATTTTGAATGCCATATGTTCTCAAGATTCTTGAATGTCAATGCTGTTTTTGCAATACGAATTCTACCTTTCTCACCAATGAATAATAAAATGAATAAGACCAAAATTCTGTTAAATGGGCAAACTTCTCCAATTTGTGTGCGCTGGAAATGAACCACTGATGGTGGTTGCAGATAGTTTACCTTTATACCAGCTGTGACTTTGACTTTTCTAATCTTGCCATTAATAAAGTGAACAGGTTTTTCTATTAGTTGTTCTACGTACTGGTAAAGTATGTTTATTTAGAAGAGTTCTGTGGTACATGAAAGCTTTGAATCACTTGTAACTGATAAAATAGTAAAAAATAACATGTAAATTACTTGTAAGGCTACATACCAAAGCTTCGGAGGCATCAATGGATTCCAGCACAGCAGCAGCTGTACCAGCTAGGACAAATGCTGCAAACAGCTCATGCTGGAAAGTTGGGATGTCATTCACAAACTGAGCTTCACCTGAGGCCTGAATAGAATATACAGGAGCAAAATTCTCTGATTACTGATTCCAAGGACCTGAATTGAAAATACAGGAGTAAAAGGATTTATTTTCTCTAAGTAAATAATGAAACAGTCTGTTGCACATATTTACCCTTTTCAGGAAAAATCAAGTTTACATTTAACCATATTGTAAAGTTCTCAATTTTAGTATATTTTCTCACCGCCTTTTCCAGACATCAAGATTTCTTATATGGTTAACATAATGTTTGGGTGTCTGAGTGGCGAAGTGGTTAATGCACTGGTCTCTCATGGCGAAGGTCAGGGGTTCGAATCTGGCCAGAGGCGCCCCAGTCACCCAGCTGTAGAAATGGGTATCTGACTTCTTTCAGAGCTGGAGAAGGAAAGGCAACCAGGCGTGATACTGACCATTTCACCCTCTAGTGTGCTGACAGGTCAAGGAAAATATGGGCACTAACACCATATCCCTATTTGCCTCTAAGGCATGACAGGATTACCTTTACATAATGTTGATTCAGCACTAATATATAGTGCTGGCAGAACATACACTCCAAGAGTGGCCAACATTTACAGACCTATGAAACCAGACATGTACTCAGGGCTCGAACCTAAGGCAGAAGCTGCGGGGGGTGCTAGGAAAAGCTGGAGAAGACTGTGGACTTCATCCTGATGACTGGGTTTCTGATTCAGTATGACAAAGAATTTGAATGCTGAAGAAGAAGATGGTCCAGAAACAGAGACGTAACCTACCTAAAAAGATTTGGAGAAGAAGTGTTTTAGAAGATTCTTCCAAGTCTCATAGGAATAACAGAAGGCATATCAGTCAAAACCTTGACCACTACATATAAATAAATAACTCTTGGCAACTGGTGCCACAGTGCAGTATTTTAGCTCTGTCTTAGCTCTTCAGTCTTGAATTACAGACATCATATTGATAAGTAATGAGTTACACCGGCTTTTACAACTTACCCCGTACTTTGAAAAGTATCATTAAATGAAACTTATGGAAACATTTCACTTACAACAAATCTTGGACGGTGATGAGCCTGGGCAAAGCCAGAATGAAAGCAAAAATTCCCCAAAAATTTTAGACAGAGAATATCAGAAAATTGATTTCAACTCCACATCTTGCATTGATTTTGACATTGCCAGTAACAGTCATCATTCTCATCAATGCTATAGAGTGTGTGCACCCAGCTCATATCCTCTTTCAAAAGGAGAAGATCAAAGCACCTATGATAATCTTTAACATTTTGTTGAAAAACATTTGTTAAAAAAAACTTTTTTCAGTCATTTTATGTATATTTGTTTATGTTTATAATATGCCACCCTGTTCTATTTTGAAGTCTGCATTGGCAAAATATGGCAGAAAAGTATAGTCTAGTTCAGTACCTGCAAAGGAGCAGTTTTCTTTGGCATGGCTTTCTTAAGTGGCCATTCACTTTTCATCTCCTGATATGTTTGCAGACCTGAAGAGATTGGACGGTGCAGGTATTCAGCTCCTGATCTTAGTTTCTGGTTCTCTGGATTGTAGATTCCAAGAAGCACCTGGCAAGAAATTAAGAGATGAATGAGAAAAGACTTGATAATGACTCATTAATTGCTTATGTTTCATACAGAAGCTTAGGAATAAATTTAAATGAAAAAGTTAACTCTTTCCATGCCGGAGGGAAAAATGTGGACGTTCCCTTCTGTGCCAGACAAAAAGTGCGGGTCTTTATATGTACAGGGGATGATTTTTAACTAATAATTTCCACGTTAAAAGTATGAGTATTATGCCTCCAAATAGCTATAAATGTAAGAAGATTTCATAAATGAAGAGTTTTTTTAGGAAAAAAGATGTAGTGTGATGATTGTAGCTGATAATTGTGTATTACTGTCCATCAGATAGGTCTAGGACTGCCATCAATGGACCGGCGATGTGTAGATCAACTTTGTTGTTTTATCCAATCTTGTCATGTGATTATGTTGCATGTTCACTTTAAAATAATACCTGAAATGGCCTTCTAACTACTTCTTCAGTCCATATAATAGTCTAAATCTACTTGGGGTACATTCATGAACAGTGGTCTAGTCGTAGGGGGACATGTTTGCCTCCGAAGTCACACAAAAATTGATTTTTTTTATCGAAACACTCTATTTTTACCCCCGTTGTTATGATGCTTTCAAAATGGTGACAAAGGTCACTAGACATGTGTACTAAACTGTTTACAATCAAAAGCTACACCAGGTTTCGAATGAAACAAAGCTGGGTCCCTATCGGAACCTTGGCAAAAACATGACAAAGTGGAAGGGTCAACTGGGACCCCTGGCATGGGAAGAGTTAATGCAGATGTCTTATTAATAAATCATTACAGGCGTAATTTATTATGAAACTGACTGTTATATGAAAACTCTAGAAATTTAAGTGAAGTCAGGCTCTTTTTTTTCTTTCATTTTCATTACTTTTTTTACTTTAACTCACGGCCAGCTTTCTCTCTTTCTTGTCATTCTTTGTTACAAGATTTTCTTTTGCTTGGGAGTAGTGCTTTCATAGTGAATTTTGTCTTCAAGTGAAGGCAGTAACTTGGAGATACACTCCAAATAATCCAGCTGCTAACAAGGAAACTGCCCACTCCAAATAATCCAGCTTCTAACAAGGAAACTGCCCACTCCAAATAATCCAGCTTCTAACAAGGAAACTGCCTTTGAAATCTAAGAATATCTGACCACATGGAAAGACAAGCCATGGTACCATTGAACATATGACTGTCAGTGTTTTAAAAAATAAAAAGATATTCACATAAACCCCCCCCCCTTGCTATGAGACAATGTTCACAATAACAAAGTAGGTAAATGCAAACAAATTTGTTTTCCCCTGATAAGGACCCAAAAGTTTAAATGTTTCTAGTTACCAAATAAGCTGTTCCTACCTTTGCAACAACTTATACGTAAGCACTGATACTTTGATCATTCCTTTAACTGTGCAACAAGATCTTAGAATCACATTATAAAACTATGAAAGTAGGCCATGTTTCAATAAAGTAAGCAAAGAAAAAAAAATTACCTTATACAGTAGAGACACAGAAAGATCTTGTCTGTATTTAGGAGATGAAAGAAGTTCATCGCCAACTGGTTTCAGCTCTTCCTTGAGAACAGTCAGTGACTCTGCACATAAAGAAGTCACAGAAACATATATATGACTTACATAATCATATGTGCATGACTTGCAATCTATGTAATTGTAAATATGTGACTTTGCAAATTTACAAGGGCTGTTCGCAAAACATCTATACTGGCAGCAAGAAGCAGCAATTCGAGTTGAAAATAGAACTGGAAAATATCAACCTATAAAACAAGGGGTGCGACAAGGATGTGTACTATCTACAGACCTTTTTTCTCTATACAGCGAGAATACTCCAAGAACGATCATCACAGAACCAGGCATAAAAATTGGAGGATACAATATTAACAACCTTCGGTATGCTGACGACACAGTCTTGATAGCTGAGAACCAATAAGACCTGCAAAATCTCTTGGATAAAGTCGCCAAAGAAAGTGAACACAAAGGCCTTACTTTGAACATAAAAAAAAGACAGAGACTATGGTTATATCTAAGAAACAGAATTCACCAACATGCAGTATAAAATTAAACAGAACTATTCTAAAGCAGGTGCAGAAATTCAAATACCTTGGAGCAGTAGTAACTTCAGGTGGGAAATGCAGAACAGAAATTAGGAACAGAATAGGCCAAGCAAAGACTGCATTTCAGAGACTGAGAAACATATTATGCAACACATTCTTATCAATGAATGTTAGAAAATGAGTCCTAAAATGCTATATTGAACCTATCCTGTTATATGGAAATGAATCATGGACAATAGGCAGGTCTGCACAAAAATCATTGGAACCAGCAGAAATGTGGTTTATTAGAAGAATGTTGCAAATCCCCTGGACAGCAAAAATAACTAATGAAGAATGTATGAGAAGAGCTGGAGAGACAAAAAAATCTTGTCAAAAAAATAAGAGAGAGACAATGTACTTTCATAGGACATGCAATGAGAAGAGGGGGTATTGAAAACATTATACCAACAGGAAAAATAGAAGGAAGAAAATCAAGAGGAAGACCAAGATAGATGATACTGGACAGTCTGACGGGATGGTGTGAGAGGAGATCACCAACTAAGCTGAGGGCCTGCATGAAGGATAGTGTACTCTGGAGAAGCATAATAGCCAATGCCAGTTGGCATGGCACCTGATGATGATGATGTTTGTAAAAGTTCCAGGACTAATTTTTTTTTACTAAATGAGTAGACTTACTGGCTTCTTGGTCTAGTCTCCTTCAGTCTCCTTGTGATTGTATACACTCATTTCAGCGGTCCTGCCATTTATGGAAGCACCTGCAGAAGTCACTTTGTGATACATCCCACATTTGTCTCATCACATTTGTTTAAATCTCTTCAACTTCATTGAACTGGTGACCTTTCAATGTTTTCTTCATATGTAGGAGCAAGAAGAGTCACAGGGAACAAGGTCAGGTGAATATGGAGGGTATGGAAGAAACGGAATGCAGTGTTTCACCAAAAACTCATTTGTTTTGACAGACGTGTGCAGGGGTTTTGTCACAGTTATTGATCCAATTACCAGTATGCCACTTCTCAGGATGATGTCTGCACACAGAGTTGTGTAGGCATTGTAGGACTGCCATGTAGAATTCTGTATTCACTGTCTGCTCTCTGAGATCTTGAAAAAAAATTCTTTTACTGTTATACTCAAATTTTTTAAAACTTCTGTTTGGCCCTCAATGGTGAGAAGTACAATGATCTGGTCAAGCAATCAGAACAAGTGGCAAGAGCAAAGGTTAATGTGGTAGCTGTGCAAGTAGGAGCTAGAGGATTTATAGCAATATCAGCTTGCAACTTTTGTAACCAACCTGGCATAAAGGGAGAAGTAAGAACAATATCACTGAAGAGCCTTTCAGAAACATCAGAAAAGGCTTGATGCTGGGTGTGGAGTAAGGGCAGAGGTTGCAGGAAAGTGGTGGCAGTAGCAATACACTTGTTGTATGACACGGAGCTTTCAACATTTTCCTAAACAGGCTACCAAGAACTTATAATCTTTAGCAACAGGATGATACAATAATATCAACAGAAACATGTACATTATTGTATTATCAAAGGAGAATTCTCCATATCATGTAATAATTTCAGCTCTATTCTGAACTTTCTTAATGTTAAAGTTTAAAAGGAGCCAGCTTTTCTTCTGAAAACTCATTGTCAAGCACTAACTACACACAAAACTTGGTGATGAATAAATACCTGTCAGAACATCTTGTGACAAGATTTTGTTGGTTAAGAATTCTTCAGTCTTGACTGCATGAACCTGCACGATTGCAGATACACAATAACAAACATACAGATATTGGATTATTTGAAATTAAATTTCTCATATTTCTGTTATTCCAAACAAAAAATATTTTAAAAAATAATTTTTTTTTAAAAAAAGAAGGTCTACTCTAAAACTAGGTTGCCCCAACAATAAAAACAATTATCTGGTGCTATCTCCCTGGGTAGGTCTATTCAGTAACTAGGTTGTCCCAGCAATAAAAACATCTAGCACTATCTCCCTAGGTAGGTCTATTCAATAACTAGGTTGTCCCAGCAATAACAACATCTAGCACTATCTCCCTAGTTGTATAACAGCTAGGTCTATTCAATAACTAGCTTATTCCAACAATAAAAAAAATCATCTGGTGCTATCTCACTAAAGAAATAGATGTCCAGCTTAATTTGTCTCTTGCTTTCATGGCTTCTGGTAGCTCTTGTCCAGTTCTTGAAGTTTTTAACTCATCTATACCTCTATCATCATCTCATTCTTTTCCCTTCACCTTTTCTCAAAAGTATTATCTTTTCTGTATATTTTTATGCTCTTGATATAACAAAACTTTCTGAACTGTCCAGTTCCTCTCATTCTAATTATTTCTTTTTCCAAAGCTTGTTTGTTTGTTTTTTATTTATTTTTTTGCTCATAAAATACACTCAAATCTTCTAATTTATCCACATTTCAAGGGCCCCTCTATTCTATTACTCTGGTTTAGTACCAAAATATTAACCAAATCATTTTTTGTGTGCTATACATTCTAACATTTACAAAAATCTGACTTACTGTCTCAGAATTGATTCCACCAAAGACTAGAGAGGGTCGACCTTTGATAGCACAGTTTTCACTTTTGATTCTAAATGCTGCATTTATATAAGCATGGGCATTCTGTTAAATAAGAGTATGATAAATGTTTAGTGGATCTTCCAGATTATAAAAAATAAGCTTCCTAAATCTGATAAACAAATGCTTAAAATATATCTAATGATGTTTCAATACATTTCATTCATATAACTGTATCCAAACAATAAATATAGACATTTGAGACTAGTACCATGGAATGCACAAGAAGTTCATACGGCCTGTTATTTACAAAATGTTGCTCATTTGACAGACTATCTGAAAATGTCTAGCCAGATAACGTATGTCCTCTCTACAGAGTGTGTTGTTTAGAGTATCTGTGATATTCTGGGCCCATCATTCCCCTCAGCTCCCCATTTCTTATTTTTGAAGAGTCATACCTTCTATTATTTTTCTAAACTGCTATGTCTTCTGACATGACCAATGAACAATTTCCCTTTCTTCAGTAAAATTTACCAATAGTCTTTTCTGTATGTAACTGCTAATAGTACAGTGTGGTACTATGTTGACCAGTTCACTGCTTTTCAGTGACAAAATATCGTACATCTTACATCCTTCCAATGCCACTAAATGTCACATGGTAGTTCACCAAGATTTCCTGTCCTCGGGGAGTTTTTCATCTCATCAAGGGATGTTATGCCAAATGAATTGGCCTCTCTTAACAATGTCCTCTTTAGAGCTTCATGTAGTCGACCTCTTTTTCTTCAGCCTGTTGTGTTCCACTTGATAGCTTGTTTGGGGATCCTCTGATTGTTTCTGCTCATCACATGACTGACGTATGTCCAGTCTATATAGTACTATTTATATTATTCAACTTATCTTATCTTATATCTTATATCCTTCCCGTGCCGTTAGACGTCACATAGGGCTCGCAAAGTAGTTCGCCAATTTTTCCTGTCTTCGGCGAGTCTTTCAACCTCATCAAAGGATTTTATGCCTGTTAACTTGGCCTCTCTTAATAATGTTCTCTTCAGAGTTTCACGCGGTCTGCCCCTTTTTCTTCGGCCTGTTGTGTTCCACTTGATAGCTTGTTTTGTATTCAACTAGTAGACATAAAAAGACGATTGCGATGGCTGGGACATGTGCTCCTGATTATCTAATAACTCACTACCAAAAACAGCACTAAGATGGACACCACAGGGGAACAGAAGTAAGGGTAGACCAAAAGAGACATGGAGAAGAACAACAGAAAGGATGTTAAGCAATAGAGGGCTCACCTGGGCAAGAGCAGGAAAAAAGGCTAAGGACAGGCATTTGTGGAAAACCCTTGCGGAAGCCCCATGTGCCCTGGGCACTTAAGGTTCAGAGAGAGAGAGAGAGAGAGAGACATAAAATTCCTTGATGAGGTTAATAAACTCGCTGAAAACAGGAAAACTTGGTGAACTACCACGTGAGCCCTATGTGACGTTTAATGGCACAGGAAGGATGTAAGACATAAGATATTCTTCAAAAGAATGTAACACTACTCTGAAATCACTGCTTTTTAGCTCCTGCATGAGACAGTTACTGAAAATTTGAGACAAATTTCCAAAAATGATTACAGATATCGAATGTGTTAAATGTTGATGATGTATCATTTATGCATTTAAGAATGTTCATCTGTGGCAACAACTTTGGAGAGGACACACAGTTCAGGGTTCAGAGGATAACTGGTATCTTTTTAAAAGTGTTTAACTGTCTTCATTTTCAGATTATGCTTAGTCTCACAAAATGAAATATTTTATGAATAATCTATTCTGATGCTGAATAATTTTATCTTCCTTCATACACTGACAGTATGTTTACCATACACTGTGGTGTGCAGTTTCTCTGAAACATGTGTCAAGTTACCATTTTCACATCTGGACTGACTGGAATGAGAGACAGCCAGATTGACTGGATTGTGATTGATAAACTCAGTCCTTTCATTCTGCACTCCACATATCTGCTGAAAATGTTCTGCTATAGACAGTGAAACAATTACACAACACCACAGATCATCAGATGAAGTACCTTTTCCCATCTCCTCCTCTCTAGTCTGATGTTTTAGTCTTTTTCTGAACAGATGGTAAATAAAACTTACCATATACAAATATTATAATGGCATATACAAATATCAGAACTCCAAAAGCAGCATCGACCTTCAAGAATCTTGAGAACACATGGCATTTAAAAGTTATAAGCACAAAAACCAAGCTAGGACCATTCAATTCAACTGTAATATCTACCCTCATTTATGCATGTGAAAGCTAGAAAACAATTAAAGAAATAGATAAGAAACTAGACTCTTTTGAAAAAAAAATGCCTAAGGAAAATACCTGGTATCAAGTGGAATGAATTCAAGAACAATGCAGAGATAAGACAGATAACTGAACAACAACCAGTCTCATGGGTGATCAAGAAAAGAAGATGGACATATGTCGGTCATGTGATGAGAAGAAACTGTCGGAGAATCACAAAACAAGCTATCAAGTGGAACACAAAAGGGCGAAGAAAAAGAAGCTGACCACGTGAAACTCTAAAGAGGACACTGTTATGAGAGGCCAGTTTAGTAGGCAGCATAAAGTCCCCTGACGAGGCTGAAAAGCTCGCTGAAAATGGAAAACTTGGTAAACTACCTTGCGAGCCCTGTGCAACATTTAACGACACTGGAAGGATATAAGATAAGATATACAAATATGAGACTTTTGTGTAACATTATGAAAGATCAAGAAGTATTTTTCTTAAACAATATAACTCACCTGCCACCTTGGTGTTATCTTGAATGATTTGAATACTTCATTATCATCTAGCCTTGGCAGTTGCACAGCAAGAATCACCTTCTTAACCATAGTCAACTTCAAAAACTCAAACAATGAGATGCTGATAGACTTGGAATCAAGTGAATCTATTATATAAATGAAATACAAACATAGATCATGTCAAATGATAAGAGACAGCTAAGTTTTGTACCTTCATTTTTCCAATGGTTCATGTCAAAGAGGTGAAGTACCTGCTTTTAGGTAGACTATAAATCTCATATGTTGTTCTCCGATGAACATGTTAAAATAAAAATTACTCGACTGGTGTGCAACAAGTGTTGTTTTAGAACCTAATCTTTTTGTCCTGAGAAACCAGTTCTGGAAAGACTTTCATCTTCTTCTTCTTCTTCTTCGTTCGCACTGTCTGTCTATATCTGCAGTCCTGTCTCTTGAATAAATTTCACTGTTTTTTGTAATTCATGTATGGAACCGTAGAGCTTATCTTCTTTAGTGGTTTCACTAGGCCAGTAATTATTTCTCAGTGTCTCGTAGTTGATGCAGTTCTGGAGGATATGTTCCACAGTTTGGGGCACCTGGGCACATGTACATAGATTAGTAGTACCAACCTTAAACTTTGTATACATATGACTTCGGAGTCGGCTGTGTCCTGTTCGGAGACGGAAGATGGTGACTTGTTCCTTTCTGTTTAGCATGTGATAGTCATCATGTGGCGGTGTTTGTGGCTTCCTGTAGGTTTTTATCATGTTTTTCTTCTGATTATAAGTGATTGGTATGTCTGGTTGCTCCATTTCAGTGCCCTCTTTGGCCAGATGGTCAGCTTTCTCATTGCCTGGTATCCCACAGTGGGAGGGAATCCATTGCAAAGTGACTCCATGTTGTAAGCCAATTTTTGACAAGGCATCCTTAAGATCTGGTAGTTTGTTGCACTGAAGAGCTTCCAGTACTGATCTTGCATCTGTGAGAATTACTACAGGACATGTATCAATTCTGGAGTCTGATAGTTTTTCAACTGCAGCAATAATTGCCCTAACTTCTGTATCAAAGTTGTTGCAGTATTTACCAGTGGGTATGGAAATCTTGTCAATGGTGTTGTTTGGATATTCAATATATGCTCCTGCCCCTCCATTCTTTATGGCATTATGTGCAGATCCATCTGTATACACACGTATCCAGGTGTCACATGGATATTTGTCATCTAGAACACTAAGTGTAGACATTCATCATCATGTGCCATTTTCATGGTCACTGGTGATCAAGCTTCTCTATTTCATGCAGTTCTTGATATTTTTAATCAGATCGGTTGGCTTCCTTCTTCTGTATTATCTAGTCAGTGCATCCAGATAGTTCTCTTTCCATTTTCTTCACTCACTGTTGATTCAGTTTTTCTACTTACTGTGCTGTTCTCTAATTAGTGTCTTCTCATGGCATGACCAAAGAATTTTGATCATACTTTATGTATGGTTTCAATTAGTTTTCTTTTTTTTTTTTGGGGGGGGGGGTAAATATTCAGCAACTTCTTTGAGAACTTCTTTGTTACTGTGGCTGTCCAAGAAGAACAGGGATGACTGGAGAAACTTTATCCATGGCCTATATTCCCAAGGGAGTGGTGGGCAATGATGACAGTTACCCAGGGCATCTTTCCACACAACCATCACTCCACTACTTCCAGTTTCCATTTTGTCTGTGTGTTTATTGTTCACATGCACTGAATCAATTCTCTGGTATTCTTTCTCTAACTGTGATGAACATTTGCTGGTGCCTTCTCAATGTCTCAAAAGTTTTTCTTCTTCTAGATTTGATTTAAGCTGGTTATCTGCCATCTGTTGTTGTCATCAAGTTACCCATATTTTATATACTTGTATCAGTACCCTTCACTTTCTTCATGCATAAGTCTAAAATATGGCATAAACATGTAATATTTTACACTGACTAAAAAAAAAAAAGCTAACGGTAATCCTGTCATGCCTTAGAGGCACATAGGGATATGGTGTTAGTGCCCATATTTTCCGTGACCTGTCGGCACACTACCGGGTGATAAAGTCAGTATCACGCCTGGCTGCAATTCCTTTCCCCAACTCCAGAAGAAGTCGGCTACCCATTTCTACAGCTGAGTGACTGCATAACACTGACTGCATAATAAATATTAAGTAACAACAGATATACAATTTTTCAGTAAATGTGAACTAAAGTTTTGCAGCTAATGCATTTGCATATTTAAGAACTTGTAATAAAGGCATCATGTTGAATTGCAAGTGTGTTAAAATTGTTTCCTTTACTTCTTTCTTGTTGTTGATTAACTCATTAACTACAACTGGCCAGTTTAACCAGCTGATGTTTTGTCTATCTGGATGTAAAACTAATACCAGTGACCAATATTCATCATCATCATCAGTCCTCTTTACTCCCATTGGAGCATGAGGTTCTCCAGCCAATACTGTCCTGAGCAAGTCGGGATACCTGAAACCACGGGTCAACATTAGTGACCCTACAATTCCATGCTGTAATCCAACCCAATGTTTCCTTGTGCATTTTTCCACTATAGACAGGAAGTGCGCTTAGCTGACTCACTGTCTCAGCAGCGTTTCACTTTTAATTGAAAAAAAAAAAGTTATTTTTAAGCTTATGCATGATTACTTCAAAAACATGTGAAAGTCCACAAAAACATGTATCAGCTGATAAAATATTCAAATTATTGATTCCTGGTTTAATCAAGTTGATGAACTGTTAAGATGAAGTGAATGAAATATAACACAATACAAATGGTTCATATTTTCTAATGTTAGATTCCAAAAGTAGAAAGCAATAGTTAGACCGACTATGAAAGGACACTGCCTAAAATTGAAGCTGGATCAAGATCTTGACCAGCTTTCTTTGCCAGTCCCTACCAACAATGGCCCTCACTCTAGCATGGTCATCTTTGCTCCCTTTACTTCCTGAAACAGACTTAACTCATTGCCTGCCGTAGTTGATATCGTGATAACATCCTGTTAGTCTAGTGACTGCCATGTTCGCTATAGCGATTTTGTTTCGTTGCAATGTAAAACTATTGTAAAACTTTTTATTGTACACGATTTATCTGTGCATGTCTGGTGACCGTTCATAGTTCAATCAAAAAGCGTGGCTAACACGTGGCTAATTAATGGAGAAATTTCAGTATTTATTGTGATTTCGGAGGCATAAGGACATGTCCTATGACCAGAACACTGTTCCTGAATGTACCCCAAGCACATCTAAACCTATTAAATGGACTGGAGAAGTAATTAGAAGGTTATTTCAAACATTATTTTAGTAAGAATGCCACCACATGACGAGACTGGACAAAAATTTAGGTAGATCTGGAAATCGCCGATGGTAAACATTGTACATATAGGCATCACTGACGGTAAGCACTACAGAATTATCAGCTAAAATCATCACACTACTTCTTTTTTTCCTAAAAAAAAAACTCTTCATTTATGAAATCTTACATTTAACTATTTTCATGCATAATATGTATACTTTTAAAGTGGAAATACTTTGTACATTCACTTTTACAACTATATCCCCTATACATATCAAGACCTGTGCTTTTTGTGTGGCACAGACGGGAACATCCGTGTTTTTTTCTGCGACATGGGAAGAGTTAAGAAGTGGGCTTCCACAAGATCCCTTCCACCATGGGTAACATGAATTTTCATGCCCCACTGGCCAAATAGCACTATCACAACAGCTTGTTACCAATGTTAACCAGCTTTGATTTACTTCCATTTCTGAAGCAATCATCTCACTGAGTCTCATTCACTGTCAAAATAACATACACACAGTTCAACTTCTCACCATAGATTTCCACTTTAGCACCCAGGCACTCTAGAATTGTAAAGATATCTGATGGAAAGTCTTTGTGGGCATGTTTGATCATCAGGTTACCAGCAATACAACCAGCCTGAAATAGCAGGGAGAAATCATTGCGTAATCTCAGAAGTTGAACTGGCCCAAGTTTTCCTGAAACTGAATGCAGGAAATATACCCTGGAGAAAAATATGATGATCTAAAGTAGTTCTTGACTGGCCTTTGTGTTCCTGGAAAAGTAATCTGTGGATTTAGGGCAATATCCCCTAATAGGAACAAAGGGATTGATCTTGAAAAACTGTACACAACAGATGTTGTTGCAAATGTTGCATCATCTCCTGAAACTGCAAGCACGATGTTCTTTGCATCTGATGGTGGCAAAAGATGTTGGAACATGAGTATCATGTTGTATGGGGAGCGGGTTATGGCACTACAGACCTGGAGAAATGCTACAAAAAAAAAACAGGAAAAGTTGCAATGCTTCTTTAGTAAACTCCACCACCATTGGGACCATAGCAACCTATGCCTCACTGCCCAGATTCTGTTTGTTACTGAGAACACCAATAGGAGGTGGGATAGCGTTTCAGCTAGCTTTGGTCCACCGGCTCTGACAGCTGTGCTGCCACTACAGCACAATCTTCTTTAATCTCAGACAATGGATCTATGAGAAAGAAGAATTGTAAGAGAATGGCTGGGAATCAAACCTTTGACCAATGCAAGACAAGCATCTGCCCACACATAAGAGGGTGGCACATCAACCACTCTGAGATGATCTGTGGCCAAGTGGTTCATGCACCATTCTCTCATGACTAGGTGACTGCTTCTCCTATTGAAATCTGATCTTTATGCCATGTTTTCATTTCCCATATTCCTTAATCAAGGGTGTCTAAAGGCCTTCTTTCACAGTTCATGACATTATCATGAAAATGTAATTTATTTTATTAAAATTAATATTCCTAACAAAGAAACAATGAGTTTCAGTTTTAGGCTGCAAAAGAGAGAAATCATCATAGTGAAAGAGAGAAATCACCACAGTGAAAGAGAGAAATCATCACAGTGAAAGAGAGAAATCACCACAGTGAAAGAGAGAAATCATCACAGTGAAAGAGAGAAATCATCATATTGAAAGAGAAAAATCATCATATTGAAAGAGAGAAATCATCATAGTGAAAGAGAGAAATCATGATATTGAAAGAGAGAAATCATCACAGTGAAAGAGAAAAATCATCATAGCTCCAACTGACTGCGTAATCAATAGTAAAATTCTCTACAGTATATTACACATTTCAACAAAAACTGGATGATTTACTTGCAGCCAATATGGTCCTCAGTCCCTTAAAGTTGGGCCTGTCTGAAATAATTCTAAATGACACCCCCCCGCCCCCAGCCCTTTAATGAAATAAAGACAGAATATATACTTACATTCCTAACCATGACATTAGCAATAAACTTCAGGTGCCTGTGGACTGCAGAGAAGTACCTGAATCCCGAAGTCTCCTGGGTAGCTTTCAGCCTGCTCATGAAGTTGGTCAAGGAGGTAGCAGCACCAAACTTAACACTGTCTGTTCCCACCTGCAGCAGGCACATTACAAAATGACAACAACTTTAGAGGAAGAATTTTAATTCTAGTTTTTATCAGCCAAGACTACAAACTGAGACTTATCTCCTACAAGCATAAAGCTTTCCTATTATTTTTTCCCCATCTGTTATAGTTTAACTTTTAATTTGTTAAAACTACACTACAATAAAATTGTCCCTAACATTTTCTTCTTCTTCTTCTTCTTCTTCAATCTCCCTGGAGATGCAAGCTGGTGTTTTTTTTTTCCAGGCCAATGGAGCGGAGATGTTGAGGCACAACATTGGCTTGGGAGTTGGTTATAACAGCTATTTTTTTCAATTTCTGAGTGCAGCTAAAAAGGAAAAAAGCAGAGGGTATACAATGCTTCTTTAAGAGGCTCCACCACCAAGGGAACTATGGTGATCCCTGTCCCATTAGCTGGGCTAGGCTTATTACTGGGGGTATCAATGGAGAAGTGGGACAGGGTCTTGGTCAGCTATGGCTCACCAGCCCTGACTCAGCATGTCAGTTATGGGTCATTAATTGCCAAATCAGACAGCATCTTCACCCCAGTATATTTTTATATGTGAGGTGATTTTTTAAGCTAAGCCATAAGCAGTTATATCCATGAAATGGGGCATCGTCATTAAAGCTGAAATGTATAAACTAGGAAAAAAGTAGGAACAGCTTTATTATTTAATGATAAATTGTGTTCCTACTTTTTTCCTAGTTTATACATTTTGGTATCACAGCTTTACTGCAGTGCTTTGTGTATAGTTGTATGTCTATACACTAATTATTGTGTGTGTTACATCATTAACTCTTTCCACTCGCGAGAGCCCCATAAGGACCTTTGCGGTTTAGCAATGGCACCCTGCAGAGCCCTATGTGACACCGGAGTTTCTTTCGTAGAAAACATGATGTTACTTTTCATTTAACCAGTTAGAACTCTTCTGGATTTAAAGTTAAGCTAGTGTTTTAAGCCTTGTGGATAAAGACGCCATTTTTGAAACATAGATAGAGGGTAAAATTCAAGTTTATTTCGAGATTGAGTGGTAAAATGGTCACACCGACCGACTAGATCTAGCTTACTATATGTGTTTCTAGTAGCTGTAGATCTGTTAGATTTATTGGATGTCACAAAAATCCATAAATATTGATTTTTCCGTGTTGAAATTTGAATGACTACGTATTCTATATTGGATTATGACACAGCTAAGGTAAGTATAACGTAGATTTTCTTGTTCAGCCCTAAAATTTTTTTAGCGCCAAAAAATCGATCCATTGTTTCACACCAGTTTTTTCTTTTCTTTGTTTTTTTTATGATAAATAACTTCATTTATGGAATCTTCATTCATTTCCACTTATTTTAATGTGTGATACACACGTGTTGATCATGGAATTAATTTGGTACAATAACTTTTACACAGGGACCCCTTCTCGAAAATGTCCGCGCCCTTCTCCAAAATGTCCGCGCCGTAAGAAACTAAGGAACATTTTGGAAGTAACGCGGGTGGAAAGAGTTAAATCTGTACAGTAGTCAAACTGCAACGTTCATAAAGGGAAGAATCTGTTAAAGCTATACTGTACTAGATTAGATTGTCACATCCATTGACAAGGTAAATCAGCTAAAGTTATACTGCAATAAAAAATGTCATGATCATAAATGAGCGATTCTAGTGATGCTATACATTTGCTAATAAGAGTATAAATCTAGTGAAATCAGTGGCAACTGCCAGTAAATTACAAATAAAAGAGAGAAACACCATAACTTTTAGAGGTCATCAGTTACCAGTCATCTGTTTATATCATCAAAAACATGTTTCTATTCCTGCGCTGGTGTTATCTGTCCATGTCATCTTGTTAGTCCATCTAGCATTTTCTCTCTGTCTACCTTGATCTACACAACTCATATGCCAACAAAATTACATTCATCACACATAAATTAAAAAGAAAAAAAAAAAAAAAGAAATCATTGATACCTCAAAGGAGTAAATCTCCTTCACTCCATGCAGGTCAATGTACACATCAAATGGACCTTCATTCTTGAAGATACCTTTAATGAAAATGTGAAAAAGGATGGATTATTTCTCGCAAAGCAATAAACTTGTTTCTAAGTATGAAAAATAATGGGAAAAAGAAAAAGAGGAAGACCAAAACGAAGATGGCTGCAAGACATCGTTGACAATCTGCAAATGGATGCAGCAGCAGCAGGCCATCTTGCTCACAACCGAGAGGCCTACAGGAGTGCTGTTTGGGAGGCAAAGTTCCGCAAGGGACATGCAAATGAATGAATGAATGAAGTATTAAAAAAGTATCACTTCAATAAAATTGTAATGTCTTAATTAGTTCAATGAAACTGTACTACCTTAATTAGCTAAATAAAATTTTGATGTCTTATTTTTGAAAAAGCATGAACTATTTTTCTCACAGAGAATATATGCCTCAGACTGTAAATCCTCAACACTTCTTCCTTCAGAAATCTTCCTGTTTATCTACAAGTAACATGGAAATTGAGGCTATGTCTGTGGCAGTGGAATGGTTGGTTGCTCATGATGTGATTAATGGTGTCATTGTGATGGATTCTCAGAGTATGCTCCAGAAGATTGAGAAGAATTTGGTTTGCAAAGAATGGGTTCAACTGTTAAGCCAGTCAGCTGTGACAAGCTTAATGTGACTTTACTGTCCAGGGCATGTGGGAGTACACGGCAGTGATGTGGCAGACAGACTTGCTGGACAGGCTAAAATAAATAGCAGACTGCCAATGGACAAGGGGAACATTGCTAGGGCTGTACTGGACAGTCTGCGGGAAAATGAAGAGCGGGAATGGATGAACAATGTAGATGCAAGGAGACTGCTGGAGCTAGGACAAATTAAAGGTGCCAGCAGGAAATCTAAACTGTGTGGCAGAAAATGCGTTGTAAACAACCAACATCTGACAGGAACTATTAACAAACATACTCCTGGATGGAACTCTTGGATGGATGCTGCGGCATGCGCCGAAGTATATATGGGGTTGTCCCAAATGCAGTGAAGCTGGAGTCTGAATTTTGAACTTTGAACAAGTATTCTGTTTAGTTATCATAGTTTTCTTTTTTCTCCTCTTGTGTGCCAATCAATCACTTTCTCTTTAAGAATCATCTGCTGCCGTGATCAGTATAGGGCAAATTGCTACGAGTAAAAGAATCCATGCTTGTAAAAGACAGCTTACTAAGCAGGAACTACAAAACAAAATCTTGCTCATCCGAGAGACACAACTGTAAATACAGACTAGTAAGAAAGGTGGACAGAGGTGTATGCTTCAGTTTTACAAAAAGAAAGAATGAGGAAAATGAGCAGGAATGAAAGTAGCAGAAAGTAAAATAAGCATGTATAAATGAAGAACGTGCAACAATCCAAAATTTTGGCAAAATGTTTTTTTTTCAAGGACTCCATATGAAAATAGCACCATAGATAAACACATAAAAAAAACAGATGAAAAGTTAGAAACTTAGCTATATATATATATATATATATATATATATATATATATATATATATATATATATATATATATATATATATATATATATATACAGACTATAAATGCAGATATAGGCTATAAATACAAACAGAAATAGATTACAAATGAATACAAATACTAATAATTATTATCATAATCAGAAGCAAAAAAAAAAAGAAGAACAATAACAGTAACAAAATTTTAAGGATCCCTGTGTATACATGAACTTGAGTTCTTGGCAACTGAAGCCACTGTGAAAATCTAGGGATACAGATACAAAACTGAATAGTTTCTTCTACCATCTTTCTAAGGAAAGTCTAAGATGAAGGCTTCTAATTACTCCTTTCTTAGCTGAAATACTGCAGGTTGAGAAAACATAAGCTGAAATACTGCAGGTTGAGAAAACATAAGCTGAAATGGCACAAGCTGAAATATCATATATGAAATATATGAACACAATGAGAAGAAAGCAAACCTGATGCTGTGTTCCCAAAAAGCATCTTGACACTCTTGTTTTTGCTGGTCCTCAACAAACATCCTAGGTCACTCAGCGACGTGGGTCTGACACAAAATATAAAACAAAATGGCATAAACGCTCTGAGCTCATGACTATCTTGGCGTGGTATTTTGTTAGTGTTGTTGCCCATAAATAAAAACACTAGCCACTTTGTCAGAAAGCTTACTGCCCATCCCCTTCCTTCATAGTGGTCTATGATTTGCTGATGGTCCATTTAAATTTGTATAAAATTAATAAACTAAGTTGTAATCAGATTATCCCTCATAGCATCTTATCTTAGTTACTCTATCATGCATGGCATGGTTGTTAGGTTCACTGAACCACAGCTTTCACAGAAACTCCTTTCTTCTGCTAGTTCTCACTGTAACATGCTCAGTTGGACAACAGGACAGAGCTCACCCTGGTCACTATGGTGATGGCACCTGCCGAGAAGTTCACAATTTTTTGGGTCCATTCTGGGTTTACAAGCAAATTACTGTTAATTCATTAACCAGTGCAACATGATGCCTGTGTTCCAACATCTCAACATGATGCCTGTGTTCCAACATCTCAACATGATGCCTGTGTTCCAACATCTCAACATGATACCCATACTTCAACATCTCAACATGATACCCATACTTCAACATCTCAACATGATGCCTGTGTTCCAACATCTCAGCATGATGTCTGTGTTCCAACATCTCAACATGATGCTTGTGTTCCAACATCTCAACATGATGCCTGTGTTCCAACATCTCAACATGATGTCTGTGTTCCAACATCTCAACATGATGCCTGTGTTCCAACATCTCAGCATGATGTCTGTGTTCCAACATCTCAACATGATGCTTGTGTTCCAACATCTCAACATGATGCCTGTGTTCCAACATCTCAACATGATGTCTGTGTTCCAACATCTCAACATGATGCCTGTGTTCCAACATCTCAGCATGATGTCTGTGTTCCAACATCTCAACATGATGCCTGTGTTCCAACATCTCAACATGATACCCATACTTCAACATCTCAACATGATACCCATACTTCAACATCTCAACATGATGCCTGTGTTCCAACATCTCAGCATGATGTCTGTGTTCCAACATCTCAACATGATGCCTGTGTTCCAACATCTCAACATGATACCCATACTTCAACATCTCAACATTATGCCTGTGTTCCAACATCTCAACATGATGCCTGTGTTCCAACATGAAAGTCTGCCATTAAGCATCAAACAACCTTCTACACTGGGAAGAGCCCATTCAAACAATCTGCTTGTACCCTCAGGAGTCAGTCATTGACAGCCATAAAGTCACTCATTTACTACCAAGATTTCTATTTTATTCTTTCAATAGTCTGTTTCAAAATATGCGCAAGAAAATATTTTGAAGACAATCAAGCAAAAGACCTACCTGTACCACCTGGTTCCATTGATCTGAATGCTCAGATCACACACTCCTCCTTTGTCCTCATGATCACCTGTGCAGGGCTCACCTGTACGAGGGCAAAGGTTCTTGTTCAGATCCTGAAATTATATGTCTTAACATTGGTACCACTTTAAATTGTAAATTCTATATGCTTTTATAAAGAAGAAACATTTTAACTTAAGTAAAATGAAATCTTGTCTTTAAAAGAAAGCTCAGAATTTTTGTTATAGTTAATTTTTTTTTCCTGACAATATATAAGATTTGTGTTTTATGCCCTATTTTGATTTTTTTTTTCCCTGGATACAGCGCCCTCGCTTCTTTGGCTTTACGGGATGTTTCAGATCATTTCTTGGCTAAATCAAAATTTCTAGAGATGCAGTGTGCACTCTTATCGATTTTGATCCTCCTTTTTCTGTCAGCACTGGCTTGGGACTTCCTTTATCCAGGTTACCAGTTTGTAATGTTCCTTTGAACTCTGTTTTGTGAAACAGGTGTATTCATATCCTCCTGTCCTGTTATAATGGAATGTACATGCGTAAATTTTTAAACTGACTTCTTGTTCTGGGAGTAGTAAGTCAATTTGTCAGGAGCAGACATCAAGCATACACCTGGCGGCAGACATCAAGCATACATCTGGCGGCAGACATCAAGCATACACCTGATGGCAGATAGTCAAACATACACCTGATGTCAGATAGTCAAACATACACTTGATGTCAGATAGTCAAACATACACTTGATGTCAGATAGTCAAACATACACCTGATGTCAGATAGTCAAACATACACCTGATGTCAGATAGTCAAACATACACCTGATGTCAGACAGTCAAACATACACCTGATGTCAGACAGTCAAGCATACACCTGATGACAGACAGTCAAGCATACACCTGATGACAGACAGTCAAGCATACACCTGATGGCAGACAGTCAGGCATACACCTGATGACAGACAGTAAGGCATACACCTGATGGCAGACAGTAAGGCATACACCTGATGACAGATAGTCAAACATACACCTGATGTCAGACAGTCAAGCATACACCTGATGGCAGATAGTCAAACATACTTTTAGATATTGATAATAGCTGTGAATGTTCATATCTACAGTAGGGGGCTAAAACACTTACTACTTCCATGTGGATTATTCTCTTTAAGCAAAACTAGCTGAAAGAACTGCAGAAGAAACAATACAGAATGCAATGAAAAACCAGTCCTTACTTTTTGTTTTGTAGTAAAATGATATTAGGGAAAAATAGAAATAAAAGGAGGCCAAAAAAAAATATCTTAACTGTCTGACCAAGTAACGCTAAAAAAAAAAAAAACCAGGACATAATCCAATGGACAGAAACCCACTGGGTGTACATAACCGTAAAGCATGACTGTCAAGGCCCCTTAGCTTGAGACACAATGAACAAATGAATGATAGTTTCGTTACACTCATCACAGTACTAACTTCAATGTCAATTGTCTTTGCCCCTGGGATGCTGGCATCTGCAGCAAATGACTTCATGGCATCCAGAATTGATCTGTATCCTGTACAGCGGCAGATGTTTCCATCAAAATTATCCTCAATTTCCTGGGCAGTTATGCCAGGCTTTTGATGGAGAAGGCTGAAAAATCAAGTTTTTTTTTTTTCAAAAATATAAATCATTAAGTTATGCTATCAAAGATCTTATGTCTCCTCCTTCTTTGGCATTTATCCTCAGAAGGGTCATTATGCATCTTGCAAGGTTCAACACGTCTGACCCCAGCTCGGTGTAATTTTAATACTGGGCTTGCTTTCTCATTGTGATACCTATTCAAAGACATGGCCACTGTCTGTTCCCAGAGACTCCACTGGGATGTAGAAAAGTCTTGACTGATTAAAGTTTGCAAACCCTAATACAAACTTTCATTAAGCTGGAGTAATGTATTTTGGCACCCATTCATTCAGTAATTTGCATGTCCCTTGCAAAACTTTGCCTCCTTAACAGCTCTCCTGTAGGCCTCTCGGTTATGAGCAGGATGCCCTGCTGCTGATGCATCCATTTGCAGATTATCAACGATGTCTTGCAGCCATCTTTGCCTTGGTCTTCCTCTCTTTCTTTTTCCCATTATGTACCCTTCCAAGATGGTCTTCTCTAAATTATCATGATGTTTAATGTGTCCAAAATATTTAAGTTTTCTCTCTTTAATCCTCTTTACTAGCCAGCGTTCTTCAATATTAAGCTCTTATAGTATGGATATATTTGTTCATTTTTTGTGTCCATGTAATTTGAAGAACTCTTCTGTAGCATTTACATTCAAAGGCATTTATGTGTTTCTCAGCTGTTTTGTTAAGTGTCCAGATCTCACAGGCATATGTTGCAATGGGAAAGATGTATGCCCTTAAAAATCTTATTTTTGTAGTTCTGTCTGTTCCTCTCCACAGATTCTTTAGCTGTTTTACCTTCTGAAGAGCGGCTGTATCAGGTAGTGATTGGAAATGCATTTTTATTAAGGCATTACTTTTACAAAATCAACTAACTGCAAAAATGACCATTTTCAAGAAAATAACATTTGTATATCTTGAAAACAAACTCTAATATTCTAATATGGATGTTATCTATACATTTTGCTACCGTGCCATCAAATATGAGGCCTAGAATGTTCACAAGAATCATATATGAATTTTCTGCCACTGTTGGCATTATTGTACCCTTCTGTCACTGCAGAAAGTGTCACAAGCTATCAAGTGGAGCACAACAGGCCAAAGAAAAAAGAGGTCGACCACGTGAAACTCTGAAGAGGACATTGTTAAGAGAAGGCCAGTTTAGAGGGCATAACATCCCCTGATGAAGTTGAAAAACTGGCTGAAAACAGGAAAACTTGACAAGCAACTATGCGAGCCCTATGTGACGTTTAACAGCATGGGAAGGATGTAAGATGTAAGATGTCACCGCAAATTATTTTCAGCAGACCCCATGGGAGGATCTCAAAAAAAAAAAGCCACAAAGTCAAAGGAGATGTGGGCTACAGTGATTTTTCTGGATTTCCAAGGTGGACTCGAGAACTACTGCCCTTCTCCATTAATCTGGATGTTTGCATGAGCAGCAGTTGAAGGCAGGGTTGATGCCACTATATAGCCAACCAGAAGTAAGGTGGAGACTTCATTTGGATATATTACTGACCTTTTAATGTTTTAAGGACACAGTATTGTACATATTAGTTTGGGTTTTTCATTTTTTTGGGGGGGGGGGGGTGTGCATGTTCACAAGTAGTTAGCTTTGCTTAGAATGTAAAGCAGCTTTGTACTGACCAGCTCTGGTTTGCCGGCCCTGTTAACTATATCGTTGCCTTACCATTTCAGTACTAGCTCTTACGTTTTTTTAATTAGGATGACATAAAAAAAATACAAAAGTCCTCATTTTCAAATGATAACATCTAATGAACTCACCCATACATATTCATAACCATCCCTGGGGTACAGTAGCCACACTGTGTGCCGCTGAAATTGGCAATTCGCTCTTGGATTGAGTGAAAACCATTCTTCTGATTGCCAATACCTTCTATAGTGCTGATCTGCCAGCCATCCACAGCATACAGTGGAGTCAGACACTATTCAATGATAAGCAAATCTTTTTTTTTAATAAGCTAATCATAATTTGGTGTTGCAATTTTAACACATGAGCTCATGAACAAGGTTAAAAGAAATGTTTACCTCTTTTTTTTTTAGGTCACAAATATTTTTCTGTATCTCCTATCTGTGACCTAAGTAGAGGGGATGGGATGCTGAAATGGATGTGTGTCATTTTAAAAATTTTTAAAATAAAATATCTACACCAATATTATAGTAGAATTTGAAATTCACTGGTTCCCTCCAAGCTGTGCGGCTGTGTGGCACATAAAAAAAATCATATTGCGCACAAAATTTTTGGAGCCAAGCAAAAAGAAAAATGAAACTGCTACTTTTATTTTCCAGATTCCAGATGTTACTCCGCGCTATAATTACGATCAAGAAAAATACAACGATGGTACATGTTTATCCTTTATTGTTTCTTTCTTGTTGAGAAATGACTTTCGGATCGGATGTTTCAACTGGTCTTTTATCTCGTAGTTTTGGTAGTACTGTAGAGGATCACCGAATAATTAAAGAAAGAAATCATCATTGCAATTAACTATATACCAGTAACTGAAAAGTACACCAGATTTATCCTGCTATTAAATGTACAGGCCTTTACAGTGTGTGGGTGTGTTTTTGTATGTGTGTATATATATATAAAAATGTTACTACACACATTTGCACACAATATTTGCACTGCACATGAGCTGCACATTTTGCACACAGACTGCAAACCCTTAGAGGGAACACTGGTGAAGACACTGTCTGATTAAGCAATCAGCAACCCATAGCTGATATGCTAGCGTCAGGATTAGCACAGCACAGCTGACCAAGACTCCACCTTTTGGCTTGCTTGTGCCGGTGACTTTGATGATGGCACTTCTATTCACCAAAATGAAACAATAAATGAGTATTTTAAACTAGTCTTTCTTATATCTTTGTCTCTAGAGTTTCATTTATGTAATATACACGAGGTCGACCACATTAAACTCTAAAGAGGACAATGTTAAGAGAAGCCAGTTTAGTGGGCATAACATCCTTTGATGAAGTTGAAAACCTCGCCAAAAACAGGAGAACTTGGCGAACTACCATGCGAGCCCTATGTGACGTTTAGTGGCACGGGAAGGATGTAAGATGTAAGAATATACATGAAGTTTTCAAGACCAGTACTCACGGACTGCACACTGTAAGTCACAAAGCTGTCACAGTCAGGAGATGCAAGAGTCACAGCAACAGAGCAGCATCCACATCCAGCCTCTCGGCACATGACCTTTGTGCCCTTGAGCCCAGCAACCTCACGCAGGTAGTCATTGAGTGAGGTTGTTGGTGGAAATGTTGGGGACACTGAAACACAACGGAACAAAACATACAGGTTTACAGAAAATAGAAAATACTATAAAGAGATATGCAGACCAAAAGAGACATGGAGAAGAACAACAGAAAGGATGTTGAGCAATAGAGGGCTCACCTGGGCAAGAGCAGAAAAAAAGGCGAAGGACAGGCATTTGTGGAAAACCCTTGCGGAAGCCCCATGTGCCCTGGGCACTTAAGGTTCAGAGAGAGAGATAAAGAGATATCATTATTTTCAGAATTTGATGATAACTGCTGTTCAGTGTTCAGATGTACTTTTTTTATGTTAAATCTAAAGTTTGTTGCTAGAACAAAGACTGCAGTTTTACCCAAGATGTAGCACTTCTCTAGCTTTTGCCTCATCTGATGAAATGATACCTAAAGATGACTGGGCATCATTTCATTGATTATAAAGCTACTCACTCCATTCCTCTTTTTAACTGGTTTTTATTAGACATTGCTTGTTAGCTATCCATAGTTTTTGTCTAAGAAGAATTTCTGTTCCTTACAATGATCCTTACACTGGTCTGCTCATTGTGAACAATTCCTGCCATCAAGCAATATAGGCTGAATATGGCATTGCAGAATTCTTTCTTAGATATTCAGCATCCAAGATGATCCACAGAACATATTTTTTCACTTTCTTGAATTTTCCTTGGCATACTTTCGTTATTGACTTCTTCTTAGGGTGTTAGAGCATATTATGGATGAATAGCCTGCGAAAAAAAAAATCAAAAAGGCAAACACTTCCGATGTGAGAGAAAGAGAAGTAACTCCAGCAGTTGATTCTGTTCACTTTTTTAACTGTTATATCTAATAGTTTCTGTACAGTCTCTTCTTTCTTGTATGACCATCTGTATACTGCATATTGTATGCTGTTCACAATGTAGCCTCCAGTTAATTTTCCTGGATTGTTTTAGACCGCCCTTAAAATATTTTCACTGTATAGACATAACATATAGCAAGACAGGCACTGACAAGGAATCCTCAAGGAAATAGAAAATGGGGAAGAGCTAGACTTACCTGGAGAAGGGAAGTTATGATAGTGCTCTGAGACAAGGGATACACATAAAAGGAAGGGCGGTGGCGGTGGTGTTGGTGGTGGTGGTGGACATAACATGTCTAGTCAACTTAATCCTACAGCTCCATCAGTAAAAGTAAATAAACAACAGAAAAAAAAAGATGTTTGACCAGTGTAAACTAAATGTTTCTCATGGAAGAAAACATGAATAAGGGAGCAGGCAACAAAAGAAACTTCTTGACACCAGCTGATCAGCTGAACATAGCAGAGAGGAAACAAACATCTTGGAGTCAGTTATCAGTTTAAGAGAACAGAGATAAAACAAAAGAAAAAGGTCTTGAAATCAGTTTATCGGCTGTTTTCTCTTACAGTGTTTAATGACTTCACAGCTAAGAAACTGCAACAAGATGAGAAAAAAAAAACAGATATTATTTAATAGTGTGTACAAAGAATGTTCCTCTTTATCTTGTCTCAAAAGGTGATGAAGATGCCCGATAAGGTAATCAGCTACCCATAGCTGATATGCCAGCATCAGGGTTAGTGACACATAGCTGACCAAGACCTTGTCCCACCTCACCGTGGTACCCCCAGTAACAGGCCTAGCCTGGCTAACGGGGCAGGGTTCGCCACAGTCCCCATGGTGGTGGAGTCTGCTAAAGAAGCACTGCACACCCCCTGCTTTTTAGCTGTATTCCGGGACTGAAAAAGTAGTCGCCATAACCAGCTCCCACGCCAATACGATGCTATGCCTCAACATCTCTACAGCATCAGCTGCAAAGAGAATAACAGCTCGCAGTTACAGGGAGTTCGTACAAGTACATGTACTTGTCTCAAAAAGCAGCTCCATTCAAGATATGTACTTGACATGGGCTTAATTAACTTTCTCAGCAATGCAACCGTTTCTATTGTTATGCTCTGCTGGCTATTAATACAAAATATCTGGTTTTTCTGAATAACACTGAGAACATGTTGTTAGGCCACATGGGTCTAAATAAATAATAATACTAATAATAATAATAATGGTATAGTAACAATGTTGTCATTTTATAGAAATATACCTTTGTGCTCAGCTCCATTTATGAAAAATCTAATCTCTTGAGGCTGTTCAATAGCTCTGAAATGAGTGTAAAACGTTGTTGTTAAAAAATCACAGTAAATTACAGCTGGTACAAGCAATGGCTCTCTCTCTCTCTCTTTCTCTCTCTCTTTCTCTCTCTTTTGTGCTTGAATCTGAACAATCATTATTGAGTTTCGGTGGATAAATCTAAGCACAAGAAATGAAATGATATGGTAAACTATGAGAACATCCTGCAATATCACATTTGAAAAATAAAAAATCTAGAAATTGTTAAACATCAAGTTAAGTATGCAGATCAGGTAACAAGATTTTTTTAAAAAACAAACAGTTAATTTAACTTCTCTGACACTGTTTTTTTTTTTTACCCTTTTCTTTTGCCTACACCTTCAAATATCAACATTAACAGTTTCATGGATACAGTCTGACGAGATGGCATGAGAGAAGATCACAAACTGAGCTAACTGTCTGCCTGAATGATCGGGTACTATGGAGAAGCGTAATAGCCAACGCCAGTCGGCACGGCACTTGATGATGACGACACTTTCAAAAACTCAGATCCTGAGATCTTCCACATCCACATAAATCTTGTCACAGAAAAAAAAAAACATTTGCACAAACCACATAAACTTTCCCTAATCTTCATTTTTTAGGGCACTCTTGTAGGAAGCAGTTGTTACTTTTGCCACAGCAAAATGGACACCGGCAATTATTTCGAAGTTGCTGTGATATATCTGTGGGATACTGTGTGGAGTATGAATATAGTATTACAATTTGTTTTCTTATGTTGATTTGCAAATAAGCATTACTTTTCTTGCACCTTGCCAACTTGTCTCTAAATGTGTGTGTCACGGCTGACAGTTGTGTGACAGTTGCCTGAGGATTCCTGACCTTGTAAAAATGAAACTACAAGCTGGAAATAACTCGAATAATAAGGCGTGGGAAGACTGGATAATTTTTTTGGATGGATGGGACGGATGGACGGATAGACAGACGGATGGATGGATGGATGGTGGGTGGGTGGGTGGCCAAAAAGAAGGCATTAAAAAAAAACTCTCAATACCATGCAGCCTGATCACACCCTCTAAGAGAGGCCTACAGCTGGACCATCGTTCCCTGACTCAGAAGGTTTCCTAGTTTTAAAAGGGGGCCTGAAGGGCCCATAGTGGATTTTTTTTTAAAAAACAGATAAAGAAAGGAGGGCTGATGTTTGCACCGTTTACAAAATTTCTCTTGAGGGCCTAGAACTGACAAGATAACAGACAGTAAAATATTCAACACAAGAAAATGTGAAAAGTTCAGCAACACAGAAAATAAAAACTCAGTGACTCGGCAAAAAAGAATCACATATCTAGGCCAAAGTTTACATGCGCCATGGCTAAATCACAGACCCTTGAAAATCGATTAAGTGTGACACTGAGACTTCTTTCTTAATTAAGGACTTTCATTCCCTTGAACCTGTTTTCTATTCCAAACTATACCTACCTACCTATCTACCCACCTACCTATCTTTATTCATCGTCTTTATACACATGCTAACAGTGTTGCCGGCATTTAATACATGAGCAGTTAGTGCAATCATCATCATCAGTTCTCGCACGCCTAGATGTGTTTGTCCTCATTCTTATACCTTTTGAAGGGCTCTGAAGGCACTCCCCGAGTTATGAAAGTGCGACTAGCGTACCACGTTTAGTTACGAATGACTCCACGTAAAGTCTATTATATTAAAAATTCGAGTTACTTATAAATAGTTCGTAATAACTAACGCATCACAACATTGCGCGTCTACAGTGGTTTATGCAAAGAAAAATATACTGTATACTATATACTGTATAACTGACTGCAGATATTTTCTTCTTCTTCTTCTTCTTCTTCTTCGTTCGCTTCTATCACCAAGACCGCCCCGCGATCCTACTGAATTTACTCCCGTGATCCTCGATAGGTCCCGTGGTCCTCATGTGGTCCCTGAGAGGACCACACGACATCCCCGAGAGGAACACAAGAGATTCAGAGTATCGCGGTGCTTGGGCCTGTATTCTTGGTGGGTCGCAGAAGCGGGATTGCGTGACACCGTGGTTTTCATTGCACCAGTTTAATCTAGAGTTGGACTTTCTCACCGGAAAACCTCAGCGTGATTATGATTTGCATACATCCCCGTCGGGTGAGAGGTGGTTGCCTATCTAGACTGCCCTGGTCCAGTGTCTCAGACTTCAGCATTTTGTGGTCGTGGTCACTCCCCTTCCTAGTTGTGACCAGGACGGAGCTTTTTCCAGGAGAAGAATCCTCGCCACTAGTAAGTTCCACCTCTGGGTTGAGCCGGTTTAGGCGTATTAACCCAGTATGGGCGTGTTTAGGACGTGACCTACCTCTAGAGCGGAGGTACAGTGACATAAGTAGTCATGAAGTTTCACCCCTGGGTTAAGCCGGTTTAGGCATATTTCACCAGTATGGGTGTATATCGGACGTGGCCGGCCTCTAGAGCAGAGGTGCCGTGATCTGAGTAGTCCTGACCTCGATGCTACTGGTTACTTCATCGCACGGCAGCTGAAGAATCTCGCTAGCAGCGGGTTTTAAATCAGAGTTTTGCTTCTCCTAGATGAGCTATCAAACACGACTCTCATCTACCCGAAACGTCTGTTTTCAGGCGCCAGATATTCGCCTTCGCCCCTTCTCCTGTCAGTTTTGAACAGTTCCGCCACGAGAAGGCCAGGAGCTGGACTTAATTGTCAGAGGCTATTTGAGACGCATACCTTGGAGACATTTAATTGGAGTGGAGAGCGTATCCCCCACCTCACCTCCTATAACGGTCCTTAGAACCTGACGGTAGGTATGAACCATATCTAACTGTTTTGGCGTACGTATAATTTTGTTTTACTAACAGACTTGACAACGGAACTCATTCATAACTCGGGTATTGCTTGTATTCTTTGACGATACTGGAATATTTAACATGTAAGCCTATTAATAGGAGCATTACAAAGCAATGAGAAGGGTCTGATGGGCCAACTCTGATACACCGACCCTGGTAACAGTGTCATCTCACTTGCATAGCTGCAAGAGTAATCTAATCTTGATCTCCTCTATTTCTCATCAAACCTCTCATAAATATTATCAAACTCCTTGCAAAATATCATCGAACCTCTCATAAATATCATCGAACCTCTCATAAATATCATCGAACCTATCATAAATATCATCGAACCTATCATAAATATCATCGAACCTGTCATAAATATCATCGAACCTCTCATAAATATCACCGAACCTCTCATAAATATCATCGGACCTCTCATACATATCATCGACCTCTCATAAATATCAGCGTACCTCTCGCACACTTTAAAGGGAGTGAACACATAACAAAAGATCACTGGAAGATCCAATGAGAGAGGACTGCAAAAACAAAAACAAAAAAAAAACGATGGGATGGCGAAGGGGCCTGGAAGGGACTTCACATAGGTCATGGATGGCGAAGGGGCTTGGAAGGGGCTTCACATAGGTCATGGATGGCGAAGGGGCTTGGAAGGGACTTCACATAGGTCATGGATGGCGAAGGGGCTTGGAAGGGACTTCACATAGGTCATGGATGGCGAAGGGGCTTGGAAGGGACTTCACATAGGTCATGGATGGCGAAGGGGCTTGGAAGGGACTTCACATAGGTCATGGATGGCTAAGGGGCTTGGAAGGGGCTTCACATAGGTCATGGATGGCGAAGGGGCTTGGAAGGGACTTCACATAGGTCATGGATGGCGAAGGGGCTTCACATAGGTCATGGATGGCGAAGGGGCTTGGAAGGGGCTTCACATAGGTCATGGATGGCGAATGGGGTTGGAAAAAGGGGGGGGGGTCGAAGATTCCACAGCCAAAAACAGAATACAGTGGGGGAGGAGAGAGAGAGAGAGAGAGAGAGAGAGAGAGAGAGAGAGAGAGAGATAGAGAAGAAAGAAAAAGAAGAGAATGCAGAAAGTTTTGCACCACCTCTCGGAGACCCTGCTCACTATCATAAATTCTTGCAGAAAACGATAACCAACAGCGGGTAGTCTATAGTCAATCCGGCGCTGCTCTCTAGATGGCTGTAGAAATGAGAGTCCGTAATGCTAGTGCCGTTAAAAACAGTCTCTGAATTCGTAGAATGTTTGCCTATACGGCGAAGTACACACAGGATACCACGGCACGATCAACGAACAAGAAAAAAAAAATGTACTGCAAATCAAGGGAAAATTATATGAAAAGGGAAAATTATATGAAAAGACTCGAGAGCGAAAACGATGTATTTATAAGAGATATAATGACATCACATGAAGGTCAGTCCCTCGATTCATGGATTTCGGCCGAGTCCACGACTGAAGCGTCATGGTTGAGCTGATAAATACAATCATCTCATGTTTAGACAGCCTGTTGAAGCGCCTGCAGCTTTCGTCTCATGTCTACAAAGCACAGTTTGGATTTCTGAGGCCCCTCTATTCTCTTTCGTCTCACCTCTTATCTTGCTTTTTTGTTTTCGTTTATCTCTGCCTGTGCGTGTGTGTTTGTGTGTTTCTCCACTGCTCTCAAGTCCAGCAAAATAAACGTTCTTTGGGCTGATATTCGCGCATGATACTGCGCAGGTCGACATGTTATCAACAGATTGATGTAGATTTCCAGCTTTCTAATAGTGTTATGTAACTACTTAAGAAATCTTCAGTATCACTGTAACATGTTACCGTATCATTTTCTTAAACAGTGTCCTAAAATATTTGAGAATAAACTAATCTCTCTGTTTCTGTTTTTGCAGGTTTATAATACACAGTGGCATATACATGAAACATAACTAATATTACTCACATTTGTTGATGAAAGACTGGAAATTAGTATGAAAGTGCTTTTGACTTTGACAGAAGTGTGGTCAAAAAGTCACAGAACCAACTCTACAAACTATGAAAGTGGGTAAAGTTTTTCTTCTTCTTCTTCTTCTACTTTTTCTTATGCTCTTTCTCCTTTTTTTTCTTCTCCTTCTTTTTCTTCAACTGCTGCTGCTACCACAAACTATTAAATACTACTATTGTCAACTACAAGTACTACTAACTACTGGTGCTGCTACCACTGACTACAAACTACTAAATACTAATACTGCTAACTACAAGTACTACTAACTACTGGTGCTGCTACCACTGACTACAAACTACTAAATACTAATACTGCTAACTACAAGTACTACTAACTACTGGTGCTGCTACCATTGACTACAAACTACTAAATACTAATATTGCTAACTACAAGTACTACTAACTACTGGTGCTGCTACCACTGACTACAAACTACTAAATACTACTATTGTCAACTACAAGTACTACTAACTACTGCTGCTACTGCTACCACTGACTACAAACTACTAAATACTAATACTGCTAACTACAAGTACTATTAACTACTGGTGCTGCTACCACTGACTACAAACTACTAAATACTACTATTGTCAACTACAAGTACTACTAACTACTGTTGCTGCTGCTACCACTGACTACAAACTACTAAATACTAATACTGCTAACTACAAGTACTACTAACTACTGGTGCTGCTACCACTGACTACAAACTACTAAATACTAATACTGCTAACTACAAGTACTACTAACTACTGGTGCTGCTACCACTGACTACAAACTACTAAATACTAATACTGCTAACTACAAGTACTACTAACTACTGGTGCTGCTACCACTGACTACAAACTACTAAATACTACTATTGTCAACTACAAGTACTACTAACTACTGCTGATGCTACCACTGACTACAAACTACTAAATACTAATACTGCTAACTACAAGTACTACTAACTACTGGTGCTGCTACCACTGACTACAAACTACTAAATACTACTATTGTCAACTACAAGTACTACTAACTACTGCTGCTACTGCTACCACTGACTACAAACTACTAAATACTAATACTGCTAACTACAAGTACTACTAACTACTGGTGCTGCTACCACTGACTACAAACTACTAAATACTAATACTGCTAACTACAAGTACTACTAACTACTGGTGCTGCTACCACTGACTACAAACTACTAACTACTATTGTCAACTACAAGTACTACTAACTACTGCTGCTACTGCTACCACTGACTACAAACTACTAAATACTAATACTGCTAACTACAAGTACTACTAACTACTGATGCTGCTACCACTGACTACAAACTACTAAATACTACTATTGTCAACTACAAGTACTACTAACTACTGTTGCTGCTGCTACCACTGACTACAAACTACTAAATACTAATACTGCTAACTACAAGTACTACTAACTACTGGTGCTGCTACCACTGACTACAAACTACTAAATACTAATATTGCTAACTACAAGTACTACTAACTACTGGTGCTGCTACCATTGACTACAAACTACTAAATACTAATACTGCTAACTACAAGTACTACTAACTACTGGTGCTGCTGCTACCACTGACTACAAACTACTAAATACTAATATTGCTAACTACAAGTACTACTAACTACTATTGTCAACTACAAGTACTACTAACTACTGGTGCTGCTACCACTGACTACAAACTACTAAATACTAATACTGCTAACTACAAGTACTACTAACTACTGGTGCTGCTACCACTGACTACAAACTACTAAATACTACTGTTGTCAACTACAAGTACTACTAACTACTGGTGCTGCTACCACCGACTACAAACTACTAAATACTACTATTGTCAACTACAAGTACTACTAACTACTGCTGCTGCTGCTACCACTGACTACAAACTACTAAATACTACTGTTGTCAACTACAAGTACTACTAACTACTGCTGCTACCACTGACTACAAACTACTAAATACTACTATTGTCAACTACAAGTACTACTAACTACTGCTGATGCTACCACTGACTACAAACTACTAAATACTAATACTGCTAACTACAAGTACTACTAACTACTGGTGCTGCTACCACTGACTACAAACTACTAAATACTAATACTGCTAACTACAAGTACTACTAACTACTGGTGCTGCTACCACTGACTACAAACTACTAAATACTAATATTGCTAACTACAAGTACTACTAACTGCTGCTGCTGCTACTACTACTACTACTACTACTACTACTACTACTACTACTACTACTACTACTACTACTAGGCCATATGCTAATATGCGTATTTTTAAGTGCAATAGATTTCCATTATTATTGAGGAAAGACGCTGGCGATGGTTGGGACATATGCTCCGAATGACTGACAACTCACTACCAAAAATAGCACTAAGATGGACATCACAGGGGAGCAGAAGTAAGGGTAGACCAAAAGAGACATGGAGAAGAACAGAAAGGATGTTGAGCAATAGAGGGCTCACCTGGGCAAGAGCAGAAAAAAAGGCGAAGGACAGGCATCTGTGGAAAACCCTTGCGGAAGCCCCGTGTGCCCTGGGCACTTAAGGTTCAGAGAGAGAGAGAGAGAGAGAGAGAGAGAGGAGAGAGAGAGATTTCCACTGCCACTTTCATTACACTGGGGATGAAAGAAAACTATTACATAATTATATTCTCGTTTTTCTTCTACTGGCATTTTGTATATTCTGTAATCTCCTCCCGTACAGCAGATTAGAGACAGTATGAAAATCAGGTTTCTCAAAATCTTTCTTTTTCTAATACGAACATAGTACCACATAAGGAGACATGAGCTTGTGAAAACCAATGTTGATACTGATTGACGTAACTTGAATATCTTTCTGCAAATAATTTTATATCCATACTTGCACGTGCACTATATTTAAGTCATTATTCCTTTATCTTTGTTTCATTCACTTTTAACAAACGGTAAACAAAGTTATAATAATTCAACTTACCCCCCATCCATTTCGTTGCTGTGAGATGAGGAAGTTTTTGTCTAAATAAGCTAAGATCGACTTAACACAGAAACACAAGAACTAATGAATACCCAGCTGCCCTTTGAACTCTGCTTTGATTGGTCGAGCTTCACCGGGACTCAAAAAGTCGTCGTTTGTTTACGCCAATTTCCGAGCTGGTGCCTGACCTTGTATGTCAAAGTTCACGGTCCCGAATATATACCGTATATTTTTGTTCCAGTACATTATACGTTTTTTTTGTCCCTGCAACATACATCGATAGTCGGATATTCGTCGTGGATGACCTTGTATATTGTTAGCAGACGTAATGGTAGCAAGTGGGCGTAGTTCCTCTGTCGTCTTGGTGATGTTGCATAAGCAGTTATTTTAAGCTCTCCATACTTATGCGAAATGAGTGTTGAGAATTTAAATAATCTCATTTGTCACATCTAGTACCGATCCCCTGTGACATCATGGCTAAGATACGCCCCAAGTGCAATGCTACTTTGACAGACCGTGGTTCAATTCCGGCACAGGAAAAAAAAAAACTGGGAGTCATAATCTACAGCCCCCCCCCCCCCCAACTTGTCAGAAGTTCTAAATAGGGCCGAAACACTCGTCTGATGGGGGGGGGGGGGTGGGGTACTTCCTCTGGTGATCCAGGGAGTTGTTGTTGTTGTTGTTGTTGTTTCACCTTCTATAGTATAGAGTTTCCTGCGCGCGCGCACACACACACACACACACACACACACACTTGTCTTCATTGATTAACATTCAAATATAAAACGAGTTCAATGTTTTTAGAAATGAAACAAAGAATTGCAGGAGACACCAGAAGATGAGTGGGGGGGGGGGGGGGGTCTGCCTAGTTTTCTTATCTAATCTTTCGATTCTCCTGCACCAGCCATAAGACAGAAGTTTGTCACATACACAACTGTCACCATTTTCTATCAGTCTGTGGCAGGTCAGACTATATGTTTACATTTAACGAAGAGATAACCTGTAAATCAAGGACAGGAACCTGTAAATATAAGATGGGAACCTTAAATCTAATACAGGAACCAGTAAATCTAGGACAGAAACCCGTAAATCTAGGACAGGAACCTGTAAATCTAGGACAGAAACCCGTAAATCTAGGACAGGAACCAGTAAGTCTAGGACAGAAACCAGTAAATCTAGGACAGGAACCAGTAAGTCTAGGACAGAAACCCGTAAATCTAGGACAGGAACCAGTAAGTCTAGGACAGAAACCCGTAAATCTAGGACAGGAACCAGTAAATCTAGGACAGAAACCCGTAAATCTAGGACAGGAACCTGTAAATCTAGGACAGAAACCCGTAAATCTAGGACAGGAACCAGTAAGTCTAGGACAGAAACCAGTAAATCTAATACAGGAACCTGTAAATCTAATACAAGAACCTGTAAATCTAGGACAGAAAACTGTAAATCTAATACAGGAACCTGCAAGTCTAAAACAGGGCTTCTGAGTGTAATTTTAAAAGGAGGTGCACAGCTCCCCTGCTTACCCTTTTGATTATCTGTTTTGCTTTCATCCGCTACCCTCCCTCCCCCGCCTGTAGCCCTCAGAAAAGGACCCGCTCTTAAAACAAAAGATCATCTAGGCCCAAAGCGATGTACAGACTGGACTCCCCTTTTCCTTGGGTCTGATTCAGGACAATTAATTAATATAACCTTTGTTACTACCACACGGCAGGTAATTAAATTAATCTTTGTATACAACACGGCAGGTAGTTAATTAATCTTTGTATACAACACGGCAGGTAGTTAAAATAATCTTTGTATACACACGGCAGGTAATTAAATTAATCTTTGAATACACACGGCAGATAGTTAAAATACTTTTTGTATACACACGGCAGGTATAACCTTTGTATAGAACATGACAAGTAGTTAAAATAATCTTTGTATACACCTGGCAAGTAAAACCTTTGTATAGAACCAGGCAGGTAGTTACACAAATAAAAAACAGAACATCTTGTGAAATTCAATTCTGTTGTTGTTGTTACTGTTGTTATTATTATTATTATTATTATTAATTAACAAGACCCTCAGCTCCAGGACTACATTTTCACCACTGAACTTTGGCATAGAATGACGCCATATTTTTACACGTTTCTATATTATTATTATTTCAATAATAATAATATAAAAATAGTTCAGGTAAAGTAAAGGCTCCTCAGGGATATTCATATCACGGTAAACTGCAGGGTGATGTGGTCAGTATCACGCCCGGCCACCCCCTGCTATATACGGAGCCAGGTACCTGTTTCTAGACCTAGATAACTCTGGGGAAACATCCTACCGGATTCGAACTACCGACGTTCGTCATGGGAGAGGAGTACACTAACCACTTCGCCACTCACGCGCTCGGATATAACAACTAAACGAGAAAAGATGACTGCGGTGTTCTTCAGGCAAACACTTCAGACGAGGTTGATATTTTAAACATCACTTGTTAAATATTGTTATTAAATAAAACTTGCCTTGTTATTTAGCCCACTCTGTCTTTTAAAGTCATTATTCTTCCCCAGCCTCACTGGAGCTACGAACTGGTGTTCTATGCAGCCAAAGCGGTGAGGCACAGCATCGTGTCGGTTCGGGAGCGGGTTTATGGCGACTATTTTTTTCAGTTCCTGGGTGGAACTACAAAAGCAAGGGAGTGTGCAGTACTTCTTTAGCAGACTCCACCACCATGGGGACTATACGACCCCTGCTCTGTTAGCCAGACAATCCCTGATACTGGGGGTACCAACTGAGAGGTGGGGCGGGGAGGTCTTGGTCAGTGATGGTTGTTCGCCAGTTCTGAAGCCAGCGTGCCAGCTATGGGTCGTTGATTGCCAAATGGAACAATCTTCACCCCCCACCTCCACCCCGGCGTCCCCTTTCAACTCAGACTTAGAGATGAGTACATGGCTCCTGATAGTGTTGGGGGGAAGTACAGGTACCGGACATAAATTAATAATCACTCCCTAGCGTGTCAGTAGGTCAAGGAAAATACAGACACTATTGCATATATATACTATTGCAAACTGTATGTTTGAAAAAAAGCACCACATTGTTCGAAAATATTGATTCACTTTGTATAATACATTTCATGAGAAGATTTACAGCACTGTAGAAAATGTCTGGTCATCATGACGATGCACAGTATGTAGGGCAGTGCCTGAGAGCGCAAGTCTTCTATAACAAGACATCCGTAACTCAGTGATGCCTTTATTAAAAATGAGGGCGTGTGGCTGTGTGAATCTTTCTTACAAAGAGAGAGCTTGTACTTGTACGAACTCCCTGTAACTGCGAGCTGGTGTTCTTTGCAGCCGATGCTGTGTAGAGATGTTGAGGCACAGCATCGCATCGGCGTGGGAGCGGGTTATGGCGGCTACTTTTTTCAGTCGCGGAGTACAGCTAAAAAGCAGGAGGTGTGCAATGCTTCTTTAGCAGACTTCACCACAATGGGGACTATGGCGATCCCTGCCCCGTTAGCCAGGCTAGGCCTGTTTCTGGGGGATACCACGGGGAGGTGGGACAGGGTCTTGCTCAGCTATGTGTCACTAACCCTGACGCTGGCATATCAGCTATGGGTAGCTGATTACCTTATCGGGCATCTTCATCCCATACAAAGAGAGAGATAGACAGACACTTGCTAAGTGTGTTTATATGTGTGGTCTCCATTTATAAAAGGAGAAAGCAGATTTAACGAGTGGAGGTGGATATGATACTGAAGTGCTTTCAAAGAAGAGAAACCTTCAGAAAAACGTGAGAAGTGGAGTGAACATGGGATTGTGGTGATGGTGGTTTGGGGGGGGGGTGTTAAATAATTTTTTTTAAAAACAACCTATTTCAATTTATTTAAAAACACATGTTTGTTTATTATTGACCACTCTTAGTTAACCTACCATTATCTTGGGAAAAAAAAAAAGATTCACAATGAATTGATTTCTCGCTTCTCTCGGGCAATTAAAATTTTAAAAGATAATTTATGTTGTGTAGAATGCAAACTATTACACCATAGTTACAAGCTGTACTGCAGATGTAAGTCGTATTGTACAATTAACACTGTAAAATTTATTATTACAGATCTTATAATAAAGTAGCTTGTGAATTATATATTTCTGAATAGTTCCATATTATAGAATAGTTCTATGGTATCGAAGCTTACAGGTGCTCTTTGATTAACACATCCCAGGTTTCACAAAACTTTACCACATTCACTAGATCAGAGCAAGTCCGATGAAATGTTCTCTGAATTCATTTAATTCTGACAAGTAAGTTCAAGATGCATTGTCGACAATTTCACTTTGATTGAATCACTTGATCATTTGTTCACAATATCAAACTCCATCATATTCTACATGCAGCATTTCATCAATATTCTCAACTTCACAATAATCTACAATTGGTTATAGAACATTTCCTAACTCAATATTATATCAGATCTGCACCACGTGGTCAATCAATTAAATCACTAAATCACTGTACTCGAAGTTTCAAAAGTGTCAATTCTTCGTAATCACTTGAATCACTTGAAACACATCTTCAATCCGTCTTAAAACTACCTTTTCAAAACTGCTTTTCCTGAATATCTATTGCTCTAATTGTCCATCTGTTCCAACTGTCGTTACCTATGTCTTCTTTCTATCTCGTGTCTTCTCTGGTGTGTGTTCTCCTTTTGCTGTTCTTCTCTGACCGTCTGTTCTTCTCTTCTTCTCTTGTCTGGACCGGTCTCTATTCACTGACCGTCCTTGTTCCTCCGTCTTCAGGCCCCCTCCTCTGACTTCTCTCTCCTGTACTTTTGTACTTCTTCGTCCTCTCCTGTCTCTCTGCTCGCCTTTTTTTCTTCACGTCCAGCTTGATGGATCAAACAATAAGTATTCTGACTCCACCCTTCAGATGTCCACTGGTTCCCATGAGCGTTCTGACTGTCTGTTATTGAAACTGCCTCGTGACTTATATGTCGTAAGTCAGTTGTCCAATAGGCCACGCCTCTAAACATTTCATTGGTCAGCTGGCCGAGTTGGTCACTCTTTTATTAAAAAACCTTATGAATAGCGTCCTAATAGCGTCCTAACGCGTATCACATAACAGGTGTCAGTCTGCGCCAATTTCGTCTATACAACTGTTATTTACTTAAGTCATTGTCTTGCTCTTTCATGTCGGAGGTTTTATTGTGTCCTCGCTTTTTTGATTTTGTCTGCCTTTTCTATTCGTCTTTTCTATTCTGTTGACTTGTGTCAGCGTCCACTGTCATAGAAGTTTGTTTTTCTACCTTGCTCTAATTTTCCTATTTACTTTTTCTGTTGCCATTAGATGTTACTATTATGCCTACAATATATTAATAATCATATTCATTAATAATAATAATAACAACCATAATCATTACTTACAAGGCTATGCTAAAATCTAAGTCAACATTCATGAGCATTATCTTGGTCTCATTCCTGTACAAGCCACAACAAGTTCAGTGCTAACTGAGTGTATTCTTAGAAAATTATCAGACATCAACATTCATGAGCATTATCTTGGTCTCATTCCTGTACAAGCCACAAGAAGTTCAGTGCTAACTGAGTGTATTCTTAGAAAATTATCAGACATCAACATTCATGAGCATTATCTTGGTCTCATTCCTGTAGAAGCCACAACAGGTTCAGTGCTAACTGAGTGTATTCTTAGAAAATTATCAGACATCAACATTCCAACAGCAAGACGCCTGGTCATGATACAACACAGGATCATACAGGGGAAAAAAAACATTCAGGAGATCAAAAAACGTGCTACAGACTTGAACCACAGAGCTTTTTTTTTTTTTTTGCAACCGCTGGGAATCAAGAATAGAAACCACTCGTCTTTTAAGATATTCTGTTAACGAATTTTATGATGTTTTGATAGAAACTGCTGATGATGAGTCAGTGGACAGAAAGACAAGACGTGAATCTGAGACACTTGCCCTTAAAGTCAGATATGGACATTTTTTTTGGTGTCTTGTTATGTGGTACTATAATTTAACGAAATTAACGTGACTATTTAACTTGTGTACTGAAAATACAGTATAGTGAGGAATGTTAGAGAAGATGTAGGCAAAGAATATTACGATGCCATAAAAAAAATTGAAGGTTGGTTAGTAAAGAAGATTAAACAGAGAAAACTTAAATAGTTCGCACACATTAAACATCATGACAATTTAGAGAAGACAGTTTTGGAAGGGTGCATATGGGGAAAAGAAAGAGAGGAAGACCAAGACGAAGATGCTGCAAGACATCATTGATGATCTGCGAATGGATGCATCAGCAGCAGGACATCTTGCTTACAACCGAGAGGCCTACAGGAGAGCTATTAGGGAGGCAAAGTTCCGCAAGGGACAGATGACTGACTGACTGACTAATGGCCAAAACTCGACTAGAAAGACTTGCATGGTTTCAACTGAGCATGAAATTGTTAAAAGAAATTAGACAACACAGGCCTCTTTCTGATTTTGAGAATATAAAAGCAGTGACATTTGTTTTAAACGCTAGATATTCACTTGAAACAAGAAAAATGCAAATAAAGTGCGCTAAAAACTAAAACTTACAAACCATTGTTTGTGGTTTAAAAGTTATTTGTTCTACATGTAAAAGTGACGGGAGTGGATTAGGTTATGTTGGGTTCTTGGTGCCTGATAACTGACAGAGCTAAATTTCTGCAGCTTCAGTGACTCATGCAGGGAAACGTCCCACGAATCCCAAAGTTTTCGTACCGCAGAACTTGAGGGGAACCAATGTGCACCCCTTATAGTTACCCAGGCTCAACCTTCTGGCTTCACATACCAACATGCCAAGTAAATGGGAACATCACTGTTAGAGTCTGTACTCAACACACATAAGACATGACGCCAATGATAATAAAGAAATAATCACGTGATCCAGATACACGAGGTTTAAATCACACAATACCTGACGAGAACGTCGACATACACTAAACTGACATGTCTTCTTCTTCTTCATACGCACACTGGCAATGATGTGTTATACTCTGATTTTTGCGATGCGCTTTTTGGCTGGGTACCTCCGACTTCAGCACCTTTCCTTGCTAGGGCAGACTGTGGTCTTGCTCGGACTGCCATGAAGACAGTGTGGCTGGCCTGGCCAAAACTTTGTTTTCCAGCCTCTGGTGGCTGTATTTAAGTCACTTCTCCATGTCAGATACAGCGTGCAACGCTGGCTGCTCAGATGGCTTTGAGACAGTCCCACAGAGACACTCCGACTTTGGGATGAGGAATCTGATGAGTGCTTCAATGATATCCATTCCCCGCCACCTATAGTCTGCTGGCTCTGTTTTGTTTACATCATTCTGATAGCCATTGTTGTAAAGACCCATAGGCTTGTCACGTCCTGGATTCATTGGTTTCACACCAGATTTTCCTCATCCTTGCCGGTGATCTCTATGTCCCCATCCGTCCACCAACATGACATTACATTTTGCAAAAATAACAATTGCAATTTGTGTTGATTGCTACAGGTTTCTGGACTACAGAAGTAGGTCAGAGTTTTTAATCAAACAGATCTATGTTCCCAGTCTCACAAAGAAGATGGCTGCAAGACATCGTTGACGATCTGCAAATGGATGCTTGCTCACAACCGAGAGGCCTACAGGAGTGCTGTTTGGGAGGTAAAGTTCCGCAAGGGACATGCAAATGAATGAATGTCTCACAAAGAATATGTTAAGATACGTGTATTCTTAACACAGTTGTTTCCAGGGGGAACTGGCACGTGAACACTAATATTAACGAGCGAAACATGAAACAAATACTAGTACAAAACGATAAGCACGGTTACAATACTATAAAATCTTAGACCTTCTGTACCATCAAAATATAATGGCCTGAAACACACAGCAAGAACTAACTCACGGCTATCTCAACATCTTATGTCTCCTCTAAACCAGTAGTGCACTGGCACTCTGTCTTCAATAGATTCTCATCACTCTGAGTGCTTGCTACTAAATTGCCATGAGACTTACAAACATATATCAATACCAGCTTCCCAGCTGCCAATAACACCATTGATGCATTTTTCACATTAAACAAGAAAAGCATATGCAATGCAAAAATCAATTGCCATCTCGATCGATGCAAATGGAGCATTAAATAGGAGAGCAAATGATGTGAATCATCAATGAAAGCACATGCAAAAATGAAGCATGTTTAAAAAAAACGTCACTGAAATCTTATGAAAATGCACATCAAAATATCAATGGAAAACTAATTGCATCAAAGAACTACACTTACTCATCTCATACATATAAACGTACTATTCGCCTCACCAGAAAACTTCAATCGTTACGTGATAACATTCTACACTGTCTTCTACTCACGAATTCATCAGATACATAGAAACTTACATTAACTGTATCAGATTACATACAATTCACACCAAAACTTACAATTACAAACATAAAACTCACAAGACATGAGGCAGGCACGGGCAGAGTAGGGATGGAATGATGTAACAACACTGTCACACACCGAAGAGGGAACAACTCACAATCACAGATCTGCCACGAACGACAACGGCCCTTCTTAGCTCGTACCTCTTCGCTGCACATTTAACACACTAGCTCAGTGAAGCGTTTGGTATGAACTTCTGGGGCGGCCGCACCGGCAGCACAGAACAAACGCTAAAACTCAGTCCCACATACATGTGAAGAGCATTATGACATAAGCAACATATCTACATTCATTTCTTTTCATCTTCTTTATTGGTCTACTCTAGATCTTGTGCGCCAATCCGACGCCCACACTTAGAAGAAGAAGAAGAAGAAGAGTGCTATACCGTTCATGACGGTCACAAAGCTCAACGCGGTTATTGTTCTGTCTCATGAACTTGCCAGAAGGACGTTCTTAGCGGTCGACGGCCTGGAAAATGCTGGAACACAAGCATCGTATCGCACTGGACTTGCCGAGGCTAGCTCAAGATCTGGAATGGACCCATAAACCATGCTTCCCTGCGGACTCCACTACCAACGGAAAAGCAGGGTGTGTCTTGCCTGTTTAGCAGACTGAGTACATAGCTAAAATCCGGGGGTGGCGAGGGGTTGGGGTGGGCGGGGTGTAATAGAATGATGGAAAACGTTAGACAAGTCATCAGAGAATTGGAGTTTGGCTTAAAAGGGGTTATGTCCCATAGTAAATGTAGTGGGTTTGATCTTAGAATTAATCCCCTTAGACGCATTTTCCACGCCTTTTTTCACGGTTCACGTGAGAGTTCGGCAGACAGAAAAGTCGTGATACAGAAATCAGACTTCAGCTGAAGTTTTAGTTCGGACAGAGTAGGTCAGGTTAGCTTGACTGTGACATGCATGCAGTTTTGTGCTAGTGTTAGTGGTAGAACTGTTTAGAAATGTAAGCTAGAAGTTCTAATGGCAGTGACGTCTACAGACGGTCTGTAGCTGCCGTGAATTTATTCTGTATGTTGTCTTGACTTGGAAGTTTGTCTTGTCGTGAGTCTTAGATTTGTATAATGCCACTGTTCTGCGCGTCATCATCGTTCATCGTCAGCCTGTGCATCAATAAAGTCTCTAAAACGTAATACTGCTCCTATTGTGGTGCTATTGTGCCACTGGAGAGAATGATCGTTCCTGGGAAGAAAGAGTCTGTAGAGCGGATAGTTAAGCAGACATGGATAGAGAATAATCTCAACTGTAAGTGAAAGTAGAATAGTATTAAGCTGGTAAGAGAAGAGTACATAAGTACATATAACTTGTGAAAAGAAGAAGTATTCAACTGTGAATATTCACAATCAGAAACTGTGTGTGAAAAAAAAAGGAAACTGTAAGTAGTAAGTATAATAACCTCTTGTGCATGTCCCTTGTGGAACTAACAGCTCTCCTGTATGCCTCTCGGTTGTAAGCAAGATGTTTCATTCGCAGATCATCAAAGGTGTCTTGCAGCCATCTTAAGGAAAAATTGCCCTACACTATTTTGGCCGGAAGGGGGGGGGGAGACGAAGACACTGCGATTTACCAGTCAAGAACCCATAGTTGACATGCTAGGATCAGAAACGGCGAACTCTAGCTGACCAAGACCCTGTCCCACCTGTCCGTTGGTTCCTTTCCCCCAGTGACAGAGAGAACGCAACAACAAAGATCAGTATCCGGTAGATGTGTATAGAGGTTCAGCAGCCCACGCAGGCTATTGTTTCAGGAACGCAGGTAATGGTTTCAATAATGATAGAGTAAGATTCAGAAAGTGATCGGGATCTTTTGTTACTGCTGTTAACTTTTGTGCTGAACTTGTCAGCCACGTCAAGGTAACATTTAGTATTAACTACAACACTACAGTCGTGTGAAAACAAGAGTAGCAACCCACAAGATTTACATATTTATATACATTTTTATTGATTGCGTCCCTTGGCAAAAAAAAAAAAAAGCTTCAGTATAATTGTATTATGCTCATGATGTCATGAAGTAATATTTTCAGAAACGCGAGAAGGTGAGATGGAGTGAAATTAAGGTTTGATTTCTTACCTTCCAGGTGAGCCTGGACGTCCACCGCGACGTGCCTAACCCTGCCCTGTTTGCTAGATTAGTAGGCGGCGGTCTCGTTGCGAAATCGCTCTTCTGAGAAATGAGCAAGGGGCCGTAATTGACTATGTAGTTAACCAGAACCTGGCTTCAGAGTGAACGCTCTTCGTTTACCCATGGATATAGAAAACAAAAATGGAAGTAATAATATTAGTGCACGAGTTACGCGGTGAGTTAATTCCATAAACAAGAAAATCACATACCGGAGCATCTAGAGCACTACTTCCCAAAGTGCCCCCCCTCTCTCTCTCTCTCTCTCTCCTCCAGAAGGCGATAAGAACTTCCAGGAGAGCGGTGAGGAAAAAGGGAGCCATCAGATACAGCTGAGAGGGGGAGGGAACTCGTTGGGGTGGGGCGGAGAGGTGCTAGTGACGTGGCTTATTAGCCCCCGGGGGGGGGGGGAGGGAATCGGGGGACAGTCCGGTTAAGCTAAAGAACCTCAGATTCAGAAAAGAAAAGAACAGACAAATTTGACATTTTGGGGCTGTCACGCTGGATTCAGCACACACTCCCTACCCCCCCCCCCCTTTTCCCCCCACTCTCACCATACAAGCATAAACATACATAAGACATATACATAAATAAACACGTATATATCATCATCATCATCATGTGCCATGCCGACTGGCGTTGGCTATTATGCTTCTCCAGAGCACGCGATCCTTCATGCAGGCCATCAGCTCAGTTGGTGATCTCCTCTCACACCATCCCGTCAGACTGTCCAGTATCATTTCTCTTGGTCTTCCTCTTGATCTTCTTCCTTCTATTTTTCCTGTTGTTATAATATTTTCAATGCCTCCTCTTCTCATTGCATGTCCTATGAAAGTACATTGTCTCTCTCTTATCTTTTTGACAAGGTTTTTTGTCTCTCCAGCTCTTCTCATACATTCTTCATTAGTTATTTTTGCTGTCCAGGGGATTCGCAACATTCTTCTAATAAACCACATTTCTGCTGCTTCCAATGATTTTTGTGCAGACTTGCCTATTGTCCATGATTCACTTCCATATAACAAGATAGGTTCAATATAGCATTTTAGGACTCGTTTTCTAACATTCATTGATAAGGATGTGTTGGTCAATATGTTTCTCATTCTCTGAAATGCAGTCTTTGCTTGGCCTATTCTGTTCCTAATTTCTGTTCTGCATTTCCCATCTGAAGTTATTACTGCTCCAAGGTATTTGAATTTCTGCACCTGCTTTAGAACAGTTCCGTTTAATTTAATACTGCATGCTGGTGGATTCTGTTTCTTAGATATAATCATAGTCTCTGTCTTTTTGCTGTTCAAAGTAAGGCCTTTCTGTTCACTTTCTTTGGCGACTTTATTCAAGAGATTTTGCAGGTCTTGTTGGTTCTCAGCTATCAGTACTGTGTTGTCAGCATACCGAAGGTTGTTAATATTGTATCCTCCAATTTTTATGCCTGGTTCTGTGATGATTGTTCTTAAAATATTCTCTCTGTACAGAAAAAAAGGTCTGGAGATAGTACACATCCTTGTCGCACCCCTTGTTTTATAGGCTGATATTTTCCGATTCTATTTTCAACTCGAACTGCTGCTTCTTGCTGCCAGTATAGATGTTTTACAGTCCTCAAGTCTTTGCCGTCTATATTGATGTCTTCAAGCATTTTAATAATTTCATTATGTTTCACCTTGTCGAATGCCTTGGTGTAATCAATGAAGCATAAGTAGAGATCTTTCTGTACTTCTAAAGCTCTTTCTGTTAGTGTTCGTAAAGCATAAATGGCATTGTGTGTTCCCTTTCCTTCAACAAATCCAAACTGTTCATCTGCTATTTCCATTTTTATCTTTTTCCTTGTTCTTCTCATAATTATTCTCAGAAGTAGCTTCGTTATGTGACATGAGAGGCTGATAGTACGGTGGTCGTCACATTCTTTTGCACCTGGTTTCTTTGGTAGTGCTATAAACGTGGATTTAATCAGGTCACTGGGAATATAACCACTGTTGTAAATGTCATTCAGTAACTTGGTTATTATTTTTATTCCTGTCTCCTCTAGTGCCTCTATTTCTTCTATTGTTATATTATCAGGCCCAGTCGCTTTTCCTTTCTTCGTGTGTTTGATGGCATCTATGATTTCATCTTCAAGTATTGGTGGTCCCTCACAGTTTTCAGTATCTGGTGCTAATTCTGGTCTTTCTCCTCCATATAGCTCACCGATATACTCTGTCCACCTGTCCACAGTGTCATATATATATATATATATGTAATAACACAGACATGGGCATGTAGTGCATATAACAAGATGATCTCAGATACGTGTGGCCATTTTTCTGTTAGTTTCCACTCTGCCACCCCCACCCCTACCCCGCCCCTTCCCCCGGGCTGGGGTCCATCAGACCAGGCTTAATTTCTTGCAGACATACATATAGCTACTTACAGACATACATATAGTTACTTACAGACATACATATAGCTACTTACAGACATACATGTGGCTACTTACAGACACACATACAAATGTTTATACAGACATGTACACCTGCTTACACGCATACTAAGCCTACTTACACAAACATAGACACGCACACACATACACCATACAGTTTCATTGACTGTCACTGACACACATCTGGGACAGTTGAATTTGCTTGATCTGTATAGCCCCTTCAAATACACATACATAGACGAAATCATACATTACGCGCTCATACATACACCACACAGATGTTAGAAAATGAATAGCCTTTTTAATGAGTATATGAAACTAAATAAATAAATGTACACAAAGCCACTGCAGTAAAGCTGTCATAACAAAACGTTAAAGACTCTTTCAAAGATATGACTTATGTACGTGTATACGAGGTTACAGGCAGTTTTCTGAGTTTATCTAAATGAGTTCTCATGGATACTCAAAAACACACCCATGCACCATAAACACTCACATACCCACAAATATACTGCACACATACTGCACATCTATAGTTCCTCCCCCACCCCCCTTTTTTCTCCCCACACACACACACTCACAGACACACACATAAATACTCATGCCCCATTCAAGTAAACACATGGCCTTCTACCCCCCCCCCCCTTTTTTTCCCCGCCCAGCGCTACAGAGTCCCTCAAAGTGTCACCCCCCCTCCCCCCCCCCCCCCACCACCACCACCACCACCACCACTCCACTATTTAGTCGAGCAAGGGCCACACAAACTGTTAGGTGACAACTGGCGCCTACAGACCCTCGAAGGTTGTTTCCTTTTGTTCTCGGGCTTGACTGGTCGGCGCCAACTTCGCGTTCCAACTAATCCAGCGCCAGCCTTCGCCAGTCGCAGCTCTGATTGTTGACGTGGTACAGGTGGGGCGTTGTGGACAAGGGAGGCGAGACAGAGTGGGGGGAGGGGGAGGGAGGGATCCCTTGGGGACAGGGAAGGGGTGGACAATGTTGAGACGATGGATGGGATCTGAGAGAGAATGTTCGTGAACATTACGCCAGGCCAGCGACAGGCAGAGAAAGATTTCCTCGGAGATCCTCGCTACCAAAGGACAGTTTATATACAACAGTAAAAGAAAGTAATGGAAGTATAATAGTAACAAGGCTGCTGTAAACTTGATACGGATATGCCGTAAAAGTAAAGGACTGTAGGTATTGTGGTAGGGGAAAAAAAAAGATAATATGGTTACTATAAAATTTTATAACCAGTGAAGCAAATATGCATTTGCAGGTGCCATAAAGAAAAACGGTAGATAAGAAAGTATATATCGTAAACGTAGACAAGATGACTGACAAGTCCCTGCCAAAAGTAGCACTAAGACGGACGCCACAGGGGAACAGAAGTAAGGGCAGACCAAAGGAGACATGGAGAACAACAGAGAGGATGTTGAGCAATAGAGGGCTCACCTGGGCAAGAGCGGGGAAAAAAAAAAGGCAACGGACAGGCGTTTGTGTAAAGCCCTTGCGGAAGCCCCATGTGCCCTGGGCACTTAAGGTTCAGAGAGAGAGAGAGAGAGACAAGTAATCTACTTACTTAACTCTTCCCGTGCTGGAGGAAGAAACACGGACGTTTTCTGGAGTGCGGGAGTAAAAACGCGGGTCTTGTCTGTAAGGGGGTCTAGGTGTAAAATGGAATGAAAAACAGTGTTTCCATGTACTTCCGTATACGTAATATGTATCAAAGTGTAGCTAAATGAATGAAAATTTCATAAATGCAGAGTTTTTTTAGGAAAAAAGAAGTAATGTGATGTTTTTAGACACTGATTGTGGCCAGCTCACCATCGGCTAGATCTAGATTCGCGCTTCTTACCCCTACTTACCATCTAAGATGTGTAGATCTACTTATCGATCTCGTATTGTGACTCCGTATGGCATTTTCGCTTACTGAATGTATGAAATAACCTCCTAACTACTCCTAACTACTTCTCCAGTCGTCTAAATATGTCTAAATCTACTTAGAAAACATTCAAGAGCAGCGGGGTGGCCATAGGCTATGTCCATACCCCTATCTACATCGTAAAAAACTGAAAAATTTCCATACTTCGCGTCCTTGTTCTCGCTCGGCATCGCTCGTAACTAGGCACGCATTCGCCATTTTGAAAGTGTCACCGGAATCGCGGACGAAATATGTACAATCTAAATGTTACACCGGTTGTTTTAAATGAAACAAATCGTCAGTATACTGCCCATTCCCGCACGCATCGGGAAAACCGGAAGCGTCAGTATAGTGACCTACGCCTGGGAAGAGATATAACACGAGCAAGCTAGAAATTAGCCATGGATAGTTTGTTGGATGCATTTAAAAGAAATGAAGAAGAAGAAAATGAATACAGATATAAAACAGAAACGCTGACGTACAGTTAGAACAAATGTGGTTACAAGACAGGGGCAGTGAGGTCAGTCCAGTCGGTGCTTTGCTTCTGGGTAGCAGTGGATTAAAACAGAGAGTGACGTGGTTTCTTATGAGAATATTTAAAGTACCGTGGACAGCTAAGATGACATACAGGGGATGTCTAACACACGCGGGTCAAGAAAGGAAACTAATTAAGTTCATAAAACGGTGGTCATTATTCATTGGCCATATCGGGGGGAAGAAGGATTTGAAAACATCACAGCAACATGAAAGATAAAAGAAAGAGAGGCAGGGTAAGAAGAAAAAGAAGGGGAGGGGGAGGGGGTAGTCTAACGCGATGGTACAATTAAAAAGTCACCAACTTGAGCTAATGGAAAATATCAAGGACGGAGATATGCGCAGAAACATAACCGGCAATGCCTGCTGGGAGGACACATGATGATGATGATGATGATGAATCAAATGGAAGATGTAGTTTTTCACTGGTTTACAGGATCCTCTCGGAAGCCCTGGAACAATAACATATAACCTGATACTTAGTTGTGGTAGCACTTAGCCCCCTTGTGGTAGCACTTAGCCCCCTTGTGGTAGCACTTAGTCCCCTTGTGGTAGCACTCAGTCCCCTTGTGGTAGCACTCAGTCCCCTTGTGGTAGCACTTAGTCCCCTTATGGTAGACTTAGTCCCCTTGTGGTAGCACTTAGTCCCCTTGTGGTAGCACTCAGTCCCCTTGTGGTAGCACTCAGTCCCCTTGTGGTAGCACTTAGTCCCCTTGTGGTAGCACTTAGTCCCCTTGTGGTAGCACTCAGTCCCCTTGTGGTAACACTTAGTCCCCTTGTGGTAGCACTCAGTCCCCTTGTGGTAGCACTTAGTCCTCTTGTTGTGTCGCCAGCTGAGGCCGATGGTTCAAGTCCGACTGGAGGAGTCCCAGTCGCAGCCGTACACTCAACTTCAGGCGTGGACCACATCACCGTAAAGTCCTCCGTTAGATAATAGATTATTAGAGCACTAACCCTATTAGACCGTCTTGGAAGGATACATAATGGGGAAAAGAAAGAGAGGAAGACCAAGGCGAAGATGGCTGCGAGACATCGTTGAGGATCTGCAAATGGATGCATCAGTAGCAGAACATCTTGCTCTCAACAGAAAGGCCTACATGAATGTTGTTAGGGAGGCAAAGTTCCGCAAGGGACATGCAAATGAATGAATGAATGAAGCCTATTAGACAGACTGCCTGTATATCATGACAGGATTACCTTTTTTCCCCTTGCGACAAGTGTACTTTCAATGAATGCCAGTGATAAAAGTCTTGGCTCTCGGTAGGGACCGGTATGAAAAATAAATATAAGAATATTTCCCGCCTGAAATATCTTACAGTGTTGAGGGGACAAATAGATGTCTTGATATGGCTAGGGATATTATGGGATAGTTAAGGTACCTCTAAATTCCCCCCCCCCCCCAATCTCTTGCTATTCTTTCCAATATCTGCTGCTTCATCAACCGCGAGTTTCGATTTACCTATGGCTTTTGAAAAACTTTTAAAAAACTGCACGTATTAGAAACTTATCAATTCTATTTCATAAACCTCCCGCGGCCACGTCTTCCCGCATCTCCCAGTTTCACACAGCTACTCTACGGCATCCACAGAGCAATGTCTACGCTGGTGATATCGCTGAAACTTCTGCATCTTCTTCTATGACTAAGGGGCAAACTGAAACGTTACAACCGTGTCCTCGTTTATTAATAAAGATATTCCTACTTTTGGTTTAAAATGGTCTTAACATTTTGTTATCACAGCTTTTACTGCAGTGGCTTTACGAATATTTATAGTCTTATAAGCGAAAAAAAAACGATTCGTTGCTAATTACAGTACAGCGATTTGCATAATTTATGTGGGGAATGAAGACGCTGTCCGATTAGGCAATCAGCGACCCATAGCTGATATACTAGCGTCAGGGTTAGCGTCCCATAGCTGATATGCTAGCGTCAGGGTTAGCGTCCCATAGCTGATATACTAGCGTCAGGGTTAGCGTCCCATAGCTGATATGCTAGCGTCAGGGTTAGCGTCCCATAGCTGATATGCTAGCGTCAGGGTTAGCGTCCCATAGCTGATATGCTAGCGTCAGGGTTAGCGTCCCATAGCTGATATGCTAGCGTCAGGGTTAGCGAACCATAGTTGATATGCTAGCGTCAGGGTTAGCGAACCATAGTTGATATGCTAGCGTCAGGGTTAGCGAACCATAGTTGATATGCTAGCGTCAGGGTTAGCGACCCATAGCTGACCAGGACCCTGTCCCACCTCTCCGTTGGTACCCACCCCCCAGTAACAGGCACAGCTTGGCTAATGGGGCAGGGATGGCGGTGGAGTCTGTTAAAGAAGCATTGCACACCCCCCCCCCCCCCCCCCCGCTTTTTAGCTGTACTCCGGCACTGAAAAAGTAGCTGCTATAACCCATTCCCAACCCGACTGCTAAAATGGACAGGGGTCTTCGTCCGAGCTCGGGACTAGTGAACACTTGAACAGCGGCTTTACCACTACGTCCACCAACGTACTCAAACACCGAGTTACCGGGTCTGTTAGCACAAAACGCCATTCACGCTTTCTGCATGGAGTCTCCGCCAACTGCTTGTGACACAGGGTCCAGTGTGAATGACTGGATTCACAGCGTAAACGATACCGTTAAGATCGGGAGACAAAAAAAACTTCGGTATGTGTAGGTTAGGTAGAGACGTTAGAACATTGATCATATTTCTTGACACGGGACTTGAGGAAGGGAGTGTTTGGTCTGGTGGCCGTTGCTTGTTAGCATGTACTATATTAGTACAAATGTTGGCAGTTGTAGTGAAGATTGCAGTGTTTCTGTTTACCGCGTTCTCGGCCATTAGGATTTGCTCCCATGTTTAAAAGTCTGTGTCTTCCCCCCTTCCCTACCCCCCCCCCCCTTTTAAAATCCACACTTCCCAAATTCACCTATTCCCTCCCCAATTCCCCCTCCCCCTCCCCTCCCCGGGGGCGGTGGTAACCAAAGTGTTTGAGCCGACGATAAGCTTTCCTCACAGAGATCGCGCAGACTCCTGGCGCCAGACCGGCGCGAGCAAACACCTGCTTACACAACACATTAACTGGCGGGCCCGGCCCACACCTGGACTCAAGGTGGCGCCAGCGATAACAACACACGCGTTGCTGGCCCGCTCGACAAGCAGCCGTGTAACAGCCAGGCGTTTATTTTGTGTTCGCTTATACACTGTAGCATAACTATCGCGGAATCTGCTTTCTTCTTTTGCTCCATCTTGGCCTCGCCGGCGCCATCTGTACCCGAACACCTTAAGGGCGTAGTTCACCTGGCCATTTCTTACTGACCTGCTTTCATTTTAATCAGATGGAATTTGATATTAATTTCTGTATCATCTCCCCCCACCCCTCCCTTCTTCCCCCCCTTGAATACTAATGATCGACGGGGTAACGCTGTTTTCTCAGAGCAGTGATGATACTGATGATAGATGACGATGATAACTGACTGTCATTGCTCTCCTTGTTTCCTGGGGGGTGTAACGCAAAGAACTGGGACATTGCTTGCTGTTATACCAGAATTACCCGTTGACTCCACCACCTGATCTTTTTTGTACTTTCTTGATAAATTGTTTTTGTTTGATATGTTGCATCTTTGTGTGTGCTATACTGATATAGATTATCTTCTTTGATTTATTGTTTCATTGGTGTCTTTCAATTCACGGTGGCTGATAACTTATTAAAACATTGGTCACTAAATCGGACGAGTATTTCTACTTGGAGCGTAATTATAACCTGTAACGACAGTTCTTCAAAAAATAAAACAACTAAAGAAGCTGTGGAGAGGAACAGACAGAACTACAAAAATAAGATTTTTAAGGGCATGCATCTTTCCCACTGCAACATATGCCTGTGAGACCTGGACACTTAACAAAATAGCTGAGAAACACATAAACGCCTTTGAATGTAAATGTTACAGAAGAGTTCTTCACATATCATGGACACAAAAAGAACAAATATACCCATTCTACACGAACTTAATATTGAAGAAGACTGGCTAGTAAAGAGGATTAAACGAAGAAAACTTAAATATTTTGGACATATTAAACGTCATGACTTCTTCTTCGTTCGCTTCTACCACCAAGACCGCCGATTGATCCTACTGAATTTACTCCTGTGGTCCCCAAAAGGACTACACGAGATCACCGAGAGGACCACAAGATGTTCAGACTATCGCAGGGCTTGAGCCTGTATTCTCAGTGGGTCGCAGAAGCGGGATTGCGTTACACCGTGGTTTTCGTTGCATCAGTTAATCTAGAGTTGGACTTTCTCACCGGAAAACCTCGACGTGTTTTGGGATACACGTGTATTCCTGTCGAGTAAGAGGTGGTTGCCCATCCAGTCCAGCGTTGGACTTTATCACCGAAAAACTTCAGCGTGATTAGGATATGCATGCATCCCAGCCGGGTGAGAGGTGGTTGCCTATTTAGACTGCACTGGTCCAGTATCTCCGACTTCATTATTTTTTGGTCGTGGCCGCTACCCTTCGGAACTTTTGTCGAGGAGGACGAATCCTCGCCACTAGTAAGTTTCAGCCCTGGGTTGAGCCGGTTTAGGCGTATTATCCCAGTATGGGCGTGTTTAGGATGTAACCGACCTCTAGAGCGGAGGTACCGTGACATGAGTTGCCATCAAGTTTCACCCCTGGTTTAAACATGTTTAGGCATATTTCACCAGTATGGGCGTATATTGGACCTGGCTGGCCTCTAGAGCAGAGGTGCTGTGGTATGAGTAGCTCTCGCCGCGAGACTACTGGACATACCGATTAAGCTTCACTTTATCCTTTCCATCACCTTTTCACATCGGCACCGCACGGCAACCCTTTTTTTTTTTTGCGCATTTTCTTCATTGGCAGGGAGGAGTTTCACTCCACGCACGGCATCGGAAGAATCTCGCCAGCAGTGTAAACGTCCTGACAATTTAGAGAAGACCGTCTTGGAAGGGTACATAATGGGATAAATAAAGAGGGGAAGACCAAGGCGATGATGACTGCAAGACATCTTTGGTAATCTGCTAGTGGACTCATCAGCACCAGGGGATCTTGCTTACAACCGAGAGGCCTGCAGGAGTGCTGTTAGGGAGGCAAAGTTCCGCAAGGGACATGCAAAGGACTTACTGACTGACTGCATCACAGTTCTGGATAACCTGGACCGCCTGTAGAGCATCACGAGAGCTCCTGAGAGTCAGCAGCGAAGATTTCCAGCTACTATTGTCCCAACGACCTCCCATGACTCTGGAAAGCACTCCCATGTAAGTGATGGTTTTAGTGACCTCTGGATGAGACATAAGAAAGCTTCTCTATAAGCTCCACTACCACGAAAGGGTGTCAACCGTGACACCCGTGACCAAATCAGGGGTTCTGAGAGGAATTTTATAAACCTGTGCAAAACGATTCTCTGTTTTCATCCACTGCGGCCCTAAAAGCTCTCCAGACTAATCCTTAAGAAAAATCCTGGGGGCCCCGAATCAGTTCACCGGCTGGGTCCCCTCTCCCATCTGAATGACGTAACATAAGAGGTTTCTTCTGCAAGTTCTCAGGATTTTGGTTAGTCTTTGCAGTTCAATTTCATGGACTCTGGTAACTGTTGTGTTCTCCCAAAGAGAGTCATCTTCACCCTCCTTATATCATTCAGCTTCCTCGACATCTGCTAGGGATCACTTTTCTATCCACACCGCTTTTCATGGCTTGGAGCAGATGGCTGATGTGCCTAACCATAGCAGCTTTATATTTACGAGGGCTATTATCGTAATGATCCGCGGGAGTTTACATAATGAACATCTGAACTATATGAAAACATAAACTGCCGGTCGCAGGGGAAAAGAGTTAATGCTTGAAACAGGTGTAAAACTCAATCATTGCCTGCATATCAAAGCCCACATCATTGCGCGCGCATCAAAGCTCAGACTACAGCGAGGGTATCACAACTCATATAATTACGAGAATATCAGAACTCTAAATGGGAGCATGGCAGTTTTAAATATGGTGCATTTTTCTTGAACATTGTGCTATTAAAAAAAAAACAACAACAACAACAACTGATTGTTCTGAACAGAAATGTAGAAAAGTCGTCGTATCTTTAATATCCATGACTTACCTCCACGTAACAGAATTGGCCCACTGTAACGTTTGCTACTGTTTTTTTTTTTTTTAATAAGGGATATGCACTGAAAAAGATGACAGCGTTACACAGTCATTTCAGTTTCTAGCACCTGGATAACAAAGTGGCGAGTGTACTCGTCCATCATGCCGAAGGTGCGGTTCGAATTTGACCAAAGACGCCCAATCACCAGCTGTAGAAATTGTTTGGGTCCATGAAAGGAAAGGCAAGATGTTGACCACATTACCCTATAGTGTGACAATGTAAGGGAAAAAAATGCTCATTCTCTCCCTTGCCATCTTCACCCTTATCTGGGGAATAGCCCATCAACAAGGTCCCCTCCCATTTATTTCTGTTGTTTCTTCTTTCCACCTCAAAGGTGTAGTCGATCTTTTTCATCTATGTTTCAAGACTCCTTCGCCAGGTGTCATTATGTCTTCCCTGTTTCCTCTTTTCCCTGGGGATTCCAGGTGAAAGCTTGCCTTATTCTATTTGTGGTAGGCTGACGAAGGGTATGTCCTATTCATCTCCAGCGGCTTTTCATTATCATTTCATATACATTAAAAAACACTATTATCTCTTACTGACCTGTTTGGTACCAAAAACAGCCATATTTTTCATTCTCTGGAGTGCTAATTATTGTCTATCCACATTACCCTCACCCCAATACATCGCTGTAGTTATTGTAAGGATACAAGGCCGTGGAAAGCGATAGATACTATTTGGAAAGGAAGTTTGAAGAGTGTTTAATATGATTTCTTTTTGTTTTAACTCCGAGTTTCCAAGATGACCAGCGTCTCGCATTTCTCCTGCACGATGTCTTCTCATTCTGTCTTCTCCAGCATGTCTTTTTTTTTTTTTAAAACATACCCCCACCCCCTCCTTTTTGTGCTGTCATTTATTTTTCTAATTATCCAGGTTCTCATTTCTGTCTCTAGTTTCATTTTTTTTTTTTTTTACCTTTCCATGCTCCTTAGCGTCTTATTTCTGTCTCCAGTGTCAATTTTTTTTTTCTTTACAAAATCTTCCCATGCTCCTTAACTTCTTATTTCTGCGCCCCCCCCCCCCCCCCCAATTCCTCTCATCTCATTTCCTTTCATTCTGGAAGAAGCATACAAGTCCCTTCTGTACAGCGGCGGAGATTATTAAGAAGCTTGTTATTGCAGTTTTCTGACAGACGATCATGACTGTTTTTTTTTTTTTGGGTCTTTGTGTGACCCTGCACATAAGGAGTGCCGTGACAACGTGATAATCATCAGAAAACCGAAGGACAAGCGAAAAATTGGATAACAAGTCAAAGATCTCTAAAGGAGGCTGACCAAGAAAAGGGGAAACGGAGATGTGTGATCACTATGGCACACCGACAAGACCATTATCGCTAATAACATCGCCCGTTGTAACAAATGACTCAAATCTGAAACATTCCAAACATTTCCTTCTTTCTTTCTTTCTTTCTTTACTTCACTTCACTCTTCCCACATCTGTGCTCTCGTCTGTTCTGTATCGTATCAGAGACGAACATTACCTTGCTAACTGTAGGACCATGTTTCTAACCTACTGCTGGCAGATATCTCTAGCATATCATTCCATCGGCACTTTTCCAAGCCCAACTGCATCCTGAAGGGTGTTCTTGTACCTCTCAAATGCGAGATTTCTTCACCTGAAAAACCTGTCTAATAATAATTTCCCTGGAACCAGCGTATACCTGTACCTACCTGGAACTTAAGGTCTAGTGTATACCTGTACCTACCTGGAACTTACGGTCTTGAAGCGCAGGGGAAGAAATGAGAAAAGGGTGAATGATTTGTTATCACAGGGGTACTGCCAAGGTCGGGCCTGTGTGTAATGACATCTGAGTGTTGTAAATTGCGTGGCTGTTGACTTTTATGCAACAAATGGGAGAGATCTTTATATTTCACATTCTTTCTCCTTTTCTTTCCTTACGTCATAGAAAAGGAATTTCCTTCTTTCTTTCTTTTTCTCTTATTTATTTCTTTTTTAATTTACCTTCAAATAATTGGAGATTTTTTTTTCTTCCAGTTTCTCTTTTTTTGTCATTACGTTTATTGTCTTCTTCTTCTTCTTTCCCCCTCAAAAGTGCTCGCTGACAGTGTTGTGTGCTGCCATTAGGCGCCTTGCGCTCAGACTCATCCAGCTTCGGGTCGGCATATCTTTAGGACCAGCTTCGCCTTTCTATTGCTATCCCCAATTCACTTGGCCAGTCCACTGTCTATTTCCAGGAGCACCACTTAAAGACAGTGTAGGATTTTTGCTGGGGTGTAGTTCGCCAACCTCTGACACAAGCAGGCATCTGTTAGTCTTGAACTGCTGTATCATTCGTTAGTCTTGAACTGCTGTATCATTCATACTGCATCTTCGTGCCCACCTCACACCCCCCCCCCCCACATACACACACTAAACATACACACATACACTTTCTTTTACTTCTTGGGGGGGGGGGGTGGGGAAGCTCTGGAGTTAGAACATTTCTGAATCATGTCTTTCTGCCTTGGCAACGAAGCGTTTTCTGAAGCTTTCAAGAGAGCTGTACGATCACATGATGATGATGATGATGATGATATCATTCAGAAAATCACAGAACTCAACGTACTGTCAACCTGCTCTCACGTGGTCTAGATCAACGGTTTTCAAAGTGATTGATGGGGCTGCGCGCTAGGGAAATGGCTTGGTAGACGAGGGAGCCCGAAACAGTTTGGGAATACCTGGACTAGAACATTTCATTTCTCCGGTCCAGCAGCCATTTGAGCCTGTGCTCTTCGCCTCGAAGTGATGGTAAAGTATCGGCAGATCTTCTTTAATTGCATTGAGTCCGTATATAATGTATTTTCAATGTTTGGATGTTCAGGCAGGCATTCCTGTCATAAATCTTTGAGCGCTGGACATTCTAGTAGATGGTGTATGACTGTTTCTTGGTTGTTATCACACAACGGATACCTAGGCGTTTCATCGGGATTTATCCGGTGTATGTGTGCGGTCAGGGTCATGTGCCTTGTTCTTAATTGAAAAATGATTGTCTGCTGTCGTCTGTTTAGTATGTTTATGGCATCTTTCACATTCGGGGTAGCCGTGTATTGGAAAACTGCTCCGCCTGTGTTTTCCCAGTGCCCCAGTCATTCAGCCATTTCTCCTTTTTGTTATTTCTTATGATTTGTTTTACTGTTTGTAAAATAGATTAAATTATTGGGCTGGTTACTGGCCAAGAACAAGCATCCACGCATATTTTACATTCCGTAACATACTGTTACACACAGCTACATTCAGTCACAGAAATTCCCATACACGTATGCTCACAGGTCCCTTTTCATACAGACCGCCATAAGAAATCCCATAGACTGCACTCTCTATGTCCTATAGTACGTGTACATTCAGTACATGGGATCCCACAAATGTATTTGCGCGGTTTTAGTCTCATACATTCAGCAACATGAAGTTCCATATTGTATCTGCACGCACATAATCATATAATCACTTAAAATTAATTGTAGCCTTACTTATTTAACTTGTATACTGAAAATATAATGAGGAATGTTAGAGAAGATGTAGACAAAGAATAATACAATGCCATAACAATTGGAGGTTACGAAATACCAGAGATTAGATATGTTGATGACACAGTATTACTGTCCACAACACAAAAAGAAATGGAAAAGCTAGAACAGTGAAGAGCAAAACCTTTATCTTAATGCGAAGAAAACTAAACTGATGACAACTGACAAAACAAACAAGGCAGCTGAAATATGTATCAATGAGGAAAAACTGGAAGGAGTGGATAGCTTTGAATATCTTGGATCACTGCTAACTAATAATGGAGACACAAAGAGGGAAATTATAAGGAGGACATCTATCGCTTTTCATAAAATAAAACAACTAAAGAAGCTGTGGAAAGAAACAGACAGAACTACAAAAATAAGATTTTTAAGGGCATTCATCTTTCCCATCGCAACATATGCCTGTGAGACCTGGACACTTAACAAAACAGCTGAGAAACACATAAATGCCTTTGAACGTAAATGCTACAGAAGAGTTCTCCAAATATCATGGACACAAAAAGAACAAATATATCCATACTTCAAGAACTTAATATTGAAGAAGGCTGGCTAGTAAAGAGGATTAAACAAAGCAAACTTAAATATTTTGGATACATTAAACGTCATAACAATTTAGAGAAGACCATCTTGGAAGGTACATAATGGGGAAAAAGAGAGGAAGACCAAGGCGAAGATGGCTGCAAGACATCGTTGATGATCTGCGAATGGATGCATCAGCAACAGGGCATCTTGCTTATAACAGAGACGCCTACATGAGGGCTGTTAGGGAGGTAAAGTTCCGCAAGGGACATGCAAATGACTGACTGACTGACTGACTGACATAATCTCATACATTCAGGAACTTGAAATTTCATAAATCATACATTCATCAACATGAAGTTCCATATATCATACTTTCAGCAACATGAAATGCCACATATTTACAAGCATGTAGTCTCGTACATTCAGCAACATGAAGTTCCATATATCTGCAGGCACATAATCTCATACATTCAGCTATATGAAGTTCCATATGTCTCATTCATTCATTCCTTTCCATATGTCTACATACACATAGTCTCATACATTCAGCAACATGAAGTTTCATATATCTGCACACACATAATCTCATACACTCAGCAACATGAAATGTCAGATATTTACATGCATATAGTCTCATGCATTCTTAAGCTGTTCAACACAAACATCAAATCGGTCCTGTTGTATGGATCAGAAACATGGACAGCATCAGCCAAAAGTACCAGGAGAATATAGGCTTTTGTCAACACCCAGCTAAGGAAAAACCTTCAGATTAGATGGCCACATACCATCAGTAATGAAAAGCTATGGCGGAAAACTAACTAACCCACAGTGGAAGAAATAATAATGAAAAGACCTTGGAAATGGGGAGCCTACCACAAACGTAACTAAACAAGCTTTCAACTGGAATCCCGAGGGAAGGAGGAAACAAGGAAGACATAGAAACACCTGGAGAAGAAGTCTTGAAGCAGAGATCTAAACAACAAAAATCGACTACACCTGCAGACGGATAGAAGAAACAGTCCAGGACAAACATAAATTAGAAGCCTTTGTTGATGGCCTATGCCCAAGATAGGGATAAAGAAGGCGAGAGACAGACAGAGAGAGAGCGAGAGAGACACAGACAGAGAGCGAGAGAGACGGACAGAGAGCGAGAGAGACACAGACAGAGAGCGAGAGAGACGGACAGAGAGCGAGAGACACAGACAGAGAGCGAGAGAGACACAGACAGAAAGCGAGAGAGACGGACAGAGAGCGAGAGAGACGGACAGAGAGCGAGAGAGACACAGACAGAGAGCGAGAGAGACACAGACAGAGAGCGAGAGAGACACAGACAGAGAGCGAGAGAGACGGACAGAGAGCGAGAGAGACACAGACAGAGAGCGAGAGAGACACAGACAGAGTCATACACTGTTCAAAAAAAGAAACGCAACAAATACGATGTTGCGATTTAAACTGAAGTTTGCTGATCAGACAAGGGCAAATTGCCTGAAATGTTCAATTGGACATCAACTTCACGTGCTGACCTGATTTGTATTCAGCTGATGAGTCTTGAGCACAGAAAAGCGACACCAGTCAAAACAACATGTTTTATAATAACTCATGACAGGTTCACAAGAATCCTGTGAAACTTACTAAACACAAAATTCACTGACAATGTTATTGAATACCTATAAAAGATTGACGCTCCTCTAATAATTTCATTCGAAAATTCAGTGTGCAAGTATGGCTCATCTCAATACAGAACAATGACTCGTCATAACTGGACGTTTACAGACTGGGCAGTCACAAAGTGTAGCTGCCAGACAATTTAATGTGGTTAGAAGCATTAGTCGCCTTTGGAGACGATTTCAAGAAACTGGCTCGGTTGCAGACCGGCCGCGCAGTGGAAGACCCATAGTCACAACTCCTGTCGAAGACCGCTTCATACGACTGCGTCACCTCAGGAATCGATTTGTATCTGCGTCCTCAACAGTCCAGTCAATGACAGCAGCTCGTCGAATTTCAGATCAAACAGTCAGAAACCGGCTGCACGACGCTGGTCTTTGGGCTAGAAGACCCTACAGAAGTCCTGTTCTTACGGACCGGCATCGCCAGGACCGACTGCAGTGGACGAACCAGCATCGTCAACAGACCGTTGCGAATGATTGGAGAAGGGTTTGGTTTAGTGATGAATCATTCTTTCTGCTCCAGCGACACGATAGACGGAGAAGAGTTTACCGCAGAGTCCATGAGCTCTACGCCCAGAACTGCGTATGTGGTGGAGGTATACTTTTGTGGGGGACGATCAACTTCATGGGAAGAAGTGACCTGGTGCAAATTGAAGGACGCCTGAGTGCTCAACGATACGTCGCAGAAATTCTTCGTCCTCACGTCCTTCCACTTCTGGCTGCACCAGGGTCGATTTTTCAGCAGGATAACGCTCGACCTCATGTGGCACAACTCACCACCCAGTTCCTCGCTGACAACAACGTCCAGACCATTCCGTGGCCATCCATGTCATCAGACATGAACCCAGTAGACTACTTATGGGATGAACTGAACAGACAAGTCCGCCAGCGAGACGTTGCGCCAACCAATCTCCAACAGTTGTCTCTTGCATTGCGGGAAGAGTGGGCAGCCATCACACAACAACAGATCCAACGGCTAATCGGATCCATGTCAAGAAGATGTTCTCTGATACAGGCCAGAGGAGGCCATACACCTTACTGAAACGGAGGCCTCAAAGTCGCAAAGAATAAAAGTCCAACCCAAATTTAATGGACATTATTTCATTGTTAAAGTCTTAAAGTTTCTTCAAGCCAAGATTGCAACATTAATTCCGTAAAATAAAATTTTGATACAAGTTTGAAATTTGGTGTCCATTACGGCTGCAGTAGTGTTGGAAGCAGCAGAAATGTGGTTTATTAGAAGAATGTTGCGAATCCCCTGGACAGCAAAAATAACTAATGAAGAATGTATGAGAAGAGCTGGAGAGACAAAAAACCTTGTCAGAAAGATAAGAGAGAGACAATGTACTTTCATAGGACATGCAATGAGAAGAGGGGGCATTGAAAATATTATAACAACAGGAAAAATAGAAGGAAGAAGATCAAGAGGAAGACCAAGAGAAACGATACTGGACAGTCTGACGGGATGGTGTGAGAGGAGATCACCAACTGAACTGATGGCCTGCATGAAGGATCGGGTACTCTGGAGAAGCATAATAGCCAACGCCAGTCGGCACGGCACCTGATGATGATGATGAGTGTTGGGTTTCTTTTTTTGAACAGTATACATTCAACAACATGAAATTCTATGTACCTGCATGCAAACGATACACGATACCATACATTGTCATGTGACATCCCAAACACTAAACACATTGTCATGTGACATCCCAAACACTAAACACACACTGACCACTCTATGGCTTCAGAGGAAAATGTGTAGTCCCATCTGCAGGACTGTGCACTGGAAGATTACAGCTGGAAGCAGTTGGCACTACCTAAGCATTCCATCCTTAGCACGCTTTTCTGAGTAAATTATTTAACAGCTGAAAAAAAACTGTTCATTTTGGGGCGGGGGGAATAGAGAAATTTGTAAAGTGTTAATCCAGACAAACAGAAGTTTAGTTTTCCCTTGAATGAAGCTCACATGTATTAACAGGCATTGGTTCGCCAGCTCAAGCAATCATCTATGGGTCGCAAATCGTTATCTTATTCAGTTTCATTACTGTGTCATCGTCCCCATGACATGGTAGCCCTGACGCATGACATGGTACCCCTAACGCATGACATGGTAGCCCTCTTCCACAATCACTCTCTTCTCACTTGTTACACATAGTTCAGAACCTCCTCACGGCATCACATCACAACCCCTCTACCCCAGTTATAATCACCTATTCCACCTTCTCCCGGCTAGATTACCATTGTATCGCTCGGTCTCCTCTCTCACGGTCCCCCCCCCCCACCCTCAATCCTTATTTACGACCCACCTACCACACACCACAAGTCTCCATTTAAACATTCGTTACACTTCACTATTCGCATTTCGTAACACAGCCTCTTACAAGCCACTGCTAAGTGCTCTATTCATTTTATTTTAGTTTTTTTTTCCCCATTCATATTTTGTACATGGCATTCCTGTGAATTTCTTCTTCTTCTTCTCTCTCTCTCTCTCTCTTCGCCCTATGTGTTTTTTAAAGATTAAGGCTCACGCCGAAACGTCACAACTGTGTGCTCGTTAATTAATAAAGCAGTTCCTACTTTTCCCCCCTAGTTTATACATTTTTGTTATCACAGGTTTACTGCTGTGGCTTCGCGTATAGTTACGTAGATGCTTATACACTAATTATTCATGACATGAGACTCTAAACTGGATCTTTACTGAAGAAAATGTTCAGGTATGTCTTGAAAGGTAGCAGTGTGGCAGCCAAGCGCCTGGACTCACGGATCCGCTCAAAGAATTAAAGAAAGCCATCGTTGCTAACTCCCTATCCGATACGATGCCCGCATCACATGATTTCCAAAAGTTTTAAATTCCCAATTACATGGAGATACAAGAACTCTTATCACAAGTGCGAACATACGTACTCCATCACATGAATGCAAGCACAAACGAAAGTAAAGTCTGTCTTATGAGCCCATACTCCCCTACATCATGACCTTTGCGTCATATTAAATCTTTATTATCAACAATGCTCTGCTTCTGCATGGTTGCTGTACATTTTTCTCCCCCAGCAAATTATATATCATTCGCCATGGCATGACTTTAGCAGATCGTGCAAACATGGCGGCACAACCTTCAGCTGTTTGTCTCGGTTCGTGACATCCAATCTTAACGTGTATTTAATCTCCTCACTGCACGTGGGATCGATCTAGTTTGATGTCAAGTCCAGAGCTGGATACAAGGACTTGGCTGTAGTTTGTAGGAACTGGCAGCTTTGTGTGTGTATGTGTGTTCCAGGGTTAATGACAACACAGCAGTCGGTTCCTTGACGTGGCATAAGGCGAACGTCATGATCATGGCTGTCCAGACGTAGACGATCAAGACCCTACTCTGCTTCCCAGAAATGCTGATAATAACAGGTTGCTCTGTTACTTAATAGCCATAAATGGTTTAGGACTCAAGGTGTTGTGGAGCTTATTAAGTAGAGCGCTTCTTAGGCCAGGTCCAGTTGTTAAAGAAAGCAACGGTAATCAACTCCAGAACCAGTTTTCTGGTCGTCATTATTTCCATCTTCGACATCGATTTCTAAGAGTTGAAGTTGGCAGGTTAATGTTAATGTCCGAACGCATGACGCCATGAGACAACTCTTCTATTTCAAGAACTAGGAATGTTATATCTAGAACTCTTGACTCCAGGATGAAGTTGGCTCCAGATTCTGGTTGCAACATCTGCTTCAGGTCAAGATTCTGTGATCATGTCTGTTTGCATAAGCATAGAGTATATTTTCAATTTTCCTTCTGTAAACATAGAGCACTTATAGAAATGTGTATTATGTAAGTAATTCAGTCAAAACAAACCCTTCGACGAAACAAAATCTGAAAATCCTACTAAAATTCAATTTCTCTGAGTTCTCATGAATCATCAGATTTTGTGACTTGATAAAAAGCGCGTAAAACACCACCTCAGTAGTTTAGAGGAAATGTGCCAAGCTATGCTACTCTCCCTGCCCATATCTAGTTCGTCTCTCACTCCGAACTGAAATGATGTGATCCACGCTAGTACAGAAGCTCGCCGTTGGCCAAACCCCCAGAACAAAGAGTAAATAAAGACGAAGCTAAATCCTGTTGGCCCTCTCAGCTCCGGCAGTAGACTCGATGCTCTGCTTGTTTCCGCCACAACCGACCCGCTCATATCTCCCACCTTCTTTATCATGTGTCATGTCTAATTCTTCCGCTCTTAACCAACAAAACGGTAACATGTACTAAGAAGCTACATGGGGGATCATCAACAAACCAACCTTGGCAATGTAACGTCTGACGTATTGCTCCCTGTACGCCATTAACACGACACATCGGTGCTGTGGAATGTCATTCTCTAGAGACTATAAGAAATGTATCCACGGATTCAGAAGCGACGCCTCGGCAACATGAACACTCCCAATCACCTGAAACTATAAAACCATGTTACAAGATAGTTCAGACCCAAAGTTTCCAGAAAACGTTTTTCTAAAGCATTGTAGGCATGGTCAGAAAATCTGGATTTCAGGTAGACGCTGTCATCAGAATTTGAAGCCACCATCATAGTGGAGTCAAGAGTCCCATCTACACCATCCGTAGTTCCTGAAATATATTTCTCTCTCATGGCATCATGCGATCAGTCAGTGCTCATTCATTCTATTTCTCTCTCATGGCATCATGCGATCAGTCAGTGCTCATTCATTCTATTTCTCTCTCATGGCATCATGCGATCAGTCAGTGCTCATTCATTCTATTTCTCTCTCATGGCATCATGCGATCAGTCAGTGTTCATTCATTCTATCGCATGTCACGCCAGACAGTGCATAGAAAGACTCAGCTTTTGGACATATCTAAACGTGGCATGTGAGTCTTATAAAATTCAGTTACAAAATATCATACTTATTATATTTCTTTATGACGAGATAGAGCTCATCTAGATGTTCTGTTAGTTTCTTTCAGATACTTCTGAGCGTGCGATCATGCGCTCTTAAAGGAAATCATTTCTTACTCTTATTTCTGCTTCTAGTTTCAGTATTTTATCTCATTGTGGAATATATGGGTCCCCTCTGTAGCCAAAGACAATAATCAGCCATGATTCCCTGAAACAGGATGTGCCATAACGGCCAGGAAACCTGAGGGTACGTTCCATGTAGTGATGGAGTTTATTAAGAAGCTTGTTATTGCAGTTGTCTGGCATCATCTGGCATTCCTTTCTCTGTGCTCTCCACATAACCTGAAACAGGAGTTTCTCTCCATAGACTTGATCATTCAGGACTCATTTTCATGATCAGCAATTCATACAACGCAGAGTAAGACACCTGATCTATATAAAAGTAATATAGCTGCTAGAATTACAGATGTCAGTCTTATAGCATAAGAATTACAAATGTCAATGTTATAGCATATGAATTATAAATGCCAGTGTTATAGGCATAAGAATTACAAATGTCAGTGTTATAGCATAAGAATTACAAATTTCAGTGTAATAACATAGGAATCACACATGTCAGTGTTATAACATAAGAATTACAGATGTTGGTGTTATAACCTAACCAACTATCAGCACAATGTAGTGTCCCTAAGACAGGGTACACTGTGATTATCTATAGCTGTAATCATTTTTTAAAATTTAAATGATAGTAATGCGCTGGGCAAAGATGCTACCTTTGATGCTGCCACAAAAACAGCAAAAGAAATGATACTGTTTCAAATGTTATTGTTACTTAAACTTCTGATAAACATCTCTGACTTTATCTGGAGCGTGCTGGCTGTCTTCGGCCCTGCCATCTAGCACGACAAAGGTGTTTGGTGCAAGACTCAGCTTCAGAGATCGATCAGGAACTGGAACCACTTCTCTCCCTCATGATGATGCTGAGAGGACATAAGGCTAACTCTCTTTCCCTCCCCCCCCCCTCCCACCCCGTGTCCGTCAACCTTCCCAGCAGCCAGCTGTGCACATGTTAACGAGCAAACATATGGAGCAGCCACACCAGGACGCACGTGACACATTGATCGATTCCCATTGGCTGCTGCTCACCACCGCACCCATTACCCTCCCTGTCGCTACAGTTCGAGTGTGTCTTCATCACAGATCTCGTGACGGGGAGGGGTGATGTAGGGGATGATAATGGAGGGGTTTTTTTTCTATTAAATAGATACGATCAATCAATATAGTCCCTGGACATTAAAAAAAATGTCGGTGTAACATAAAGCTATCCATTTGACTACTACATGATTTGAACAAATCACGAACGAGCCCGAATCAAATTCTTCTTCATCTCCGATTTCGAAATGGACCACGAAGAGATTTCTCATACCTTGACAGCTTTTTTTTTTCTTTTTGGTTGCTTTGTAGCTGCCCAAGATCTTATCTCTCTTCCTCGAAAGTGTTTCACTGATAACCGATGAGTCACAACAGCCTGACGAAGGAGGTAGGTAAGAAATCAATGCTCGCAGCCCTTCCTCTGGAGCATAAGCCACAGACAAAGGATTCCCAGGCATTTCTGTATTCTAGGTTCTGTAACCTTGGTTTCTGCATCACAACAAATGCTTGCCAATCCCTCTGCTTTTAGGTCCTCGCCATGTTTTTGTTTTTGTTTGTTTGTTTTTGTTTTCCCTGTTTTCGCTTCTATTGAGGATTTCACGTCACAGGTTGCTCTGCTGTTTTGTCTCTCATCGTGTGCCCAGTCCACCTCCATTTTCTATCTGCGATCTGTAAATTGATTGCTTCTTATTTTGTTTGTCCCTAAATTTCCTCATTTCTGTTTTTGTACTGCCAATTAATATTAAGGATCCTTCTCGGGCAATTATTTACAAATGTCTGCAATTTCTCCTGCCCTGCCTTTGTCACTCTCCATGTCCCTAAGCCATAGAGTAACACACTTTTCAGTCTGTGTTGAAAAGTCGTAGTCTGTTATGTGTGTGTGTGTGTTTTTTCCTCATATTTTATTAAGACTTATAAATGACGCCCTGGAATTGCTAGATTAAGACATATAAATGACACCCTGGACTTGCTAGATTAAGACATATAAATGACACCCTGGACTTGCTAGATTAAGACATATAAATGACACCATGGAGTTGCTGGATTAATACATATAAATGACACCCTGGACTTGCTAGATTAAGACATATAAATGACACCCTGGACTTGCTAGATTAAGACATATAAATGACACCCTGGACTTGCTAGATTAAGACATATAAATGACACCCTGGACTTGCTAGATTAAGACATATAAATGACACCCTGGAGTTGCTGGATTAAGCATCACTCGTTGCTCCTCCCTCCTTGTCAGTAATCCTATCCAGATTAAGAATAACAGATTCCTACTTCTTCAATCTGGTAACTTTAATCGGCTATCTTGTATAGTCTTATTCTTCATTATCTTTTGTTGTTTGTCGACTTTAATACACAACCTTAGTTTTTTGCTGAATTAGAGTGACCTGTCTGAAACTTGTCTTGCATTTAGTTATGGCCTTGTATGAGAGAAGAGCCTACGTCATCTGCGAAGTCTAGGTTTTCCAGCTGTTTCCGTAAGGTCCATTAGATCCACTTTCCCCCCTTCGTGAAGTCATTGTCATGGTCAGCTCTACTGGCAGAAGGAATAGAAACGGTGATAAGATGCATCATTGCTGTATTCATGTCTCCAACGTGAAGCGTTTTTTTTTTTATATAAATAAGTTTGACAAGTATCATCGGAGCTCCATAGTGCTCCAGGATTCTCCGCAATACACTTTAATCCACACTATCAAAAGCCTTCTGGCAGTTAACAAATGCTATTAGTAAGGATGACTCCCATTCTATTGATTGTCCAACATGATTTAAAATGGTGTGATATGGTCAGTACATGATCCTGGCTTTGTGAAGCCTACTACCTATTTCACCCCAAAATATCACACACAAGTGAGTGTCCCTGTGGCCTTGGGATCCGGACACCAGAAGACATCCTGCCAACCTGTCCAACCCACTCAAACCTCCGAGCACAGGTCTGGCACGAGGGAGAGGAACTGAGAGAAAAGTTTTGGAGGGCTCACATTCAACCAAGCCTGGAGAAGACAGCGGACTTTGTCAGTGCGACTGGGGTGCAGGTTTAGCATGACCATCCCTCCTTGAAAGCTGAAGAAGAAGAAGAAGAAGAACGGTGATATATCCACCATTTCTGCAGGTGCTAGTCTACTTAAAATTTATTTGGAATGTTCTGTCGAACTGTTGACATGTTCTTTCTCTGATGTTAGTATCTTACCTTCTCTTGTTTTGGCTGGGTTTATCTGTCTTACAGAGCTTGTTTGACCAAACTCCTGCTGATACACAGATCTCTAGTACTGTTTTTGCCTGCCGCTTCTTCTGCCTCTTCGGTCCTGTTGCCTAAGATGACATGTTTGTCTGTCTCAACATTCCTTCTCGCTTCCTCATGGACGGAGTTCGGGTTCAGCCATGGAATAGGCCGCATTTGATCCTTTCACGCTCTCACAGTCAACACAGTGACTGTTATGATATTTGATATGGAGCTGTGTTTCTGCGCTGCCGGTTGAAAATGCTTGCGTCCTCTTTGTGGCTCTTCACTGTCTGTGGCTCTTCACTGTCTGTGATTCTTCACTGTGTATGGCTCTTCACTGTTTGTGGTTCTTCGCTGTTTGTGGATCTTCGCTGTCTATGGCTCATCGGTGTCTGTGGCTCTTCGCTGTTTGTGGCTCTTCACTGTCTGTGGCTCTTCACTGGCTGTGGTTCTTCGCTGTTTGTGGCTCTTCACTGTCTGTGGCTTTTCACTGTTTGTCACTCTTCTCTGTCTGTGGCTCTTCGTTGTCTGATTGAGTGTCGTGCGAACAGAAACGCACAAACGTGTCAAATAAGCAACAGCGTCGTCATTGCTTTCAAGATGGAGGTTGGTTCTGTGTGCCGAGCTACAGAGTTAGTGGTGTGGCAACATTGTGAGCTGTGGGCTTCGCACAGTCAGCAGTGATGGTTCTTAGTTAAGTCTATCCGCCCAGTGGTGAACTGTGATGGTCCTGTATGTTACAATTCAGCTTGGTGACTTAGTTACAGAGTTCGCCCCGAGTGCGACGCTGAATAGTTTCGCGTGTGGACTGTTGTAGTTCCTAAAATGGCGCCCTTACTGGGTGACTCACCATCAAGGTCTGATGCAAAGGACAATCGATGAACATTCTGTGTGATATTCACTGGCACATAGGGTGGAACGATTATGAGAATAATCTCGTTCGCGGTGATAATGATAACCTAATACAGAACAGAAGGGAACAGATCCTTATGGGCCGAGTTGTATTTTAGGGTCCTTCGTTTTATCAGCTCTTGTTTTATTTTTTATTTATTTTTGCCTTCCTTTTATCTCCTTGCATTAACTTCTCTACCGATTCTTAAATCCCATTGTCTCTTTACATAATCGGGTCCACATTTCTTTAACCAATTCCCATATACTGTTAACATCTGGTGGAAAACTGAAGCCATTGCGCAAGCGCTGAATTGGTTGATGACCCAGAAAGTACAACGAACTACACTCATCTACTCTATTAAGAAAGGTAGAACAATGTACTCTTAGAAGAGAGTAGTTAGACATTATATCTAAAACGCAAATCTAAAAAAATCACTTGGATATGCTGCTTTGTAGCGTCATTGACTGATCAATTTGCATCAAGGGTTAACCAGCTAGGAAACATCAATTTAGACAAACAAGGCGTATATCAAACTTCCAAGCAGTAAAAATTCCCTCAAAAGGAGATATCACACCCGCCTCGGTGAATTACTTGTCCTCAGAGGAGGGGGAAGCAAGTCCCAGATGTGTGCTAGAACACGAGCCATTTACAACCAACACAGTATTGGTATTATATCAGCCAAAACACTTAAGGACATCCTAATGTCTAATGCAGAATGCTTATGGGCATGTCCAGAGTGTAGTGAAGCAGCTCCTCAGACCAGCAGCAGAGCTAGGTCATATCCAGTATCCAACATCAGGTTCACACCGTCTTCATATATATCTCCTGCAGGACTTGAGATCTATCGATTAATTTCACTTTGAAATCCTATAATGTTTCTGAGTTCGGCAGTAAGTGTATGTTATAGGCTGCTCTTGTTATAACCGTTTTGTGGTGTCTTCTTAATTGAAATCTAACTTTCGCTATGACAGTCCGACGCAGCATCTGCCCCTCGTTTTCACTCTTATATCTTGTAGGGTTGGACGAAAGCGTTCTATGCATATATTGTCTGTCTGAGTTTCTGTGAACCATCTGGTGATACCTACATGTCTGAGTTTCTGTGAATCATCTCATGATATCTACGTGTCTGAGTTTCTGTGAATCGTCTGGTGATATCTACGTGTCTGAGTTTCTGTGAATCGTCTGGTGATATCTACGTGTCTGAGTTTCTGTGAATCACCTGGTGATATTGACGTGTCAGAATTTCTGTGAATCATCTGATGATATCTACGTGTCTGAGTTTCTGTTAACCATCTGGTGATATCTACGTGTCTGAGTTTCTGTGAACCATCCGGTGATACCTACGTGTCTGGCTTTCTGTGAACCATCTTGTTATATCTACATGTCTGAGTTTATGTGAACCGCCTGGTGATAACTACGTGTCTGACTTTCTGTGAACCATATGGTTATACCTACGAAGCTTTGTTCACATGCTTTGTCTGAGAACATCCTTCCTGCAGTAACCAGGTCACTAAACATGTACAAGTCTATCAGTCATTTTGTCATTTTCTTATTTTGCTTAATCTGTTTTTACTCACCTTTCGTAGCCTGTACTAGTTTCACGTGAGTACTGAGATTACCTGTTAAGACTTTAAGACTGTGAGTTTTTTCCCCCCTTCTTTGCAGGTCTAAAAAACTACAGAACCGTTGCCCTGATTAGTCATACCAGTAAAATTCTATTAAAAATCATAATGGTTAGATGTCGTAAGAAGACAGAAGATGAAATATGTATCAATGATGAAAAATTGGAAGAAGTGGAGAGTTTTGAGTATATTGAATCATTATTAACTAATAATGGAGATAAAATGAGGGAAATTAAAAGGAGGACATCTATTGCTCTTCAAAACGTAAACTAAAAAAGCTGTGGAGAGAAACAGATAGAACTACAAAAATAAGATTTTTTAAGGGTATTCATCTTTCCCATCGCAACATATGTTTGTGAGACCTGGACACTTAACAAAACAGCTGAGAAATACGTAAATGCCTTTGAATGTAAATGCTACAGAGGAGTTCTTCAAATATCATGGACACAAAAATGAACAACTATATCCATACTACAAGAGCTGGCTAGTAAAGAGGGTTAAACAGATAAAACTTAAATATTTTGGACATATTAAGCGTCATGAGAATTTTGAGAAGACCGTCTTGGAGGGGTACATAATAGGAACAAGAAAGAGAGAAAGACCAATGCGAAGATGGCTGCAAGATATCGTTGATAATCTGCAAATGGATGCAGCAGCAGCAGGACATCTTGCTTACAACCGAGAAGCCTGCATGAGAGCTGTTAAGGAGGCAAAGTTCCGCAAAGGACATGCAAATGACTGAATGACTGCAGGTCTAAAATATCCTGTAACTTGTGTAAAAGTCCCCTTTGATGGTCTCCACTGTATCATTGGAAGTTTCGTACACGTGAAAAGGCAGCCTTGATGATTCTTGAGCTTACCGGCTTTGACTCTCGGCTTTGATTGCATAATATTGTAGGGTGATAGTCTCTTCCTTTTCCAAGACACCGTCTTCTGTTTCTTGTGTTCCTGTTCTTGTAACTGCTTAGGCCAACACACAGCTCCCTTAGTAGCCTTTTACGACAAGCGTGGAAGATAGTCCAGGCTGTATTCTTTACTCCCCCCCCCTCCCCACAAAGTCCAAGTGATGTAGTCACAAGAGCGGTAGATACCCATTATGAAACGAAAATGTTTCAGTTCATGACTAATTAATGGTTATATCTAGACATCACGCACACAGGCTAAAGAGTCACAAAAATGCTCTCTCTTATATATATATATATATATATATATATATATATATATATATATATGAACTTATTAAAAAATACATTGAAACGGAAATACATGCAACGTGGGTCACGTGCTGGTTGCAAGAAATCCTACCATCGGCCCTGTGAATGTCAAAGGTCAGAGGAGTGACAGAATCTATCCAGGGACGACTAGAAACAACCTCCGCTGTCAGTGAGGATGAATTTAAACATCTGGATGCCTCCGGTCACAACAAAAGGGAGCTAGCTACCCGCCATGTGTGTGAGTGGCCATCATCACTGGAGCATGACGAGGCACCAAGATTTAAGTGCGCGTGTTTATGCCGGATTATTGCGCAGGAAGAGAAGAACAGGAAAAAAAAGAGTGAAAGGATTAAGACAAAGTAGTTTGGTAGACAGTATTCAAAAGATGGGCTGTATTTAGCTTGGCTCAGACCACTGTGGAAAGAAAGGCAGAACAAGATGGAAGGTGTGATGCAGCTAGCTTCCCCTGGGAAGAGAGCACATGATGGTGATTATGACAGCACAGGACACAGACTTCGTGAACTAGGCCTCCATACAAATGCTCATCTTCTCTCTGAAGTGCTATTAGAGTGGGACGATTAAAAAAAACTAATTCTCTACAAATGCACGCAGTTTACATAATGAAACACATTGCTATCTCTACATATAAAAATATACTTTAAAAAACTATATAAAGCTAAGGACAGAGACATTTGTCGTACACATTGATATACCTAAGTTAAATGCTTCTATGAAAATATGTAATCATTTTATACTTAAAATCTCTTAATGAATCGTTGATTTATTTACTGTATAAAAAGTAGTTTTGTTTATATCAGTTTGTCTTGTACCCCTTTGTCAATAATGTCAAACTCTTCTCCTTTTCTAAGAGGGTGAATACGCTGTCCGAATCAGCGACCCATAGCAGATATGCTAGCGTCAAGGTTAGCGACCCATAGCTGATATGCTAGCGTCAGGGTTAGCGACCTATAGCTGATATGCTAGCGTCAGGGTTAGAGAACCATAGCTGACCAAGACCCTGCCCCAGAAAAAGGCCTAGCCTGGCTAACGGGGCAGGGATCGCCATAGCCCTCATGGTGGTGGCGTCTGTTAAAGAAGCATTCACACCCCCTGCTTTTTAGCTGTACTCCGGGACTGAAAAAGTAGCTGCCATAACCCGCTCCCACACCCGATACGATGGTGTGCCTCAAGACTTTCACAGCATCGGCTACAAAGAACACCAGCTCGCAGTTACAGGGTGATAGTACAAGACAAGACAAGACAAATGTAAAACCAAAACAAAAAAGTAATACATTGAATTTGCTTCAACGAGATCAAGAAATGTAAAAAACTGTAAAATTAGAGATACGAAAATTGTTTGAAAATTGGGTAAGAACATTTTAATTGTCTTTTCCAGATCATTTTTATGTGACCTACAGCAACATCCAACCATGGCAGAACATCATCAGTTAAAATCTCCCTAGAACAGAAATGGAATTTGAATGGTACAAACTGCACTGTTCCTGTCACGTGATAGGCGCATGGGCTCGGTTGTCTAAATTCTGAAAACGAAACTTGATAAAGAACTCCAGAAAACAGATGGCGGTGGTTGCTGCAGCGCGGAGAGGGTAGGGCGAGTCTGTAGTTCACTTCGTCCTCGCTGAAAAGAGTGTTGGGTTACTTCTGTACAATCAAGTGCCAAGCTACTACCCTCCCCCCTACCTGCCTCATCTTTCTCCACCCCTCCTCTCCCCAATCATAAACCCCTGACATCGCATATGAGGGCGGCTAAAAGCTTGCAGGCACGAACGAAAGGTATTCTCTCACACAAGAAAGCTCCCCTCCGAGCGAGATAGGGAGTCAGGAGGAGATTAGTCAACAAATAGCTCGCATGTGAGGATTTTGGCCCCGTGTGGGCTCGTACCATCTGGCAGCTCCGGCTGGCGAGAAGCAAGTGTAAACACGAGTGGCTGCCGAGCTGATCACATCCAACACCGTCACTTGCTCGGGTCTGCCCGCTCTCTCAGTCACAAACCAAGCCAACCACCAGCCCGGGCCTGCCAGCTGATAATATCACAATCTGTTTGCCCTTATCATAGACGCTGTCTCGTGTGGTGTGTGGGCTAGTGTGTTGGGGTGTATAACATTGTAAATCTCTAGTTTCTATCATTGGTTAACTTTCTCAATACCGTTACCCCGATTGTGGAGGGCGAGTCATAAAAACTATACATTCCAGTTAGGTTTTTCACGTTTAATGGCACAGACTTCCTTCGCCAGATGGTGACCAGAGCAAAGGCGAAAGTTTCTTATTTCATACATGAAAAGTCTCGTGGTAACGTTTGCTTGAATGAAACAGATCATACGATTTAATCCGCGAGCATTCACACAAGTGTTTTTAAAATTAATTTTGGTGAATGCCCAGTGTTTGGTTCTCTTTCTTCAGCGAGTGTCTTGTGTCTGAAGTCAGCGAGCAACTATTAAACTTCTGTGAACATTTCGTGTAATTTTTCACATATAGGGTATTTTAAATTTAGATAATACTACTTCACCATGGAAAACTAAATGCTACAAAAGCAAGGATAACTACTTTCAAGATGTTGACCTCTTATTCTGAAGTGTTTCTGCATTTGATTTTCACTGAATGAAAAACAGCATGGCAAGAATGAATTGGCTGCAGACATTTGGTGCTTATTCTCAAAACAATCAGAGATTTCATGTGCGGATTTAAACGGTGTGTGAGGATTTAAAACTTCCATCAATGTCTAGGATTAACAGCGACAGTCGTGTGCGTTTATTACGAGGAAGCTTCAGTCCAGCTTGGAGTTCTGGTGTGCCATCTACATCTCGGCCGAGCTGGGAGAAGCGACTGCTGCTACCATACACTGATTACAATGGCCACCGTGAAACTGGTCAGTAGTCAGAGCCATCACCTGTCGCACTACTATCCTCACCATCCGCTTCTGGTTCATCCGACTAGTCCCCCACAGCAGATCATGACCTTGGATTACAGCCTACCGCAAAGATCTGCAAGCACCGAGTACGACCCTGGAAGCGATTCAACCAGGGAGATGTCATCTCCAGCATCACCCGAGGAACCATATGGTCGCGACCCTCACGGATTGGCCGAGACTCCCACGAAAAAGAACAAACGAAAACTCAGCGAGCCCAAGAAAAGGGCGGACCTGAACAGCAAGAAACATCATCCGTCCAGCCCCACAGCGAAAGAGTCTATACAGGAGTCTTCTCAAGACAGCCATCAAGGAAGTCGCAAAGGTAAGAAGATAGCCAATGGACATTGTAAAGTTTCCTCGATCTCTTCGTCTACTAAAGCTCGAACTTCCAATAACGACGTTAAAAGGGATACGTCATCATCATCTTCATCTGTGAGTAATATTGATAGCGATTCTAGCAAAGAAAATCCATTGGCGTCTCTAGCAAATGTTGTGCCCCCTCATTTTCTGTCGCCCATGTTCTCTGGCGTACAACCACCAGCATTTGGCTACGTCCCGGGGATATACCTCGCAGGTAGAACTTTCTCTCGACCCGGTATTCACACATCTTTCCCATCGATACCTCAAAGTCTACAACACAGCTACATCACAGCGGCTGCTGCAGCAGTGTCACATTCATCATCACCACCAGCATCATCACTGCCATCGGCATCCGCATCATCTTTGTATTCACTCACCGTAGCTAGACTCGCTGGCTCAAAAACAGAACGTACTGTCTCAGAACTGCATCAGCCGCATCAACCACCACTGCCAGCACCTGTCAGTTCATCCATACCATCATCTATATCATCGTCCATACCTCCTCCTCCTTCCCCGTTCTCCGTCCTACACTTACAGCCGTCCTCACTCCATCGCCCCAGCAGCTCAAGAACAGTTACAGCCAACGATGACGACGAAGCATTGTCCTCCAGAGCACAGTCACCAGAAGACCTGAGTGTCGGCGGAAGACTATCTCGTAAACATCGCAAGAACTACAAGAACATGACGAGAGAACGACGAGTAGAGGCCAACGCGAGAGAAAGAACAAGGGTACACACTATAAGTGCAGCATTCGACGCCCTGCGACGCGCTGTACCGTCTTATTCGCACAACCAAAAACTCTCCAAGCTGGCCATCTTGAGAATAGCCAGCAGCTACATCCTGGCCTTAGCCCGCCTTACTGACCAGGACTACTCTTCTGCAACAGATCACATCAGGAAACCTCTGACATTTGCCGAGTGTGTGGACATGTGCACGAGCACCATTCAAACCGAAGGTCGAGCGAGGAGAAGGCATTAATCACGTGACATTCCCCCATCATGCCTCCAGGACATATGGACTTCTCTCTCCTGTATGCTGCATGACGTTTTTTTCCCTTTTATTATAACTCAAAATATTCACTATTAAAAAAAATCAATATAATTTGTTTTTAACTTCACAGAAGTCATCATCATCTCCGAACTCCCAAACGAAATATAGAAATTGTTACCCTAATTTAAAACATACTTCTCTTTGTAGTTTGAAAGTTCGTGTGCAGCAGGTTGAGGTGCAGATTTTATGTCCGTCCATAGGTTGTAACCGAGAGGCCTACCGGAGATCTGTTAGGGAGTTCTGACTGACTGACCATAGGTTGTTACATCCAGCAAGATTGTTTCTTATTTACACGAGTGCTTCTTGAAAACACCGACATACTAAGGAGATACATAGTAGTGGAGCTAATTAAGAAGCCAAGTAGACAGCGTTCCATATTTGAAAAAAAATATGTCCCATGGATTGAAGACCACACAATAGCCTCTTTGTATCATCACCATCATCGCAGTTGAGGTAGAAGTACTACATGGTTTCAGAAAACCGGGACCCCAGCATTTTCCAAGTGTCCCGCCTGTAATATAACACATACATTTTATAGGACAACATATTCTGCAAACTTACACTCTCTACAGAGATCTAAGAGCCCACACTTGTCTCCAGGAAAACAGCGAGGATAGAAAACTCTGGAGCACACATAAAAGAATTCTTGCTGACGGTGGCATTCCTGGAGAGGACCTGTCCCCTTGTTTAAAAGGCTGAACATATGAAACCGAATAATGAAGAAGACCAGTTTCAATCCTGTAGGTATAAAATCTTGTCCAAAAGTTTGTCCTGGTTACAGGTTCTGATATGATGCGTGTGAAAGGCCAGAGCCCAGCTATTGTGTGTTCATCTATTCTACATCACTCAGATTAAAACATCTCCTAAATAGTGGGGCCCTTTAGAGGCCACATTCTAGGCAGCTGCCTGATGGCTTGCCTACTGGCAGCACCAGCTACATATATGTATATATGCAGCTGCTACATACATCCACTGCCATATCCTCATAATTGTACTTAAAAATGCATGTGTGGGTTTGTGTGTGTGCTTTTTTGGGGTTGGGTGGGACGGGGGGTTTCTGGTCACAAATTTATCTGAGCAGAATTCATTTATCCATTGCCAAAAACTGTTAGTTCACATGTTGAGTATGGCATTTTGTGGCAAGTCAGTTGTGAGGAGCCAGCAGTTTTGTCATAGCTCTTCCCTTAGCTTTCCATTCCCGGTTACTTGTGATGGTAGTATGAATGAAGATGTATGGTGTGGTCTTACAAAATGATGTGGTAATGTGTATGAAGGTGTGGTCTTACAAAATGATGTGGTAATGTGTATGAAGGTGTGGTTTTACAAAATGATGTGGTAATGTGTATGAAGGTGTGGTTTTAATAAATGATGTGGTAATGTGTATGAAGGTGTGGTTTTAATAAATGATGTGGTAATGTGTTGTATGAAGGTGTGGTTTTAATAAATGATGTGGTAATGTGTATGAAGGTGTGGTTTTACAAAATGTCGTGGTGATATGTGTATGATGTAGTTTTATAAATTGATGTTGTAATAAGAATGAAGGTGAAAGCTGTAGTTGTACAAAATGATGTGGTGTGACATATGAAGATGTATTGTGCAATTGTAGAATATGTAGTCATACACAGTGTCTTGATAGAAATTGACCATCTGAACTGATGGGGAACTTCTGGAAAGAAACATGATCACTCAAGTCTATAGAAGCAGAGTCTGTGGATGATGATGATGATGATGATAACAACAATCAGATAAAAAAATATGAAGAATAAAGGAAAAATGCGAATGGAAAGAAAAAATAAACAGCTCAAATTTTGGGAGGAATTTTCTTCAAGGACAAGTTAAAAGACATAAACAAATAAAAAACATAATTAAAAAAAAATTAAGTTTATAACAAAAGGTCGAGAGGGAATAGGAATGAGAGAGAGAGAGAGAGAGAGAGAGAGAGAGAGAGAGAGAGAGAGAGAGAGAGAGAGAGAGAGAGAAAATTAAATGTTTGTGTTTGAATTTTACTGCATTTTCAAATTTTTTTATTTGTACTCTTATCTGATCTTGTTACAGTTTCCTTATGAAATGCATTATACACCTTCATTTGTTACTTCATAGTGTCATTTTTTTACTTGATAGTGTCAGTTTATTATTTCATAGTGTCCGGTTGTTATGTCATAGTGTGAATCTGTTACTTGATAATGCCAGTTTGTTACTCAATAGTATCAGTCTGTTGCATCATAGTATCAGTCTGTTATTTCATAGTTTCAGTCTTTACTTCATAGTGTCAATATGTTACTTCATAGTATCAGTATGTTACTTCATAGTGACAGTATTTTACTTCATAGTGTCAGTATTTTACTTTATATTGTCAGTATTTTACTTCATAATGTCAGTATTTTACTTCATAGTGTCAGTATGTTACTTCATAGTTTCAGTCTGTTACTTCATAGTTGCAGGCTGTTACTTCATAGTCTCAGTTCAGTCTTGTTCATTCATAGTTTCAGTCCGTTACTTCATGGTTTCAGCCTGTTACTTCATAGTTTCAGTCTGTTACTTCATAGTTTCAGTCTGTCACTTGGTAATTTCGGTCTGTTGCTTAACAATAATCAGGTCATTTCTTCAGAGTATCAGTCTGTTACTTGATAATATCAGTTTGTACCTTCATACTGTTAGTCTGTCATTTCATAGCATCGGTAGTATCTGTTTTACAGTCATTAGTTCAGTCCTTGATATGAGATTTGAAATCATTGTAAGTTGTAGAGAAAGACCTTGGGGGCCAGTTGTTGGGATTAGAAATCTGAGTATAAGTTTTAAACGAAATGATGGTCAGTCTGATAGTGTAGCATTCACAGATATATACACAAATAATTGATTACATAAGTACACACAGCATAAATTACACAGAGAAATGGGAACATGGAGGGAGCATGTACATGAATGCACTGACTTTAGTTCAGTGTGTATACACACACACATAATTATGAAACCTTATATATCCATACATATTGACAGATATTAACAATAAACCAGAACAGTTGCAAAGAAAGACATTAGCACACATATGTCCATATAGATAAACATAAATAAATAAATGTACAGATATATGCATGTACATGATACACCAGAGCTTACAGACATGTACATGCATGCATGTACACAGATTCACCACCAAGAAGAAATACATTATATATGTCAAAATAAACAGACCTACATACACAGATAAATACCATTCTGATATGCATAGTTAAACATGCAGATACGTTAGCTACAAACTGGCATTCTGTGAATGTATAGCTTCATTCACATGCAAGTGTGTATGTACATATAAACAATCACACATGTAAGAAAGCACAAGGTCCCCACCTGTAAAACATAACACAAAGGAAGGCGCCCGTGCAAGTTTATGTACGTTATGTGTGTAAAGAAACGTGTATGTAAGAATTATTGTATGTAAACAGAACAACACAAACCTTCCACCCGTATAGTACCATGCAATCTGGTAACAGTTGGCCTGGGTTAGTTTTTGTGCTGTTTGCAACGAAGTCAAATCCAGGTCATACAGTTCAACTTCCTTTAAAAGTGAACTGTGATGGTAGATGTTTTAATACAGTATTTAAGTTTAATTTTAAATAATGTGGGTTTAACTCTTTCACTTCTGAGTTAATCTCCATTTTCTGCTAAAATAAATTTTGATGAGAAATTTTGATAGAAAGAAACTGGAAGGAGGTTACCGTGTAATTTAAAAATCTGGGTTGGATTACAAAAGCGGATACTTTTCATTTGGTTGTAGACTTTGCCTAAATATCGGTCAGAGCATAGATTCGCACAAGCATGCAAGGTCTACCAACACTGCCAGTGCTGTTTTTGGAGCGAAGAGTTAAATGAACACAACGATGTGGAATCACCTTACGGTGGATCTCGTACCATTGTGGGATGCCAGACAATATGAAAGCCGACCACCTGGCCAAAGAGGACACAGAAATGGAGCAACCAGACATACTGGTCACCTTTAACCAAAAGAAAAACATGAACAAAAAAAAAAAAAACTTACAGGAAGCCGCACCAAAAGCCATCACATGCTAAACAGAAATTGACAGTTCATCATTGTCCCCTCTCAGAAGAGCCAACAACTGACTCCGAAATCACACGTTTACAAAGTTCAAGGTTGTCAGCTCTCTTTATACACGTGCCCGGGCGCCCCAATCTGTGGAACATATCCTCCAAAACTGCACAAATTATGCAATATCTGACCCAGTGAAACCACCCAAGATTCATCATCATCATCATCATCGTCGTCGTCATCATCGTCGTCGTCATCATCATCATTATCATCATCAGGTGCCGTGTCGACTGGCGTTGGCTATTATGCTTCTCCAGAGTATTCGATCCTTCATGCAGTCCATTAGCTCAGTTGGTGATCTCCAGATCCCCAAGATTCCATACAGGAAAAAAAAAAGATTTATCAAAGAGACAGATTTGCAGATTAGACAGAAAATACATGAGAAGAAGAAGAAGAAGAAGACAGAAGACAAGAAAAAAGGTACAGTATAAAGAAGTAGGAATCACTGTTAAAAAAAAAAAAGAATTACATAATTCAGCTCCATCTCATCAAATCTCACCGGCAGTCCAAGATTAAATACGAAACAAATTTTAAATGTTATGTAATTAAAATGGCCAACAGTTCCGCACTTTACAGGACAAAACCCGTATTTTAAGGACTTGTTTTCCGGGAATCGTATTACTTCGGTCGTTACACTTAAATGTCCCCTATTTTAGAACACGTGTTCCTTATTCCCCTCTCCCCCCCTCCCCCGTATTCTTATCTTTATCGCCCCATGCCCAGAAATGCCCAGAATTTTGTTAAAAATCATCTTATTGGAAATGTTTATATTTTGGAGAAGATTCGCTTTGTAGAGAAGTGCAACAAAAAAGGCCTTACATTTGGAGTTCTCCCTCTCTCCTCCTCCTCCTCCCGCTCCCTGTTGTTTGAGTGTACCTTGTCTGAACTTAGAAAATATAGTTCTGCTACATATGATTAGTAATCTCTGTGTTTTAAACGTAATTCAATCACAGTTCTTGATCCACGAATCAGCTGCTTGTATTTGAAATGGTATTCGGTGAGCTAGAAAACTCGGTACAGATGTATTCGCATTCTGGTAGAATAGTTTAAAATCTAGTATTCGATACTTCACTATTATATGTATGTAAGACTAGTTCTTAGACACAACAGAGTCAAGCATATCTCAGTTAACAATCCAGTTGGGTCAGAGGGTAGGCTGAGCTATTTCAGGTCAAGAATTAATATCTCTCTCTCTCCCTGTTTCTCTCTATCTGCCTCTGTCTCTCTCTCTCTCTCTCTGTCTCTGTCTCTCTCTGCATGTCTCTCGCTCCCTGTTTCTCTCTATCTGCCTCTGTCTCTCTCTCTCTGTCTGTCTCTGTCTCTCTCTGCATGTCTCTCTCTGTCTCTCTCTCTGCATGTCTCTCTCTCCCTGTTTCTCTCTATCTGCCTCTGTCTCTCTGTCTGTCTGTCTCTATCTCTCTGCATGTCTCTCTCTGTCTCTCTCTGCATGTCTCTCTCTCCTTGTTTCTCTCTATCTGCCTCTGTCTCTCTTTCTCTCTGTCTGTCTGTCTGTCTCTATCTCTCTGCATGTCTCTCTCTCGCTTTGTCTCTTTCTCTGTATATCTCTCTCTGTCTGTCTGTCTCTCTGTATATCTCTGTCTGTCTGTCTGTCTCTCTCTCGCTCTGTCTTTCTCTCTCGCTCTGTCTTTCTCTCTCTCTCTCGTTCTGTCTTTCTCTCTCGCTCTGTATCTCTCTCTCTCTCTCTCTCTCTCTCTCTCTCGCCCTAGGAGAAGAATCAAATACACGAAAAGGGAAGACAGTTGCTCTGTTTGGCTAACTGACTGGACGGGCCTGCAAGAAACGAAAGCTGAACGCTGAAACCAAAGATCTGTTTCATCAGAGCTGAACTTTCAGCTATTTCGGGGAACTGAAACATGAACAACGTATTAAGAAATGAGGAGTCATAACAAAAAAAATGTCAGCGTCATTAATTTAAATGCTTGAAAAATAATGAGTATCAAGTGACAAGGCAGAGTAACCAAATTTGAGGCACTGCAGAGTGCTAAGCTTCAGTTCATGATGAAAGTACTCAACAGTACAAGATTAAGATAGCTACGGCATGTTGCAGAAATGACTCAGTTGTGTCTCCAAGCAGAGTATATTATGGTGAGCTTCTGAAGGAAAAAGAGCCACAATGTAGACCAGTACTTACAGAGTGGTAAGGTTCTTCCTCTCTCTACAGTACCCTGGCCCCTCCAACTGTGAAATACATTCTCCAAAACTGCAACAGTTATGCGACACATATAGACAGAGAGGATATGTTACTTTTCCGTCATTAGCGAAGAGTGGGGAGAAAAAAAACTGGTGAAAGACCGTGTCACTATGGTTATACGTAGGAGCGATGTAGGAAATTCTGATTAAACATAAAGATAGAAGGCGCATGCGCAAACAAGTGACTTTTTTTTTCAACTTAAAAAAATAAGTTAGTATCCCATTGGCCGATCATGCCAAACAAATATTGATACAATCAGCCCAGAGAGAGAAGCTGTTCAACAATGATGATCAGTAACTTCCACAAACATCTGATATCTGCTTGCTTCAAGATCGCTGTGCGCCCTCCCCCCCCCCCCCCCAAACACCACCACCCCACCCCCCCCCCCGGCTGTGTGTTTAAGTGTGTCTGTGTATATTTGTATGTCTCGTACGTACTAATTTCAGTATATGCATATGTAAATCATGATATATTTGTGTGCGCGCATCTGCGTCTATTAATATACATACAATTATATCTTACCGTATGTATTATGCACAGGTTTGTGTGAATTAATGTAAAAATCACTTAATGAATGCATGGATGTACATAACATGTAACACGAATCCATTATAAAAGCGCGGTTTTGTGTTTGATAAATATGATGTATCTATTATATGTATATTTTACATAGATGTGTTGTATATGTTTCTGGTTGTATATATCCAGATAGCGCGTGTTCTTGCATTTTATATTTATCATTACTGACTGCGGTGACAGTGGTGTATTGATTGTAGTGAAAGTGGTGTGTAATTTTGTTACAGAAGTGGCTGAAGGTGAATGTTTCTTTTACATATGTTACGGTAAAGATTGTGCAAAAAAATTTACAGTAAAAATTGTGTAAAATAAGTTACAGTAAAAATTATTTAAAATAAAGATAAAGGTAGATCTGTTATGTTTATGTCTCTGTTACAGAGACATCCGAGGGATTCATTGTTAGCGCCCATTATTTTCCTTGACCTGTCAGCACACGTGACTACAGGATGATGAGGTCAGCATCACGCTCTGGCCGCCTTTCCGTCCCCCCAAAAAATAACCAGGGTACCCACTTCTACAGCCTGGGTGACTGGGGCTTCTCTGACCAGATTCGAACCCCGGGCCGTCACCATTAGAGATCAGTGCGTTGACCACTTCGCCAGCTAGACGTAAAAACGATCTCTTCTGAAATGTGATGGTCTGGGTTTCAGAGAGTTGTACGCTTGTTGAAACTGATGATATACTGATGGAAGTATGCGCTGGTGAAACTAGTACTGTTGTTGATGATGGTTTCTTTTGGCAGTTTTTGATGAAAGAAAATGTTTTTTGGGCAGTGGTCATGTTCTTAAGAGAATATAACTTTTCTGTGTGGTGGCGTGGTAAGGTGGGCAGGCTAGCCAGAAATTGAAGAGGTTCTGTTCCACTCTCCATGATTCTTCCAACTGCCTGGTGCGTTCTTTCCTTTTTTGCTAGCGGAGATCTGATTGTGATCTTCATGGTGGTGGAGCTTAGAAAACTATTCTTTTGGACTCCTTTGGATCATTAAACAAGTCTTCATATCACCGTGACGCCTATGGCTCACGAGGCAATCTGCAACAGGACATAGCTCCCAGTTATGGGAATATCAGAACTAGAGCAGCAGTTCACAGTTACAGGAATGTCAGAAATAACAAAAAGGAGTTGTTGGTAGAAACTAAAGTGTTCTTGATTGATTTTGTGTGTGTGTGGGGGTACAATCAGTTCAAATTTGATGTTTATTTTTTCGAATTTAAAACATTTTGTTGACAATAGTACATTTGTTTGCTGATAACGGTGGTGCTACCATTGATACAAGTGATGTTTGCTGACATTACTGTTTTTAATGACAGTCGAATGTTGACAATGAGAATGATTGTTTCTGATATTAATGGTGCTGTTGATGAAAGCGAGTGCTGTTTTTGTATCTGTGACTATTTTGATGACTGTGATGACATTGGAATACATAAATAAATTGATAAATGTTGTGATATATTCTGATTGTGATATTCAGCTGATTTCTGCTTTTGAAGATTGTTGTCTGTAATTCGTTGGTAATTGAAGATTGTTGTCTGTAATTCGTTTGTCAGTGACGATTGTTGTCTGTAATTCGTTGGTCATTGAAGATTGTTGTCTGTAGTTCGTTGGTCAGTGAAGATTGTAATTCGCTGATAAGTGAAGATTGTTGTCTGTAGTTCGTTGGTCAGTGAATATTGTTGTCTGTAATTCGTTGGTAAGTGAAGATTGTTGTCTGTAATTCGTTGATAAGTAAAGATTGTTGTCTGTAGTTCGTTGGTCAGTGAATATTGTTGTCTGTAATTCGTTGATAAGTGAAGATTGTTGTCTGTAATTCGTTGGTAAGTGAAGATTGTTGTCTGTAGTTCGTTGGTCAATGTTTGTGCTTTTATCCCATGTGATGATAGAATTGTTAGTTCTGTTTTTTTTTGTTTGGTTCAAATTAAGTTAATCCTGTTATTCAACATTGTTGGTGATGGGTGGTGTATTTCACATTACAAGCTGAGAGACTGTAAGTTTTGTTTGTTTCACTTAAAATGAAACAAAAAAAATGTTATTCTTTTTTGTAGATGATGAAGTTGATAGTGCTCGTGGTAATAGGCTAATGTGCCACTGCAGCCAGCTCGTCGGGGTTATGATCGATGAACAGTGGAGACCGCTTCTCTTGTCAGTTGCAGGAAGCCATGAAAGCCGCTATAGCGTGCTCCTGCGCGCAGCTGCCTCCCTTCCACGCTGTCTGTTGGCTTGAACACATCTGTCTGTCTGTTTGTCTTGTCTTTCTGTCTGTCTGTCTGTCTGTCTCACCTTCTTTACCCCTATCTGGGGCATAGGCCATGAACAAGGGCTCTCCATTTATTTCTATCCTGGGCCGTTTCTTCTATCCGTCTCCAGGTGTAGTCCATCTTTTTCATCTCCGTCTCAGGATTCCTTCGCCAGGTGTTTCTATGTCTTCCTTGTTTCCTCTTTTCCCTGGGGATTCCAGGTGAGAGCTTGCCTGGTTATGTTTGTGTTAGGCTTATGAAGTGTATATCCTATACATCTCCAACGTCTTATCATTATCATTTCTTTCGCTGTGGATTGGTTTGTTTTCTGCAATAGCTTTAAAGTACTGATGATATCTGGCCACCTAATCTAAAGGATCTTCCTTAGACAGGTGTAAACAAAGATCTCCAGTTGTCTTGGTACTTTTGGCTGATGATGTCCATGTTTCTGATCCATGCAACGGGACCGATTTAATATTTGTATTGAATAGTCTAAGTTTTGTTGTTAGGCATATTCCCTTCCAGATGTTTCTCAGATCTAGAAATGCTACTCTAGCCTTCCGAATTCTTGGTGAAACATCTACATCTGTACTACTCTCTCTGTCTATAATGCTGCTGAGATACGTGCATGTGTCTGTTCTTTTAATTTCTTATCTGCTAAGGTGTCGTCTGAGTTTGTGTTGGTTGTGTTTATTCTGAGAATTTTGTTTTTCTTTCGTTTATCTTTAGATCAACTTGTTTCGATATCTTGGACACCCTGTTGGTCTTTTCTTGCAACTATTGTTGACTGTGTGATAGCAGTGCCATGTCATCTTCAAAATCCAGGTCATGGAGTCCAGTGAATTCTGTTTCTGTTTTGTTCTGTAGCCGTTTTCAAAATCTAATCTGTTGCTAACAGGAATAGAAGTGGCGACAATAGGCATCCTTGCCTAACCCCAGTCTTTAATTCATTTCTTTCAGTTAGTTGCCCTCCATGGATCACTCTGCAACATTCCGTAACTGGAGTTTTTAATAATGTTGACAAGTGTAGCCGGTACTTTGTGGTGTCTGAGTAGATTCTAAAGGATGCTTCTGTCTACGCTATCAAAGGATTTTTCATTGTCAGCGAAGTTAATGGTGAGTTTCATTCAACTGGCTCTTGTACGTTTCCGTGTAGTGTTGCTATCTGATCTGTACAGGATCTGTTTCTACGGAAACTGGCCTGTTGGTCTGACATTTTTACATCCATTTCGTCTCTTCTGCCATTCTGTTTAATATAATTCTGTAAAATATTTTTGCAGGGGTGGAAAGGAGCACGATTCTCTCTGTAACTGGCGCAGCTGCTTAGGTCGCCTTTCTTTGGAATTTTAATTAGATGCCCTTTCTTCCAATCTGGTGGTATTTGCTTCTTCTCCCATATCTTCTGGAGCAAGGGGAGGGGGGACGGGGCAGAGTAATTCGTAAGTCCACATCTGCCGTCATTGCCTCTACAGGGATGGTCTCTGGTCCTGAGGCTTGGTTATCGTTCCTTTAATTTCTTCCTTATCTGGGTTATCACAATTTATAGGCAGGTCATCTTCCGCAGGTTGAACCTCTTGGTGGGTTTATTGGCGGTGGTCTGGTCAAAAGTTCCTGGAAATGTTCTTCCCATCTGTTCCTTTGCTCTTCCAGATTTATATTTTTACCTTCTTTATTATTCACTAGCCTGTTTGATTTTCTGTATCTACCTGAGAGTTTCCTGGTAATTTACAGGTATAGGTCTTTCATGTTTCCTTTATCTGTCGCTTTTTCTGCTTCAGTGGCCAAATTGTCAGTACATTTCTGTTTGTCCGGTTTGATGCTGAACTTCTTTGTTTGCTGTCCTTGTGCGCCATGACTTTGTTGTTGCTGTTGTTGTTGTTGTTCCTTGTGATGCTGTTGTTTATAGCTCCTTTCTTTTATTTCCTCTCTGTGAAAATGTTTCTGGTGATATCCGTTCCTTATTTTTGTATCTTTTGGGCCCCAGTATTTCTTTGACATGTTGTTGGGCTCCAGTATTTCTTGACGTACTGATGTTAATGTCTACTTAATTTTTGTGTGTGTCCATTTGCTATCTAGAGTTTCTTCCTCTTCCATAAGTTCTTTGCAAGACTTGAAATTTGCTCTTTAGTAATGTCTTATATTTTTCCGCTTTTTTTCTGACTCCTTCAGGTAGTCAGTGTTATATTCCATGTATCTTCTTGTTGTTGTTCTTGTCCAGTTCAGGTGGTCAGTGTTATATTCCATGTATCTTGTTGTTGTTGTTCTTGTCCAGTTCAGGTGGTCAGTGTTATATTTCATGTATCTTGTTGTTGTTGTTTCTGTCCAGTTAAGGTGGTCAGTGTTATATTTTATGTATCTTGTTGTTGTTGTTTCTGTCCAGTTCAGGTGGTCGGTGTTATATTTTATGTATCTTGTTGTTGTTGTTTCTGTCCAGTTCAGGTGGTCAGTGTTATATTCCATGTATCTTGTTGTTGTTGTTTCTGTCCAGTTCAGGTGGTCAGTGTTATATTCCATGTATCTTGTTGTTGTTGTTTCTGTCCAGTTCAGGTGGTCAGTGTTATATTTCATGTATCTTGTTGTTGTTGTTTCTGTCCAGTTAAGGTGGTCGGTGTTATATTTTATGTATCTTGTTGTTGTTGTTTCTGTCCAGTTCAGGTGGTCGGTGTTATATTTTATGTATCTTGTTGTTGTTGTTTCTGTCCAGTTCAGGTGGTCAGTGTTATATTTCATGTCTCTTGTTGTTGTTGTTCTTGTCCAGTTCAGGTGGTCAGTGTTATATTCCATGTATCTTGTTGTTCCTGTCCAGTTTAAGTTTTAGTTTGGCGATTCGTAGATGATGATGCCCTTCTTTTAACTCTCACATCTTGCGGTGATCTCCTAAACTTTTTATTTATGCAAGTGCGGTCAATCTGGTTTTCTCTTGTGTGACACCAAAGCTGCTTTATGAATGCTGTTGTGATGAAATATACCGGCTCCAGCTACCATCCTGGCAGTGGCGCAAAGGTCAGCGAATTTTTCTCCATTTTCGTTCCTTTCTCCCAGTCCTTGACATCCTATTGTGTCCTCACTTCCAGAGTTGTTGTTTCCCGATTTTTGCTTTAAAATCACCGATCAGGACGTTTAAATCATACGTTGAATAATTTTAAAGGATTGGAAGCAGCCTGTGGTAGAACAGTAAAGGATTGGAAGCAGCCTGTGATAGAACAGTAAAGGATTGGCAGGAGCCTGTGGTAGAACAGTAAAGGATTGGAAGCAGCCTGTGGTAGAACAGTAAAGGATTGGAAGCAGCCTGTGCTAGAACAGTAAAGGATTGGAAGCAGCCTGTGGTAGAACAGTAAAGGATTGGAAGCAGCCTGTGATAGAACAGTAAGGGATTGGCAGGAGCCTGTGGTAGAACAGTAAAGGATTGGCAGGAGCCTGTAGTAGAACAGTAAGGGATTGGCAGGAGCCTGTGGTAGAACAGTAAAGGATTGGAAGCAGCCTGTGGTAAACAGTAAAGGATTGGCAGGAGCCTGTGTTAGAACAGTAAGGGATTGGCAGGAGCCTGTGGTAGAACAGTAAAGGATTGGCAGGAGCCTGTGGTAGAACAGTAAAGGATTGGAAGCAGCCTGTGGTAAACAGTAAAGGATTGGAAGCAGCCTGTGGTAGAACAGTAAAGGATTGGAAGCAGCCTGTGATAGAACAGTAAAGGATTGGCAGGAGCCTGTGGTAGAACAGTAAAGGATTGGAAGCAGCCTGTGGTAAACAGTAAAGGATTGGAAGCAGCCTGTGGTAAACAGTAAAGGATTGGAAGCAGCCTGTGGTAGAACAGTAAAGGATTGGCAGGAGCCTGTGGTACACAGTAAAGGATTGGCAGCAGCCTTTGGTAGAACAGCTCCTTTGATGTTTCTTTGCTCTTATTTGATGGTGCGTGGCATTTTTTAACATTAGTGTTTATTCCTATGTTTTTTTATTCTGAACGAAGCTGGCATTATTCTTGGACTATGGGCTTCCCACTCCATGAGCGATCTCTCTGTGTTGTCTTCGGCGGCATCAGTGCCACTCCTTGTGTGTGTGTGGTGCGTTTTCCTCTTCGTGTCCTGAGCAAAGCAGCATCTCACCTGTACTCAGTCTGAGCTGTCCAGTCTGAGCTGTCCAGTCGGAGCTGTCAAGTCTGAGTCCAGCTGGCGTCGCCAATTCCGAGTAGGACCAAGTTATAGTTCCTCATCTCTGCTGCAACCTGTAGGGTTGATCTAATCTCCAACAACCTGTAGGGTTGTTCTAATCTCCAACAATGTCTGAACATTTCACGTTCCGACGGCAGTGGTTGTCCTAGTTGAAAGTAGGGGAGCCAGCTGTTTGGCTTCCATACAACATTTCTCACTTTCACCACACTACGTCATAGATTTTTGTGAAGAAGTTCCTTCCTCTCTTAGTGTTAATTTTTCCTTTCGCAGAGCTCTTGTTGACGTTTTTTATAAGCTGAAAGTGTTTTTACAGAACTGGGCAGCTGGCCCTATGTCCAACCTTCCTCCCTTTTTCCTCTGGGCTTGGGACCGGCCATTTCGGATTTCATTCTTGAACAATGCAAGTTCACAGTTATCTGTTCAGTCATGCAGGTACAGTAGTGCATTGCCTGAAAGCTGACTTAGTTACGGCCGTTCGTACTTATGGCCGACGCCAAATTACAGTATTTTTTAATATAATTACTTTATTTAATTATGTTGGGGGTTCGTGTTTTGGGAATAATTTCCATACAGTTACTGTGCTGATGTATACTCTGTTAGTACTTTAAAGTGATGGTAAACGCGTCTGTTCATCTTTCAACATGTTATAAGCAACGAACTGTACTTCGTGTCTAAGTTCCTCTCTATAACAGCCGATATTCGGCCAAATCGACTTACGGCTTCAGGCTTGTGTCGTATGCAGCCGCAAGTCGGTGCATGGCTGTATATCTAACAGCAGTAACTGCTGTTGTACACTGATAGTGCTGTCATATTGTACACTACAGTTCCTCACCATCATCTTCATGTTTGTAAATCTCGTGGAGAAATGAATGGAAGCAAGAATTCGCAACTTCTCTCGTGACTGGAACTTTCATTTACTACCGGCCTTCTTCGTGAAGTTGTCTTCGAGCTTTTGCGAAGCATTTAAGATCTGCCGGCTCGTAAGTTTCATATGTTCACCTCAGTGTATGTTTGATACATCCACCTTAGTGTATGTTTGATATGTTCACCTCAGTGTATGTTTGATATGTTCACCTCAGTGTAAGTTTGATATGTTCACCTTAGTGTATGTTTGATCTCTCTCTCTCTCTCTCTGAACCTTAAGTGCCCAGGGCACATGGGGCTTGCGCAAGGGTTTTCCACAAATGCTTGTCCTTCGCCTTTTTTTCTGCTCTTGCCCAGGTGAGCCCTCTATTGCTCAACATCCTTTCTGCTGTTCTTCTCCATATCTCTTTTGGTCTACCCTTACTTCTGTTCCCCTGTGGTGTCCATCTTAGTGCTATTTTTGGTAGTGAGTTGTCAGTCATTCGGAGCATATGTCCCAACCATCGCCAGCGTCTTTCCTCAATAATTGTTGTCAGTGGCTTCATCTGCATTTCTGCCAATAAGATGTTATTTCTTATGGTGTTTGGCCAAAATATTTTTCTAATTCTTCGTAAACATTTAGTCTGGAAAGAATTCAACTTGTTTTCTATGGTTTTGGTGATTTTCCAGCATTCACTTCCATAGAGTAGTACACTTAGAACATTACTCTTAAATATCCTGATTTTCATATTTATGCTTAGTTTTTTTTTATTTCCATATAGTCTGCAGCACTGCAAAAGCCTGGTTTGCTCTAGTAAGTCTGCTGTTGATGTCCTCTGTGCTGTCTCCATTTTCTACTACTCTGTTGCCAAGGTATACAAATTCGTTGACCTCCTGTTTGATATACAGGGGTAAAAATGCTGTCCTATGAGGCAATCAGCGGCCCATAGCTGACCAAGACCCTGTCCCACCTCTCTGTTGGTACTCCCAGTAATAGGCCTAGCCTGGCTAACGGGAGCAGGGATTGCCATAGTCCCCATGGTGGTGGAGTCTGTTAAAGAAGCACTCCACACCCTCTGCTTTTTAGCCGTACTCCGGGAATGAAAACATGGCTGCCATAACCCGCTCCCACTCCGATACGATGCTGTACCTCAACACCTCCACAGCATCGGCTGCAAAGAACATCAGCTCGCAGTTACAGGGAGATAGTACAAGACAAGACAAGATGTCTGATATATTCACCTCTGACTACGTTTCATGCATTCACCTCTGACTACGTTTCATGCATTCACCTCAGACTACGTTTCATGCATTCACCTCAGACTACGTTTCATGCATTCACCTCAGACTACGTTTCATGCATTCACCTCAGTCTGTGTGTGATACGCTCACCTCAGTGATTGTATAAGCAATGCTAACGTTTTCTTTCCTTCACAATTTAAGCAGATTGTACATCTCCATGTAGGCTATAATTAGAAACGCACAAGAAAACAGAAGCTGAGGTACCTGACAATCACTCGAACACTGAAGGAACACACAGAGACAGACAGAGAGAGAGAGAGAGACAGACAGATAGACAGATAAACAGACAGGCAGAGAAAGAGAGAGAGCGGAGGTGGTGATGGGGGAGAGAAGGGGAAAGAGATGTGGGGAGAGGGAAGGAAACAGACAGAAAGAAAAATATCTGAATGGGCTGCTGACCAAGTGGCACAGGAAGACAAAGTTAACCAATCTGATTAAAAGACACCAATGAAGGGAAGAGATAGAGAAACATGGTTGCCTGCGCTTATGCAGACAGCAGCTCATGAACTCATGAATTTCTTCTTCTTCGTTCGCTTCTACCACCAAGACCGCCCGGTGATCTTACTGAATTTACTTCTGTGGTCCTTGATAGGACCACAAGAAGATCGTAATATGGAGACCCTCAGGTGGTTGTTGTATGTGGTAGTCCAGAGGACCACAAGAGGTTCAGAGTATCGTGGGGCTTGGGCCTATATTCTCGATGGGTCACAGAAGCGGGATTGCGTGACACTGTGGTTTTCGTTGCACCAGTTTAGCCTAGGGTTGGACTTTCTCAACGGAAGACCTCGAGTGAAGAATGTATTTTGGTGACCCTTAGGTGAATGTTGTATTTTGGGGACCTTCAGGTGAAATTTATATTTTGGGGACCCTCAGGTGATTCTTGTATTTTTGGAACCCTAAGGTGAATGTTGTATTTTGGGGACCCTCAGGTAAATGTTGTATTTTTGGGAACCCTCAGGTGAATGGTATATTTTGGGGATCGTCAGATGAATGTTATATTTTGGAGGCCCTCAAGTGAAGGTTATATTTTGGAGGCCCTCAAGTGAAGATTATATTTTGGGGACCCTCAAGTGAAGATTATATTTTGGGGGCCCTCGAGTGAAGATTATATTTTGGGGACCCTCAAGTGAAGATTATATTTTGGGGGCCCTCGAGTGAATGCTGTGAGTTGGTAACCCTCAGATGAATGTCGTATAGTGGAAACCCCCAGGTGAAAGTTCGTTTTAAGAGATTCAAATAAAGGTTAAATGTTGGAGACCAGATGTCGTGGTAATCTTGTCAAACTACAAGTAGCTGTGAACTATGATACGTGACTGATTTGTCTTTCAAATATCATGGACACACACACAAAAAAAAAATAAGAATAAATATATCCATACTACAAGAACTTAATATTAAAGAAGTTTGGCTAGTAAAGAGGAAACTTAAATATTTTGGACGCATTAAACGTCATGAGCGTTTAGATAAGATAGTTTTTAGACATTTGCCACGAAAAAGAGAGACTATATTATAATATTCTTCAAAGGCAAGACATACTAGCCTAGAATAAAGATATACCCCCCCCCCAAAAAAAAAAACTTGAATATAAATTAATGAGAAGGGAGAAGTTAAGAACGCTCGAGTTCCCAGAGGATGAAGAGGTATTGATAGTGGTAGTGGTAGTAGTAACAGTAGCAGTTGTAGTAGTAGTAACACTAGTAGTAGTAGTTGATGTACTAGTAGTAATAACAGTAGCAGTAGTTGTAGTAGTCGTAGTAGTAGTAGTAGTCGTAGTAGCAGTAGTAGTAGTAGTAGTAGTAGTAGTCGTAGTAGCAGTAGTAGTAGTCGTAGTAGTAGTAGTAGTAGTAGTAGTAGTCGTAGTAGCAGTAGTAGTAGTCGTAGTAGTAGTAGTAGTAGTGGTGGTAGTAGTAGTAGTAGTAGTAATAGTAGTAGTAATAGTAGTCGTAGTAGTAGTAGTAGTAGTAGTAGTAGTAGTAGTACTGGTGGTAGTAGTAGTAGTAATAGTAGTAGTAGTAGTAGTAGTAATTGCAGCAGTAATAGCGGTGGTAGTGATTATGGCAGCAATTGTGGTATCATTATTATTAGAAGTAATAGCAGTGTCAATAGTGGTAATAGTAGTAGTACTAGTAGTAGTAGTTATAGTTATCAGTAGTGATATCGTTATTAATAGCTGTAATAATGGTAGTGTCGGTGGGGGGGGGGGGAGGGGGAGGGATAGTACTACTAGTAGTAGCAACAGTGGTAGTAGTGGAAGCCGTAGTATAACTGTAGTGGCAGTGTAGATGTGATTGTAAGAAGTAAGAAGATGCAGAATAGTTGCAGATGTAGCAGTAGTGAAAGTAATAGTAGTAGTATAATTGTTGCAGCAGCAACAGTAGTAGTAGTAGTAGTAGTAGTAGTAGTAGTAGTAGTAACGGTAGTATGAGAAGCAATAGCAATATAATTGTAGTAGCAGCAACAGTAGCAGCAGCAGCAGCAGTAGCAGTAGTAGCAGCAGCAGTAGTAGTAACGGTAGTATGAGAACCAGTAGCAATATAATTGTAGTAGCAGCAACAGCAGCAGCAGTAGTAGTAGCAGCAACAGCAGCAGTAGTAGTAGCGGCAACAGCAGCAGTAGTAGTAGTAGTAGTACTGCTGCTGTAATAGTAGTAGTAATAGAAGCAGTGGTAGTAGTAGTGGTAGTAGTAATAGCAGTGGTAGCAATAATAGAAACAGTGGTAATAATAGTAGTAGCAGCAGTTGTAGTAGTAGTAGTGGTAATAGTAGTAGTAGTAAAAGTAGCAGCAGTTGTAGTAACATCCGTTGCAGCAGTAGCAGTTGTAGTAGTAATAGCAATAGTAGTAGTAGTCGTAGTAGTTGCAGTAATAGAAGTAGTAGTAGTAGTAGTAGTAGTAGTAGTAGTAGCAGTAGTAGTTGTAGTAGTAGTAGTAGTAGTAGTAGCAACAGCAGCAGCAGCAGTAGTAGTAGTAGCAGTATTAGTAGTAGTAGCAGTATTAGTAGTAATAGTAGTAGTAGTAGTAGTAGTAGTGGTAGTAGTAGTGGTGGTATAATCGTGTCTTGAAGTTTTTTGGTTCAACGGTTGATATCTCCAGACAGCTAAAACATGATTTCCGGGATTGTGCATGTACTGTAAGCTAGGGCAACCATAATGGCGCCCTACTCGCAGCTGGCGTGAACACATGTAACTATTTTTTTCAGCAGTTATTGCTAAATGTGCGACGCTTATTAACCTGGCCTCTGCTGACCTCATTCGGTCATTAATTTATGACCCCGCACAGCTGCGAGAAACCGCATGAACTGTTTGAACCAATAAGAATTTGAATTGTTATGTTCGCTATCAGTCAGTAAGACAGACAGACAGACATCTGCATGTCTCTTCCGGAACTTTGCCTCCCTAGCAGCTCTCCTGTAGGCCTCTCGGTTGTAAGCAAGATGCCCTGCTGCTGATGCATCCATTTGCAGATTATCAACAATGTCTTGCAGCCATCTTCGCCTTGTTCTTCCTCTCTTTCTTTTTCCAATAATGTACCCTTCCAAGACTGTCTTCTCTAAATTATCAAGACATTTAATGTGTCCAAAATGTGTCTGCTTAATCCTTTTTGCTAGCCAGCCTTCTTCAATGTTAAGTTCTTGTTGTATGGATATATTTGTTCTTTTTTGCTTTGTGTCCATGATATTTGAAGAACTCTTCTGTAGCACTTACATTCAAAGGCATTTATGTATTTCTCAGCTGTTTTGTTAAGTGTCCAGGTCTCACATGCATATGTTGTGTTGGGAAAGATGCATGCCTTTAAAAATCTTATTTTTGCAGTTCTGTCTGTTTCTCTCTACAGCGTTACTTTTTGAACTAAAATACACCGCTATCACACATCCTAATAGCTCAATGATTCTGTTTAAAAATATCACACATCCTAATAGCTCAATGATTCTGTTTAAAAATATCACACATCCTAATAGCTCAATGATTCTGTTTAAAAATATCACACATCCTAATAGCTCAATGATTCTGTTTAAAAATATCACACATCCTAATAGCTCAATGATTCTGTTTAAAAATATCACACATCCTAATAGCTCAATGATTCTGTTTAAAAATATCACACATCCTAATAGCTCAATGATTCTGTTTAAAAATTCACCTGCATTTTAAAATTACTCTCCAGGGGAAATATGAAAGAAAAGAAAGTAACAATTTTTGTTTGTCAGCTTGAGCTGATCATTGTGAGCTGTTGTGTAGCACCTCAGTGCGCCGTACGTGGCTTATGTTTGTTAAGTTGAGGATTTCAAGTACAATAGTTGGTGCCAGGGTTCATAGCGAGCAATCCTTTGGAACGAGCAGTTCAATGATTTTATTGTTCCTTCTTAACATATATTCTGACTATATATTATGCACGCAGAGAATGAGCTCAGTCGGATGAGCTTCAGACATTTAATCTGTGAATCAGGAGTTCAAATATCAAATCAGACTTTTTTTTTAACTCCAATGAAGCTGACTTTGTTGGAGTGACGGCACAGATGTCAAGGCCAAAAGAACAATGGTTGTCAAAGACTCTATCCTACTTCTTCTTTGGTGTTCCCAGTAACAGTCTCAGCCTTGCCAACAAAGCAGAGATAGCTGTGGCACCCAAAGCTGTGAGGTCCCCAAAGAAACGTTGCACCTTTTCCATGTTTGTTTACACCGCTCACCTTCTGCATGCTAGCCACCGTAGTCTACTTCTTGCTCAGTACCACGCGTGTGCTTCACCATCTTCACAGCAAGGGTTGCCAAGAGCACCCTACTTTTAGTTCCAAGGAGTTTCGAACCTACTCTTTGGGTCTTCTCCCTCAAAAGGACGTTGGCTTCGTTGTGCTGCAGTTGTGCACCTTCCTATCCAACACATCCAACTTCGGCTCGGTGTATTTTTAGCACCTGGTTCGTCTTCCGCTTTCGATCTTTATTCACTCGGCCGGACTACTTTTCAGCTGCGCCAATGGGAGGTAAAATTGGGCCTTCGTTGGCTATGGTTCGCAAACCCTGACTCAAGGAGCAAATGTGTAGCTGACCATTACCGCATTCAGCTTGAGTCATGCGTCTTCGCTTCCATGTACTAGGTCCATGAACTGATGAGTTCTGAATCGTCTTTTCCACCAATCAACGCCGTGGCTAGATAAGCACAAGACCACGCCGTGACTAGATAAGCACAAGACCACGCCGTGACTAGATAAGCACAAGACCACGCCGTGACTAGATAAGCACAAGACCACGCCGTGACTAGATAATCTCCAGACCACGCCGTGACTAGATAATCTCAAGCCCACGCCGTGACTAGATAATCTCAAGCCCACGTCGTGACTAGATAATCTCAAGCCCACGCCGTGACTAGATAATCTCAAGACCACGCCGTGACTAGATAATCTCAAGCCCACGCCGTGACTAGACAATCTCAAGCCCACGCCGTGACTAGATAATCTCAAGCCCACGCCGTGACTAGATAATCTCTGTATCCTTCCGTACCTGGGGGAAAACTAAACTAAGTATCCACATTTTGTAACTGATCGCTCAGTTAAATAAAATGCGCCAGAAGCAGACTGTATAATGATGTTGTGTGCGGGAGTTTCGGGAGAGTATGAGTGGGAGAGAGAAGCAAGTCATTTCAGCAAATTCCTAATACATTAAAACAAAACACGGCCATATGTAGCATGGCCTTGTAAGTAATGATTATAGTTGTTATTATTATTATTAATGAATATGGTTATGAAAAAAATACTGTAAACAAAATAATAATATCGAATAGCGACAGATAAAAGTAGGTAAGAAAGGAAGAGAAAGGTATAAAACTTCCATGACACCAGAACAAGACGCGGACAAAAGTAAACAGTTGAAACAGTGAATAGAAAAAGACGAGAGTCGGTGAGGCTGAGATATAGGAAGGACGTGAGGAAGTAGGATGGTCCAGTAATAACAAAGCGGTGACTGGACGTTGACACATGTAAACAGAATAGAAAAGACAGACACAATGAAAAGCGAGGACACAATAAAACCTCCGACATGAAAGAGCAAGATAATGACTTAGGTAACTAATACTTGAATAGACGGAAGTGATGCAGACTGACACGCATGATAATTATTAGCGTTAGGACGCTATTCCACACGGTTTTTAAATAAAAGAGTGACCAACGGGGCATTTTGAATGACGGACAATCAGAACCCTTATGGAAACCAGTGGACATCTGAATGGTGGAGCCAAAATAGTTATTGGTTAATCCATCAAGCTGGACTTTAAGATAAAAAGTTGAGCCGAGAGACAGGATAAAACCAAGAACCACGGAAGTAGAGGAGAGGAGACGGAGCCCAAAGACGGAATAACAGACAATCAGGGAGGAAGAAGTCACGGGGCAGTTGGAGAGTACGAAGCCCGAAGACGGAGGAACAAGGACGCTGAATGAATAGAGTCGTCAAGGTAAGGAACACGAGAATAGGAAGCCCAGAGGCTAGCGGACAAAGTGAGAGGGATCATCAGACGTAGACAGAAAAGAGAAGAACAGCAGACGGAAGAACAGACCTTCAGGGGAGGACAGACAACAGAAGAACAGACAATCAGGGACCAAGAAGTACAGAAGTAGAGGAGAGGAGATAGAGGAGGGAGCCCGAAGAAGAAAGAACAGACAATCTAAGACGAAGAGGTACGGAAGTAGAGGAGGGAGCCCGAAGAAGAAAGAACAGACAAGCTAAGACGAAGAGGTACGGAAGTCCTGGAGAGAGGAGACTGAGGAGGGGGCCCGAAGACGGAAGAACAAGGATGGTCAGTGAATAGAGACCGGTCCAGACAAGAGAAGAAGAAAAGGACAGAAATACAGAAGAACAAGAAAGAGAACGAGACGATATAGAATCAGAAGTAGTGTTAGACTGAAGTTGTGATTCAAGTGATTAAGAAGATTTGATACTTTCAGAACTTCGAGTAAAGTGATTTTAGACGAGAAAATAGTTGACCACGTGTTGCAGATCTGAGTTAGGAAATGTTCTCTTATTAAGTGTAAAATATCGTGAAGTTGAGAACGTTGAAAAATGCAGCATGTAGAATATGATAGAGTTTGATATTGTGAACAAATGATTAAGTGATTCAATCCAAGTGATGTTGTCGACAATACATCTTGATCTTATTAATCAGAATTAAATAATGGAGTAACATTTCAACGGACTTGCTCTGATCTAGTGAATGTGGTAAAGTTTTGTGAAACCTGTGATGTGCTAATCAAAGAGCATCTGTAAGCTTCAGTTCTATAATATGGAACTATTCAGAAATATATGATTAACAATCTTCAGTATTATACATAATCTGATGACTTTCTTGGCGCAGCTAAGGCAGATACATTTTCTTTTCACACAGTTGTTCTCAATCAAAGCTTCAGTTCTTTTCGCTATCATTCATAACTTCTTTCACAATCAATGTCCCAACTCCCTTTCACAATCAATGTTCCAACTCCAAACACAACAGCAACAAACAAATAGATGTTGAACACGTGTCCGAATTTATCCTGAAACAAATGTGCTGGCAAATATGCATCGTATCGTTAAATAACAACAGAGTATAATATAAAGTTCTCTCTCTCTCTCTCTTTTTAATCCGAAGAAATCAAGAAAACAAACTCATGTAACCCTACGGTGTTGTACTTCAGCACTTGAGATTTTTATACGCGGAGTAGCATCAGGAAATCAAAATAATTACTATCTGTCTGTCTGTCTGTCTCTGACCCTTAAGTGCCCAAGGCACATGGGGCTTCTGCAAGGGTTTTCCACAAACGCCTGTCCGTTGCCTTTTTTTTCCACTCTTGTCTAGGTGAGCCCTCTATTGCTCAACATCCTCTCTTTTGTTCTTCTCCATGTCTCTTTTGGTCTACCCTTACTTCTGTTCCCCTGTGGTGTCTATTTTAGTGCTATATTTCGTAGTGAGTCGTCAGTCATCCGGAGCATACGTCCCAACCATCGCCAGCGTCTTTCCTGAATAATTGCTGCCAGTGGCTTCATCTGCATTTCTGCCAACAACACGCTGTTTCTTACGATGTTCAGCTAAATATTCTAATTCTTTATGAATATTAAAAGAATTACTACTAGTTACTACTTTTATTTTATTTTATTTTGCGTAGCATGTACAATTTCGTTGGCGGTATGATTTTGTGTGTGTGCGTGGCCGCACTGCCGCGCCGCTTAGAGAGAACATTGTTCACAGCTTGGTAACCCAAAATGTTCCAGTTTCAGAACAAAAACCAGGCAACAGAGAATAAATATGATTTATAAAGCAGAAAATGAGTCAAATAGTGCTTATTTTGTAACTATACCTGCAGACGCCTTTGTTAGATTAGATTTCAAGCTTGTACCTATTTTAGCCGTATTATTGTTGTACTGTTCGGTGTTGAGCTGGGACTGATGGAGTTCTATGATATCACAGGAGAGACAACAGTTAGTTTAACCCAACGTGTGACTAAGATAGTTAGAAAATAAAACCCTTCCACACTGGGCAGATAACACGAAAAAAAAACCACAATGTGAGGCAGTGAGAGGGCAGGAGGGCATCGATGTTTATACAAAGTTAGAACAAAATATATGTAGAAAAGCTTAGGTACTGGATGCTGCGGGCACATTGTTCATAGTTATGTACAGTGTGATGCTTGTCAGCTGCCTTGTGATATAGAAATGTTTCATCATCATCATCATCATCATCATCATAATCATCATCATCATCGCTTTTCACCCCTTGAGAGCATAGGCCACGGATAAAGGCTCTCCAGTCATCCTTGTTCTTGAATTTATTCTCTACTTCCTTCCATGTGTATCCCTTGTCTCTGAGCACTGTCATAATTTCTCTTCTCCAAGTAAGTCTAGGTCGTCCTCGTTTTCTATTTCCTTGAGGATTCCATGTCTGTGTCTGTCTTGCTATGCACGTGTCGGGTTTTCTCAGAGTGTGGCCATTCCACCCCCACTTCCTAGACATGATTTGTAGGTTCTAAAGTTTCCTGCCCTTTGCCAGACCTCCTCGTTACTGATCTTGTCCTGCCATTTAATGTTTAAAATCCTCCTCAAGCAGTTCATGAATATTTGTATCCTCTGTTGTATTGTCTTGGTCATAACCCATGTCTCTGAACCATATAGTAGGACAGCCTTTACGTTTGTACTGAAAAGCCTAAGTTTGGTTCTTGTTTTGATGTTCTTAGATGATCATATTTTGTTAAGTTGGATAAATGCTGTCCTGGCCTTGGTTATTCTAGCTTTAATATCCTTTTTTCCGTTCATAGAAATGTTTACCACCAAAATATGCAGGCATTTTTCCTGCAAGAATAGAAAAAGTGGAAGAGTTTTGCGAGTTCGCCGACCCTGAGTGCAAAGAAAGTTGTATTTTATTTGATATGCCCCATGTGTACTAATTTAATAGTTGTATTTAACGAAATCTGAATATGTTTTTTAAAATTTATTTATTAGCGGCGAAACCGCTTTTACTGACATATTTCCTTGTATTTCGCTATTCAGAGACGTCTCGCTACGTCACAATTTGTAATTCTAATTTTCCGTATTTCGCAGCCATGGTTAATTATATAATTTGTCCATGTTTCCCCTTCATCACTTAAGTAATTTGTCCGTATTTCACCTCAACACTTTAGTAGTTTATCCGTATTTCCCCCTTATCATTTATGTAATTTGTCAGTATTTCACCTCAATACTTATGTAATTTGTCTGTATTTCACCTTCATCACTTGTAATTTGTCTGTATTTCAACTCATCACTTGTGCAGTTTGTCCGTATTTCCCCTTCATCACTTATGTAGTTTGTTCGTATTTCCCCTTCATCACTCATGTAGTTTGTCCATATTTCCCCTTCATCACTTATGTACTTTGTCCGTATTTCCCCTTCATCACTTATATAATTTGTCCGTATTTCCCCTTCATCACTTATGTAGTTTGTCCGTATTTCCCCTTCATCACTTTTGTAGTTTGTTCGTATTTCCCCTTCATCACTTATGTAGTTTGTTCGTATTTCCCCTTCATCACTTATGTAGTTTGTCCGTATTTCCCCTTCATCACTTATGTAGTTTGTCCGTATTTCCCCTTCATCACTTATGTAGTTTGTCCGTATTTCCCCTTCATCACTTATGTAGTTTGTCCGTATTTCCCCTTCATCACTTATGTAGTTTGTCCGTATTTCCCCTTCATTACTTATTTAATTTGTCCGAATTTCATCTTCATCACTTATTTAATTTGTCCGTATTTCCTCTTCATCACTTACGTAATTTGTACGCATTTCCCCTTCATCACTTATGTAGTTTGTCCGTATTTCCTCTTCATCACTTATGTAATTTGTCCGGATTTCAATTCATCGTTTATGTAATTTGTCCGTATATCTCCTTCACTAATTATGGTGGCTCTGCCTTAATGTACATTGAAGTATCTGTTGTTCTCTTTTATCCTAGCCTAGTCTTTTCATTCACATCTCATGACCAACTTAATATAATCTTCATTTAATTATTTTTATTTTAAAATATTTTCTTCTTCTTCTTCTTCTTCATTGTCATAATCATCACCATCATATTCTTCAACTTTTTTCATCATCATCATCATCATCATCATCATCATCATAGTCGTCGTCGTAGTCATCATCATCATCTTCTTATTCTTTTTCCTTCCTCCTCCTCCTCCTCCTCATCATCATCTTCTTCTTCTTTATCATCATCTTCTTTTTCTTATTCTTCTTCTTATTCATCATCATCATCATCATCATCTGTAGCATGACCTTGTAAGTAAAGATTATAGTTGTCGTTGTTATTATTATTAATGAATATGATTATGAATATATTGTAGGCATAATAGTAACATCTAATAACAGCAGGAAAAGTAAATAGGAAAATTAGAGGAAGGTAGAAAAACAAACTTCAGAAGCTGGTCCAGACATCAATGGAAGAGTAAGCAGAGGCATGTCTAGATATCAGTGGAAGAGTAAGCACAGACCGGTCCAGACATCAGTGGAAGAGTAAGCAGAGACCGGTCCAGACATCAGTGGAAGAGTAAGCAGAGGCTGGTCCAAACATCAGTGGAAGAGTAAGCAGAAGCTGGTCCAGACATCAGTGGAAGAGTAAGCAGAGGCATGTCTAGATATCAGTGGAAGAGTAAGCAGAGCCATGTCCAGACATCAGTGGAAGAGTAAGCAGATGGCGGTCCAGACATCAGTGGAAGAGTATGCAGAGGCTGGTCCAGACATCAGTGGTTGAGTAAGCAGAGGCCAGCCCAGACATCACTGGAAGAGTAAGCATAGACCGGTCCAGACTGCAGTGAAAGAGTAAGCAGAGGCCAGCCCAGACATCACTGGAAGAGTAAGCAGAGGCCAGTCCAGACATCAGTGAAAGAGTAAGCAGAGACCGGTCCAGACATCAGTGGAAGAGTAAGCATAGACCAGTCGAGACATCAGTGAAAGAGTAAGCAGAGGCCGGTCCAGACATCAGTGGGAGACAGTCCATGCCACGACTCGAAGACATTCACTACGAGACACGGAAGGGACTGAAACACAGACGAACAAGAAAGAGAACGAGACGATATAGAATCAGAAGTAGTGTTAGACTGAAGTTGTGATTCAAGTGATTCAAGTGATTAAGAAGATTTGTTACTTTGAAACTTCGAGTAAAGAGATTTCAGACGAAAAATTAGCAGACCACGTGTTACAGATCTATTAGAAAACAGAGTTCAGAATCGTCCTAGTGTCACATGTAGAATATCTTGAAGTTGAGAACATTGCCGAAATGCTGTATGTAGAGTATGATAGAGTTGGATATTGTTAACAAATGATTATGTGCTTTAGTGACGAAACTAATAATTCATTGAACATTTCATCAGACTTTCTCTGCTCTAGTGAAACTGTAATATTTGTGAAACATCAATATAAAAAGAACAAATAACTTCGACTTCATCTTCTTCAAAAATATGATAATTCACACAACTAATCATCATCATCATCATTATCATTATCATCTTCTTTTTCTTCTTGTTCTTCTTCTTCTTCATCATCATTATCTTCATCTTCTTCGTCATCATAATCATCATCATTATCATCATCATCATCTTCTTCTTCTTCAAAATTTATTACATCTTTTCTTTCCAACAGACAAACAGGTAGAAACAGGTAGTTTGTCTCAAAAACTCTAAGTGAAGTTCATCTGTGGTTGATAACGGCGTTCCACGGGGATCTATTCTTGGTCCTCTCCTGTTTACCATCTACATCAATGATCTTCCAATTCATCTCAAAAAATCATCTTGTGACCTCTTTGCTGATGACTGCACAGTTTACACTAGTGGCAACGACTGTATTAACTTTGAGTCAACTCTTCAAATTGAAATAAACAGTCTAATTAACTGGAGCAATAACAGCAAAACAAAATCCATGCTCATTACAACAAGACAGAAATTAACAAATTCACCAACAACAACACTACAGCTCCCTGCTGGAACTTCACAGATAGAGAATGTTAGTGAACATAAAACTCTAGGTCTCATGGTTGACCACCACCTCAGCTGGAATCATCATGTAAGACAATCTAACCAAACTCATTGCACAAAAAGTTCACCAATTTACTAAAATTAAACATTTTCTTGACACAGACACCAGAAATATATACTACATATCACAGATACAAACACACTTGGACTATTGCTCCACAGTCTGGGATGGATGTTCCATGTCAAACATGAAAAGACTTTACTCACTTCAGAAATGAGCAGTAAAGCTTATAAATGACAAACATGCAGCACGTATTACAAATAAGGACAAACATCTTGATATTCTACCCCTCAAGAAGAGATTTCTTTTCAACAAGGCCAAGTTAATTCATAAAATTCTATCGCACAATGCTCCACCCTATCTGTGATCGTTGTTCAAATTCAACCCAAAACACAGTCAACGCTTAAGCAACTGTATTCTCCCAAAACCACGGCTTGACATGTTAAAAAAAAGCTTCTCTTACTAGCTGCTCACCTTTGGAATGCCCTACCAATTCACGTAAAACTTATAAGTAATATTCGTTCTTATAATTTTAAACTTTGTCAACATCTGTTTGATATAGACTATATGCCTTCCTAAGCATAGTTTAAAGTAGTTTAAAGTATGGCTTGAGTGTTGTAATTTTTTAAATACTGCTTTTCTATAAATTTCTTGCTTTTGAATGAAAGTAAGAATGAAAGTTTATTTCATGTTGTTGTATAAATCAGAGTGTAGAGTGTATGGACATGAGATAAGTTTATTATTTATTTATGTAATCATTTAATTGTGTCTTCATGATTATTATGCTCATTAACAAAAGCTGAAAACTGTGACTGAGTGAAAGCTACATGATGAAGGGCAGAATGTTAGACGGGCCTGCGTGCCCAATTCTTAACCCTGTGAAAATAAAGTATGTTAGTTCGTTCGTTCGTTCGTTCGTTCATCATCATCATCATCATCATCATCATCATCATCATCATCATCATCACCATCATCATCATCATCATCTTCGTCTTCTTCTTCTGCCTCCTCCTCCTCATCATCATCATCTTCTTCTTCTTCTTTTTCTTCTTCTTTTTCCTCCTCCTCCTCATCATTATCTTCTTCTTCTTGTTTCAGCGTATATTTGCTATAGAAATGCCTCTGTTCAGTGAACCAGGTATGATGTAATATTGTCGTTTTGTATTGATTTTTTTTTCGCTCAACTTTCTACACGGAAATCTTTGTAAAACATTTCTTTTACTGAAAGAATACTTTGTTACACTACTACAGACTATTACATTGTTAGACTCACACAAACAGTCATATGCCACTTCTATATACTCATCATTAAGTGCCGTTTTTAATGAGTCTTTCTCTCTGCTCTCACTATCTGTGTATGTGTGCGCGCGTGTTTTTTGTGTGGTATATTTGCGTACTGTATCATGTTCATCTCTTCCTTGAAAAATGTTATTTCAATATATTCCTTGTAGAAACCATATTTACACATCAATAAATATCAATGTTTATTTATTTATCCTTTAGAGTACTTTATCTCCTGTTTTGTTATTTGTTTTGTTGTTTTCTCTAGTCTCTGTCTGCTGGCATTATCCAGCGTTGTTTCATCCAATCTGTGTCTGTCTGCAAAGTCCATTTTTCCTTAATATAGTTAATGTTTGTTTATATTATTCTCCGTTGTTTCATCTAGCTGTTGTTTGCTTACATTATCCTCCGTTGTTCCATCTAGCTGTTGTTTGCTTACATTATCCTCCGTTGTTTCATCTAGCTGTTGTTTGCTTACATTATCCTCTGTTGTTTCATCTAGCTGTTGTTTGCTTACACTGTCCTCCGTTGTTTCATCTAGCTGTTGTTTGCTTACATTATCCTCCGTTGTTTCATCAAGCTGTTGTTTGCTTACATTACCCTCCGTTGTTTCACCTAGCTGTTGTTTGCTTACACTGTCCTCCGTTGTTTCATCTAGCTGTTGTTTGCTTACATTATCCTCCGTTGTTTCATCAAGCTGTTGTTTGCTTACATTATCCTCTGTTGTTTCATCTAGCTGTTGTTTGCTTACATTATCCTCCGTTGTTTCATCTAGCTGTTGTTTGCTTACATTATCCTCCGTTGTTTCATCTAGCTGTTGTTTGCTTACACTATCCACCGTTGTGTCATCCATTCTGTGTCTGTCTGCAAAGTCCATTTTTCCTTAATGTAGTTATTGTTTATTTATATTATTCATCGTTGTTTTATATAGTTGTTGCTTGCTTACATTATCGTCCGTTGCTTCATCTAGTTATTGTTTGCTTACACTGTCCACTGTTGTTTCATCTAGTTGTTGTTTGCTTACATTATCATCCGTTGTTTCATGTAGTTGTTGTTTGCTTACACTATCCTCCGTTGTTTCATCTAGTTCTTGTTTGGTTACACTATTCACTGTGGCTTCATTTAGTCTTTGTCTATCTGCACGATCCACTTGTTGTTTTATCTAGTTGTTGTTTGCTTACACTATCCTCCGTTGTTTCAACTAGTTCTTGTTTGGTTACACTATTCACTGTGGCTTCATTTAGTCTTTGTCTATCTGCACGATCCACTTGCTGTTTTATCTAGTTGTTGTTTGCTTACACTATCCTCCGTTGTTTCAACTAGTTCTTGTTTGGTTACACTATTCACTGTGGCTTCATTTAGTCTTTGTCTATCTGCACTATCCACTTGTTTTATCTAGTTGTTGTTTGCTTACACTATCCTCCGTTGTTTCAGCTAGTTCTTGTTTTGTTACACTATTCACTATGGCTTCATTTAGTCTTTGTCGATCTGCACTATCCACTGTTGTTTTATCTAGTTGTTGTTTGCTTACACTATCCTCCGTTGTTTCAACTAGTTCTTGTTTTGTTACACTATTCACTGTGGCTTCATTTAGTCTTTGTCGATCTGCACTATCCACTGTTGTTTTATCTAGCCGCTGTTTGCTTAGATTATCCTCTGTTATTTCGGCTTAATGTATCCCAAAACTGTTTCATTTCTCATTCTTTAGTCTCATTCTTTCCTCATTTCTTTCTCCCTCTCTCTCCTCTAGCTCTCTCTCTCCCTCTCTCTCTCCCTCTCTCTCTCTTATATATATATATATATATATATATATATATATATATATATATATATAAGTCTTTGCTTCCACTAGCCACTTTATGCCTCCTGCATATTTCCTACGTTATCAAAATCTATATCTTCCGTCTCTTCCCAGCATTTCTTTGCTTTGTGACCCTTTACTGTTTCTTCTTCCTTTTTGCTTTCACTATCTAGTAACCTTTATAACTTGTGCCCTATTTTTTTGCTGCATTTATCCCATTTCTTCTTCACCCATACTTTTCCTGTATCCGTGTGTAAGTGCAGCTGTCTTCTTTGTTTACTTTTATTTTCCGCTTGGGCCTCTAGAAGCCATAGTTCTTTCTACTTTACGTATCCAGTGATGTGTGCTTCATTTTATACTCTGTTTTCCATACCCTCTGCAACTTCAATTGTTTTCCCTTCCTTCCTATATCGTCTGTTTTCCAGCATCTATCCAGTCCACCTGCTTCCCTTATCAGCTTCCTCAATCTTCGGCCTCCATCCAAGCCATCTGTCTTCTTCTCCTCTTCCCCCCTTCCCTTCTGCTCATGCATACCTCTTCTATACCTCAACCCAATTCTTCTCTATACTGCATCACGTGATCAGAAAGCCTAGTATTATTTTCTCCGCTTAACCCTTCAGCTGGGAGCACACCTTTCTCTCCGCCCCCCCCCCCCCCCCCGATGCCTTCTTCCCCGGTACTTTTCTAACAAACCACCTGGATCCCCTCCACCTGCGCTTCCATCAGCTTATACCCTTTCTGTCGGTCTTATCCGCTGGGACATGCAGAAACACATTTTCTGCCCTTCTAGTGTCTCACTTCTCGTGCGTCGGTTCTTGCTCACGCGGCACAGATGGCGGCTCGGGCATAAAAATCTCGTTCGGATCGTTACAACAACAGCAGCAGCAGCAGCAGCAGCAGCAAAGACCGACCCAACAATGTGTGCGCGTCATAGAAACAGCCACGCCGCGATACGCACAAGATTCGCAGCTGTGGCGGGAAGATACCACGCGCTTTACTCTCAGAACTATTACAGGGCAGCGTGAGCCACCAGAAGACATCAAGACCAAGGCATTGATTGTAATCACACGAGCTACATGGATACTTGTGCACTTTCAAGTCCAAAAATCAAATTGCTTTCAAAGAGATTCAGTTGTTGTTCATCACTTTTCCTTGTCAAAGAAAACGGACGTATATAAAATATAAATATAAATTATAAAAAAAATAAAATCATAGACACAAATTCCTTTCTTATTTCTGAATATGACTTCTCTCCTGTTATCAAAACTGTTGATCAGTGATTACTGTGTTTTATTTTATCTTTTATTCCTTATTGTGAGCATTTATCTTTAATCCACAGCTCATAAAAGTACAGCTCTGAACTCGGTCCATTCTAGTGATTTTGCTTCCTACATGTTTTCAAAATCCACTGGGGTGGTAGTGGTCTGGGCTGTGGATATCACTGGATAAGTCTGTCATTTTGTCTACTTGGAATCCTTCTCTGCCAATTTGTCTACTTGGAAATCTTATATGTCATTTTTTTCTACTTGGAATCCTTCTCATTCATTTTGTCTGTCTGGATTCCTTCTCATTCATTTTGTCTATCTGGAACCCTTCTCTGTCATTTTGTCTATCTGGAATCTTTCTCTGTCATTTTGTCTATTTGGAATCACTCTCTGTCATTTTTTTTCCATTTGGAATCATTCTCTGTCATTTTGTCTGTTTCGAATCCATCTCTGTCATTTTGTCAATTTGGAATCCTTCTATGTTATTTAATTTATTTGGAATTATTTTCTGTCATTTTATGTATTTGGAATATTTTCTGTCATTTTGTGTATTTGGAATCCTTCTCTGTCATTTTGTTTATTTGGAATCCTCTATCAATTTGTCAGTTTAGAATCCTTATCTGTCATTTTGTCTGTTTGGAATCTTTTTTATCATTTTGCCTATTTGGAATCCATCTCTTTAATTTTGTCTATGTGAAATCATTCTCATTCATTTTGTCTATTTGGAATCATCATTGTCTGTCATTTTGTCTATTTGGAATCATTCTCTGTCATTTTTTCCATTTGGAATCATTCTCTGTCATTTTGTCTATTTGGAATCTTTCTCTGTCATTTTGTCTATTTTGGAATCCATCTGTGTGATTTTGTTTGTTTGGAATCATTCTCTGTCATTTTGTCTTTTTGGAAATCTTATATGTCATTTTGTCTACTTGGAATCCTTCTCATTCATCTTGTCTATTTGGAATCCTTCTCAATCAACTTGTCTATTTGGAATCCATCTCTGTCATTTTGTCTATTTGGAATCCATCTCTTTCATTTTGTCTACTTGGAATCCTTCTCTGTCATTTTGTCTATTTGGAATCCTCTGTCAATTTGTCAATTTGAAATCCTTCTCTGCCATTTTGTCTATTTGGAATCCTTCTCAATCAATTTGTCTATTTGGAATCCATCTCTGTCATTTTGTCTAGTTGGAATCCATCTCTGTCATTTTTGTCTATTTGGAATCCTTCTGTGTCATTTTGTCTATTTGGTATCCTCTGTCAGTTTGTCAATTTGGAATCCTTCTGTCATTTTGTCTGTTTGTAATCATTCTCTGTCATTTTGTCTATTTGGAATCCTTTTCTGTCAATGTGTCTATTTGGAATCCTCTGTCATAATTGTGTCTATTTGGAATCCTTCTGTGTCATTTTGCCTATCTGTAATCCTTCTAACACCTGAAACATTTGTATTGATATATCAACCTAGGCCTGTAGCACTTTCTCTTTGTCACTCACCTCATAGCCAATGTAGACACGTGTATATATATATATATAAACAAACTGACAACCGCTTGTTGATGGTAAGAAGAATTTTGTCCGTCGTTAGTGGAAGGCAACCCCATTAAAATCATAGCTTGAATTAATTTTATTTCGATATCGCTGGATCGATTCTTTCACTGTTGAAGTTTTGTCTATTGTTACGGTGAAGTTTTTTTTTTTTTAAGTTGCTCATTCTCTTGAAACCACATTTTCAGCAGCTGTTCCTGATGGAAAGCTGTGGTAACAATTAGGCTATGACTGAGCTTTTTGTCCGAAGCGGTTTAATAAAAAAGAATATTGGAAAAAAAAAGAGGGAGAACATATTGCACTGTGCAGTATGTGCACGAATAAAACGTGAGGGCCAGTCCCGCGATTATGACTTGAATGTCATGTGCGGATCAATAGACTACACCTGCACGATGATACGGACAACGTGAAGACGGCGTCAACATCAACAATGGTTTCCATGGTCACCAACGACTGCTTAAAAGTTGTTGAGCTCAGAACCCAGTGAGAACGAGCAGGTCTTTATTATTTTTTTTTTTCAGTCTTTTGTTTGCACGCGCGTCTCTGCAGCACGTGTCATGCGTGCAGCAAAAGCCAGGACATGCTTGATGGAGGCAGGGAGCACACATACAGTACAGAGAAAGAACAAGCACAGAGTCTGGCAAGAGCGAACATTAAACCTACATAAGGCACACAAATGGATCAACAGTGTAAACACTGCGGACAATATAACGTGAAGACGCACGCACTCTACTTTTGTTGAGCATTTTTGAAAACCGCCCGTGACTAACTGCGCATGCCAAAACTCTTTCCGGAAAGCATCCCAGAAGCCTGCACTATCCACAGATACATAAGCCCCACCCCCCCTCCCCCCAGGAAAAGAGTTTAAGTGGGAAATGGTGGGGCATGCACGAACACTCTTGTGGACGATGTGATTCACAGAGGCAACTCATCTCTTTATCTATTTGCCTGAGTACGTGAAAGCTGTACAAAGAAAGAAGGATAAGAGCTTGTGTCGAGGTTCCAAGTTCTCTGGAGCAAAGTCTTTGCTGCTCTGCACAAGTTTGATGACTACGACGTAAGACTGTATTATTCGGAATTTGCAGCTTACATCAAATCTTCGAGCGTCCATCATTTCCTGAACTTTTGTCACATCCTGAACTTTATTATGCGCTTTCATATTACCCCGAGCTTCTGTCATATCCCGGGGTTCCGTCAAATCCCGATCTTCCGTCATATCCCGGGGTTCCGTCACACCCCGAGCTTCAGTCATATCCCGGGGTTCCGTCACACCCTGAGCTTCAGTCATATCCCGGGGTTCCGTCACACCCCGAGCTTCAGTCATATCCCGGGGTTCCGTCACACCCCGAGCTTCCGTCATATCCCGGTCTTCCGTCATACACCGTGCTTCCGTCATACTCCGAACTTCCGTCAAATCCCGGGCTTCCGTCATACTCCGAACTTCCGTCAAATCCCGGGCTTCCGTCATACTCCGAACTTCCGTCAAATCCCGGGCTTCTATCATACCCCGAGCTTCTGACAAATCCCGGCCTTCCGTCATATCCCGGGCTTCCGTCATATCCGTAGCTTCCGTCAGATTCCGAGTTTTCGTCATATCCCGAGTTTTCGTCATATCTCGAGTTTTCGTCATATCTCGAGTTCCTGTCAAATAGCGATCTTCCGTCGTGCCCCGACCTTCCGTCAAATCCTTGAGCGTCCGTCAAATCCCTAGCTATGCTCATGTGACGATCTTCCTCGTGTTCTGAGGTGTCCACAGCAGGTTATAGTGACGCCTTACCTAATAGGCTGTTCAAAAATTTCACATATGACGAGGATCAGGTACTTCTATACTTTGTTGTGCCACGGTTTGTAACCAGGAAGCGTTTAACAGAGAAGAAAGATAGGGTCATGCCCAGTTAAAATATCCCAGAAGTGTATCAAATACAATTAACATGAACGCCTTCCGTATGCTAATATGTCATGTATTCTTGTAGTGCATTTTAATAGAAACACTGTTATAAAAACACTGTAATAACAATGTATAATAACACTGTATAATAACACTGTAATAACAGTGTATAATAACACTGATATAACACTGTATAATAACACTTTATAATAACACTGTTTGATAATTAATACGTTATAATAACACTGTAATAACACTGCATAATAACACTGTAAAATAACACTGTAATAGCGCTGTATAATAACACTGTATGGTAACACTGTATAATAACACTGAAAAACACTGTATAATAACACCGTAATAACACTGTATAATAACACTGTAATAATACTGTATGATAACACTATAATAACATGGCAGAGGACTTAACCTCATTAGAACCCCCCATGACTTAAGAAAATACAAAAAAAGATATTTTACTCTGCAAAACAAAGCGGCATGGAGATACATAAATTATACTTTGGTCAGTTCACTCTCTAATACATTAACTGAAGACTCACTCCGGGCACGCCAGAACTTTTGCCACATTCTAGGAAAAAAAAACGTCACAAGCTTTCATTCTTTACAGAGATTTAAGGGCCTTAACTTGGCAATTATAAGAAAAGTGTACATGATAGTCACTGGAAAACTCGACGGGCCAAAAAAAAAAAAAAAAATTAAAGAGAGCCGGACAGAGAGAAAAATATGTTAATGGATTGAACAAAGAGCTATAGGGAAAGAAAGATATTATTAAAAAATACTAAGAACCAAAAAAACAAAACAAAACAAAAAAATGGGAAAGCATGGTTATCAAAATCCCATCAGCTCAACGTGTAACAAACTGATGAGCGTACAATACTAGAATATATAGCCAGCCCTGATGTACAGTAAGCTTTTACGTACGATAACTCTGAACTTCACGCATGATCCCGCTCTGCCTTTGTGCAAAGTCAAGAAGTGTACCTTGCATTGCAGGTTGATATTCTCATATTAGTAAGCATTTTCCTTAACATAAGTCTTTAAGGTACAGCCGAGTTGGTTGGAGTTTTGCAGGGGCTGTGCTACCCCTGCGCTTGTTGGCTCCACCGCGTGTGTTGGCACTCAACGCAAATTTGTCCAATAGCGTTTAATTATAGGCCTCATTATTCTGGCTTTTGTCCATTCTTTTTCTTTTTGTTTTTATTTGTGAGCATGTAGCATGCTGTGCGATCTATTCCTTTCTCTCTGTTTCTCTCTCTGTCTCTCTCTCCCTCTCTCTCTCTCTCTCTGTCTCTCTCTCCCTCTCCACGTTTCACTTTCCCTAACTATATCCACCACCTTCTAGCCTCTACCAGCAGGAACTTCCATTCATAGTCTGCCGGGCTCCTGCTAACTGTGGGCCTCTTGAGCTGAGAAAGCAAGCATCCTGCACCCTTATGGCCCTCAAATCGATATCTGCGCTGTGTAACGCGAGACACCATCTGGACACAAAGATTATAAGACCAGCTCCTTCCCCGCCAGAAAATAATGATTTTTATCACCAGGCGCTGTAATTATCCCCGCACGTGCACTCGGGTGCTCGCGGCTGATTTAAGCCACAATGTCGCTCATCCACCGTGCACATCATACTCTGATATCTAATGGCCGTCAAATGCAGTGCAACAGAAAACTGAAATTTAAGAAGGAGAAGGCGTATGTGAACTGTGGTAGAAGGGGGAGGTGTGGGGGATGGACCGAAAAATGTTGGTTGATATGGTTTTTCTTTTTGTGATATCAAGTGTATATCTAATGATCTCACGTGAGGGTGAACTCAATCAAGCAGAAAATATGCTACCAATTTGCCCGTTAAAGAACGCCTATTGTGGCGGGAGAGAATGGAGCTGATGCAAAAAGCTATGCGGCTGTTGGGAAAAAAAAACAAAAACTGCAGATTTCTTTTCCGTCACGAGATTCCAGGTTCAGTATGGCGTAAACTTTGCTGGTGCTAAATCTACATTTTGTGGATAGATTGAGAAGAATTAGATCAACCCAGTTGTCTCAGACATTCCCCTTGGCATGTACTACCGTTCTGCGTAGCCAAGATCTCGTGACCCCCATGACCGCCAACCCAGATTCTCCCCTCCAAGGACACTGCATGCCAGTTAATTCAGCATCTTACACACATTCACACATCACATCAACATGAAACACATATCACCAAGTCAGCCATCAATTTACATCCATTTATTAACACTCTCTACATATATCGTAGTGACGTCACCACAGACAGTACATACACAGGACATCAGCACGTATCATCACGATAATAACAAGGCATGGCATAAATACAATGTATTATCTCTAACTAACAACTAATTCAGGGGACCGGATTGGCCTGGGCTCCTCTAGCCCTACTTAGCAAGCATACATATATCTCAATGTTGTCCCAGTGCACCGCATAAAACATTCAGCCGCTGCTGCCATGAATTCCTCATCAACCTATTTCATATAAAACTTCCCTGTGTCATTGCACTGAATAACATATTTCTACTTGAGCAAAATGCACTGAATACATATTTCCACTTTTGTGCCCATGCACTGAATAACATATTCACTTTTGTGCCTATGCACTGAATACATATTTCCATTTTTGCTAATGCACTGAAATATTCACATAGCTGCCGCTATTGTGCCTCCTCCCATTACCAGGAATTACCAGGTGCAAATGCACCTCACTAACTTGTGCAGCTATAGCTGCCTAGGCGAGGTATCTCCTGATACCGTAGACATAACATTATATATGCGAATGAAAACACAAGATGGACCTTGATGTGTGCTCATCCAGTTATGACAAGACTCAACAGAATCAGCGAAATCTTCACGTGTGACGAAAGTGACGATAATCCAACAGCACAGTATGGTTACGACACATCGTATAATCCACTGTAATTTGAATCAACAATTGTGAGGTCGGCAGGGCTAACCAGACAAGACGAAATTAGCTCCCTGCCATATCCTCTGGTTTTCTGCTCTCCTCTCAGCTTCATGAAGTTCACATGAAATTAACACCATGATGGCATCCCCCGTGCTATTAACATTACTCATTATATATATATAATATATATATATAATATAATATATATATATATATATAATATCCTTCCAGTGCCGTTAAACGTCACATAGAGCTCGCAAAGTAGTTCGCCATTTTTTCCTGTCCTCGGCGAGTCTTTCAGCCTCATAAAGGAATTTTATGCCTGTTAATTTGGCCTCTCTTAACAATGTCCTCTTCAGAGTTTCAGGCGGTCTGCCTCTTTTTCTTTGGCCTGTTGTGTTCCACTTGATAGCTTGTTTTGGGATTCTCTAATCATTTCTTCTCATCAAGTGACCAACATATGTCCATCTCCTTTTCCTGATCACCCATGAGACTGGTTGTTGTTGAGTCATCTGTCTTATCTCTGCATTGTTCTTGAATTCGTTCCACTTGATGCCGAGTATTTTCCTTAGGCATTTGTTTTCAAAAGAGTCTAATTTCTTGTCTGTTTCTTTAGTTGTTTTCCAGCTTTTTGCAATTCTAATTCTAACTTCCTTTCTAGTGTCACCATCCTGGTCTATGTAGCTGCCAAGGTATGCAAATTGATTGACTTCTTCAATATCCGTCCCTTCTATGTGTGTTTCTATTTTGATTAATGGGAATGTTCATTATTTTTGTTTATTGTTAATTTCAAGTCCTATTTTGCTACCCAGTGAAGATAGGCTATTTGTTTTTTCTTTCATGGAATTCACATTGTTACTGATAAGAGTTATGTCATCAGCAAAATCAAGATCTTCTAGTTGGGTCCCATGTACCCAGTCAAAACCTATGTTACTTGTGGAGCATTTTTTCATTATGAAGTCTACTGTAATTCCAAAAAGCAAAGGAGACAGTATACATCGTTGTTTCACACCTATTTCAATCTGGAACCATTCACTCATTCCTTCTTCTGTCTTGACTGCACAAACATATCCATTGTAGAAGTCCTTAATGATGTTGACAATTTTAGATGGTATTCCATATAGACTTAAAATTCTCCATAGTGAATCTCTGTTTATGCTATCAAATGCCTTTTTAAAGTCTATGAAGTTCAGTATTAATGGTTTCTGCTTTCATATGTAATCCTGTCGTGCCTTAGAGGCACATAGGGATATGGTGTTTGTGTCCATATTTTCCTAAGACAATATTTTGGGCGGCTGGGGCTAAATATTTCCATATCAAACAACACAGACGAGATCGAACTTTCCCCGCCATTTGCCTGCTGGCTATGCTCAGTGTGACCTTTCCCGCACGCTTTTTCCTTTATATAGGTCTTCCACTCCCGCATCACGTGAACTGCATTTCTCCGTCCAAAATCCGTACACTATTCAGGGCTTCAAAGGGCAGTTCACAATGGTCTTTCCTTGAATGCTCATGAACATGTAGAACATGAAACACATTAAAAATGAACTAAATGTCTTCGTGACATCACCGAGAGATGGCGGTATACTTCTAGCACTGTATTTAGCGTGGGTATTCTGACATCATGGCAGTTTGAGATGCAATGCAGAAGAAGAACTTCAGTAGAAATCGATTCTGTGAGAAATTAAAATGGTTAAATATTCCTTCAGTAACAACACAATGTTATATTTCGGCTCTTGTGTTTATTAGACAACAACAAACAAAACAAAACAAAAGGATGGGAGAACATAAATGTATAAAGTAGAAAAAAAAGCAGGAACAGCTTTATTACTTAACGACCACAAGGCTGTGACGTTTCGGCGTTAGCCTTAATCATACAAACATAAACAGGACGAAGAAACAGAGAGAGGAGACAAAGTATAGATTTCACATGAATCCTATGTTAAAGAAATAATAAATAAATGAAATGAATGAACACTTAGCTCAGTCTTAGAAGAACACAAGTTGAAACTTGAATGAGCGTCTCCAATACACGGTTAGAAATGACCCCATTGATACGTTCAAAATGTGCTTGTTCTGAAATGTGCAAAAATGTGCATGGTGGAGTATAGAACTGTGGTCGTTAAGTAATAAAGCTGTTCATACTTTTTTCCCTAGCTTATGCATTTTGGTATCACAGCTTACTGCAGTGCTTCGTGTATAGGTATATACTTATATACTAATTATTATGATGCGAGAACATGTACTTATATCTTATATCCTTCCCGTGCCGTTAAACGTCACATAGGGCTCGCAAAGTAGTTCGCCAATTTTTCCTGTCTTCGGCGAGTCTTTCAACCTCATCAAGGGATTTTATGCCTGTTAATTTGGCCTCTCTTAACGATGTCCTCTTCAAAGTTTCACGCGGTCTGCCTCTTTTTCTTCGGCCTGTTGTATTCCACTTGATAGCTTGTTTTGGGATTCTCTGATCATTTCTTCTCATCAAGTGACCAACATGTCCATCTCCTTTTTCTGATCACCCATGAGACTGGTTGTTGTTCAGTCATCTGTCTTATCTCTGCATTGTTCTTGAATTCGTTCCACTTGATGCCGAGTATTTTCCTTAGGCATTTGTTTTCAAAAGAGTCTAATTGAATGTGTACTACGTGTAAATAAAAAAAAACAGATCTAAAAACGTCATGGTTAATAAATAAGAATTTATCCATGGATAAGGATAAGGTAAGGTAACCTTTCCTGCACGATTAATCGACGAAAACGCTTCTTTAAAAAGATGTTAGAAAACGCTGAAGACAAATCTGCTTTCACAAAACAGTTGAGTTATTTATCCTTTCTACTTGCTCTCCCGCCCCTACTTTTATCGTATGGGGGCGGCGAAGCAGCATAATTGTATTTTAAATCCGATCTGGTGTTCACGATCAAAAGTATGAATATATAGCACAGGCTTGTCTAGTGGCCTCATGGGCCGCAAGTGTAAGCTGAAATCGAGTCGGAGGCCGCAAATGCATGCGGACAATCGAGTGGTGGGCCGCATCTAAGTCAATTAGTTTTTGCCAACTTACGTAACATTTTTTTTTAAAAGTAACATTTATGAAGTAAAGGTCAGTTGGCTGTATTTAATTAGTTTTTTTTCGGGTCTTTTTTAAAACATGTTTTTAATGTTCTCATGGAAAGAAATATTAATTTGAATCAAATACAACATTGCATTTTAATAACAACTTTGCGGGCCGCAAAAAAGATCTCGCAGGCCGCCAGTTGGACACGCCCGTTATAGCACAATATCTTCATTATTGTATTGCCCACTAACAGTCTGATGCTCCCAAGCTACATCCTTCCCTGGGTACACTGTAATCGCAGACAAAAATCGGACCCTTCTTCAGCTACCCCGAGGAGGCTACAGACAGTGGCAGCTTGTGGCAGTTCTTCTCTCACGCAACAAATAACAAGATTCGCTCCCAATAAAATACGACCGGCCACAGCCACATGTGCCACTACATTATTGCCTGTACTGAGCCCACCACCCACAGACTAACCTAGATCACTGTCCCCTCCCACCTAGAACTGTCCGGGGTCTCCTCTCGCACGACGCTAACGTTAGTGCTTTGTGCCGTTTTCACACCGTAAAGTGAACGTTAGCGCTTTAGGTCGTTTTCATCACGTAAAGTTGTGTCTTTCGTTACGCAGACTTTCGTCTTGTATTATCTCCCTGTAACTGCGAGCTGGTTGGTGTTCTTTGCAGCCGATGCTGTGGAGGTTTGAGGCACTGCACCATATCGACGTGGGGTCGGGTTATGGCAGCTATTTCTTTCCGTCCCGGACTACAGCTAAAAGACAGAGGGTGTGTGTGTGTTTTTTAAACAGACTCCACCACCATGGGGACTATGGCGATCTCTGCCCTGTTAGCCAGGCTACATCTGTTACTGGGGTACCAACGGAGAGGCGGGACAGGGTCTTGGTCAGCTATGGTTCGCTAACTTTGATACTAGCATAGCAACTATGGGCCGCTAACCCTGACGCTAGCATGTCAGCTATGGTTCGCTGATTGTCTCATCGGACAGGGTCTTCCCCACCACCACCACCCCCCCCCCCCCCCCCAGGACATTGGTCTATAATATTATTACACTACGTCATGTCACAGTTTTCTATTTCTGCTAACCTCGTGTATAGTACAGCAGCATGGAGAGGGAAGTATGGATCGACGTGGTCCCAGCAGTAGTGAAAGCTTACAGAAAAGCCTGGCATTAGGCAGTAGTGAAAGCTTTACAAAGTAGCCTGGCATTAGGCAGTAGTGAAAGCTTTACAAAGTAGCCTGGCATTAGGCAGTAGTGAAAGCTTTACAAAGAAGCCTGGCATTAGGCAGTAGTGAAAGCTTTACAAAGAAGCCTGGCATTAGGCAGTAGTGAAAGCTTTACAAAGAAGCCTGGCATTTGGCAGTAGTGAAAGCTTACAGAGAAGCCTGGCATTAGGCAGTGGCAGCGCATCTTCCCATTTTCTTGTTAAAAAAAAATCTTGAGAAATGAAGAAAGTATTGGTGGTCAGTTATCACCATCATCATTAAGAAGAAAGAGAAAGCAACAATGACTGCTCTAGACTTGGGGTTTTGCTGTTAGGACTAGGAAGAGAGCTGTTAAACAGCCTGTACCATTTCTTCTTTGCTGGCTGCTGTTTACAGGCTCGGACTGGCTGGTCGTGCAGGGCTCATCGTGGTTCGCATTCGGATACTGCTCTGCCATTTCTTGCTCATATCATACAGAATCCCGATAAAGTGAAGTTTAATCGGTATGTCCAGTAGTATCGCTACGAGAGCTATACATACCACGGCACCTCCGCTCTAGAGGCCGGCCACGTCCGAAATACACCTACACTGGTGAAATATGCCTAAACCGGCACACACCAGGGATGGACTTGATGGCTAGACATGTCATGGCACCTCCGTTCTAGAGGTCGGTTACGCCTGATATACACCCATTCTGGTGAATTTTGCCTAAACCGGCTCACACCAGGGGTGAATCTTGACGGCTATGCATGTCACAGTACCTCTGCTTTAGAGGTCGGTCACGTCCCAAACACGCCCATACTGGGATAATATGCCTAAACCGGCTTAACCCAGGGGTGGAAGTCACTAGTGGCGAGGATTCGTCCTCCTGGACAAAAGCTCCATCCTGGTCACAATGCTGAAGTCGGAGACACTGGACCAGGGCAGTCTAGATAGGCAACCACCTCTCACCCGGCGGGGATGTTTGTGTATCCTAATCACGCTGAAGTTTTTCGGTGAGAAAGTCCAACTCTGGACTGGATGGGCAACCACCTCTCACCCGGCGGTGATACACGGGTATCTCAAAACATGTCGAGGTTTTCCGGTGAGAAGGTCCAACTCTGGCCTGGGTGGGCTACCGCCTCTCACCCAGCGGGGATGCACTGATATCCTAAACACGTCGAGGTCTTCCGGTGAGAAAGTCCAACCCTAGACTAAACTAGTGCAATGAAAACCACGGTGTCACGCAATCCCGCTTCTGAGACCCACCAAGAATACAGGCTAAAAGCCCTGTGATACTCTGAACCCCTTGTGGTCCTCACGTGGACCACATAGGAGACCACGGGACCTAACGAGGACCACGGGCCTAAATTCAGTAGGATCACAGTGCGGTTTTGGTGGTAGAAGCGAACGAAGAAGAAGAAGAAGATACAGAATCCCTTACTCAGTGTGGCATGCTCACTTGCTAGTTCTTTTCTGTCTGGAAGCTGATGAAAGTAGACATCATATGTAGATGGTTTACTATTGGCATGAATACACTGCAGATATCATTGCATGTAGATATTTTACTAATGGCATGAATAGATAACACTGAATGTAGACAGCTTAATATTGAATGAATACACTGCAGGTATTATTGTATCATACATCTTACATCCATCACGTGCCGCGCTAAACGTCAAATAGCGCTTGCATGGTAGTTTGGCGAGTTTTCCAATCTCATCAAGGGATGTTATGCCCACTGAACTGGCCTCACTTAACAATGTCCTCTTTAGAGTTTCACGTGGTCGACCTCTTTTTCTTCGGCCTGTTGTGATCCACTTGATAGCTTGTTTGGGGGATTCTCTGATTGTTTCTTCTCATCACGTGACCGACATATGTCCATCTTCTTTTTTTCTGATCACCCATGAGACAGGTTGTTGTTTGCTCATCTGTCTTATCTCTGCGTTGTTCTTGATTTCATTCAACTTATACCGAGTATTTTCCTTCGGCATTTGTTTTCGAAAGTGTCTAATTTCTTGTCTATTTCTTTAGTTCTTCTTCTTCCTCTTCGTTCACTTCTACCACCAAAAACCGCACTGTGAACCTACTGAATTCACGCCTGTGGTCCTCGTTAGGACCCGTGGTCCCCTGTGTGGTCCAAAATAGACCACACGAGATCCACGAGAGGACCACAAGGGGTTCAGAGTATCACAGTGCTTTAGCCTGTATTCTTGGTGGGTCTCAGAAGCGGGATTGCGTGACACCGTGGTTTTCATTGCACCAGTTTAGTCTAGGGTTGGACTTTCTCACCGGAAGACCTCGACGTGTTTAGGATATCAGTGCATACCCGCTGGGTGAGAGGCAGTAGCCCACCCAGGCCAGAGTTGGACTTTCTCACCGGAAAACCTCGACGTGTTTTGAGATACCCGTGTATCACCGCCGGGTGAGAGGTGGTTGCCCCTCCAGTCCAGGGTTGAACTTTCTCACCGGAAAACTTCAGCGTGATTAGGATACACAAACATCCCCGCCGGGTGAGAGGTGGTTGCCTATCTAGACTGCCCTGGTCCAGTGTCTCCGACTTCAGCACTTTGCGGTCGTGGCCGCTACCCTTCCTAGTTGTGACCAGGATGGAGCTTTTGTCCAGGAGGACGAATCCTCGCCACTAGTGACTTCTACCCCTGGGTTGAGCCGGTTTAGGCATTATCCCAGTATGGGCGTGTTTGGGACGTGACCGACCTCTAGGGCAGAGGTACTGTGACATGCATAGCCTTCAAGATTCACCCCTGGTATGAGCCGGTTTAGGCAAAATTCACCAGTATGGGTGTTTATCAGGCGTTACTGACCTCTAGAGCGGAGGTGGCATGACATGTCTAGCCATCAAGTTCCATCCCTAGTGTGTGCCGGTTTAGGCATATTTCACCAGTGTAGGTGTATTTCGGACGTGGCCGGCCTCTAGAGCAGAGGTGCCATGGTATAGCTCTCGTAGCAATACTACTGGACATACCGGTTAAACTTCACTTTCCACCACCTTTTCCCATCGGCGCCGCACAGCAACCTTTATTTCTTTTCCGCATTTACTTCCTTGACCGGGAGGAGCTTCACTCCACGCGCGGCATTTGAAGAGTCTCGCCAGCAGTGTCTTAACCTCTGGGACAAGCCGGTTCATGCATTTCACCCGATATGACTGCACTCAGGACGTGGCCGACCTCCAGACCAGAGGTGCCGTGATTTGACTGTTTGCTTCGCTTTATCCTTTCTACCACCTTTTCCGCAGTGATGCTGCGCGGCAACCTCATTTGCAAATTTCTTCATTGGCCAGGAGGAGCACAGCTCCACGCACGGCAGCTGAAAATCTCGCCAACAGCGGCAGATGAGCTACCAAACGTGCCACTCATCTACCCTAAGTATCTGGTTTTCAGGCGCCAGATATTCGCCCTCGCCCCTTCTCCTGTCAGTTTAAACAGTTCTGCCACGGGAAGGCCAGGAGCTGGACTTGACTGCCAGAGGCTGTTTGTGGCGCGTTTGCAGTCCTTAGAACCATTTCTTTAGTTGTTTTCCAGCGTTCACATGCATAAATGAGGGTGGATATTACACTTGATTTGAATAATCTTAACTTGGTTTTTGTGCTTATAACTTTTGAATGCCATATGTTCTCAAGATTATGATATCATTGTATGTAGATAGTTTAATATTGACATGAATACACTGCAGATATCATTGTATGTAGATGGTTTAATATTGACATGAATACACTGCAGATATCATTGTATGTAGATAATTTAATATTGACATGAATACACTGCAGATATCATTGTATGTAGATAATTTAATATTGACATGAATACACTGCAGATATCATTGTATGTAGATAATTTAATATTGACATGAATACACTGCAGATATCATTGTATGTAGATAATTTAATATTGACATGAATACACTGCAGATATCATTGTATGTAGATGGTTTAATATTGACATGAATACACTGCAGATATCATTGTATGTAGATGGTTTAATATTGACATGAATACACTGCAGATATCATTGTATGTAGATAATTTAATATTGACATGAATACACTGCAGATATCATTGTATGTAGATAATTTAATATTGACATGAATACACTGCAGATATCATTGTATGTAGATAATTTAATATTGACATGAATACACTGTAGATAGCATTGTATGTAGATAATTTAATATTGACATGAATACACTGCAGATATCATTGTATGTAGATAATTTAATATTGACATGAATACACTGTAGATATCATTGTATGTAGATAATTTAATATTGACATGAATACACTGTAGATATCATTGTATGTAGATAATTTAATATTGACATGAATACACTGTAGATATCATTGTATGTAGATAATTTAATATTGACATGAATACACTGTAGATATCATTGTATGTAGATAATTTAATATTGACATGAATACACTGTAGATAGCATTGTATGTAGATAGTTTACTATTACCCTCCTTCTCTGTAAAACTTATGTCATGTAATATTTTAGAGCATATAGTTATCATCAGTCTTTTGTAACATGTCCCAGCATTTTTTGCAGCTGTTTAGCTACTTAGTGTTCCACTGATTCACTGCAATATATTAATAATTCTAAAATAAAATTTGTTAAAATATATAGACTATACTCTAGACCAGTGTTTCCCAGGCTTGTTCGAGCTGCCCCCCTCTTCTGCCAGGTCACATCCTTCACGCCTCTTCCCCGTACAATGACCAGTTAAACTAAGACACGCATTACACAACTAAAAACTCCAGCTAGCAAACCAGTTTATATAACAATATGAAGGAGTACATTAATAACTCACCTACTGTATTATGTTCTCAACTTTTAATGTGATGGATGAGTTCCATGTAGGGACAAGTTTGTCAGTACCAGGTTGAAAAGTGCTAAGAAGGAAGGTATTACTCCCCCCCCCCATTTACTGCTTCGTTTTTCCCTCAACGCCCCCTTTTCTTCCACCACCCCCTGGTCCTTCTCAGATGCCCACGGGGGAGGCGTTATCGCCCACTTTGGGAAACACTGTTCTAGAGGATGTTCACTGTAGTCTGATTTAGAAAATGCAATCTGTAATAATTTTTGAAAGTTATATTTTGTTTTGTGTTTCAAGACAATTCAGTCAGTCATTTGCATGCCCCTTGCGGAACTTTGCCTCCCTAATACCTCTCCTGTAGGCCTCTCGATTGTAGGCAAGATGACCTACTGCTGATGCATCCATTCGGAGTTGGAAGAGTACATAATGGGAAGAAGAAAGAGAGGAAGACCAAGGCGAAGTTGGCTGCAAGACGTCGTTGATGATCTGCGATGGATGCATCAGAGTAGGGCATCTTGCTTACAACTGAGAGGCCTACAGGAGAGCTGTTAGTGAGGCAAAATTCTGTAAGGGGCATGCAAATAACTGAACTGAACCCTTCCAAGATGGTCTTCTCTAAATTCTCATGACGTTTAATGTTTCAAGACCGTTATAATTTCATAAAATATGCCAGTTTCGTGGAATGAGCATCTGGCTGTTATATAAAAGCTGAAGACATTTTCTCCGAAATATGCCGTGTTAGTCCACAGAGAAGTTACTTTTACTTGGGCATGTACCTGTACGAACTCCCTGTAACTGCGAGCTGCTGTTGTTGTTGTTGTTGTTTGCAGCCGATGCTGTAGAGTTGTTGAGGCACAGCATCGTATCGGCTTGGGAGCGGGATACGGCGGCTACTTTTTCAGATTCAGAGTACAGCTAAAAAGCAACGCTTCCTTAGCAGACTCTACCACTATAGGGACTATGGTGATCCTTGCCCCGTTAGCCAGGCTATGACTGTTACTGGGGATACCAATGGAGAGGTGGGACAGGGTCTTGGTCAGCTATGGGTCGCTAACCCTGACGCTGGCATAGCAGCTATGAGTCGCTAACCCTGACGCTGGCATAGCAGCTATGGGTCGCTGATTACCTCATCGGGCGTATTCACCCCCCACAGAGAAGTTAAAAGACATATATAAAGTTTGTTTGTAGAAACGATATTTAACAAAAAATAAAATTATTGTAATCATGTGGTTGTTGTTGAGTAGTTTGGATTCGCACGTTTGAAGTACTGCACGTGTTAACACAGGTGAGACTGTGCACGTTTATTGTTTGATTATAAAAACTGTTCATGTAGTTCTTTTGGTGTTCTTTCTATGATTAATGTTGTTGTGTATATGTTTTTTGAGACGTAGATAGCTCAGTTAAAATCTTCTTCTTTTCTTCTTCTTCTTCTGCTTCTTTCATTCAGACATCGACGCCAATCTCTCACAAATGCAGCAGTTCGTCTCAGGTTTTCAGCATCGCGGTCGAGATTCTGGTGTGGGAGGCTAGAGATCTGACCAGCTCCTTTGCCTGAGTGGGTTGTGTAGCTGGCAGCTCTGAAGCACCTGATGTGAAGTATGCAGACACGTAGCTTTGCTGGGCCAATTTTCACGGCTCAACGCGCAAGGATCAGAACAATATCAGGCACTTTTGATATTATAAAATAAATAGATTAAAAACACAAATAAATAGAGGGCTCACCTGGGCAAGAGCGGAAAAGAAGACAAAGGACAGGCGTTTGTGGAAAACCCTTGCGGAAGCCCCATGTGCCCTGGGCACTTAAGGTTTAGAGAGGGAGAGAGAGAGAGAGAGAGAGAGAGAGAGAGAGAGAGAGAGAGAGAGAGAAACAATAAATAATAAAAAAAAAGGCTTGCAATGGCATATAGACCGGAAAATTATAAGTGCAGATAAGCAAAAGGACCTTAAAGTGTATCTTGTAATTTGAATGGCTGAAATTGCAAAGAGAAATAAAGAAATAAACAACATTATAGCAAACAGATGACTTATTAAGCACGTTTTAAGAGCAATGATAATTCACCTGAAAACCATGTTAGTGAAGGAAACAAAAATGATAGCAAAAGAGCAATGGGGGAACAATAACTCAAATATAACAACCCAATAACTCTTATATAACAACCCAATAACTCAGATATGCACAATGCGGGAAGAACTAAAAGAAGCAGCAACGACTTGGTTTGAGATATCACTACCTGCTCAAGACAGGATTGGCTGGGGAACCATTGGTGATGTCTTATGATCCATTGGGAGTACAGGGGACTGATGATGATGATGATGATGATGATGACGAACTCAGATATAACAACTAAATACTGTCTTCTACCTGTTGTGGGAAACCTCCACTGTAGATGCCCTCAGATACGCATGATAATCAAGATCTTTTCTGTTGTTAAAATAATAACCAAAATACATCCCATGAATCTTACACGTCTCCCCCACTCAAGCTTGTTACCCATGAATCTTACACGTCTCCCCCACTCACGCTTGTTACCCATGAATCTTACACGTCTCCCTCACTCACGCTTGTTACCCATGAATCTTACACGTCTCCCCCACTCAAGCTTGTTACCCATGAATCTTACACGTCTCCCCCACTCAAGCTTGTTACCCATGAATCTTACACGTCTCCCCCACTCAAGCTTGTTACCCATGAATCTTACACGTCTCCCCCACTCAAGCTTGTTACCCATGAATCTTACACGTCTCCCTCACTCACTCTTGTTACCCATGAATCTTACACGTCTCCCCCACTCACGCTTGTTAGATCTTTGTGACAATTTGGCTCATGGTTTCATGGGATAACGGGAATAAATGACAGCTGATAACAGTGACGACAGACATGACATCGGATCTGGAGTGGGACTACATTTTCCAGAAGGCACTTAAGTAGTCATTTTTGTAGCGGTCTTCACAAGGCAACACGCTGGCCAGGTTTCAAAATACAGCAACCTCATTCTGGTATGGCCTTGACGAGACAAACTATGACAGGAGTTTCTAAACTTCTTTAACGTAAGAGCCACATATGATAACCTCTAGATGTTCGAGAGCCACAAGATGTGAATGAATGTTACGAAACGCTTTTATTGTTACATGCACAATTTGTTACAAAACATATATAAGAATCGCTGTTGGCGAGATTTTTCAGTTGCCGTGCGTGGAGCGGTGCTCCTCCCGGCCAATGAAGAAAGATGCAAATGAGGTTGCCGCGCAGCATCACTGCGGAAAAGGTGGTAGAAAGGATAAAGCGAAGCAAACAGTCAAACCACGGCACCTCTGGTCGGGAGGTCGGCCACGTCCTGAGTGCAGTCATATCGGGTGAAATGCATGAACCGGCTTGTCCCAGAGGTTAAGACACTGCTGGCGAGACTCTTCAAATGCCGCGCGTGGAGTGAAGCTCCTCCCGGTTAAGGAAGTAAATGCAGAAAAGAAATAAAGGTTGCTGTGCGGTGCCGATGGGAAGGGTGGTGGAAAGGATAAAGTGAAGTTTAATCGGTATGTCCAGTAGTATCGCTACGATAGCTATACATACCACGGCGCCTCTGCTCTAGAGGCCGGCTACGTCCGAAATACACCTACACTGGTGAAATATGCCTAAACCGGCACACACCAGGGATGGAACTTGATGGCTAGACATGTCATAGTACCTCTGCTCTAGAGGTCGATCACGTCCCCAACACGCCCATACTGGGATAATATGCCTAAACCGGCTTAACCCAGGGGTGGAAGTAACTAGTGGCGAGGATTCGTCCTCCTGGACAAAAGCTCCATCCAGGTCACAACTAGGAAGGGTAGCGGCCACGACCGCAAAATGCTGAAGTCGGAGACACTGGACCAGTGCAGTCTAGATAGGCAACCACCTCTCACCCGGCGGGGATGTTTGCGTATCCTAATCACGCTGAGGTTTTCCGGTGAGAAAGTCCAACTCTGGACTGGATGGGTAACCACCTCTCACCCGGCGGTGATACACGGGTATCTCAAAACACGTCGAGGTTTTCAGGTGAGAAGGTCCAACTCTGGCCTGGGTGGGCTACCGCCTCTCACCCAGCGGGGATGCACTGATATCCTAAACTCGTCGAGGTCTTCCGGTGAGAAAGTCCAACCCTAGACTAAACTGGTGCAATGAAAACCACGGTGTCACGCAATCCCGCTTTTGAGACCCACCAAGAATACAGGCTAAAGCCCTGTGATACTCTGAACCCCTTGTGGTCCTCTCGTGGATCTTCGGGGGCCACATAGGAGACCACGGGACCTAACGAGGACCACGGGCGTAAATTCAGTAGGATCACAGTGCGGTTTTGGTGGTAGAAGCGAACGAAGAAGAAGAAGAAGAGATATTTAAGAATATTAAGAAATATATCCACATAATCAGTTGTGCTCAGTAGCTCTGGCTTGTATTGTTACTGATTTTTCAGCGCAATTCCTCTATAACTCTTGCTGATCAGAAATATTCTTTAAATTTCGACTCAAATCAAGAATGGCTTTGACTTTGACTTTTCAGATCTCAAGATTTATGAGTTTTCACTCTTTTTCCCTTGTGCCAAATAATGAAACGTACAGGTCCTCTTCAGCTGTTCTACATCTCCATACAGAATGTCGGTGATTGAGGAGTTTGGTGGCATCAGGTTCTTCCGAAGGTCCTTCAATGTACTGCAGTTCAGCAGATGGTGCTTAACGGTTTCTTCTTCTTGTCTGTTGCAGTGCATGCAGTGTGTGGTGTGTGGTCAGCGGTCACTCTGTGTAAGTGCTTAGAATGTGTAAAATAGAAAAAAAGTAGGAGCAGCTTTATTACTTAACGATTACAAAGTTGTGACGTTTCGGCATGAGCCTTAATCATACAAAAACATACAGGACGAAGAAATAGAGAGAGGAGAATTTTTTTTAAAAGAGTACTTAGCTGTAAACCTTACAATTTACAGCTAAGTACTCTTTTACAATTTTTTTTAAAAATAGTATTCATGTGAATCTATACTTTATCTCCTCTCTCTATTTCTTCGTCCTGTATGTTTTTGTATGATTAAGGCTCATGCCGAAACGTCACAACTTTGTAATCGTTAAGTAATAAAGCTGCTCCTACTTTTTCCCTAGTTTATACATTCTGGTATCACAGCTTTACTGCAGTGCTTCGTGTATAGTTGTATACTTATACACTAATTATTGTGTAAGTTCTTAATGAGGGTGATGTGTCCTGTTCTCAACCTGAAAATTGTGCTTTGGTCTCTACGACATAAGCTGTTGATGTGGTCTCCAGGGTTAGGCTTTGGCAGGTGTGTATATAAGGATCTTCCAGTTGGATTACTGGCCCAGCTGTCCATCCACTGCTGCTTGCAGTTGTTGTGTATAATGTGTTTAGCTGTTCTCATGTTGATGGGGATGTGGGGGTGTGACATGGTGGCTCCACTCTTTGCCAGTCTGTCAGCACGTTCATTTCCTTTCATATCTGTGTGCCCTAGTATCCACTATAGGGTGGTCTTGATGTTATAGGAGGCGAGTTGGTGTACTGCACTGCGCATGCCAGTTGTAAATCAAGCGTTAAAATTAGCATTAAAATTTTAATTCACATTTACTCAGACATAATAATAATGATAATTTAGAGAAGACCGTATTGGAAGGATACATAATGGGAAAAAGAAAAAGTGGAAGACCAAGACGAAAATGGCTGCAAGACATCGTTGACGATCTGGAAATGGATGCAACAGCAGCAGGCCATCTTGCTCACAACCGAGAGGCCTACAGGAGTGCTGTTTGGGAGGCAAAGTTCCGCAAGGGACATGCAAATGAATGAATGAATTACTCAGACAAACGTTCAGATTATGTTTTTCTCGAAGTGGTTTTATTTGGCAAATAATTATAGAGCTTGACATTTTTTATTTCCTTTTTGTGGTAATTCGTTGTAAAAAGGTTCCGAGCCAACATACCTCGGCGGGATGCAATTATATTCCGCACGTGGCTCGATAGCCACTGTTTGCCTACCCCTAAGATATGATTTTAATCGGATGTGGTCAGTCGGGAAATTATTATTGCGACATTTGATTAAATACAGTTTTGCTGCAAGGTAAAGTAAAAGAAAAAAAAGGGAGGATAGGGCTGATCAAATAGATGACGTGGCTTCTTGAAGTGAAGGCAGTAGGTTTTATCCTCATCTACCTGTTAAGACAAACAAAAAAGTATCACTGATAAGGTGTACAATGCACTGATGAAATTGCTTCTGAAAATGATTATTAGATGATGTATGCACGGCGAGGAACACTGGAATCCATTGGATAAACTGCTGCTGGTGGATGATGGGGAAACGGATGTCACATGCAGCTCAACTACGTGAACATGGAACTTCGTCCCAGCACTCACGAGTGAACACACACACAATTTTAATATGAAAACCTCTACAGATCACCCCCAACAATATGAACAAAATTACTTGTATTTACAACAGAACGTGCACAGCATGTTCATTCACCGGGCACTAAGAAGATCACTGACTAACATTCTGTTTCTTTCCTCGCCTTCTTTACCCATATTTTACCCATCAACAAGGGCTCTCTATTTATTTTTGTCCTGGGCTGTTTCTTGTATCCGCCTCCAGGCGTGGTCGAGCTCTTTTAATCTGTGCTTCAAGATTCTTTCGCCAGGTGTTTCTAGGTTTTCCTCCCCCCCCCTTTTTTTCCGTGGGGATTCCAGGTGAGAGCCTGTCTGGTTATGTTTGTGGCCGGCTTTCCAAATGTATGTCCTACCCATCTCCAGCGTTTTTTTTTTTCATTATCATTTCTTTCACTGTGGACAATCGTGTTTGACGATCCCCTCCAGCAGTCTTCATGTACGTCTAGTCATATCTGTCTTTCCTGTCGTTATCATGTTGCTTTGTCAGCTATTTCTCATCAGCTAGCTCTTACTGCAACTGGCTCTTCCGACACCCTCATATTTAGACATTCTGGCTGTCCAAGGTTTTCTGACTATTTTGCAAAGAACTTTGATATCTGTTGCCTCTAGTGATCTGCCCACGGCTCATGGAACAGGGCAGGTGGGGGGGATAATAGCCAGAATAGAAAGTAATAGAATAGGAATGGCCAAAGTGCACTTTCATCAGAATAAGAAAGGTTTATACGTGGAAACATATAAGGCAGCACATAAAGCCGGGAGTTGCTACATGCTTTATAGGCTCCATACTTCTGTGTAGTGTAGAAGCTTGGGCATTGAGTAAGAAAAAACAGAGAAACAAATTAAGTATATCGAAATGTGAACATACAAAAGAAGGGACGAATCCCACTTCTAAAGACTACACAATACGGACTATATATATATATTAGGCTACAACCATCAACGCAGAAGAAGAAGAAGAAGAAGAAGAAAAGTACTAAATACTAAATCAGTCGATATGAAAAAGATATAAGAAAAAACACCCTCATGAATCAGACAAGCAAAACATTTTGGCCATATTACAAAAAAGGCATAACCAATAATGACTGAATGAAAAGTTGAAGGGAGAGAGAGAGAGAGAGAGAGAGAGAGAGAGAGAGAGGACGACGATACAGATTTGTGGACAACATTAAGAATGGACAGAATTCAAATTGCCCTGTGCACTGTGAAAGCATGAGATAGAACAAGTTCCAGATCCGTTGCAGCCAACCTTCTTTTGGGGAGATGATGATGAAATGGCTCAATATAACCTATTCTTAATTACCATGATAGTTTTCCTTAATGATGTTACTAACATTCAGTATGTATTTTAATTTATAAATGTATTTATTATAAGATGTTCAATTTATACTGCGGCCATTGTTTTTAAGTTTCTACACTTAGTGAATTCTTTCGTACACTTCCTTTCATATCTTATATGCAGGCCTTATCTAGAAATTCTTCTAGTTATTTGCTTTGTTGGCAAAGTTTGCTGTATTATCAGTTGGTTGTTTACATTGTAGCCTCTGGTTTGGTTCGTTGTCTGTCTATGGTTGTATTCATGTTGTCAGCGCACAGAGACGAGTGTTATTCGTTGTCTGTCTATGATTGTTCTCATACTGACAGCGCGCAGGACACACATCTGTTTAACTCGGTTCATTTGTTTTGGCCTGACTCAATCTGAACTAGGTAGCGGTCAGCGACCCACGGCTGACTGCTTGAGCCAGAGTTGGTAAACCATAGCCAATCAAGATCCGCCTGTATCCGAAAAAAGAAAAGTACTTTGACCAAATGAATAGACAACACGAACCCAGTGCTACGAATACACCAAGCCTAAGTCTAATGTGTCGGGACGACAAGTCGTATAACGGCAACCAACACAGTTTTGAGACGAATTTCTAAAACTCTTTAAATTACTCTTTTGTTATTTTATTTCAAATTAGTACTCACAATTCCAAAATGTTAAAAGTTTTAAAGAAATATTTCACTGTATTTCCCACAGCTGCGTATAAGCAATACGAAAAGTAACTCTGCGCTTTCAGATAACCTCGGTTCGAGTTCATGATGCGTTTTCTGTCTTTGTTCATTTTCTTTCAGCATGTCATGCTGCTGATCAACAATATCTTTTAGGGAATTCTAATTCTATTTTTGAGTTTCAGCGACAGTTTCTGGGCAAAATCTTCACACAGCAATCTCCTCCTTGTTTCTTTGGGCAAACCTGTAAAGGTTTAACACAACCAAGGGAGACAGGGTATATTATATCGCTAAGTATGAACATGTAATTATAACTTCGTGCATTAATTTTAAGCGAAACACGCTCAATTCATTTCCAAAAACGGGACCCATCAGTTATATCTGAGGAGGGCTTCCGCGGATTTAGCTAAGGAATGTTAGTTTGAATTAAAATAAGGGCCTGTTTTATCTGGTCTGAACCAGGCATTCCGTAAGATGAGCGAGCCACCTCAGGCTGTCGTTTACGTTGGTTTATGGCCGCTCCAACTCAAACACCCGAGGGCTTTTCAAAGTGACAACAGCGACAATCCCGGTCCCGCCAGACGGGCGCCAGGCGACCTCACGGGCCCCACAGTAAAGAAGCCACCAGTGCATTCATCCCGCCGGTCTGTCTTTTGTTCCCAGGTGGGGACGACAACAGGTGACACTTTTGGAGTGAATGAATTCGCCTTTTCGGCTGTAAAAATAAAAGTCCTTACCTGTATTGGGCCGCGGAGACTCTAGCCGTTGAATCTATCAGAGGAGAGTAACAACTTCAAGCAAGACTATACTTGAAAGAAATACTGAGAATAAGCAGGAAATGCAGTGAGAGAGAGAGAGAGAGAGAGAGAGAGAGAGAGAGAGAGAGAAAAGGACAGATACAATACACCAGAATGTATTCAGGATAGTGAGTGCTACAATACTGATACTAATGGAACAATTTTTTATAAATAGGAAACTACGAGGTTTTGGTACGGTAAAGTAAGATAACAAATATTGTAGGATTAAACCTCGAAAAAATCGTAGACAAAGCACTTTAGTGAGACGTGAGAGAAAGAAAAATCACAAGAGAATTACCTGGGATTCGAACACGGACTCCGGTAGGACGAGCAGCCGTCTAGCCACGAGAGAACAGCGTACTATCGACTAGGGGTGCTAGTTGGCTAAGTCGATAGTACGCTGTTCTCTCGTGGCTAGACGGCTGCTCGTCCTACCGGAGTCCGTGTTCGAATCCCAGGTAATTCTCTTGTGATTTTTCTTTCTCTCACGTCTCACTAAAGTGCTTTGTCTACGATTTTTTCAAGGTTTAATCCTGCAATATTTGTTATCTTACTTTGCTGATACTAATGGAGTACAGGGCAACAGATTCGTTGGGTTCAAATTTACGAACAGTTCAGAGGAAGAAGACAAGAAACAGAAACACATTAGTAAATACTAAGATGGACGCATGGAAATGAAAAACAAAGAGTAAAAATTCAAAATTTCGCCATTATGTCTTTGTCAAGAACAGCAAAAAATTACAAGCGATATGAGGAAAAAAAAAGAAGAAAGAAACTTATCCCTCAGAATCATTCAGTAAGAAAAGACTAGCACAAAAATGCGCATATCAACAGGATTAAAGAAATTGATTACGCAACAAAATATGGTCCGAGAAATATCATTTTTTTAAAAAAAGTCATAAATTCAACTATTTCATTCATTTTCTTTCATTCCGACAATCATGAATGTAGAATTATAGCAAATCACCGCCCTGCCTCATATGCATCAAGTTCTTCCCCAGATTTGTGTTCTTTTTTTTTTCTAATCTCCCTGGAAAAGTGTTTTTGTTCTTATTTCTATGCGGTTATCTGCCCTTGTTCTTTTGTAATGACGAGGAGGCAAGTGCATCAGTTTGGATAAGAACTAGGTTACGGTGTCTTAATTGAGGAGTGAATACTCCCAACAAACTCCATTGCTACGGAGACCACAGCAAAAAGTCCTTCTCTGTTAAACAGGGCCAAGTGCACGTCAGTTCCTTACACGGAGCACGTGGCAGGCCCTACGAGAGCCTGGGGAGGGAAGGGGAGATAGGAGACAGTTGGGGTTATACCTCTGGGGCCGGAGTTGTCAAAGGAGGTTCAGCAGCCCTATTTCCCCGCTTTTTTTCTTACTAGAAACTATATTCGGGACAAGGCTGTACCAGGTCGCCTGCAGTTTGGATAAGGGCTCCAGTAATAAGTGACTCCGTGACTCGATGCGGCTTTCCAAGGCCTTGGCAGTGAGTTAAAGAGTTAGCAAAATTCTCCTTCAGTGGCCTGGGGAAAAGAGGTGCCACTAACTAACACGTCGGAGGAGGAGGAGGAGGAAGCAAGGAAGGCATAGAAACACCTGGCGAAGAATTCTTGAAACAGAGATCAAAAAGATCGACTACACCTGGAGACAGATAGAAGAAACAGCCCAGGATAGAAATAAATAGAGAGCCCTTGTTGATGGCCTAAGGCCAAGAAAGGCGTGAAAGGAAGGAGCTAAGCACGGCTATATTTTTTTTTTGTTTACTTCTTCCCTCAAAAGAAAGCTTTTGTGGCACAAATACAGCGCGGCAAGTTGGGCATATGCTGATGTGCTACATGTGGTTTACAAGCTAAACTGAGAAACCTAGAATCTTCTTGTGTGTGCCACATGAAATGAAATCGATGGCCGCAAATTGTAATCAAGAAGATTTTACTATCATCAAACAAAAGAAAATAGTGTATAGAACAAAAACAAATTACTTTATGGCTGATTCCCAACTGAATGTGAACAAAATAGCTCTCCGCGGCGAAAGTAGGTCCTAGAGACTCTTGGAGATCTCCAACACTCTCCGACCAGTGTCGCGTTTCGAGCCCTCAAGTGAAAAACTGTTCCTGGTCTCAAAGTTTAGACTGACTTAACAATCGCATCGTGTGCGTGGTGGTGTATGCGCGCATGTGTGTGCGCGTGGTGGAGTATGCGTGTATGTGTGCGAATGTTGCGATGTATCGTGACAGTGGCTGTAGTGGGGCATATGTTTATATGTTAGATATGTCTTAGATGAAAGGTGAGATGTCCGGATACAAAAAAAAATAGGAACTGAAATGCAGAGTGGCTGCACTACAGAAGAAATAACATCACCCTGTGTCCGTCCATATGTATGTATATGACGTTGAGACACAGATAATGGAGATCCCAAAAGATCCTCTTGCAGACCGTATTTCTTGTTTCGTCAATTGTTGTGTGATATAAATGATAATAATTAGCTGGAGTTTATTTTACGGTGACATTTAAAGATATTTTTACGGTTTGTACCACGCCATAGCGTTTCTAAGTGGACAAATATGAAGTATGACATTACTTAAACTGCTAAGAGAGGATAAAAGTGGCTTTCCGTAGAAGGTCCTTAAGGTCAACGACTGAAATCTGGGGGGGGGGGGGGGGGGGGGAAGTAAAGCTTCATACGACTTCAGAGTTTTACAGTTATCAGAAACACACATACACGGATATAACGAGTTCTATTATGATATTTAAAAGAAAAAAAATTCGATAATGCTTGATTAAAAAAAAAAAACACTCAGAAACTTGACTGTTTGTCTTAGGTTTTTGTTGCTGCTTACTTGGCTGATGGTAACTTGACTGTCTTAGGTTTCTGTTGCTGCTTACTTGGCTGATGGTAACTTGACTGTTTGTCTTAGGTTTCTGTTGCTGCTTACTTGGCTGATGGTAACTTGACTGCCCCTGTATCTCCAAATTATGTTCATTTGCACCCGAAAAAGTGGTGAAGATAATGAAACCTTTTGAGTATTGAAGTCGGATGAGAAGTGGTTGCTTTGTTGTTTTTGTCGGCAGATTTATTACCAGGTTCCATTTAATGTAGACAACATCGAACTCACCTGGTTAGACGGACTAAAGTAAAGAAACAACCTGGTTAGACAGACTAAAGTAAAGAAACAACCTGATTAGACAGACTAAAGTAAAGAAACAACCTGGTTAGACAGACTGAAGTAAAGAAACAACCTGGCTAGACGGACTAAAGTAAAGAAACAACCTGGTTAGACAGACTAAAGTAAAGAAACAACCTGGCTAGAAGGACTAAAGTAAAGAAACAACCTGGCTAGACAAATTAAAGAAACAACCTGGCTAGACAGACTAGATTAAAGAAACAACCTGGGTAGACAGACTAAATTAAAGAAACAACCTGGCAAAAAAACAATCTGATTAGCATGGAGGTAATGATGGCAGATAAATTTGTTGTTAACAAAGTTAACATTTCGTAAAATATGAGTGGAAGATTTGGGCAAGAAAAAAGTTGCTTGCCGGTTTGTATCACAGACGTTGTCTGATGACCAAAAACATCAGCGTGTTGAGTAAGCAAAAAAATTTAAGAAATTTTTATTTCTGTGACACGTTTTGATGACGTCTTTTGCTTACTCTTCTTGCGAACGAAGAAGAGTAAGCAAAAGACGTCATCAAAACGTGTCACAGAAATAAAAATTTCTTAAATTTGATTGTTGCAGAGGATGAAACATGGATTTTCCGCTATGATCCCACAACTAAACGCCAAAGTGCTCAGTGCAAATCGTCATCATCGCCAAAAGGCAAAAAAATTTCATCTTCAAAAGTAGAAAGTGAAGACAATGTTGGTGCGCTTCTACGATAGCAAAGGAATTATTCACAAAGAATTTATTCCAGACGAACAGACAAAGTTTATTTAAGTATTTTGAAACGCCTGTTGAAAAGGATTCTCCGAGTCCGATCTGAGTATTCAGCATGTGGCAATTTTTTCCTTCTTCATGATAATGCACCGGCTCACCAGGCGGTAGTTGTACAAGAGATTTTGGCCCAAAAACAAGAGTATGTTCTCAACCATCCACCTTATTCCCCAGATATATCAACCTGTGATTATTTTCTATTCCCAAAATTAAAGTTACCATTGAAAGGACGCTTCTGTGACGATACTGATGACCTCCAAATGGCCGTAACTCCGAGTTTAAGGGCCATACCTACAGAAGAACTGCAGAGGTAGTTCCAGTGTTTGTTAGATCGTGCCACTCGCTGTATCAATGCACAAGGGGCTTACTTTGAATAAAATACAGGTTATATCTTCAACTGTTGTTTATTTTATATTTTATGGAGTTAGTCTCATTACATAATTGTCGAACCTTGTATTTCATTTCAGAATTATCTGAGCCCCGAGATGTCTACAATCTCCATGCATGCAAATTTCAGGATTCCCAAGCTCTGCAGACATACACGCCATCTTCAATTTCGTTAACCACGTTAATTTTCATCTACTGAGACCATTAAAAGATGAGATTTTAATGGCTTAACAAATTTTGTTATGCCCTATAGTAAAAAAAAAAAAAAGCATAAATCCATATGCGGAGTTGTCACGTGCTAGAAGCACCTCTTTCAACTTAATAATCATAGATAAGAGCGCAGTATGTAAGAACTTAATGTGATTCTCTCTCATATAAATAGAAGGAATCTCCAGTGCCAAAGAACATACACACAGGGCTACTTATAGCAAAAGATTTCCTACGTCAGTCCTTTGCTTAACTCTCAGCTCTATGTCTTATAAGTTTGTTTGGGTCATCCCACATATAGAAGGAGTATTTAGAAAAATTCTTCTTTTTTCCATTTAACTAAGAAGAATGTAAAGTATGTTACCATTCAAAATTATTTGTGCAGGATATTTCTGCCACTTATTGAACAGAAAATTGGTCATATTTTAACCGAGGAAAGATCTGGCGATGAATCTGCATTATTAGTAGGACAAGGCAAAATCCCAGTGTCCATGCCATTAAGGCAAATTGGGGATGCGGGGTTAGGCTCGTATTTTCAAGACCATCAGCACATGAAGGTGGTCAATATCACGCTTGGCCCTATTTACCTTCCCAGATTTCTCTGCTACCCGTTTTTAGAGGCTGGCTGGAGGCCCAGGGTCTTTTTGGTGTGGGAGTACCAGAAGAAAAAAAACCTCATTACCGGGACTTGAACCCGGCACTACCACATTAGTAGGCGGAGTGTTAGTAGGAAAAGCAATACGAAATTCTCTGAACACAGTGACTCCTAACCATCTTAGATCCACTGACCACTTTTTCGACTACATATCATATCTACATACACTATCTTTTTTATATGTAATATTTTAGTGCCATAAACCTTCAGTTGTTTTTATACAACAGCCAGCACTTCAAGTCAAATCATTAAAGCAACATTGGACCACGTGATAATGTTTTGCGGACAACGGGTTGCTCTGACATGGTTAAAGTAACGGATTTTAAGACTACAAGGAAAACATAAGAAACGCGGCCAAAACATCAAGTGTTTGTTAAATTTGAATGTGACAAAAGCTTATGGCGAGGCGAGAGATTCATCTAACTAAAGATGTTGTGACAACGCATATTTTCGACCGTAGACGTGAGATTATGGTTATGAGATGAGAGGAAGAAGAAGGCTAGTTGAGTCAGGGCGATGAGATAAGATTACATAGGAACACGGGATGAATGAAGTTACTAACTAAAAATAGTAAAATAGGGACAGAAAACGGTGAGATATTACAGGCGTGATAAGCAAGATATGACATGAATGGGATAATAAATATTTGAGGAAAGATGTGTAGTGAGACAAGTTATGTTCAGGGGAAGGATATGTGACCAAGAAAAGAAAGGACAAAAAATGTATAGTGAGGTAAAGTAGGAGTAGAATAAATGAATGGAATATGAAATGACTGGGGAAAGATGCGAGGTAAGTAAAAAAAGTAAAGATAGTCCCATAGCAAATGCCGTAGGGGATGAAGCGTTAGAGACCTCATTATGCTGGGTCATCAGCGTATGAGGTAGGGTGACCAGTTCCTTTCCTCGCTGCCTTTACTTCCCAGATTTTCTCTGGTACCCATTTTACGAGGCTGGGTCGACCTCGGGGCCGTATTGGTCGGAAAAAAAATCCCGCTCAGCTGGGGATTCGAACCCTCGACCATTTGGTTGCTAGACGAGTGCTCTAACCACTACGCTAGCCGGCCCCGCTGCGAGGTAAGACAGAAACAAATACAGTAAATGGGAATATAGTTAGAAAAGAAATGACTGAGGAAAGATGCGAGGTAAGACAGAAACAAATACAGTAAGTGGGAATATAGTTAGAAAAGAAATGACTGGGGAAAGATGCGCGGTAAGACAGAAAAAGATAAGTGGGAACATCGCTAGACAAGAAATGATCGGAGAAAAGAATGAGAACATTACAAAATGATCGCGAAAAGATACGTTGTTATAAAGATAGATTGAGGTATATAGTTCAGTTGTTACAATAAATGATAGAAAATGTGAGAAAAGCAGACAGGAACAAGATTGACAGAAAGTAAGATGAGCACATATAAATGGAGAATATACAATAATGCATCATTTCAACAAAGGCCTTTTCCAAGGATCACAAAAGAAAACAACACCAACAGATAAATACAGGAAAAATGGATGAAAAACGAAACACTTAGCTCTTTTGTATCCTTCTTATGAGAAAGAAACGCTAGAAAATATATTTGATGAGACAAGATATTGGGAAGATTTGAGGTACAACGTTACGGTGAGCGGACAAATCGAGCTGGCAATGGAGTTGTTATAATCGTCATCACCATCACCTGCCATCTCCCCACGGAAGATTAAGTGTAATGAATCTCCACGCTACTCTGTTTCTTGTCTTCGTAGAGCATTCGACCAAGCGTGTCCCTGTCCATCTCTTGATGTTGTCCACCCATCTATGTCGTTGTCGTCCTCTTACCCTCAGGAAGGGTCTTCAGTATAGTATTATGGCTCTTGACGTACCCAAAGTATCTTAGTTGTTTTTTATGATTTTCAGTATTTTTCTTTTCATTTCTAGCTGGTTTAGCAAGTCTTTGTTTGTCTTCGTTTCTGCCCGCGGGATACGCTCTATTCTTCTATGTACCCACGTTTCAAAGGACTCAGTTTTCTTTTCTGTTGACTTATACAGGGTCCAGACTTATATATGGTCTAGACAATATGGTGAAAAAGAGAGAGAAAGCAACAAAAACAGGAGACAGCAAAACTTTATATAACATACAAAAGAGGCTAACAGGTACTATTACATCTAAAGAAAGACCAATCCTTAGCAAAACTGGAACCCTATTAACATTAAGTAAAGACCAAAAGCAAAGATGGGCTGAGCACTTCCAAGAAATACTTAATGGACCACACCTAAAAGTATTGTTAAACCTTGAAACCGACTTACCAGCCCCACAACTAAATGTCAACCTAGATGAAATTAAATTGCATGAAATTGAAACAGCAGTGAATTTAATGGCTAACAACAAAGCTGCAAGTGAAGATGAAATAACAATCGAAATGCTAAAAGCTATCAGTAGTGACAACATGAGACAACTACAGAGACTGTTTAACAAGATTTGGAAAGAAGAAAAGGTCCATTCTAAATAGAAAAAAGGAATCATTAAAATACAAAAAAAAGGCAACCTTAGTGACTGTAACAATTGAAGAGGAGTAACCTTATATCAGTTGTGTCAAAAGTATTTTGCAAGGTCATTTTGAATAAACTTAAAGATACAGTGGATACTGCAATGAGAGAAGAACAAGCAGGATTTCGAAAAGGGAGAAGCTGTCTCGATCAGATCTTTACTCTCAGAATAATACTTGAAGAACATATTGAAAAGCAGAAACCATTAATACTGAACTTCATAGACTTTGAAAAGGCATTTGATAGCATACACAGAGATTCATTATAGAGAATTTTATGTCTATATGGAATACCATCTAAAACTGTCAACATCATTAAGGACTTCTACAATGGATAAGTTTGTGCAGTCAAGACAGAAGAAGGGATGAGTGAATGATTCCAGATCGAAACAGGTGTGAAACAACGATGTTTACTGTCTCCTTTACCTTTTTTGAATTACAATAGACTTCGTAATGAAAAAATGCTGCACAGGTAACACAGGTATTGACTGAGTACATGGGACTCAACTAGAAGACCTTGATTTTGCTGATGACATAATTCTTATTAGTAACAATGTGAATTCCAATCAAGAAAAAACAGATAGCCTGTCTTCACTGGGTAGCAAAATAGGACTTGAAATTAACAAGGACAAAACAAAAATAATGAAAATTCCCCTTAATCAGAATGGAAAAATACACGTAGAAGGGACAGATTTTGAAGAAGTCAATCAATTTGCAGACCTTGGCAACTACATAGACCAGGATGGTGACACTAGAAAGGAATTTAGAATCAGAATTGCAAAAGCAGCATCGATCTTCAAGAATCTCGAGAACATATGGCATTCAAAAGTTATAAGCACAAAAACCAAGTTAAGATTATTCAACTGAAATGTAATATCCACCCCCATTTATGCATGCGAAAGCTGGAAAACAACTAAAGAAATAGAAAAGAAATTAGATTCTTTTGAAAAAAATGCCTAAGGAAAATACTCGGCATCAAGTACAACGAATTCAAGATCAATGCAAAGATAAGACAGATGACTGAACAACAACCAGTCTCATGGGTGATTAGGAGAAGAAGACGGACATATGTTGGTCACTTGATGAGAAGAAATGATTAGAGAATCCCAAAACAAGCTATCAAGTGGAACACAACAAGCCAAAGAAAAAGAGGCAGACCACGTGAAATTCTGAAGAGGACATTGTTAAGAGAGGCCAAACTAACAGGCATAAAATTCCTTGATGAGGTTGAAAGACTCGCCGAAGACAGGAAAAATTGGTGAACTACTTTGCAAGCCCTATGTGACGTTTAACGGCATGGGAAGGATATAAGATATAAGAAGACTTATACAGGGTGCCAGACATATAGGGTCCAGACATACAGGGTCCAGACATACAGAGTCTAGACTTATACAGGGTCCAGACATACAGGGACCAGACATACAGGGTCCAGACATATAGGGTCCAGACACACAGGGTCCAGACATACAGGGTCCAGACACACAGGGTGCCAGACATACAGGGTGCCAGACATACAGGGTGCCAGACATACAAGGTGCCAGACACACAGGGTCTAGACATACAGGGTCCAAACATACAAGGTGCCAGACACACAGGGTCCAGACATACAGGGTGCCAGACATACAGGGTCCAGACATACAAGGTGCCAGACATACAGGGTCTAGACATACAGGGTCTAGACATACAGGGTGCCAGACATACAGGGTGCCAGACATACAGGTTGCCAGACATACAGGGTCTAGACATACATAGTGCCAGACACACAGGGTCCAGACATACAGGGTGCCAGACATACAGGGTGCCAGACACACAGGGTCCAGACATACAGGGTGCCAGACATACAGGGTCCAGACATACAGGGTCCAGACATACAGGGTCCAGACCTACATGGTGCCAGACACACAGTGTCCAGATATACAGGGTGCCAGACATACAGGGTGCCAGACACACAGGGTCCAGACATACAGGATCTAGACTTATACAGGGTCCAGACTTATACAGGGTGCCAGACACACACGGTCCAGACATACAGGGTGCCAGACACACACGGTCCAGACATACAGGGTGCCAGACACACAGGGTCCAGACATACAGGATCTAGACTTATACAGGGTCCAGACTTATACAGGGTCCAGACTTATACAGGGTGCCAGACACACACGGTCCAGACATACAGGATCTAGACTTATACAGGGTCTAGACTTATACAGGGTCTAGACCCATACAGGATCTAGACTTACACAGGGTCCAGATTTATACAGCATCTAGACTTACACAGGGTCCAGACTTATACAGGATCCAGACCTATACAGGGTCCAGATTTATACAGCGTCCAGACTTATACAGCATCTAGACCTACACAGGGTTCAGACATTATACACCATAATAGAATTTCACAATAAGTAGTCTCGATTGCTGTAATACTTGTTTTGACGTAAGGATCTTCTTCATTCTGCTGAAGGGTTTTTTTTTTTTTTTTAGCCATTCCTATTGTTCTACTATTTTCCGTTTCACATTTTCCATCCTCTGTTATCATGTGCCCCAAATACCTGAAACGTTTCACTTGTTTATATTTATGGCTGGTTTTATTTATTCTCAGCTGGTTACCATAACATTTGTCTATCTGATATTTATTTCTTGTCCGTGCTTTTGACTTTTGTCGTTTATTCGCGTCACTATGCTCTGTAGGTCCTTCTTGGTTCTCTGCATCAGCGCGGTGTCATCTGTATATCTTAAGTCATTGATTGCTATTCCATTAATGTTTAATTCTGGCGTCTCACTAAGTTCTTTGAATACCTTCTCTGTATAAAGGTTACACAGACATGAAGGAAGAACACACCCTTGTCTGACCCCTCTCTTTATACGGGGCTGTACTGTATCAAAAGCCGTCCGAAGCCTTTTGAACTCAGACCAGTCCTTGACATCTCTGGCTGGAATGTCTACTTGACATTACGCCGAGATGCTTGTAGATAAGATTATTCAAATGGAGAAGGCACCTGATTTGTCATTTGGTGGACTTTGAATAAAATGCGCTGGCTCACCGTTAGAACTCTTTGAATAAACTACGCTGACTCACCATTAGAACTCTTTGAATAAACTACGCTGACTCACTACTAGAACTCTTTGAATAAACTACGCTATCTCACCATTAGAACTCTTTGAATAAACTACGCTGACTCACCATTAGAACTCTTTGAATAAACTACGCTGACTCACCATTAGAACTCTTTGAATAAACTACGCTATCTCACCATTAGAACTCTTTGAATAAACTACGCTGGCTCACTATTAGAAATCTTTGAATAAACTACGCTGGCTCACTATTAGAAATCTTTGAATAAACTACGCTGACTCACTATTAGAAATCTTTGAATAAACTACGCTGACTCACTATTAGAAATCTTTGAATAAACTACGCTGACTCACTATTAGAACTCTTTGAATAAACTACGCTGACTCACTATTAGAAACCTTTGAATAAACTACGCTGACTCACTATTAGAAATCTTTGAATAAACTACGCTGACTCACTATTAGAACTCCTGGTCATTTCCATCGGCTGGGAGACTATAAAGAAAGTTAGTCACATAATTGTGAGATATATATGTTACATAAGATCTCTCTCAGCTAGTTTACCCTCTCTCAGAGTTCCATTCAATATGTTATTTGTTTTCGTTCCAGTCATCATATAAAAGAAAAGGATTACCTTTTTACATTGAATGTCAAATAATATCCCCGGGCGCCCAGCGGGCCGTACGGGTAATAAACGTAATGTGATTTTCTAGCTATGGACATGGGGGTTGTTAAATATCTCCAATTGTTTGTGAGAGAGTGAATGAAATAAAATTACGGTGGATATACAGTCTCTGATTACAAACAAGTTTCGATTCTAAGTCTGCTCATACGTGGAATTTTTTGTTTAGGTAAGTCGAAACAGTTAGGTACGGTTCGTATCTAGCGTCAGTTTACAGTGTACCTTTCTGTGCTTAAAAAACAACCAATGGACAGTCGGTGAAGTAAAGGCAACGTGAGAACAATTAGAAAGCGGATTATACAAACCGGTATCAAGTAAGCAATACTTACTACTATTATAAAGAACGGGGTGATACGTGATGTGGCACGACAAGACAAGGAGAAGGTAACATATTCAGAGTATAACCCGAGAAAAGTCAGTATTCACAATGAGTGGGATGACAAGACAAGGAGAAGGTAACATGGTTAGAGTATAACCAGATTAATGTCACTACTCACAATGAGTGGGATGACAGGACATGAGTGTGGAAACTTCATATGTACTGAGGGGAAAGATGATCGGGAAGATAATGTGTGAAAGGGGACAAGACGAACACGGTGAGATTTTAGCTCTAGCAACCTGCTTCTCTTTCTTATATAGCATCGTAACCCCCCCCCCCCACAACCCCCATATATTCCCACGTACCTGTTCACTATGTCCCCTTCATGTGCTTTTTGGCCCTGTTTCCAAATAACCCGCTTCTTCACTTCACAGAATTAAGTTTTTTGGTCTTCTTCGAACTTCCCGAGGAATAGATAGTCAAACGTCGACTCGACTTTTTGTCTGTGACAGGAAAGTCGCCAGGTTTTGTCTGTACGCAGGTTCTAAGGACTGTTATTGCCGGAGGTGGGGTGAAGGATACACTCTCCACTCCAATGGCGTGCGTCTCAAATAGCCTCTGACAATCAACTTCAGCTCCTGGCCTTATCGTGGCAGAACTGCTTGAATTGATAGGAGAAGGGGCGAAGGCGAATATCTGGCGCCTGAAAACCAGACGCTTCGGGTAGATGAGAGTCATGTTTGGTAGCTCATCTACCGCTGCTTGGGAGATTCTTCGTCTGCCGTGCGTGGAGTGAGGCTCCTCCTGGCCAGTGAAGAAAGGTGGAATGGGGTTGCCGCGCGGCACCACTGTGGAAAAGGCGAAAGAAAGGACTAAACGAAGTAAACAGTAGTCAAATCACGGCACCTCTTGTCTGGAGGTCGGCCACGTCCTATGTGCACTCATATCGGGCGAAATGCCTGAACCGGCTTAACTCAGAGGTTAAGACACTGCTGGCAAGATTCTTCGGATGCTGCGCGTGGGGTGAAACTCCTCCCTGCCAATGAAGAAAATGCGGAAAAGTAATTAGGGTTGCTGTGTGGCGGCGATGTGAAAAGGTGATGAAAAGAATAAGTAAAGTTTAATCGGCATGTCCAGTAGTATCGTGGCGAGAGCTACTCATACCACGGCACCTCTGCTCTAGAGGCCGGCCACGTCCGAGGTACACTCATACTGGTGAAATATGCCTAAACCGGCTTACACCAGGGGTGAAACTTGATGGCCACGCATGTCACAGTACCTCCGCTCTAGAGGTCGGTGACGTCCTAAACACGCCCATACTAGGATAATATGCCTAAACCGACTCAACCCAGGGGTGGAAGTCACTAGTGGCGAGGATTTGTCCTCCTCGACAAAAGCTCGGTCCTGGTCACAACTAGGAAGGGTAGCGGCCATGACCACAAAATGCTGAAGTCGGAGACACTGGACCAGTGCAGTCTAGATAGGCAACCACCTCTCATCCGACGGGGATGTATGCGTATCCTAATCACTCTGAGATATTCCGGTGAGAAAGTCCAACGCTGGACTGAATGGGCAACACCTCTCACCCGGCGGTGATACACGGGTATCTCAAAACACGTCGAGGTTTTCCGGTGAGAAAGTCCAACTCTAGACTAAACTGGTGCAACGAAAACCACGGTGTCACGCAATCCTGAGACGCACCAAGAATACAGGCTCAAGCCGTGCGATACTCTGAAGCTCTTGTGGTCCTCTCGGTGATCTCGTGTGGTCCTTTCGGGGACCATATGGTGGACCACGGGACCTATCGAGGACCACAGGCGTAAATTCAGTAGGACCATGGGGCGGTCTTGGTGGTAGAAGCGAACGAAGAAGATGCAGGAGGAGCCTGTAGGCATTTAGACTGGGCATGTGTGCGTGAGAGAAAGGCAACACTCATGGCAGAAAACGTTCCGTTGTACAGAGCAAAGCAACAACACAACTCCTCAGATCATCAGAAAAGCCCCCCCCCCCCCCCCCGTCCTTCTCCCTCTTGAAAGCGTTTCGGTACCTTAAACTTCGACGCTCTAAAAATAAATGAAATGGAAGCCACCTACTCCAGCTATTGTTGCGGTTGCTTCTGTATGCGTGAGCACTGGAAGCGTGAGCACTGGAAGTGTGAGCACTGGAAGCATGAGCACTGGAAGCGTGAGCACTGAAAGCGTGAGCACTGGAAGAGTGAGTACTGGAAGCGTGGGCAAGAACAGGGGATTAGTTGACAAGATGGGGCCCATTCAGACACCAACATCAACATATAACAGCAGGCTCAGTTGACAAGATGGGGCCCATTCAGACACCAACATCAACATATAACAACAGGATTAATTGACAAGATGGGGCCCATTCAGACACCAACATCAACATATAACAGCAGGATTAGTTGACAAGATAAGGCCCATTCAGACACCAACATCAACATATAACACCAGGATTAGAATGACAAGATAGGGCCCATTCAGACACCAACATCAACATATAACACCAGGATTAGAATGACAAGATGGGCCCATTCAGACACCAACATCAACATATAACAGCAGGATCGTGGTAGTTTGGAATTTTTAAAAATGTGGCATCTAAGATACAGGAAGATACAGAGACCTCAAAGAAGAACAACCTGACAATCTACCGGAGCTCATGCCACCTCCTGGGTCGGAAAACAGCGGCAAAGTCGTCTTGCCCCTTTTAGCCTGGAAAAGAGACAGGAAAAAAAGGCAGTTGAGAAGAAAGATAAGTAGCGAGATAAAATCAGGGCCGTGGAGAGCCAGGTTGGCCCCCCCCCCCCCCCCACCGAGGATCGGTTATTATCGGGCTCTTTATTAACGTTATAGCGTTGTCCTGAATTCTGTCCCTAATAAGACAAAAACAGGGCCACCGGCTTGACAGCATGTACCCTAGAAATTAAACCCTAGCTCTCTCTCTCTCTCTCTCTCTCTCTCTCGTTCTCTCTCTTTCTTTTTCTCTCTCTCTTTCTCTCTCTTTTTCTCTTTCTTTTTCTCTCTCTCTTTCTCTGTCTGTCTCTCTCTCTCTCCCTTTTCGGGGCCTAGATAAGATAACATAGAGTAATAGATTTGATGAGTGGCCAGTTAGAGTTGCGGGAAAACTGAGCTGAACGCCATCTGGTGGTTATTTACTTGTGTTACGCGGGACCGCTCGACCATCTTTCATTATTCCCACGAGTACAATGGGCAGAGAACTGGGTCAGAAAATGGCACACAGAACATGTTAGTCACATCTGTATGTAGGCTGGTTGGTTGATGTTCCCCTAGTGAATGCTGTGGTACGCTCTCCGACTAGGCAATCAGCGAACCATAGCTGATATGCTAGCGTCATGGTTAGCGAACCATAGCTGACCAAGACCCTGTCTCACCTCTCCGTTGGTACCCCCAGTAACAGGCCTAGCCTGCCAAACGGGGCGGGGACCACCATAGTCCCCGTGGTGGTGGAGCCTGCTAAAGAAGCATTGCAAGGTCTCTGCTTTTTAGCTGTACTCCGGAACTGAAAAAGTAGCTGCCATAACCCACTCCCACGCCGATACGATGCTGTGCCTCAAGACTTTCACAGCATCGGCTGCAAAGAACATCAGCTCGCAGTTACATGGAGATAGCACAGGACAAGACAAGACACAACAGGACATGAGTGAGTGCTATGGTGATTCTCTCTGTAGCTAACGCCGTGATGAATATTGTGAATGACATACATGACGTAGGATAGTAAGCGTGCTGTGGTCACAGTCTTTAATTCTAGGTGCACATCTTAAGAAGGTAAGCCCCGCTACGGGCTGCGGTGTTATGAGAACCAAGCTAAAACATTCTAAATCTCAGGGGTCGACTTAGCAGGGCGATTTAGCAGGTCGGCTTAGCAGGTCGACTTAGCAGAGCGAATTGGTTGGCTGAGTGGTTAGGCATTCGGTTTACTAATCCAGTGGTATCAGATTCAAGTCCCAGCTGTGGAGATTTTTTCCTTCTGGTACCACCACCACCACCACCACGACCACGACCACCACCCGCACGCAGGCACACACACCCACACACGCAAGCACACACGCGCACACACACGCATGCACGCAGGCACACACACCCACACACGCACACACACATGCACGCATACATACACACGCAAGCACACACACACGCACACATACACACGCACGCACACACGCACACATACACACGCACACACACATACACAAGCACACATACACACACATACACACGCACACACACATGCACACATACACACGCATACATACACACGCACGCGCGTGCACACATATACACGCACACACACACGCACGCACACGCACACACACATACACACGCACGAACGCACACGCACACATACACACGCACGAACGCACACGCACACATACACACGCACGAACGCACACGCACACATACACACACACGAACGCACACGCACACATACACACGCACGCGCGGACACTCACACACGCAGGCCCCTGTGTCCAGCCAGCCTCTAAAAATGGGTACCAGAGAAATCTTGGAACGTAAAATGCGACAAGGCGTGCTACTGACCACATCAGACTTTTATGTCTCGATGATCTTAGAAATACGGGCCTGACGCCGTTTCCACAATATGCCTTTAATAGAATGGAAACGGCGGGAAGTGGGGTGGGGGGGGGGAGGACCTTTTATCACTTAGCAGGTCCTAATTTGAACATCTCAATTTGTTGGTCTCACAAAGATCCACTGACTGTAAGTTTTCACAACATGGAGGGTTCTTCTTACCATGGCACAGGAGTTTAGGAAAGGCGGGCCTGCGGAGTATCGTCCTCAAGAGCCCACGATCTGTAAACGTTGGAGTAAGAGAACAAATATTGTAGGATTAAACCTCGAAAAAATCGTAGACAAAGCACTTTAGTGAGACGTGAGAGAAAGAAAAATCACAAGAGAATTACCTGGGATTCGAACCACGGACTCCGGTAGGATGAGCAGCCGTCTAGCCAAGAGAGAACAACGTACTATGTTGGCTAAGTCGATAGTACGCTGTTCTCTCGTGGCTAGACGGCTACTCGTCCTACTGGAGTCCGTGGTTCGAATCCCAGGTAATTCTCTTGTGATTTTTCTTTCTCTCACGTCTCACTAAAGTGCTTTGTCTACGATTTTTTTCGAGGTCTAATCCTACAATATTTGTTCTCTTACTTTACCGTATCAAAACCTCGTATTTTCCTATTTATAAAAAATTGTTCCTGTAAATGTTGGAAACCACTGATGAAAAGTAATATAATGGACTCTGGTCGTTATAAACGACGGAAAACGTGGTTATTAGCAAAAATATTTAAGAACTGACTTCGCCCTCAAAAACTGACCTTTTTTTTCCCCGCCATTTGTGATCCGAGAACAAAATAAGTTTATCCTGAGGTATCGCACGTATAATACAGACAGACTTAAGAAGTGTTTAATTAAGTGAAATACCTAAATCATGGGTGGCGAAGATTCTGCCATATTCGACATGTGCTGCATTGTAAAAAATGTTAGTTGTCGATACCGCCCATCGAAGCCGGTAGTCATGACTGCCCTGTGTTCTGGGATCGCATTATCTATAAATGGCAACGACCGCGGCTTCCAGATGTTCGTCTCGCGCCAGCTTCCCTCCTCGCGTACTTTGACTATCCCTGACATAAACACGAGGTCTGCATTGCATGGTTTGTGTGAGTGTTTGGACGTGCGGGTGAGTGTTTGGACGTGCGAGTAAGTGTTTGTACGTGCCTCGATGTGGTGTGACTTGGCAACAGAATCTTCCTCGCCGGGAATAAGGGAGGTTGCTCTCTGGAACGATATGGTTCGGCAGGTGGGATTTGTAATGAAAAACGCTTGTAGTGTGAGTGAGTATTGTGAAGCGATGCTGACGTGCTTGGTTGTGTGGCAGGGGTGGAGGTGGTGTTGTGTGTGTGTGTGGGGGGGGGGGGTTGCTGATGCTTACAAATGAAAGTCACGATGTGAGTAAGAACTATTGCTTAGCGTATTTGTTATATTTTAACTGCAGACCCAAGATTCTCATTCCTCGCTTCAGTCAGACAGCATAAAACAGAGACCTGATCTACAGATGACCCTGGTCTTAAGCCTTTTCTTTCTGTGTCCCATCGTTGTTAGGCATGTCGATGTGCCTCAGGATTTGTCTTCTTCCTATTAGAGTGTAGCCAATTTCCCGCAGTAGCTACCAGTTTTTAATTTTTATTTATTTATTTTTTGCATGTGAAAACAAGCTGGCTTGTGGGATATCACATCATCTTCTAATCTTACAGCTATTATTACCTACCTTTCTTCTTTCCACCCTTATTTCTGCAGGATGTATGTTTCGCCTAAAATGACGGACAAAATATGATTTACCATATATATTTACCACCCATTTTTGCAAAAACTTCAGTCATCTACTAAAAACAAAACAAATCAAAACTGTCATACAAGTGGTATATGCTGTCGAAAATCCCATGACATAATTTTTTTTTAACTCTGCATACCAAACCTCACTAAGCCTAGTGTAAGCCTAGGCAGAAAGCAAGCCAATTTGGCAACTGCTCTCCCCACCTTGCTTCTTCCCACCCTTCTTCTTCTTACCCTTCTTCTGACCTTTCTTCTTCCCACCCTTCTTCTTCCCACCCTTCTTCTTTCCACCCTTCTTCTTCTCACCCTTCTTCTTCCCACCCTTCTTCTTCCCACCCTTCATCTTTCCACCCTTCTTCTTCTCACCCTGCTTCTTTCCACTATTCTTCTTCCCACCCTTCTTCTTCCCACCCTTCTTCTTTCCACCCTTCTTCTTCCCAACCTGCTTCTTTCCACTCTTCTTCTTCTCACTCTTCTTCTTTCCACTCTTCTTCTTCTTTCCACCCTTCTTCTTTCCACCCTTCTTTCAACTCTTCTTCTTCCCACCCTTCTTCTTCCCTCCCTTCTTCTTCACACCTTTCTTCTTTTTACCCTTCTTTTTCTAACCCTTCTTCTTCCTACCCTTCTTCCAACCTTTCTTCTTCCCACCACCCTTCTTCTTCCCACCACCCTTCTTCTTCCCACCACCCTTCTTCTTCCCACCCTTCATCGATACCAGATGTCCATCTACTTCTTCTTCTTTACCCTTGAAAAATAAAGATTATTCATTCATTCATTCTTACCCTTCTTCTTCTTCCCACCCTTCTTCTTCCCACCACCCTTCTTCTTCTTCCCACCCTTCTTCTTCCCACCACCCTTCTTCTTCTTCTCACCCTTCTTCTTCTTCCCACCCTTCTTCTTCCCACCCTTCTTCTTCCCACCACCCTTCTTCTTCTTCCCACCCTTCTTCTTCCCACCACCCTTCTTCTTCTTCCCACCCTTCTTCTTCCCACCACCCTTCTTCTTCTTCCTACCCTTCTTCTTCTTCCCACCCTTCTTCTTCCCACCACCCTTCTTCTTCTTCCCACCCTTCTTCTTCTTCCCACCCTTCTTCTTCTTACCCTTCTTCTTCTTCCCACCCTTCTTCTTCCCACCACCCTTCTTCTTCTTCCCACCCTTCTTCTTCTTCCCACCCTTCTTCTTTCCACCCTTCTTCTTCTTCCCACCACCCTTCTTCTTCTTCCTACCCTTCTTCTTTCCACCCTTCTTCTTCTTCCTACCCTTCTTCTTTCCACCCTTCTTCTTCCCACCCTTCTTCTTCCTTCTGCTCTTCTTCTTCCTTCCACCCTTCTTCTTCCTTCCACCTTTCTTCTTCCTTCCACCCTTCTTCTTTCCACCCTTCTTCTTCTTCCTACCCTTCTTCTTTCCACCCTTCTTCTTCCCACCCTTCTTCTTCCTTCTGCCCTTCTTCTTCCTTCCACCCTTCTTCTTCCTTCCACCTTTCTTCTTCCTTCCACCCTTCTTCCTTCCACCCTTCTTCTTTCCACCCTTCTTCTTCTTTCCACCCTTCTTCTTTCCACCCTTCTTCTTCCCACCCGTCTTCTTCCCACCCTTCGGCTTCCCATTCATCTTCTCCCCACCCTGCGTTCCGTGATAATGTTTTGAAGGCAACGGTCCAACAGATAAATAGGAAAACCAGCTTTGAATTTTATGTTTATTATAATTCTGTCTTTTTTTTTCTTTGTTTGTTTCTTTCTTTCTCCATGACCAGCACTAAGTAGGTATATATAATCCAGCTTCTACAAATCAGCATCAAGTATATAATCTAGCTTCTACAAATCAGCATCAAGTATATAATCAATCTTCTACAAATCAGCATCCAATATAATCTTCTACAAATCAGCGTCAAGTATATAATCAATCTTCTACAAATCAGCATCAAGTATATAATCAATCTTCTACAAATCAGCATCAAGTATATAATCAATCTTCTACAAATCAGCATCAAGTATAAAATCTAGCTTCTACAAATCAGCATCAAGTATACAAGAGAGCTTCTACACATCAGTATCAAGTATATAATCTAGCTTCTACAAATCAGTATCAAGTATATAATCAATCTTCTACAAATCAGCATCAAGAATATAATCTTGCTTTTACAAATCAACATCAAGTATATAATCTAGCTTTTACAAATCAGCATCAAGTATATAATCTAGCTTTTACAAATCAGTATCAAGTATATAATCTAGCTTTTAAAATCAGCATCAAGTATATAATCTAGCTTCTACAAATCAGCATCAAGTATATAATCTAGCTTCTACAAATCAGCATCAAGTATATAATCTAGCTTCTACAAATCAGCATCAAGTATATAATCTAGCTTCTACAAATCAGCATCAAATATATACTCTAGATTCAGCAAGTCAGCATCTCGCATATAATCTAGTCTTTACAAATCAGCATCAAGTATATAATCTAGCTTTTACAAATCAGCATCAAGTATATAACCTAGATTACTTTTCGAAGTATTGTATTCGATACAATTTCACAGCGGGGTCTAGCTGTAAACAACTCGGTTGAAGTGATAAGAACCCAGAACCTGCAAAAAATGTAATGGTGTTATTGAAATCAGAGAACGCGAGGGCTGGATTCTGGAACAGGTTCGCTAACAGGGAATGGGAAAAAGCTGAAAGAGAAGGTGAATCTTTTGTAGAAAGCAGTTTACGATACCAGAGCTAGACGGGAACCGTGCGCCAGCTCGATACCGTAAGCACAAAGCGTGAGTAGTTTGTCTATTGCGCAGGTGTTGGTTAACCAAAACTGACATGATGACTGTTGGAGAAATGTTGGAACATGGTTGCGATTGTTTTGTATCTGAGGTTATCGTAGTTGAAATGTTGCGGGGGTATTTTGAGATGTTGCGGGCGAGGCGCGTCTTTCCATGACCGCGATATAGAAGCATTTTATCAAATGATACACTTGATAAGTAAGAGACATATAATAAAGCCACCTTTTGGGATTTGGAGTGGGCTACGGTGGTGGTTATTACTTTCATAAAGCGACAGACCCCTCCCCCCAACATTTTAGCAAATTCCACAGGGAGTGAAAACGCTGTCCGATTAGACAATCAGTGACCCATAGCTGACATGCTAGCGTCAAGGTTAGCTACCCATAGCTGGCATGCTAGCGTCAAGGTTAGCGACCCATAGCTGACATGCTAGCGTCAAGGTTAGCGACCCATAGCTGACATGCTAGCGTCAAGGTTAGCGACCCATAGCTGACATGCTAGCGTCAAGGTTAGCGACCCATAGCTGACATGCTAGCGTCAGGGTTAGCGACCCATAGCTGACATGCTAGCGTCAGGGTTAGCGACCCATAGCTGACCAAAAGCCTGTCCCACCTTGGTACCCAAGTAACAGGCCTAGCCTGGCTAACAGGGCAGGGATCGCCATGGTCTGCATGGTGGTGGAGTCTGCTAAAGAAGCATTGTACACTCCCTGCTTTTTAGCTTTAGTCCGGGTCTGAAAAAAAATAGCTGCCATAACGCGCTCCCACGCCGATATGATGGTGTGCCTCAACGATCTCCACAGCATCGGCTGCAAAGAACAACAGCTCGCAGTTACAGGGAGATAGTACAAGTACAAGCAAGCAGATACCACCACCACCACGACCACGACCACCACAACCACCATCACAACCACCACCACCACCACCTGATCGCTATTCTCCCCCCCCCCCCTTCCCAGCAGGCTGCAGTGTTAAAGAACAGAGTGTTACCATTAGAACAGAGAAGAGAAAAGAGAAGCGGTGATTCGTTGGCTTGATGACTGCCATCTCATGGTACTGTTGTGTCATCTAACTTGTCCATGTGTGGGGAAAGTTGTTCTTTTTGCACTACCTACAAGCACCCGTGGTTAACAATGTCCTCTTCAGAGTTTCACGCGGTCTGCCTCTTTTTTTTTTTGTGTGCCCTTTTGTGTTCCATTTTATAGCTTGTTTTGGGATTCTCTGACTGTTTCTTCTCATCACGTGGTCAACATATGTCTATCTACTTTTCCTGATCACCCATGAGACTGGTTGTTGTTCAGTCATCTGTCTTATCTCTGCATTGTTCTTGAAGTCGTTCCACTTGATGTCGAGTATTTTCCTTAGGCATTTGTTTTCAAAAGGGTCTAATTTCATGTCTATTTCTTTAGTTGTTTTCCAGCTTTCGCATGCATAAATGAGGTTACATTTGAATTGAATATTCTTAACTTGGTTTTTGTGATTATAACATTTGAATTCCATATGTTCTCAAGATTCTTGAAGACTGATGCTGCTTTTGCAATTCTAATTCTAACTTCCTCCCTGGTGTCACCATCCTGGTCTATGTAGCTGCCAAGGTATGCAGATTGACTGACTTCTTCAATATCTGTCCCTTCTATGTGAATTTATTTTGATTAATGGGAATTTTCATTATTTTTGTTTTGTCCTTGTTAATTTCAAGTCCTATTTTGCTAGCCAGTGAAGAAAGGCTGTCTGTTTTTTTCCTGCATGGAATTCACATTGTTACTGATAAGAGTTATGTCATCAGCAAAATCAAGATCTTCTAGTTGGGTCTCATGTACCCAGTCAATACCTGTGTTACCTGTGCAGCTTGCTCATGTTCACAGAGTCTTAAAGCGAAAGTAGTACAGATAATGCATTTTGTATAAGAGGGAAGACAACTGATATCGATAATAAAAAGCGGAATAACTATGTAACTGATTACATAAACGCGGAAATAACTGTGTAAATGTCACACAGAAAATAAGGTAACTGCAATTGGTCATATATAAGTGGTGATAACTGTGTAACTGGTAACAAGCGGAGATAACAGCAATTTTATTTACTCGTAAGAGATAGAACATCGAAAGCTGTTCCAGAGAATTTCTCACAGCTACGTGATGTTACCTTTTAAGACTGTCACCTCATTTTACCCAGAATATCTCACAGCCACGTGGTGTTACCAGGAAAGACTGTTGCCTCATTTGTTGCCTCATTTTATCAAGAATATCTCACAGCCATGTGGTGAGATTTTCCTAAAAAGACAGGGATTGATTTTCTTCCGAAACGTGCTCAGAAAGATAGCAAAAGTCACCGTGCTCCACTCCGTATCCGTTGTATACATTTTTTCAAACAACTCATCTTAAGATACCAGCCACATCATTCGCGTTCACAGCGCCAGCAACACAATCTGTGCTGGAACTTACAAACTTTAAACCACCCACAGATTTCCCTCAAATACCAAACACAGTACAGGGGGCAGTGTGTGAACTAATAAATAAATCTGATGTGGTGTGAGCGAGAGTTGTGTTGTTCTGTAGTTCTCCACATACAATGGATGGCCTCCCATAACAGCGTCCAAGGAAATGAAGAGGTATAAGAGGAAGGAAGAATGCAACAAACCGATAGAAGCACAACACATGAACAAACAAATAACAGACTAAAGCCATATATGGATAAAGCAACATCCCACAGCAAAACCAAATGATGAACAATACAAACTCTCAAGAAACGATCAAGTGATAATCTTCCAACTGAGAACAGGACACTGCAGCCTGAGACACCATCTTTATCAGAAGCTGAAAATTGGCTATAAAGACCTGTGTGCCTGCAGCAATGAGCAACAGACACAACATCACATATTCCAGAATTTGCTAGCTACACGAGTTACTCAGGCAAATGACCTGGCCAGACCCCACCCCTTTCTACAAGAGAAGCTCTACGGTGATGCCGAAAACTTGAGACTAACTTCCGCATCTGTGAGAGAGACTGGTGTCGATGCTGTCCATGTCTGAGCGAACGGTGAAAAATAATATATATATATATATATATATTACTGTTCAAAAAAAAAAAAAAAAGAAAGAAACGCATAGCTTATATAAGCTTAATGTTTTTATATGATATGAAAACATTTTTTTTCCCAGTTATCTCAAACCAAACCAAAACAAAAATTGTCACCAAGATATCAGGCCCATGATTTAGCGTGAATTTTGCTATTCCTGTGTATAATCAGAACGCAGTAGCTGCCCTTGCTAATCACGCATTTTTTTTACCATAACTCTCGTTGCGTTTATAGAAAAGTTGTGATTTTTGTGGTGAGCACAACTCACTTCCTGCGCAAATGAAACCATGTAAAAGGATGAGGTTACACAAACAAATTCAGTTAATTTTCGAGCAGACAATTATGGCGCGTCTATCGCAAAATTTACGAAACATTGCTATTGGTCGCCTGCAAACAGGCAAAAGTCAAAGTCAGGTTGCCAGACATTTAAATGTGCAGCAGAGTACCATCAGTTGACTTTGGCACAGTTTCCAATTCACTGGCTTAAGTGAAGACCGGCACCGCAGTGGACAACCCAGGGTGACAACAGCAGCTGATGATCACTTTATTCTGGTTCATCACCTCAGAAACAGGTTTACAACAGCTTCCTCAAGTGCCCAGTCATTGCTTGCAGGACGTCGTGTGTCTGATCACACTGTCCGGAACAGACTGCATGAAGCTGAACTGTTTGGGCCAGCCAGCATAGGCCCTGGACAACTGACAATCAATGGAGACGTGTCTGGTTTAATGATGAATCTTACTTTCTGTTGCACTGCCATGATATGCTGAGAAGGGTCTACTGTAGGCCAAATGAACGTTTTGCCCAAAATTGCGCTGATGAAGCTCCGCCGGACAGTGGTGGAGGTGTAATGGTGTGGGGAATGATCAATTTCAACGGAAGGAGTCCACTGGTGCAGACTGAAGGAGGATTGAATGCGCAACGATACGTCAATGAAATTCTTCATGTCCTTCCATGTCCTTCCATTTCTGGCTGCGCAAAGGTCTGTGTTTCAACAGGACAACGCCAGACCCCATTCTGCACGGTTCACCACACAGTTCCTGACTGCCAACAACATTCTCACCCTTCCCTGGCCATCCCTGTCTCCAGACATGAATCCGATCGAGAGCCCATGGGATGAGCTGCAAAGACGTGTTTGTCGCCGAAACGTTTCTCCAGCCAATCGTTGTAATCTGTGGCAGGCACTCCAGGAAGAGTGGGCAGCCATCCCACAGGAGCACATCAGACATCTGATCGCTCCTATGCCCAGGTGATGCCAGTCGCTGATCGATGCAAGCAGAAGCCACACACCATACTAACTCGAGAACCCCTGGGACTAACAAATTCTCGTTACACAGGTGCAAGAAACTGTCAAGTGAGCGTTTAAGCCTTTAGGTGTTATTGTAACACACAATAATTAGTGTATAAGTATACAACTATACACGAAGCCACATCTTACAGTTACAGCTAATTATAAAAAATAATTATTAATTTTAAAAAATAGCATTCATGTGAATCTATACTTTATCTCCTCTCTCCATTTCTTCGTCATGTATGTTTTTGTATGATTAAGGCTCACGCCGAAACGTCACAACTTTGTAATCGTTAAGTAATAAAGCTGCTCCTACTTTTTTCCTAGTTTATATATTCAGGTGTTATTGTGTGCAAGTTTAACATGTTATACATTCAATTTAAAAACCTATAGAATATCAAAGTTATGGCTAAAACTGGGTTATAAGTAGTTATGCGGTTGTTTTTTTTTTTGTGGACATTATATATATAATGCGGGCATAAATACAGTCTGAATCTGAAAAAAAACAAAGAAGAATAAACGGAAAACAGAACCAGAAGAAATCTAAAAGTCAAGGGAAATAACCAATATAAAATTTTATTTTCCTGAAATGTGTCTATAGCAACATTGGCAGCTAAAGTTTTCAACAAGAAATGTTTAACAGAAGCGAATGAAGAAAGGAATCACAAAAGAAAAATATAATGAATATTCACCGGTCCCCCCATGTGGTACCCAGGATCTGCGAAGAATAGGACCACTGTAACATACCACGCATGATCGTAAAAGGCGACTAAGGAGGGTTCAGTATAGGGCCAGCAACCCTATGTGGTTAAAAAAAACAAAACTATCAGACTGCTACAGAAACAGAAACAAGGGAAAAAACAAATGCAGGTGAAAGGAGAAATGCTTATCAGGAAACTGAGCCCATGAAGGTTGTGGATGACAGCCAGCCACTGGAAGTCCCCAGCCCGACTGCAGACCTCCTGGAACCTAAACACAAGATGCAAATAGGCAGCTGGAATGTAAGAACACTTAACCAGAATGGAAAACTAGCACAAACCATCAAGGAAATGCACAGATACAAACTAGACATACTAGGAATACAAGAAGCGAGATGGACAGGACAAGGTAGAAGGAAATTAACAACACAGCACACAGAAGATACAATAATATGGTCAGGTAAAGAAGATCTTCATGAAGGAGGAGTAGCATTGATTATATAACAAAAGAAGCATCAAGAGCATTGCTGAAATGGACCCCTATAAACGAGATTCAACTCAAGATTCACGAAGCTGTCTTTTATAGCTTGTTATGCACCAACAAAAGCATCTGGAGTGGAATTAAAAGAAGATTTTTATAAGTCTCCAAGCCACAGTAGAAACAATACCCAAGCATGATATGCTACTCATCTTGGGTGACTTCAATGCAAAAGTAGATGAGGGAAATGAAGATAGAAGAAGAATGATGGGAAGAGAAGGAATCGGAGAAATAAATGGAAATGGAGAAAGACTGTGCAGTTTCTGTGAAGAAAACATGATGACCATCGGAGGGACAATTTCCCAACATAAAAACATCCATAAAGTGACTTGGAGGTCTCCAGATAAAACCACAGAAAACCAAATCGATCACATACTAATAAAAAAACAGGTGGAAACGGTCATTACAAGATTTGCGAGCAAGGAAAGGAGCAGATGTAGAAAGTGATCACAACGTTCTGGTCATTCATTCATTTACATGTCCCTTGCGGAACTTTGCCTCCCAAACAGCACTCCTGTAGGCCTCTCGGTTGTGAGCAAGATGGCCTGCTACTGATGCAACCATTTGCAGATCATCAACGATGTCTTGCAGCCATCTTCGCCTTGTTTTTCCTCTCTTTATTTTTCCCATTATGTACCATTCCAAGAGGGTCTTTTGTAAATTATCATGACGTTTAATGTGTCCAAAATATTTCAGTTTTCTCTGTTTAATCCTCTTTACTAGCCAGCCTTCTTCAATATTAAGTTCTTGTAGTATAGATATATTTGTTCTTTTTTTGTGTCCATGATATTTGAAGAACACTTCTGTAGCATTTACATTCAAAGGCATTTATGCGTTTGTCAGCTGTTTTGTTAAGTGTCCTGGTCTCACAGGCATATATTGCGATGGGAAAGATGCATGACCTTAAAAATCTTATTTTTGTAGTTCTGTCTGCTCCTCTCCACAGATCCTTTAGTTGTTTTACTTTCTGAAGAGCGATAGATGTCCTCCTTTTAATTTCCCTCATTGTATCTCCATTACTAGTTATTAGTGATCCAAGATATTCAAAGCTCTCTACTTCTTCCAGTTTTTCCTCATTGATATATATTTCAGCTGCCTTGTCTGTTTTGTCAGTTGTCATCAATTTAGTTTTCTTTGCATTAAGATAGAACTACATTCTGGTTGCAAAAATAAAACTAAAATTAAGGAAAACCAAAATTGGAGAACACAGAAAGACGTTTTGATACAACAAAACTGAAAGACCAGAAAACAAGGAATGAATTATCAGTAGTACTTAAGAACCGCTTCGGTGTCCTACAAGACGAAGCAGAAATGTCTATACTAGAGTTCAATAAAACACCACAGGAAATAGCAAAAAAGGTGCTGGGATATCGGAAACGGAGAAAAGAGGAATGAGTAAGCAAGACCACATGGGAAAAGATAGAGCAAAGAAAGGAAATCAAGAAAAAAATTACTGAACACCAAATCTCAAAGGCTAAAAGAACAAGTTTTAAGTAGTTATGCACAAAAAGACAAAGAAGTGAAGGAATCATGCCGTCAAGATAAACATCAATACTATGACAACTTAGCAGAAGCAGCAGAGAAAGCAGCATATGCAAATGACATGAAAAACACAAAATCACAAAGCAGATGACAGGTAACTTCAGCACAAGATGTGAGAGTGCAATAAGGACACATAAGGGACAACTGATCAGTGTTGAAAGAGAAAAAAAAACAGAACACAAGCAGCACAAACAATAGACATACCTGAAGCAAAAACGGAACTAAACATCAATACAGAACCAATAACAGTAAGTGAAGTAAAGGAGGCAATAAAGAAGCTAAAATTAGACAGGGCACCAGGTGAAGATGAAGTGACTGCTGAGATATTGACAGCAGAAGAAACAGAAACACCAAACAACTCTGCCTGATACTGCAACAAATTTGGGATCGAGAAAAAGCTCCAGAGGAATGGGAAAACTGGCCTTATAGTAAAACTACCAAAGAAGGGTGACCTCAGAGATTGCGGGAACTGGAGAGGCATTACCCTTCTGCCACTCACCAGTAAAGTATTTTGCAGAATAATCATCAACATAATTGTACCAGCACTTGAGGTAAACCTTCGGAAAGAGCAGGCAGGATTTAGGAAAGGAAAATCATGCATAGACCACATATTTGTACTTAGACAAATATTAGAGCAAGCAAATGAGTGGCATAGCACAACATATGCATTGTTTATAGATTTTGAGAAAGCCTTTGACAGTGTCAACAGGGATGCACTGTGGAAAATCCTAAGATGGCATGGCCTCCCCCATAAGATAGTGAATATAATCAAAGCCCTATACGAGGGTTTTCAGTGCAAAGTGATCCGTGGAGAACATACCTCCAGCATCTTTAGGGTACAAACAGGAGTGAAGCAGGGATGTGTACTATCACCAACATTATTTATCTTGGCAGTGGACTGGTTAATGAAGGAGGCAACATCAGACAAACGCAGAGGATTACAATGGATCCTTGACACAGTGCTGGAGGACCTTGACTTTGCGAATATCTGTCTACTATCAAGCAGCCACAAAGATATGCAAGATAAAATAAACAAGCTAACTCAGAATGCAAACAACATAGGAGTATAGATCAACATAGGAAAGACAAAGTTAATAAAGCAAAATGTGAACAACAGAAATGAGTAGGTAACAAGTTAGTGGAGGAGGTCAACGAATTTGTATATCTTGGCAGTAGAGTAGTAGAAAATGGAGACAGCACAGAGGACATCAACTGCAGACTTACTAGAGCAAACCAGGCTTTTACAATGCTGCAGACTATATTGAAATCTAAAAAAGTAAACATAAATAAAAAAATCAGGATATTTAAGAGCAATGTTCTAAATGTACTACTCTATGGAAGTGAATGCTGGAAAATCACCAAAACCATAGAAAACAAGTTGAATTCTTTCCAGACTAAATGTTTACGAAGAATTAGAAAAATATTTGGCCAAACACCATAAGAAATAACATTTTGTTGGCAGAAATGCAAATGAAGCCACTAACAGCTGACGATGGTTGGGACATGTGCTCCGAATGACTGACAACTCACTACCAAAAATAGCACTAAGAAAATAGCAAAGGGGAACAGAAGTAAGGGTAGACATAAAGAGGCGTGGAGAACAACAACAGAGAGGATGCTGAGCAATAGAAGGCTCACCCAGGCAAGAGCGGAAAAAAGGCAAAGAACAGGCATTTGTGGAAAACCCTTGCGGAAGCCCCATGTGCCATGGGCACTTAAGATTCAGAGAGAGAGAGAGAGAGAGAGAGAGAGAGAGAGAGAGATTCACCGGTCATATAATGATAAGAAGAGGATCTGAAAACAAGTGGAAAGATAAACTGGATGTAAACCAGGAGGGAGAAGATCATAGCGTATGACGTCACTATTAAAATTGGCACATTGCTTCACATTTCATATTTTGTTTGTTCTCTGGCCACCAGCTATGGAACTGAACTCACTGCTCTCTTAGGAGCTGCCAGACTAGTTAGCGCCACACTTAAGACACATCGGCTTCCGTACCGACAAGAAGTCTATCATACAAAGTCTGTTATCACCCAAAGAACACAATAGAAAGAGACACAATGCTAATGCTATGTACACTTTCTCGGGAAAAGGCGGTTGTGATACAGTGGGTCCCATCACACTAGGGCCTCAGGCAACCACAGCATCAACTGTCTCATATAGAGAAACCAGAACTATACTCACAGAAAAAAAAGGTAAGGGTGCAGTGGTGTCAAGCGCACCAATCACCTTGTCATGAGTGAAATTAAACTTTGCACGAAGTTTTATCTGAGTGTTGTCCACTTCCCCGTGCTGCACGAAGTTGATCGCACTATTCATGGGGAGATAACCACAATTCCAGTGAAATCACGTGCAGTGATCCATGATTGGTTACTGATCACTGATAAAGTGAGGGAAAGTGTGTAATTCTGTTCTCAGAGATCTCTTCATGTAATCGTTGAAGAAAGGAGTAGTGGAATTCACAACATTAACATTTTTTTTCATCATGCCAAGACTGAACGAACATCAGCGAGAAATAGCTGTTGGGATGTATCAACAGTAGCAGCAGTATCCCAACATTTTAATGTTCACAGAAACACCAATATCACGCCTTCAAAGTCGTTTAAATCAAAATGGTTCCGTTGCTGACCGCCATAGAAGCGGTAGACCACGAGTTACCAACCTTGCACAAGACCGCTACATCCACCTCATGCACCTTCGTAACAGGTTTCTCCAGGCAACATGGACTACCAGCAACATTCCAGGTTTAAGACATGTGTGTCGGGCAGGACAGTGCGGAGCAGACTCAGAGAGGTAGATCTCTTACCTCATAGGCCTGCAGATAGACCAGTACTGACAGTTCGCTACAGACAAACCCACTTGACCTAGGCCAGGCACCACGTGGCATGGTCCTATCATCAATGGAGACGGATCCCATTCATTGATACACAATAATAAGTGTATAAGTATATAACTGCATTTATTGGGACAATAAATATCTGAGGCTAGAACCATGGCAAGCAGAAGAAGAAGAAGAAGACGCGTAACGCAACTGCATGATTAAAAAGTCAATTCTGAGCTGATGGACAATATCGAGAATCAAGATCTGTGGAGAAGCATGATCACTAACGTCTATCAGCAGAGCACCTTTAAAGATGTTTATGTTTGCTGGATTGTCTTTCCCAAATGACTGGCCCAGACATGATTCTCTCCCCCCCCCCCCCAACAGAAATGAAAATAAAAATACCAGCTCAACAATGGCATTGGCTGTTATCCATAAGAATAACAAGTTAATCTGTGACAATATAATAAAGTATGTAACATAATTATTGAAAATGAAGACGCTAGTTTGAGTTAAAACACAACCGCCAGCGACACAACAATCACACGTGGTCCAGACTTCATCCTATATCCTTCTTGTGCCGTTAAACGTCACACAGGACCCGCATGGTAGTTCGCCAAGTTTTCCCGTTTTCGGCGAGCTTGACAACTTCATCATGGGATTTTATGTCTACTAAAGGTTCTAAGGCCACAGGGGAACAGAAGTAAGGGTAGACCAAAAGAGACATGGAGAAGAACAACAGAAAGGATGCTGAGCAATAGAGGGCTCACCTGGGCAAGAGCAGAAAAAAGGCGAAGGACAGGCATTTGTGGAAAACCCTTGCGGAAGCCCCATGTGCCCTGGGCACTTAAAGTTCAGAGAGAGAAAGGTTCTAAGGACTGTTATAGCTGGAGGTGGGGTGGGGAATACGCTCTCCATTCCAATTAAATATCTCCAAGGCGTGCGTCTCAAATAGCCTCTGACAGTCTAAGTCCAGCTCCTGGCGGAACTGTTTAAACTGACAGGAAAAGGGGCGAAAGGCGAATATCTGGCGCCTGAAAACCAGACCCTTCGGGTAGATGAGAGTCATGTTTGGTAGCTCATCTACCGCTGCTGGCGAGATTCTTCAGCTGCCATGCGTGGAGTGGGGCTCCTCCTGGCCAGTGAAGAAAGCTGTGAATGGGGCTGCCGCGCGGCACCACTGTGGGAAAGGTGAAAGAAAGGATTAAGTGAAGTAACCAGTAGTCTCGAGGTCAGGGCTACTCAAATCACAGCACCTCTGCTCTAGAGACTGGCCACGTCCTATATACACACCCATACTGGGGCAGATTGCCTAAACCGGCTTAACCCAGGGGTTAAACTAAGACACTGCTGGCGAGATTCTTCGACTGCCGCGTGTGGGGTGAAACTCCTCCCGGCCAATGAAGAAAATGTGAAAAATGCAATTAGGGTTGCTGTGAAAAAAGGTGATGGAAAAAAGATAAAGTGAAGTTTAATCGGTATGTCCAGTAGTCTCGTGGCGAGAGCTACTCATACTACAGCACCTCTGCTCTAGAGGCCAGCCACGTCCTATACCCATCAATACTAGGGCAATATGCCTAAACCGGCTTAACCCAGGGGTTAAAGTCGATGGCTAACGCATATCACGGTGCCTCCGCTCTAGAGACTGGTCACGTCCTATATACACCCATACTGGGATAATACGCCTAAACCCAGGGGTGAAACTCACTAGTGGCGAGGATTCGTCCTCCTGGACAAAAGCTCCGCCACGGTCACAACCTGGAAGGGTAGCGGCCACGACCACAAAATGCTGAAGTCAGAGACACTGGACCAGTGCAGTCTAGATAGGCAACCACCTCTCACCCGACGGGTATATATTATATTCAAATCACGTTGAGGTTTTTCCAGTGAGAAAGTCCAACTCTAGACTAAACTGGTCCAACGAAAACCACAGTGTCACGCAACGCCGCTTCTGAGATCCACTAAGAATACAGGCCAATGCTCACGATGCTCTGAGCCTCCATCCTGAATAAGACTATCGCGAGAACCACAGGAGTAAATTCAGTAGGACCACGGGGCGATCCTGGTGGTAGAAGCGAATGAAGAAGAAGATGTCTACTAAACTGGCCTCTCTTAACATGCTACCACCAAATACGTCTACGTTTGTTTTCTTTCATAATCTTCACTCTGATCTGGGGGATGAAGGTGCTGTCTGATCTTGCAGTCAGTGATCTACTGTTAACATACTTGTGCCAGGGTTAGTGAACCAAGATCCTGTTTCCCACTTCTCCACTGGTACCCCAAGTAACAGGCCTAGCCTAGCAGTGGGGTCTGATTAAAAAAACAAACAAACTATTGCATACCCCCCTCCCCTCCCAAAGATGTTTAGTTATATAGGGGGAACTGAAAAATAGCTGCCATAACCCACCCCGAATCTGACACACCATTGACTGCAAAGAAAATCATGCTTCCAGTTTTAGGGAGATAGCATAACTGCAACTCTGAGATCTAGTCAATCGGTGTCTCAAGGGAGATAACCACACTTTAGCAAGTCAATTCTTTCAGATCACAGGACACTGAGCAGGTGTCATTTGTACTTTCTTGGAGGCGAAGCTGCAAAACTCAACCTGAATGAGACAGTCCTCTGAATTTCATCAAGGTTAACCAAGCAGAGCCAACCCTGACGCTACTCTACCATCCTGCGATGTTCCCTGAAGTCAGACCACAGACTGAGTGAATATGAACTGAAATAGAAAGTCGAGCCCAGTCATAAAAACTGCCAAAGACTGATGTGTCCAGCTGAAAAATGCACATATCACAACCTCACTGCAAACCATGGCACAATGCAACCAGTCCTTTTTAGGGCAAATATAAAGGTAAAGGTAATCCTGTCATGCCGTAGAGGCACATAGGGACATAATGTTAGTGCCCATATAGATAAAGGGTTTTTTTTTTGGTTAATTTTTTGAAAAAAAAAAATCATCCATAAAATTAATGAAAATTGTTCTGGACATAAAAAAAAAAAAAACAAAAACAAGAAAAAAATACTGGATAGAAATTTATTTATAATAACAACATGCACATGTTGATAAAGACAACAATCCGCTGGAAGGTACTGTGTAAAACAATACATTTCTAGCATGTCAATGTACTTTGTAAAACAATATGGCTCTAGTTTGTCAAAGTACTTTGTAAAACAATATGGCTCTAGCATGTCAAAGTACTTTGTAAAACAACATGGCTCTAGTCTGTCACAGTAATTTTAAGACAGAATGGCTCTAGCATGTCAGAGTACTTTCTAAGACAATACGCTTCTGGCCTGTCAAAAGTTACAAACTTATCTACCTGGCAGGTACTATATTACATCACATTTAAACATACATTCTATAACACTTGCCTACACAGCTCAGAAGATGACAACTTGTAATTAGATCCACCAGTCTTACCAACTTTTTCATGAGAAGGCAGAGTGCTTGTGCTACTCCCTACCTAACAAAATGTTATATATTCCTTTATCTAAGATTAGAAGATGAAATATGTGTAGATATGTCTACTTTCACATGTCTTAACAAAAGGACTTATACCACTGACTTGAACAGCCACCCACAGACTGCAGACACTGGGTTCTGATCCTGAACACTGTCACCTGCATCTGGTCATGGCTCTCACTGGTGCTATGGAGTTCGTGTACCATGCCAGGATTCTCCCTCTAAGGTAGGTATCATAGCATCTATAGACTAGCCTGGAGTGATTTTCACAATCAGACTTTCTTATAGTCTAATAGTTTAGAAAACTTAGTCTTAACTATACTTATTTATATTCTCATATACACAATCAGCCATAGATATAGTTAAGTTGTCCATTACAGACATTAAATTCACAAATTTATATCTATACACAATTTATATCTATACACAATCAGCCATAGACATAGTTAAGTTGTCCATTAAAGACATAAAATGCACAGATTTATATCTACATCCTAATCACTACATCCAGCCGGCCATACTAAGATACACTTGAATTTTCAAGTTCCCTGCTGTGATCAGAAAAGAATTAAATGCCACTGTCTGTGTAATGTAACATTTAGATGCTATGTTTAACACAAAAGGTCCCTGCTCCATCTAACAACTGAAAGATTCAAGTACGTGAGACCAAAGATGATTGTGGTGAGTTGGGTGGTCAGAGGACCAGAACCAGAAGATCCTCTTCCAGCTCTCTGTGACACTTCAAGAAGCAGGTCATCCAGATTGTCAGGCCCGTCTAAGAGGACTGGTCTCAACATCTTCAGGGCTGCTGGTACCACTAAGCAATCTAAGCCGTCATCTAGGCCGCAGACCCCCCAGAGAGCCACAGTTTGATACAGATGGCCTTTTTCTAGGGGGCACAAGCAGTTAGCTTTGTCCAGGATGCAAAACTGCCTCTCAGTGATCCTGCCCAAGGTGGTGAAGTTTACTTAGAAAACAGCTTGTGATACTGGAATCTGAAGCAAATCACTGAAGTAAAAATCTATCTAGATGCCCATGTTTCAAGATCTTCATTACATCTTGTGATACTGGAATCTGAAGCAAAAATCTGTCTGGATGCTTGTGTTTCAAGATCTTCATTACATCTTCTTCTTTGCATTCAAGTGTTGGTTGGCCATGCTATATCTGCCCTGATGAAGTCTGTCATCTTCTCCAGGTCTGAGTGGAAGCCCAATAGTTTTTCTTTTAGTTCTCTCCCTTGGACCAGGTCTGCGCTTGGATGCTTGACTATGTTATCACTGCATCAGCAGCAAAGAATTCAAGTTTACAGCAATCTCTCTCTCTCCAAGGTACATGGGGCTTCCGCAAGGGTTTTCCACAAATGCTTGTCCTTCGCCTTTTTTTCTGCTCTTGCCCAGGTGAGCCCTCTATTGCTCAACGTCCTCTCTGTTGTTCTCCATGTCTTTTGTGGTCTACCCTTACTTCTGTTCCCCTGTGGTGCCCATCTTAGTGCTATTTTTGGTAGTGAGTTGTCAGTCATTCGGAGCACATGTCCCAACCATCGCCAGCGTCTTTCCTCAATAACTGTTGTCAGTGGCTTCATCTGCATTTCTGCCAACAAGATGTTGTTTCTTATGGTGTTTGGCCACAATATTTTTCTAATTCTTCGTAAACATTTAGTCTGGAAAGAATTCAACTTGTTTTCTATGGTTTTGGTGATTTTCCAGCATTCACTTCCATAGAGTAGTACACTTAGAACATTACTCTTAAATATCCTGATTTTCGTATTTATGCTTAGTTTTTTAGATTTCCATATAGTCTGCAGCACTGCAAAAGCCTGGTTTGCTCTAGTAAGTCTGCTGTTGATGTTTACAGCAATAAAACAGTCCTATTACAACATCTGTGGCAGCTTAAAAAAGTAGCAACCAACAAAGAAGTATTCTAACTACATGCAGCAGTGAAGGAATATGTGACTGTCATATGTATCCATCCAGGACTGAATAATATCCACACATACAAGCTTTATCTACATACAAGCTTTATTTAAAACTGATCAAAGAGAATGAGTGCATGACATAATGCCGAAGTAGAATCAAGACCATCATGAAGAAATGTTAATCAGAATTCTTTGGACATGTCACAAGAAGAAAGAAGTTTAAGAATCTGACAGCCACTGGAAAGCTCAAGGGAAAACCTGAGGAAGACCTTGAGGAAAACATCAGAATGGGCTGGCCAAGTGGCACAGGAAAAAAAAAAGAGGCAATTTATCAGATTAAAGACTGCACCAAAAACACTGAATTAATGAATGATGTCTATATCATAATCATGGCATATCCAGGCTCATTTAATATTTTATAAAGTAATAAAGTACAATCAAAATAAAGTTATGCATCAAACACTGTTCTACAAAGTAGTAAATTACAAATGCAGTAACAGAGAGCAACTCATGATAATCATTAAAACATAAAACAATGAATTATAAAAATATAGTGTAAAGTAAACATTTTTTAATTATTACAACAATCACAACACAGCAAAGGCAAATTATTGTGATCATCTGCTGAATATCAGTTCAGTGTATGACAACACTTACAAAAGAATATCTCACAACTGTAAGACATTTTGACTTGCACACATCTGTTAATAAACTAATTAAGCATACGACATTCACTGGAAATCTCAAGGGGAAAAAGAAGGCATGTAAGAGCAACAGAAACAAAACAAAAATCTGTTCTGGGCTCAGAAAAACAAAGGGTAACAGATCTATCAGAGATGCCCAGGACCTTATGGAAGGGAGAAACGTGATCACTGATGCCTGCTGGAATGACATTAAAAGAATAAATGAGCAAATCATTTCACATTTAAAGTTTCTCACTCAACCCACCATCACCCCTTAAATTAATTAAACTGAGATTAATGTACATAGGAAACATCTGATGTCACAAGTCCTACTTACCCAGCAGGTAATAAGACAAAATGAAATGATGACCTACACCGCATCAATACTGCAATGGCAATTTACTCAAATTCACCACAAACTCAATACCATTAGACTATAAAAATGCATTCACACAACACCACAAACTTAAAATTTTAGCACTAGAATATATTTTTGGTAATGAAAATATAAGTAAATAACAGTAGAGATTTAACACAAATTATCTGACTGGTATATGAGTATTTATTTAAAAGTGACATATACAGCATACAGCTATTACAGCATTCAGTTCTTACAGCACACAGCAAAACACTTTTTTTGCACTAATTCTTGCACCATACATCTAAGGTACATCACTCACAGCATACGCCTGCCACAGTCTAAATGCTACATAAAATGCTTACAGTCTACTAATTGTAACAAATCCTTGTCAGAGTTTACTAGTTGTTACAAATCCTTGTCAGAGTCTACTAGTTGTAACAAATCCTTGTCACAGTCTACTAGTTGTAACAAATTCTTGTCACAGTCTACTAATTGTAACAAATTCTTGTCACAGTCTACTAGTTGTAACAAATCCTTATCACAGTCTACTAATTGTAACAAATCCATGTCAGTCTACTAGTTGTAACAAATCCTTGTCACAGTCTACTAGTTGTAACAAATCCTTGCCACAGTCTACTAGTTACAACAAATCCTTGTCAGAATCGTTAATGTAATCCCTGCTTTCTATGGAATGCTTCTCACATAATAACTTGCTATAGTCTGCTTGTTGGCACTATACAATAATTCTGAACACATTACTTACAGCTCACAACAAGAACCTGTTGTAGCATGCTTGTAAAAACTAGCACCTGTATATCACATTACTGATGCCAGCACTCACATCTGCTATAGCATACAGCAAACTGCCAACATTCTACAAAACACCAACTGAAACAGCAGCTATTACATATGTATATTACATATACATCATTTCACAAAAAAACCTATGCCAATTATTTCCAAGTCATTTATACTTATACAGTAAAATCTTGTTATAACAGATTCAAAGAGATTGGCAAATTAGTCTGTTATATCCAAGGTCCAATAAATCCAGAATAAAAAATATATATAGGAGGGCAGCCGGAACCTGCCAAACTGGTCTATTATTACTGAGGCTCTGTTATAAACAGGGTCAATTATAATGGGATTTTACTATACTATCTTAACCTAACATAGGCCATTTAAATGGCTATTTATATCAAATTAAAAATAAATAACTGCAACCACACAGTTTTGTTCTGTAGCTGGGAGTCTGTAATTTTAAACTGCCACAAACAGTACAAATGAGCACTATATAATTTTCCTGGCAAATATGGCAGCAATGATATTTGATAACAAAAAATATACAAGTGTCATGGGCGCTGTCAGGATGAATCAGAGTTGAAACCAACAAATATTTTCAAGAAATCAGATTATTTCATCTTATTCTAAAATATGATCTATTTTACTGTAAGTTTCTTTCAGTTTGAAATACATGACTTTTAAGATATCAGTATTCTCACTGGACAACTCTGTTTATTTACATTTTTGTTTTTGTTTACAGTGAGTAGTTTATGCATCACACTTCTGTCTGTATCACAACAGTAAAGCTTTTCCACAGACATCTGTCTAATACATTATGTACGTTAAATATTAGCACAGCAAATCTGTCTGCCATTTTACATACTATATTAAGCGAAAGCATACAAACTTATATGTGTTTCTTAAAGCATAACCATATCTGGTCAAGACCCTCTTTCACTTCTTAACTGCAAAAGATTATCATTCCATTTCATTCTGTTAGTTTCAAGACACAGGTGGAATGCCATGAAAATCAGTCATCACCATCATCACCACCACCACCATCCCTAGGTTAAAAAAATAAACAAACAACATAATCCCATACCTCCAAAAACAGAAACAAAATAAAACTTGACATAGTATGTACAAATCATTTCCAGGAAAACATATTCGAATGAGTGAACAATCTTTATCTTAAAATGGCGAAGAACTGGACAACACATTGGACATTCTGTCCTATGTCTCTGATAACTCATTCTTGTTTAATTCACATACATGCATTCATCAAGTCAAAGTGCACTGCCATTTTTTACAACATATCTATATATGTCTCTTACAGCTGTCAACAATTAAAATAAGTACAGGACATCGAAGCATTACCCCCTTTTACTTGTACAAATTTCTCAACTAACATAATAACTGCACGTATTTAGAGCAGCGGTTCCCAAACCTTTTTTGAGTGCACCCCTAAACCAATAATGGTAAGTGATTTGCCACCCACGAACAAAATTTTAAAAAATACTTTAAATTTAAAAAAAATAATACTAGTTCAAAATGTTAAGACTATTTAAAACAAAATTAAGAGCAGCTTTATTAATTAATGTACGTTTGTTTCTACTTTTGTTTGAAATAGTCTTAACATTTTGTTATCACAGCTTTAGTGGAGTGGCTTTGTGTACATTTATATATTCAGTTTCATATACTCTTATATCCAAAAACTACACATAATGCTGTTTCAGTTCCTTTAACATGATGTAACTTTGCTACTAATTACACAAAAATATGTGCAATGTTACTTCCTAAATAATCAAAAATATTATAAGATATTATGTCAAGAAAAAAAAACCACACCGTTTTTTTATTTCACATTTTTTTCACATCTTCCAGCCACCCCACCTCAGACCACCAGCCACCCTAATTTGTTGTCTTGACCTAAGGTTGAGACGCACTAGTGTAAGCCTACAATATCCCTAACTCTCCATCAATCTCCCTGGTGAAATGTGATCAGTTCCCTCCCCAGTTTTACAACTTTTTTTGTTTCATTCTCCCCACTACCATCCTGACAGACAGACACACACACACACACACATACACTCTCTCTCTCACACACACACTCTCTCTCTCTCTCTCACACATACACACACCCTCACCTATCCACCCTGAATCCTTTTTTTCTTTTGGCCCTGCTGCACCTAAATCTCTGAATATTCAAATAACAATGCTGGAAGAAATCATATATAGTACAATAATAAACAGCAACTGAATAACTGCTGTTCCTCTCAGCTTTTTTTTTTTAAACATTAATTCTTGAACATTCAATCATGAACAGTTACAACAATCAATGAAAACATAATACTGTGCCATGGGTATCACTGGAAAGGTGGCTGTGTGTAAGAAACAGCTGACAAACACATCTGCCGGTCAGCATCATATCACATCACCACATAACACTCCTGGTTCACAGACACAAACACGATAGTCTGGTCAACACAGTACTGATAACTGTGGTCCCCCCCCTCCCCCAATCTCCAAAATGGTGTTGGGGGTTGGTTATTCCCTTTTCAATAAATGCCTGAATTACAAGATCTTCACCAAAGCATCTGCAGCAAAGAGCTTCAAGTTCTTGCTTTGCAGGGAGATAACCAACAAAAAACTAAACCAAAGACTGAAGTAGCTGCAAGAAAGATATGAATCTGTCCTGTCAGTGATTATGATTGTTAGCTAAATAAAGTCATAATTAATACCATTTCCTATACTGCTGTACTCTTTGCTCATCATGTCTTCATGTAATGATGGAACAAAGAATGACTTATTCCGCTGAAATGCTGATACTCTCTCCAAGGCTGGTCTGCTGACGGTAAAAACTTCCAAGACTGTACATGTTGTTGTGGACTAGCATTTCGTTGGCGACCTACAGCGTCTGGACTGATATGCAGAAATTCCCCTCTTGTGACAGCAGAATTAATGTTGTGCTTGGAAAGAATGACACTGGCTACAGGGCCAGTCACATTCAGTGTGTCACTTCTGTTTAATCCCAGCATCTGAGTCACATGGATGTAGTCCAGGAAGCCATCAGCATCAACATCTCCTATGGCACCTGCATAATGGTTGAACAAGTTTTAGAGAGAGACTACAACTCAACAAGAATTTTCTCAGCTCTGAGAAGTGGTTTCAGTGTTCATAAACTTTTCTTCTTTATTAACTGAATCTCTCCCCCAACCAAAGAAAAATATTTTTTTGGTAACATTTTTTAGTTGTAGCCTTCAGAAATCTGGCACTGTCTTTGAGAAGTAATTTAGATTACATGTGATGAGTAGAAGTTAACTATAAGAAGTAATTTTGCTAAAAAAAAACCCCCAAAAAACATGTTTCTATTCAGTAAACTCTTTACCTACAATGAGCCATTTAAGCTGTGTTCCAAAATTAAAAATAAAATAACCATGGTCACATGACTTTCTTCTGTTATCAAGAGTTACTTTTAAACAAATGTAAAAATAGCCATACTATCATTTCCTGGTATAACATCATGATGGTGATTACTTTTCTTTATCTTTCTCCTCGTACCATGAGGTGGCGAGGGAGGATGCAGTCGCCATCTTTCAGCCAAGCGAGTGGCTTCAGTGATGTTCATGCCGTAACTTCTATAACACCATCCATCTTTTTCATGGTCTTCCTCTCAAACTTCTTAACGCGAAGAAAACTAAACTGATGACAACTGACAAAACAAACAAGGCAGCTGAAATATGTATCAGTGAGGGAAAATTGGAAGAAGTGGAGAGTTTTGAATATCTTGGATCACTACTAACTAATAATGGAGATTCAAATAGGGAAATTAAAAGGAGGACATCTATCGCCCTTCAGAAAGTAAAACTAAAGAAGTTGTGGAAAGGAGCAGACAGAACTACAAAAATAAGATTTTTAAGGGCATGCACCTTTCCCACTGCAACATATGCCTGTGAGACCTGGACATTTAACAAAACAGCTGAGAAACACATAAATGCCTATGAATGTAAATGCTACAGAAGAGTTCTTCAAATATCACTGACACAAAAAAGAACAAATATATCCATACTACAATAACTTAATACTGAAGAAGGCTGGCTAGTAAAGAAGATTAAACAGAGAAAACTTAAATATTTTGGACACATTAAACGTCATGATAATTTACAGAAGACCATCTTGGAAAGATACGTAATGGGAAAAAGAGAGAGAGATGAAGACCAAGGCGAAGATGGGTGCAAGACATCGATGATAATCTGCAAAAAGATGCATCAGCAGCAAGGCATCTTGCTTACAACCGAGAGGCCTACAGGAGAGCTGTTAGGGAGGCAAAGTTCCAGAAAGAACATGCAAATGACTGACTGACCTCTTGAACTGTGTACTGTAGTTCTTTGGTTGAAGGCCTTCATGGCTGACTGTAAGTGCATCATTCTCAGTGGCCAAATCACTTAACTCTTAGTTTTCTATTTCCTGTAGGCATGGTGTAGTTCCTATCAATTATCTTATGTCATCAATTCTTATCTTGTCCATTAGTGATATTTGCTACTTTTCTTAGGCATTTCACTTCTTGAGTGGATGTTTTATTTTGCTGTTTCTTGGTTAATGCTCATGTTTAGGATTGGCAGCACAATGTTGGTATAAATATGCTATTAATTAGTCATCTTTTGGTTTCAAGTGGTGTGTTGGGACAGGAAAGCAGCGGGGACATCAGGTGTGCAATGGCTTTAGCTCTTTGTGTTCTAACATGAGTTTCTCTATCAAGCTTCTCATCTTCTGTAAACATGCAACCAAGACACTTGAATTCTTTAACTTGCTGGATTTTGTCGTCTTCGACACAGGTATTCTGTTATTACAAAAAAGTGTTCAAGTATCATGGATGTCGGTCAGTAGGTTGAGTTAAGCAAGCAATACAAAGGGAACAAAAGTGCCACTGGGGAAAAGACTGCTAGGCTCCCCTTGAAGGTGGAGTCTACTAAGAAGCTTGCTTCTTGAGTTTATTCTGGTACTTCAAGCGATTAACCCTCTTATAATCTTACTTAATGCCTGTGTTTCACAGTCAGTGTGGAATCAGCTTGCAAAAGTCTGCAGTTCCAGGTAGAACAACAACAATTTAAAAGAAAAAAGCCTGTCAAAGGAAAAAAAAAATAAGACACACACACACTGGGACACATACACACCGGGAAACACATACAAAAAAGACAAATTCTGACGTTTACTTTCATCTCTGTGGAAATACACGACAAGATTACCTGCGTAACCTGTGGGCACCAGAACTGTACACAATTCTATCTTGTCTTTCTGCTCTTCAGACACATTGTGGCAGTGTGGCTCATCTGGTTTATGCTGCACTTCTGTATATATATTTAATACACATTATTTTGGTCTTGGTATAAAATTTTAACACGCACAACTTCTAATAACACTAAATCAATAATAAAAATAATACAGAAGAATAAACGGATGAAAAAAAGCATCTTGGCCATCAGAGAACTGATGCCTACTATGAAGCAGTAGGGAGGAACAAGTAAGGTTTTCTTCTGCTCCATAATGGCCATGACAGGCTGAAGCGCCTTCTTTTTTAACAGGCTCAAGATCAGCCTGACCAACATGTGCACTTGTGGTCACCAGTTGGATTATGGGAGATCATATCCTGCAGGATTTGCCCAGCATAAGGAGTGTGGAGAAATCAGATGTGGGCAACACCCAAATCAGTTTAACAGAAGCTATAAGGAGGCGTACATCAAATGATGTCTGAGAATGATTCAATAACAGCATCCGATATAATATTTATCAATCATCATCATGCTCATCACATCCACAAGCAAAAACTATCCATCTAAAATGGTCTTGACACCTCCTGGCTCATCTTTCCTGCACTTCACAATCTTAAATGAAAAAGGCTCCTTCCATGTACACTCCTATATAAAGCTGATTCATCTTAACAGACTTAACAAGGTCAATGGCTTGTTCTTGCAATACAGAAATACTTTTTTTTTTTTTTTTGGAGCTGTAGGTCTGAACCTTGTCACATCCCCTCATTTAAAACAATTCTTCTGAGTCTTTTCTGAGGTGGGAGTGAATTTAGTATTTTTCTGAGAACAAGGCACAACAGAATGAATGCACCACAAAAAGATCTTGCTCATACCCTGTAAGACAGGCAAAGATCTTTGTAAAAGAAGATCTAAACTCCCAAGAGCTTCAAGGAAAAACCTACAGGTTCATCCGACCTGAGCAGAATTTTTAGAGTGAACTCTGGTCAAGTTGGTAATGACACACAAATACTGACACCACCCCCCCCCCAAAAACAAACAAAAAAAACCACGCACTTTATTTCATAGTTTACTTACTATAATTAAATCTATATGCTTTCTGCTCCAGTAATTTGAGAGGTCGCTCATCAATTTTTTGATCCAAAACCATCACTTCCTCCATCAACGGCTCTAAGTCATGATCACATGTGACAAACCTGCTTGCAACCTTCTGCATCATGTCCGTACCTACAATTGTTGAATAAAGTAAATGTAAGAGGGCAGTTCTCTGAGAACACGCACAAACAGTTTATTCACAAGCCCCGAGGAAATAAGGCAAAGATGAAAACTCCAACCAACTCAATCCCACGTCTTTCCTTATATTTTAGTCCTGTCTTGTTGCTTTTACCCAGTTCTCCATCTTCTTTTTTTCTTCCTCTTCTACTGTGTTCGAGGTTGTTGGTCACATCAGATCCTGATCCCTGTCGACATGGCAAAGCCCGCAGTCCTCTCCAGTTGCTGATAGGAGCTCCAAACCTTTTGCCCCAAGCTCGTGTCCTCTGGCCATGTCTCTCGTCTCAGGTCCGCATGGTTTGGGCACTCTTGAAGGACATGTTCTGGAGTCTGGACTCCACTGCTACATGGACACTCATCTGTGTGAGACATTATGAGTCGATGTAGTTCTTCACAACTGACAACTGTATTTTCAAACATTTTGTCCAGCAAAGCTCTGGGTGATATATGGTTATGAACTTACAAAAATCCTATAAACTGTACTATCTATGAAATACAAGCCCCTTTAACTCTTTCACTCCCAAAATATTTTCCATGCTCTGCCACAGTAAATTTCGATGAGAAAATTTGGCAGAGAGAAACTGGAAGGAAGTTATTCTATTTTCTGAAAATATGGGTTGGGTTTAGAAATGTGTTGCTTTTCATTTTATCTAGACTTGGCCTGAATATCGCTCTGAGCATTGATTAGCTTACAGATCCACCAACCTTGCATGTTGTTGTTTGAAAGTGTAATAGTTATGCTCTATGGTTCTACACAGGAACCACACAAAAAAAAAAAACCCAGTCCATTTTATCCTAGGGTAGGTCTGCAGATATGGAGTATAAGCACACCCAAAGAAGAACTCACAAAAATGCTGGAACTCCTCAGAACCTGAGCGCTGCTCACCATCACTTTCTCCTGCCTGTTGTCCCTGTGAAAGTAGAACAGAAGCATTACCAATGTAAATAAAGGCCAAATAACAGAGTTAACATCACATCAACCACAGCAAGTCCATAGATGCTGAAGTCTGTTCTTCTGAAGGGCAACTGATATACTCTGTATTACTGGCGGGGGGAACCTGATGGATGGAAACTGTGTTAATAGTGGGGCCAAAAATGAATGGCTTCGGTCTGAAAGGTTATACCTATACTGATCTCAGCCATTCCTTCTTCCACACAGACCAAAAAAATTACACAAAGATATCGTCAAACAGGGGAGCATAAAATGAGTGTAGAAAGCGAGGATGACCATGTTAAGTGATGCAGTTATCAGGACCAGGCAAACCAGAGCAGATCAAGAGGAAAAATCAGCCTGACTGATACGTTCTCAATCACACCAGTCTGCTGAAAAAAAACACAGTTTAAGTCAGACAATAGGTACTTGATTATTATTTGTTGTATTACAGGTTCTTGATTATTATATGTTGTATTATAGGTTTTTGATTATTATTTGTCATATTACAGGTTCTTGATTATTATATGTTGTATTATAGGTTTTTGATTATTATTTGTCATATTACAGGTTCTTGATTATTATATGTTGTAATACAGGTTTTTGTTTATTTGTTGTACTACATGTTCTATTATTATTTGTTGTAATGCAGGTTCTTGATTATTATTTGTTGTAATACAGACTGCACAAACAAATTAATTATAACCCAGTGAAAAATGAAACAATCTTAAAGTTTCTCCTTTTGTATGTATTAACTGTCTAAATCTGCAGTTTTACTGTCTAAATCTGGGACAAATTGAACTGTTTTCTGTTAAGTCCTGCAGAGAATCATCTTTGGTGGTTCCATTAGGCGGATAAGTGCATCACAGTGTTTAAGACTTGGTAGACTTCTGGAGGATGTGTTTCACAGTTTGAGATCTTGGGCACACATACAAAAAGAACTGCCAACCTTAAACTGCATATATGTGATTTCAGAGTCAGTTGTGGTCAAAGTTTCAACAGGCAACTATTTTCCAGACAAAATCCATTTTCCATCAGTAGGTGACATAGGAAAATGAATGGCTGCTACAGCAAAAATGGAAATGTATTATACATTACAGCAAAGGAGAAAGTGTTCTTCCTAGAAATGTTTGTTAACTGAAACTTTCACGTTTCTTTCATTTCTGTGATTACCGTAACCCACCAGAGGGCCGGTTAGCTGAGTGATTAGGTGGTCGGTTTACTAGTCTGGTGGTACCAGGTTCAGTCCCAGTAGAGGGATTTCTTCTGGTACACACACAAAAAAAAAGGTCCTGGGGTTCACCCAGCCTCTAAAAATGGGTACCAGAGAAACCTGGGAAGGTAAAGCGGCCAGGCGTGATACTGACCACATCACACTTTCATGTGCCAAAGGTCATGGAAAGTACTGTATTCCCCAATATGCCTTTTTGGCATAGAAACAGGAATTTTATTATTATTTTTTTTTAACCATAACCCATTCCACATTTCCATGCTGGATCTCCTTTAAATGTTATATCTATGGCTGCAAAGAACTCAGTTCACAAGTACAGAGAGATTCTAAAAAAAAAAAAAGAAGAGCAACAATGATAAGAAGGGCAACATAACATTTGCAAAAAGAAAAAAACTGTTTAAATAACTGGAAACTGATCACAAACAAAACTATCTGAAAAACAGCAATGATGATTTTGTCAGAATTATCCTGATGTCACACATGATTCTAAGACATTATGAGAATGTCCTACATCTGGCACAAACTAGAGAACCAGACTACAAGGCAATTACATCTTAATAAAATGTGTGCACAAACACAGATACTGTACTCACTTGTAAGGGAGAGTCTAGAAGTGGCTGCAGGCAACAAGTCCTTGCAGCCACACCCACCATCCTGACCACGAACACGCTGAATTCATCTGTGGCAGTTTTCAGTGACAGGCTTGGAGACAGCGTATAATTATCTGTCCGAACAGACCAGAGAGTGCTCCCATCCTTGCCACTTATAACAAGAGTCTGAAACCAAAAAAAAAAAAAAAGGCATGTATACTGATGTATTTCTTTGTTCACCTTCAAGCTGTACTGCGCTACAGTTTGCAGCCAGGTTGTGACTCTTCATGAATGTCAGTCTGACACATTCAAATTTGGCTCAGCTTATTTTTAAAATTGGGTTTACCTTTCCATTTCATACCGCCCTGTTCCAGGCAGCATCAATGTGAGGTAAAAATGGGTTCTTGGCCTGATATGATTTGCTAACAATCATGCAAGCAATCAGCAACTGGTCTTCAGACCCTGATCAAGCACCAAATTAAGAACTCAGAAAACTGGACACAAAAGCTCAATACAAAAATATGTCATCTTCACCAGCCATTCAAAATTCTCTGGACACGTCACGAGAAGAAAGAAAGTTACAGGACTTGAAAATCATTCACAAATCTTGGGGAAACAGGAGAGGAAGACCCAAGTGGTGCAGAAAAATGAAACTGACTAGAAATACCAAGGATGGTACAGAGAAGCATGATCATCAACAACCACTAGCACCGTGCACAGTGAATGAATGATCAATAATTCTCAATGAGCATGGGAAACAGAGCTGTCCACTTTGATTCCTGGCTTGGCAAGGACACTTCCTCAGTGCTCCTAGGAAACAGGTTGTACCACAACAGCCCAGTGAAAGAGTTTCTGATAATCTGGCAAAGTGGCTCGTTGCTTGGGCACCATCTTATGCAGGTAAAGATAAAGTCAGCACTATCATGTCATACAGACACCGGGGGGGGGGGGGGGTGTCCTTGACCTATCAGCACACTAGTGTGATGTGGTTAGTATCATGCCTTGGCACCTTCCTTTCCCTAACTTCCGAAGGAACCCTTCTCTACAGCTTGGACAACTAGGGCGCATCCAATCAGATCCAACCTTCACCAGAAAAGACAAAAGCTCTAACCACTTCAGTTTTCACATGGCACATATTTTTATGTATGCTATGAAAAACAAAAAATAATTATCATCACTGGAAAGAACAGCAAAACTCACTTGGTCCCACAGCAGTATGAAGAAGAACAAGAACAATAATGTGTGAACGCCACATGTAGGCATCACTGCCAGTTCTCCACCTACCAACATAACACATATAACGTTGCTACATAAATAAAATGTACCTGTGATATGTTGTAACTATTCAGTTCCACCATAAAATCCATGACTAAATCAGTATTGAACTTTCCCGGTGCAGGAGTGCTGAAATATAAACAGCAAAATAAAAATGACACTGGCTCATGTCACTTCCACCTGCATGATTAAATACAGAAAACTAGCAATGCCCAATGCCACTTCTACCTATGGGGGTTAAGCTACTGTTGATATATTTTAGATTACATTGGATGAGCCCTTAACTACTGCTATCTCAGTGATCTCAAAATATGAAATAACAGAACCACTGGGTAAATTACTGACAGGTTACATCATTACATGGAATGAACTAGTACTCTGAAGAGACCCCCTAAGACCACTCCTTTAAGCTATCTTCCCATCAGTCAACTGTCAAGCTTTCAACTATGACAGTTATGGGATCACTGAGAGATGTGTAGGATCATGGCCTGTGAATCAGAACTGATCAAGACTTATTAAACACCCTCCCAGTTTTCCAAGAAAATGGCTGTTATGTCACTTCAGCCTGACCAATGCAGCTGAGGTCATCGTGCTCTCCAGATGATGTCCAATTTGACCAATCAGTGACCCACAGCTGACATGCCAGCATCAAGGTCAGCAAACTACAGCCAGCCAAGGTCAGCAAAATATAGCCAGCCAAGACCCTGTCTCATCTCTCTGTTTGTATACCCAGCAACAGGCCTTGTCTGGCTAACAGGGAAGGGACTGCCATAAACCCCAATGTCTGCTAGAGAAGAACACTTACTTCTGGAAGGGACTGCCATAAACCCCAATGTCTGCTAGAGAAGAACACTTACTTCTGGAAGGGATTGCCATTAATCCCAATGTCTGCTACAGAAGAACACTTACTTCTGGAAGGGATTGCCATTAATCCCAATGTCTGCTACAGAAGAACACTTACTTCTGGAAGGGATTGCCATTAATCCCAATGTCTGCTAGAGAAGAACACTTACTTCTGGAAGGGACTACCATAAACCCCCATGTCAGCTAGAGAAGACCCTTACTTCTGGAAGGGACTGCCATTAATCCCAATGTCTGCTAGAGAAGAACCCTAACTTCTGGAAGGGACTACCATAAACCCCCATGTCAGCTAGAGAAGACCCTTACTTCTGGAAGGGACTGCCATTAATCCCAATGTCTGCTAGAGAAGAACCCTTACTTCCAATTCCAGTCAGAGAGAAAAAATAGCTGCCATAACCTGGCCCCAGTCTAATACGATGCTGTGCCTCAACATCGTCACTGCACTGGCTGTAAAGAACACCAGCCTGCAGCACCAAGGAGATAGAAGAAGAAGAATATGCTTTCTAAGATGATGGAGTCTGCTGACTGCCTGCCTCTTTGGTCCACTCTGGAAATACAGGGTGCGGCATAAACATAGTGTGTAGAAACTGAATACATGTGGAAAAAAAAATGACGTCAGAGATGAAGCAGACAAACGGTCATTTTTAACAATGGCTTCTTGGCAAACACAACATCACATATTCACCGTTGAAACTTATTTTAAAAGTGGAGAATCGTCTATTACTGTACAACAAAAGTTTCGTCGCCATTTTGAGTTGCATCTCCATGATAATGTTCCCGATAGGAGGACAAAACAATTTTGAGGTGGGTCAAAAAATTTAAGGAAACCGCTAATTGCTTTAATAACAAGTCTACTGACTGTCCAAGAACTCAACAGACACCTGAATGAATTCAAGAAGTCCACAACGCATTGCTGAGTAGTCCTCAGTGATCAGCAGTTAGGAACGCTTTGGCACCTGGCATCCTCTTAATAGTGATCTTTATGTGCAGATGCTAACTGAATACTTCATTCCAGACTTGGCCAACAGAAATAAAAGACTAATATGGTTTCAACAAGATGGAGCAACTGGCACACACACCCCGTCAGTTCATGGCCATACTGCAACATGCACTTCCCAATCATCTAATTTCCAGATTTGGGGGTATTCATTGGCAGGCAGGGTCACCGGATTTATTGGCTGCAGGCTTCTTTTTGTGGGAGTATCTCAAGAACACGGTGTATGCTAGTCGACCACAGTCAATTGCAGACCTAAAAGACTGAATTCAACACTGCATTCAAATATATCCCTTTGAACATGTTAAATGGTGTTATGCAGGAATTTTCCAGATGCTTGGCTGAATGTATCAAATGTAATGGCGGTCATCTAACCGGCGTAATTTTCAAAACCTAAATATGATTGTCAGTAATAATAAAAATACCCACTTTTCTGAGTTTCATTTCACTTTTTTTTTTTTAACGAAAAACATGTATAGCACTTATTTATCTTCCATTTTTAAAATCTAGCTACGCTTTATGCCAGACCCTATCCAAGCAAGCCATCATAACCCTACTCCACTTCATGCATATATCTCAAAATTTGTATAGCACAGCCCTTAAGACAACTTAGTTACAAGCTTCAAATTACAGGTAGTTCCCACAACAAAATGACAATGATACCAACACTTGCCTGCTTATCTGCATGCCATCAAAATTCTTTGACCAAATTTCCTTTAAAGACTTCCCATCCAGCAATGCCAGGGAGCCACCACGACTGAATACCAAGAGATCGACATGATCATCTGTGTCTATGTCAAGTAGAACTGGTGTGAAAATAACATCTGTACTCTGGCTCCTGCACAAGAAAAGAACAGTCCTCTCTAAATTTATAGAAACAATTCTCAGCCAATCCGGTCATTTGCATGTCCTTTGCAGAACTTTTCCGCCCTAACAGCACTCCTGTGGGCCTCTCAGTTGTAAGCAAGATGCCCTGCTGCTGATGCATCCTTTTGCAGATTATCAATGATATCATAATTCTAAGCGCAGGTGACAAAATGATGACTGCCACCGTCATATAACTTCATGATCTTTCTTCAACATGATCTACTGAAGTGACAATTGTGTCTCTTGTCTAGATAAAGGGGTTTTTTTTTTTTTTACTGAAACATCAATACAGTTTTGCCATACCACTATCTGCAAAAAAGAAGCAATGATTCTTGCACATGGTAAAGTGACAAAGCACAATCTTGTATGGCTAGCCTTGAAAAAACACAAAACACTTAAAGATGTGGATTAAAGAAAAACGAAGAAAGGCTGTGACTTGAACCATAGCTTCTGATAGGATGAGTGGAAAGCATATTATCCAGTTGTGACCCAGTGGTCATATATCCATACTATATCATATATCATAATATATCCATACTACAAGAATTAATATTGAAGAAGGTTGGTTAGTAAAGAGGATTAAACAGAAAAAACTTAAATATTTTGGACATATTAAACGTCATGATAATTTAGAAAAGACCATCTTGGAAGAGTACATAATGGGCAAAAAGAAAGAGAGGAAGACCAAGGTGAAGATGGCTGCAAGACATCGTTGATAATCTGCAAATGGATGCATCAGCAGAAGGGCATCTTGCTTACAACCGAGAGGCCTACATGAGAGCTGTTAGGGAGGCAAAGTTCCGCCAGGGACATGCAAATGACTGACTGACCTGGTGGTTTCTCATCCCGTCTGAGTCTGTGGTTCAAGTTACAATCATTCTCTTACAATTTTTCTTTAAGTGGACTGCTACCATTAAGAAAGGCTGTCCCCACAATAGTGCAAGCTGAAGTTACTATCATAACCTTTGAAAAATGTCAACTTTCCTGTTCTCCTGATATGCTGTTCCCGGCAGGCACTAGAACAGCTTATTTTCCAGGCTGGCTGCCTCTACCCAGAGCTGGAATTAACAATAACTTCAGCTTCCTTTAAACTTCTTTAGATTTTCACCTACTTCCTGCTGTCCGTGCTCTACTTTCTTGCCTTAGTCCTACTTTTTCATTCATAAGCTTTAGCTTTTTGTCTCCCAGCCCTTTCCTTCTTCTCTAGCAGCTGTCAGGTATTTATAGCTTCCTCGTCGCTTTCTTACCTCCCCCCCCCTCCCATCAACACTCTTCTCTCTCTTTCACCACCTACGTCACAACTTGTCTTGGATCAACGCTCCTGGCACCCGAGTGGATTTTGGCATCTCTCAACCAATCATCACCCCCACCTTATATTTATGTCTTCCGGACACATTTGTTGCCACTTTTGGAACTGGGATGATACCACAAAGCCAAGTTTTTCACTCATTTAAAAAAAAATATATATATATTTTGTGTTGTTCTTGTAAACAATCCCTGAAAAAAAAAAACCTGTTCATGCAGAAATATTGGATGTTGTAGGTTTTTCATTTATACGTTCTCATCTTACTTTCATACTTCCTGCTATTTGTGTTTCTTCTCACTTTCCTCACTCCCTCTGTCATTTTGTAAAAGTCAACCACACACTTCTATCTACCTTTATCATAACCTTATGACGACTGTTTTTAAAAGAGAGAACATAGGCATACGCTGTGCTAGTTATATGTGGCACCAAAAATCCCAATTTCTGGAGTGTCCTCAGTTAATGTCTACAGCAGCATGTACTCAATGGCAAAAAAAAAACTTTCTAAAAAGAGACACACAGTGGAAACATACCAATATGCAGTACACATATACAAAAATAAGATAAACTAACAGGACATAAAAAAAAAAATTTTAAAAATACACTACACACATATAAAAATATAATAAAACATTGTTCATACATAACACACATATAACAGGATTCAACGAGGCAGTCTGACTCCCTATTTAGAAAGCTCAGCATACGAAACTGAAACCAGAAGAAGAAGATGGTACATATTTACAAAAGATATACTCAGAAAAAAAAAAAGTGAACATGCTGGTACATGCAAACAATTTTTACTTGAACAACGATGCCAGCCCATTCTTATCCTTCTCCAACCCTTCCAACCAAGTGTAGGCCGACAAATCAACATTGGCCAGAATTTTGCCAGTAACCCAGCAGTACAGATCTGGCTGTGAGACTGCCCTCAGGTTGCCTTGAAGGATGGAGAAACACTGCTTTATTATCAACAAATGGTAACATTTTGAACAAATAAAAATCACACCCTTTTATTCTATCTGAAATTTCACATTTTACTAATGTTGTATGCACTGTCTACCTGGAATTATGAACAGATACTCTAGGAAGTTGTTGAAGTGAAGGTGTTGAACCAGAGCATAATGTTGAGGGGGGGGGGGGGAAGAGTGTTACAATGTCTGTTTTTTTTTCAGTCCCTAAGCACAGCTAAAAATCAGAGGAACGAGGAACGCCATGCTTCTACAGCAGGCTCCACCACCACAAGGACTTCAGAAATCCCTGTCATTACCCAGGTCAGGTCCATTTCTGGCAGTGTCAATGGAGAGGTGGAACAGGGTCTAGAAATCACACAAAGAAATTTTAAAATGTTATATTTTCTGCTTTACTCAGAGAAAAACTATGCTTCAGTTAATACAGAATGTCTCCCCCCCCCCCCAAACCAAAAAAAAAAAAAAAAACTGGAGTCTGAGTTAGCATTTGTTATAAATTTCAACAGAGAATCTTGTGTAGGTATTACTGAAAAACTTCAGTTGTCAAGTTTTAGTTAACTCTTCCTGTGCCTTTCGTCGCTTGGATGACGGTTCGGTTTCTCACATGGTGCCTTTTGTCGCTTTAGTGACGGTTGGTTTGTTTCATTAAAAACCCGGTGTAACATTTAGTGCACATGCCCTGTGACCTTTTTCAAAATGGCCGAAGAGTGCTTAGTTACAAGGGAGAAAATTGAAGTTTTCTGGTTATGGATATGCCCTGTGACCAGACCACTGTTCTTGAATGTATCCCAAGAAGATCTAGACATATTAGATGACTGAAGAAGTGGTTAGAAGGTTATTTCAGACATTATTCTACCGATAATGCAACAATAATCATAATACGACGTCAACTGGTAGATCTACGCATCTCAGATGGTATGTATTGTACCTCTACATCTTTCCGATGGTAAGCTGGACACAATCAATGTCTAAAAGCATGACATTACTTCTTATTTTCTAAAAAACTCTGCATTTATGAAATCTTCATACATTTAGTTATATTTTGAAACATAATAAGTACACAGAAGTGCATGGAAATACTGTGTTTCATTCAATTTTACAACTATACCCCCTATTACATGAAATGTTTAAAGAAATGAAGACACTGATGAGAAATGTCACATCTAAGATAAATGTAATTTGTGACAAGATGGGGAATACCTTGACAGAGACATAGGAAATTCTAGAAAGATGGAAGGAATATTGCAGAGGAATGTATGAAACAAATGACCGTGAAAGCAGAAATCAACAGTGTGAATTATTATTGGAGGAGAAAGAACCAGAACCGACAATAGAAGAAGTTTTATGGGCAATAAAGAATCTGAAAAATGGTAAAACACCAGGATGTGATAACAGCTAAATTCATTAAAGCAGGAGGAAAGGAATGTGCAACAATCTATCATACACTATGTAAAAAGATATGGCATTCAGGTATTTGGCCAAAAGAATGGAAAAGAACTATATTCATACCACTGCCAAAAAAGGGTAACCTGAAATAATGCACAAACTACAGAACTGTTGCCCTGATTAGTCATGCCAGTAAAATTCTGTTAAAAATCATAATGGATAGATTTTGTAAGAAAACAGAAGAAGTCAATATGGTCCAAGCTGGTTTCAGGCAAGGAAGAGAATCAAGAGATCATATATTCAATATAAGATTAACTCTTTCCATGCCACAGGAAGAAACATGGACGTGTAGTGGAGTGCCAGATTAACAGCACAGGTCTTGGTCTGTAAGTGGGTATAGTTATAAAATGGAATGGAAAACAGTATTTCCATGTACTTCCGTACACTTATTATGTTTCAAAGTATAACTAAATGAATGAAAATTTCATAAATATAGAGTTTTTTTTAGGAAAAAAGAAGTAATGTGATGTTTTAAGACAATGACTGTGCCCAGCTCACCATCGGCTAGGTCTAGATATGCACTACTTACCATCTGAGATGTCTAGATCTACTTGTCGATCTCGTATTGTGATTCTGTATTGCATTCTCGCTAAATTAATGTCTGAAATAACCTCCTAACTACTTCTCCAGTCATCTAAATATGACTAGATCTACTTGGGATACATTCAAGAGCAACAGGGTGGTCACAGGCCATGTCCATACCCCTATCTATGTCGTCAAAAATTGAAAAATTTCCACGTTTCTCATCCTTTTTCTCACTCGGCACTGCTCGTACCTAAGGACTCTTTTACCATTTTGAAAAGTGTCACCGGAAACGCAGATGAAATATGTACAATCGAAATGTTACTCCGGTTCTTTTATTGAAACAAACCAAGCGTCAAAAAATTGACACCTGGTAAGCAGCGGGGGTACAGGAAGCGTAAAAAAATTGACGCCTGGCACAAAAAAGTTAATAAAAGAGAAATGCAGAGAGTTTAATGTGAATCTATATTTATCTTTTATAGACTATTCAAAGGCATTTGATTGTGTACAACAGCAGAAACTTTGGGAATTAATGGAAAAAATGGGATTTCCAAAACATCTGATACAATTAACATCACTGCTGTATCTAGACCAACAAGCAGCAGTAAGAATAAATGGTGAAACAACAAACTTGGTTTTACACAAAATAAGGGGTCCATAAGGGGTGCATATTGTCGCCTTACTTATTTAACTTGTATACTTAAAATATAATGAGGAATGTTAGAGAAGATGTAGATAAAGAATATTACGATGCCATAACAATTGGAGGTTATGAAATACCAGAGATTAGATATGCTGATGACACAGTATTACTGTCCACAACACAAAAAGGAATGGAAAAACTAATTATGTCAGTCTGTAAGAATAGTGAAGAGCAAAATCTCTATCTTAATGAGAAGAAAGCTAAACTGATGACAACTGACAAAACAAACAAGGCAGCTGATATATGTATCAATGAGGAAAAACTGGAAGAAGTGGAGAGTTTTGAATATCTTGGATCATTATGGAAAAACTAGAAGAAGTGGAGAGTTTTGAACATCTTGGATCATTACTAACTAATAATGGAGATACAATGAAGGAAATTAAAAAGAAGACATCTATTGCTCTTTAGAAAGTAAAACAACTAAAGAATCTGTGGAAAGAAACAGACAGAACTACAAAAATAAGATTTTTAAGGGCATGCATTTTTTCCATCGCAACATATGCCTGTGAGACCTGGACACTTAACAAAAACAACTAAAGAATCTGTGGAAAGAAACAGACAGAACTACAAAAATAAGATTTTTAAGGGCATGCATTTTTTCCATTGCAACATATGCCTGTGAGACCTGGACACTTAACAAAACAGCTGAGAAACACATAAATGCCTTTCAATGTAAATGCTACAGAAGAGTTCTTCAAATATCATGGACACAAAAAAGAACAAATATATCCATACTACAAGAACTTAATATTGAAGAAGGTTGGCTAGTATAGAGGATTAAACAGAAAACTTAAATATTTTGGACACATTAAACGTCATGATAATCTAGAGAAGACCGTCTTGGAAGGGTACATAAAGGGAAAAAGAAAGAGAGGAAGACCAAGGCGAAGATGGCTGCAAGACATCGTTGATGATCTGCAAATGGATGCATCAGCAGCCGGCCATCTTGCTCACAACCGAGAGGCCTACAGGAGTGCTGTTAGGGAGGCAAAGTTCCACAAAGGACATGCAAATGAATGAATGAATGACCCTCTATACATATCAAGACCTGCTCTTGTAATCCGGCACCAACTGAATGTCTGTTTCTTCCTGAGGCACACGAAGAGTTCAAGATATTTACTAGCAAAAAAAGAATAACAATACAAATTTTAAAAAAAAAAAAGAAGGTGTCACCACAGGAAAATGTGGAGTTTATGTTTGTTCTGCAGAAATGAGATGTTCCTTTGACCAAGCCAAAAAAAAAAAAACCCCTTCAGAATGTCATGGAGAAACTTTGAGTGATAAATCTAACCAGTCCTCACAAACAATCACTTGCAATTATTAACATCAGCAAACATGACAACTCCAGAGTCCTTGTGGAAGCTCTGTATGTGAAATACGTGCTGAATATGGTGCCAGACACTGACCCAACATTATGGGATAACTGTGCTACAGAATTTCCCAGGGCAGTCAGCAACCCATAAGCTGACAAGCTAGCATCAGGGCTGGCGAACTGTAGCCGACCAAGACCCTGTCCCACCTCCACACTGGTACTCTGTAGCCAACCAAGACCCTGTCCCACCTCTCCACTGGTACTCTGTAGCCGATCAAGATCCTGTCCCACCTCTCCACTGGTACTCTGTAGCTGACCAAGACCCTGTCTCACCTCCCCACTGGTACTCTGTAGCTGACCAAGACTCTGTCCCACCTCCCCACTGGTACTCTGTAGCCGACCAAGACCATATCCCACCTCCCCACTGGTACTCCCTAGTAACAGGCCTGGCCAATGGGGAACGGATCACCATAGTTCCCACGGTGGTGGACTCTGCTAAAGAAGTACTGCACACACCCCCCCCCCCCCCCCCACCTTTTAGCTCCTCTCAGTGGCTGAAAACGTAGCCGCTGTAAGTCAATCTTACAAGATATTGTGCCCCAATGTCCTCACCACATCAGCTGCAAAGAACATCAGTTTGCAGTCAAGAAGAATAATGAATTTCCCAAGTGAAAATGCTTTGCTCTTCACGTCAAAAACTCAGGATAAGTGAAAAACAAATCCTGCATTAGACAAAAGGTTACAACAAATAAAAGGGGAAAAAAAAATGCTAGTAAACCATATATGAGAAGACAGGCTTGCTTCAAGGATACATCATCTCATGGTCAGAAATGACTGATGGAGAAGGCTATTACTATTTCCCAGAGGGGAATATGTAATACTATATTTGAGTATCTACCTGCACTGCTCCCTCCACCTGATGCAAGCAAAATATAAGCTGCCTTTTCATTAGTCACATATTTGACTGGTGGCATGGGGATACTTTCTCCTTCAGGAAGTTCCAGACTGCCAATTACTTCCCCTGTCTTTCCAGCCAATAAGATTAATCGGCTTGGACCTTGATCTGGTTCCTGAGAAAAAGTCAGATCAAGACGTTGGTTTAAACCTGTCACTGATGACAGATGGCAGAAAAAAAAGTGCAAACAAAATTTCTGATGGTGAAAGTCTCATATCAAAATAAACTGAGAAAGCCATGTGACGATGAAGCTGAGAACAGATAAACAAGGTTTTGGATATCACAACTGTACTTTATAATCACGATAACAATTTCTAACTAGAATTTCTACCTTGGATTCAAGCTAAACTAAGTACATTCTACATTTTGTCATTTCTGTTACCTCAATTTGCCATTCACTACTTCATCAGAACAAGACGAGTTCAATTGTTCAGATTATTTGCTACAAAGTTAAGATGCTCCTATTTTATTATATGTTTTAATTTTTTATGTGCTTCAGGAAGAAACACGGATGTTCAGTTGGGTGCCGGATTAAAAGCATGGGTCTTGATATCTATAGGGGCATATTAGTAAAATGTGAATGAAACAGTTTTTCTGTGTGAAAAGTGTACTTATTATGTTTCAAAATAACTAAATATGTATGAAGATTTCATAAATGCAGAGTTTTTTAGGATAAAAGAAGTAATGTGATGTTTTTAGACAATGACTGTGTCCAACTTGCCATCGGATAGTTCTAGATGTACACTACGTACCATCTGAGATGAGTAGATCTACCTGTTGATGTCGTATTGCGATTCTGTGTTGCATTATCGATAAAATAATGTCTGAAATAACCTTCTAACTACTTATCCAGTCGTCTAATATGTCTAAATCTACTTGGGATACATTCAAGAACAGTGGTCTGGTCAAAGGGCATGTCCATACCCCTATCTACATCACCAAAAATTGAAATTTGTCGCAGAAAACTTCAATTTTCTCCCTTGTAACTAAGCACTCTTCGGCCATTTTAAAAGTGCACAGGGCATGTGCACTAAATGTTACACCGGGTTTTTAATGAAACAAACCAAACGTCGCTAGAGCGACTAAAGGCACCACGTGAGAAACCGGAACCATCATCTAAGCAACAAAAGGCACGGGAAGAGTTTATAGGTTAACTCTTCCCGTGCCTTTCGTTAGAAGGGGTAGAAGTTTATTTTCTCAATGACTTACTACCCTATGTAAACACAATTATATGTACATATCATGTTTTGCATTGGTGAATATTTCATACATAAATTGAAAACATTCCTCAACAAAAATGAATACTGACAAAACAGGATGCTATGATGACTGTAATAAAATTCCTTCATAAAAGCTAATGTCTAAACTTGCTCTCTTACCAATGTCTGTTGATCTCGATCTTTTCCATGTGAGACCAACAGGTCTGGAACTCCATCAGAATCCAGGTCTGAAAGCACGATGACCCCATAAACACTCCACCTTGGGACAAAGTGAGATGACCATTTGGGGGAATCCGGATCTATGACCCACAAAGTGTTGCCTGCAAATAAAAGAATAATCTATGATCCACAGTGTTTTACTTTTCAATAAAAGTGTAATCTATGACTCATAAAATTTTGCAATCAGTAAATGTGTAATCTATGACTAACAAAGGTTAGCTGTCAACGAAAGTGTACTATATGATCCAAAAAAGTTTTGCTGTCAGTAAAAGTGTAAGTAAAAAAAAAAAAAAAAAGTGTAATGTATAACCCACAGTTTTTCTGTAAAACAGAAAAAAAGTTTAATGTATAACCCACAAAGTTTTTGTGTCCAAAAAAAAATGTGTAATCTACATAACCCACAAAGTTTTTCTGTCAAAAAAAGTGTAATCTATAACCCACAAAGTTTTTCTGTCAAAAAAGAGTGTAATTTATAACCCATAAAATTTTTCTGTCAATAAAAGTTTACAACCTACAAAGTTTTTATGTCAATAAAAATATAATCAATGATCCATAAGGTTTATAATATGTCAAAGAACGTAATCCATGACCCAAAAAGTTTTGCCCGACAATAAACATGTAATCTATAACCCACAAAATGTTACCTATCAAAAGAAGTGTAACCTAAGACCTACAAAGTTTTATCTGTTAAAAAATATTCTGTTGGAAGCAAAAACTGATTACGGACCATGACCGGAGAAGACTGTACCTCATTTCTTAGCAGCAGTCCCTGTGTTACAACAAACAGGAACACAAATGTATGGTGGTGGAGGTTACTGAGAAGGTAGGCGGTGAGAAACACATGCAAACCACACTGGTTCTCAGAACACTGAGAAAAAAACAACCAAAATTATAGTTTACAGAGTTGAGGCAAAACATTTATACACTACACATTATGAGTCCAGTGGCTTCAAGTGAAACCTGGATTATAAAGAAAAACTGCATTCAGTTTTCTAAAGGAGTAGATAGAGGTGTATGGTGTAGTTTTACAATGTGGCAGAGGGAGTGAGTAAAGTGAGAAAAAAAACGAAAAGAAAGTACGAGAATGTATAAATGAAAAACATACAACATCTGATATTTCGGCGTGAGCCTTTTTCGAAGATTACATACACAAACAAGACAAAAAAACAAATAACTAAATGAAAAACTTATCTTAATATGGCCTCCTCCAGAAGTAGGAAACAGAGAAATGCATGTCCACTAGATAAGGCACAGAGACCATGCGGGGCCACATAAAGGATAAACCAACAGTCAGTTGTAAAGAAGAGGTGGAGAGAGAGGGGAAAACAGGTGGCTGAAAGGGGGGGGAGGGCAATAGAAACATGATAGCTGCTAGAGGAGAAGGTGTCGGGGGGGAGGGGAAGCAGAGAGGTAATGAATGAAGAACATAAACACCTGCAGGGAGAAAATGTGAAACTGGTGAATAGGACAAGACCCTATAAGCACCAATATGTTGCCAGATAAGAAAAAAGGGTGGCGATACGGAGGGGCACCTAGGAGAAAGAAAGTAGAGTAAAAAAAAAAGGGAGGGGGAGTGGAAAACTAAAGAAGTTACAGAAAGCTGAAGACATTGTTAATTCCAGCTGGGTGGAGACAGCCAGCCTGGAAAATAAGGCACTTGTTCTAGGACCCTCCAAGAACGTACATCAGCAGAACAAGAGTGGATCACACTAACAGAAATGTCCTGTTTTCCCCTGTGGTTGATAAGGCAAAAATGTTTAGCCACAGGTGTCCAGGCCCTCTTAGAAATATCATTAAGATGTTGGCGAAAATGATCTCCTAAACATAAACCAATCTCCCCTATGTACTTCATAAAAGCACATAATAGCATAAAAGTGCAGGTGAAACCCTCTTGAACTTCTTCTTCTTCGTTCGCATTGTCTGTCTATACCTGCAGTCCTGCCTCTTGGATAAATTTCACTGTTTTTTGTAATTCATGTATGGAACCGTAGAGCTTATCTTCTTTAGTGGTCTCACTGGGCCAGTAATTATTTCTCAGTGTTTCATAGTTGGTGCAGTTCTGGAGGATATGTTCCACAGTTTGGGGCACCTGGGCACATGTACATAGATTAGTACCTCCTGAACTGATAACGTGGACTTTGGGAAGGAGATCTGGCTAGCATCAACAACAAACAGGCAAGTGCTGCATCTACAGCGTCCACAATGTCTGGTACCATAAAAAGTGTCATCTGTTTTAAGGCGACTTCGAACTAAAAGGTTCCTGAGGTTCTTGTCCCGTCTGTAGGCCACCAATGGGGGTTCCCCAAAAAGTTCACGTGTATCAGGCTCAGTCTGGAGGAGATGGAGATGGCAAAACAGTATGTTTTTAACTGCCAAGCTATGAGGGTGGTGCGTGAGTACCAGTTTAACTCTGTCCGAGCTACACTGCGGTTTAGGGGTGAGGGCTTGTTGCCTCAATATATGGCTGATGCGGTTCCAAGATGACAAGAGAACATGTTTTGGATAGCCGCGCTAGCTGAAGAAATCTAGCATTTTATGGCCTTGATCCTGGAAATCCAAATCCTCAGTACACAAATGCCGCAACCTAAGAAGCTGGGAAAAAGGAATAGAGTCCTTACATGATCGGGGGGGGGGGGGGGGGGGGGAGAAAGAGTACAAGAGAGAACTGTGAGAGTCTGTAGGTTTATAGTGGACAAAAGAAGTAAGCCTGGTTTTACTGCAGTCGTCATCCCCTACAACTAATCAGCAGATTTTTCTGCAGCCATCAACTTACTGTCAGATGATGCCATGTCTTGAAAAAAAAAAAAAGGATATGTTCTATCATGTCATAGCTGCATATAGGACTACTGTGTTTGTGTCCATATTTTCCTTGCTGTGATACCACACCAGAGGGTGATGTGGTCAGCACCATGTCTAGCCACCTTTCCTCCTCCAGGAGTCAGGTACCCATTTCTACAGCTGGGCAAATGAGGTACCTCCATAGGGACTTAAACCACCAGACTCCATGTAGAGAGAGGGTCTAACTACTGGGCCATTCAGGAGTCCACAAGCTTACAAAAGTTTACCACAATTATTTGTAAAACTGAAATAATTTTTCCACAGGAAATAGAGATGAAATGCACAGAGGTGGACCTGATAACAAAAGTGATCAAACTTACAATTACTCTGACACAGTGTTACTATCATCACGCTGCAGCCAGTCAGTGTCATGATGCCACTATAACTGGTCTGTGTCATAATACTACAGCTGGTCAATGTAATGATACTACAGCTGGTCAAACATGTTTTTATGTGACACAAGCATGCTACTTAACTTCATTCAGGAAGAAAGGAGTCCCACAACATTCACCTGCTCATCAGAATATAATGCTATTGCTACATGTTCTTCAAATAGGTACTATCAGCCTAGAACTTAAAGTTCTGTTTTTTTTGTTTTTTTGGTGATCCTACATATTGCCAACCAAGGTATCATATACCAGATCTGATACACCAACTGAAAGACATCAATAAACCACTCGCTTTCACCTAAGGACAGGTGACTGCAGACTGAGCCACCTATATCGACTCAGAATGTCTCACACAGACAAGTGTCCAGGCACCAGTGGAGACCACACTCCAGAACATGTCCTCCAAGAGTGTCCAAACCATGCAGACCTGGGGGCATGAGACGTGGCCCGAGGACAAGCATGGAGTAAAAGCTTTGGGGCTCCCACCATGATCTGGGAAGACACTGCAGGCTTTACCCTGTCAACAGGGATCAGGATCTGATGACGCCCACAACCTCGAACGCAGAAGAATAAGAAAAATGGTATCGTACACTAAGAAGAAAATTTATAAACATTCACAACAGACTTTTCATTTCACATCGTACCAGTCTGGACATCCACTGCCTGGCAGGTTGAGTCATGTCCGGTGATGACACAGTCCACCGTCCCATCACCATTTACATCAATATCCATGCAGTTCTGGTAGAGAACCAAAGACCGAGTTGAAGACCGCCATATTTCTTTGCCATCATATCCCCGAAATGCAACAACATGGCTATCATAATGATGACCTGTGCAATGTTAAATAAAACATACATCTACAAACCATAGACTGTCCCTTACTTTTCCCCAACTGCCCCCTTCAATCTATGTTTCAATAATGCTATTCTATAAAAGGATTAGGAATTTAATACGTACACACTAGGTATAGCATCGACATCATCAGGTGCCGTGCCGACTGGCGTTGGCTATTATGCTTCTCCAGAGTACCTGATCCTTCATGCAGGCCATCAGTTCAGTTGGTGATCTCCTCTAACACCATCCCGTCAGACTGTCCAGCATCATTTCTCTTGGTCTTCCTCTTGATCTTCTTCCTTCTATTTTTCCTGTTGTTATAATATTTTCAATGCCCCCTCTTCTCATTGCATGTCCTATGAAAGTACATTGTCTCTCTCTTATCTTTTTGACAAGGCTTATTGTCTCTCCAGCTCTTCTCATACATTCTTCATTAGTTATTTTTGCTGTCCAGGGGATTTGCAACATTCTTCTAATAAACCACATTTCTGCTGCTTCCAATGATTTTTGTGCAGACCTGCCTATTGTCCATGATTCACTTCCATATAACAAGATAGGTTTAATATAGCATTTTAGGACTCGTTTTCTAACATTCATTGATAAAGATGTGTTAGCTAATATGTTTCTCATTCTCTGAACTGCAGTCTTTGCTTGGCCTATTCTGTTCCTAATTTCTGTTCTGCGTTTCCCATCTGAAGTTATTACTGCTCCAAGATATTTGAATTTCTGCACCTGCTTTAGAATAGTTCCGTTTAATTTAATACTGCATGCTGGTGGATTCTGTTTCTTAGATATAACCATAGTCTCTGTCTTTTTGATGTTCAAAGTAAGGCCTTTCTGTTCACTTTCTTTGGCGACTTTATCCAAGAGATTTTGCAGGTCTTGTTGGTTCTCAGCTATAAGTACTGTGTCGTCAGCATACCGAAGGTTACTAGGTATAGACATGAAACAAATACTAATTCTGTATAAATTAAAAATTTGTTGACATATCAAGAATATTAGAAGTGTGAGAGTAATGCAGTGGTACTGAGCTGTATTTGTGTATTACAGATCAGGCTGTATACCTGCTAGAAAGCTCTCTTAGTGAGAACTGAAAAAAAAAAACCCCCCAAAAAAAACAACTGTCAAGAATTCAGACTTAAAGGTAGTTACGAGGAAGCCATTAACCAAATAATCTTTATTCCCATCCAATTATAATGTGTAACTTTTTCAGTGAAGAAGAAGAAGACAAAGAAGAAGACAAAGAAGAAGAAGACAAAGAAGAAGAACAAGAACAAGAAGGATGATAAGAACAGGTAGCAAAAGAAGGATATGGAGAAACAGAAGAAGGATAAGAAGAGGAAGCAGAAGTAGGAGAAGAAGGATAAGAAGAGGTAGCAGAAGTAAGAGAAGGATAAGAAGAGGTAGCAGAAGTAAGAGAAGAAAGATAAGAAGAGGTAGCAGAAGTAGGAGAAGAAAGATAAGAAGAGGTAGCAGAAGTAAGAGAAGAAGGATAAGAAGATGAAGCAGAAGTAGGAGAAGAAAGATAAGAAGAGGTAGCAGAAGTAGGAGAAGAAGGATAAGAAGAGGAAGCAGAAGTAGGAGAAGAAAGATAAGAAGAGGCAGCAGAAGTAGGAGAAGAAAGATAAGAAGAAGTAGCAGAAGTAAGAGAAGAAAGATAAGAAGATGAAGCAGAAGTAAGAGAAGAAAGATAAGAAGACGTAGCAGAAGTAAGAGAAGAAGGATAAGAAGGGGTAGCAGAAGTAGGAGAAGAAAGATAAGAAGAAGCAGCAGAAGTAAGAGAAGAAGGATAAGAAGGGGTAGCAGAAGTAGGAGAAGAAAGATAAGAAGAAGCAGCAGAAGTAAGAGAAGAAGGATAATAAGAGGAAGCAGAAGTAGGAGAAGAAAGATAAGAAGAGGTAGCAGAAGTAAGAGAAGAAGGATAAGAAGAGGTAGCAGAAGTAAGAGAAGAAGGATAAGAAGAGGAAACAGAAGTAGGAGAAGAAAGATAAGAAGAGGTAGCAGAAGTAGGAGAAGAAAGATAAGAAGAAGTAGCAGAAGTAAGAGAAGAAAGATAAGAAGACGTAGCAGAAGTAAGAGAAGAAGGATAAGAAGGGGTAGCAGAAGTAGGAGAAGAAAGATAAGAAGAGGTAGCAGAAGTAGGAGAAGAAAGATAAGAAGAAGTAGCAGAAGTAAGAGAAGAAAGATAAGAAGTAGCAGAAGTAAGAGAAGAAGGATAAGAAGGGGTAGCAGAAGTAGGAGAAGAAAGATAAGAAGAGGTAGCAGAAGTAGGAGAAGAAAGATAAGAAGAAGTAGCAGAAGTAAGAGAAGAAAGATAAGAAGAGGTAGCAGAAGTAAGAGAAGAAAGATAAGAAGAAGTAGCAGAAGTAGGAGAAGAAAGATAAAAGTAGCAGAAGTAAGAGAAGAAAGATAAGAAGAGGTAGCAGAAGTAAGAGAAGAAAGATAAGAAGAGGTAGCAGAAGTAAGAGAAGAAAGATAAGAAGAAGTAGCAGAAGTAAGAGAAGAAAGATAAGAAGAGGTAGCAGAAGTAAGTGAAAAATGATAAGAAAAGTTAGCAGAAGTAGGATGGTAGGATAAAAAGAGGCAGTAGAATGAGAAGAAGAAAGAGGAGGATGATGAAAAGGAGAAGAAGAAGAAAGAGGAGAAGAATGAGAAAGGTCTAGACTCTTGTTTAATACATGTAGCTACCTTCTCTATGCTCAGAGTTGGATGACTCTGACTCAATTCCACTTTGCTGAGCCAGTCCAATCAAAACATCATCCAATCCATCGCCATCAATATCCACAAGTCTGAGGCTTGTTTCAGTCCCTGAAATTTTTTGTTTGTTTTTGTAGCAGTTTGTTTACATTCACTGTGTATGAAACACAGAAAAAGATCTTGATTTTGCAAATGACATAACTCTTATCAGTGACAATGTGAAATTGATGCAGGAAAAAAACAGATTCCCTGTCTTCCTTGGCTAGCAAAATAAGTCTTGAAATTAACAAAGGCAATAAAAAAAAAATGAAAAAATATGTGTAGAAGGAACAGTTGATGAAGTAAACCAATTTGCATTCCTTGGCAGCTACATAGACCAGGATGGTGACACCTGAAAGGAAGTTAGAATTGCAAAAGCAGCATTGTTCTTCAAAAATCTTGAGAATATATGCAATTCAAAAGTTATAAGCACAAAAACCAAGTTAAGATTATTCAATTCAAATGTGATATCCACCCTCATTTATGCATGCGAAAGCTGGAAATCAACTAAAGAAATAGACAAGAAATTAGACTCTTTTGAAAAAAAATGCCTAAGGAAAATACTTGGTATAAAGTGGAATGAATTCAAGAACAATGCAGAGATAAGACAGATGAGCAAAACAACAATCTGTCTCATGGGTGATCAAAAGAAGAAGATGGACATATGTAGGCCATGTGATGAGAAGACACAATCAGAGAATACCAAAACAAGCTATCAAGTGGAGAAGAACAGGCCAAAGAAAAAGAAGTCAACCACGTTAACTCTAAAAGGACATTGTTAAGATAAGCCAGTTTAGTGGGCATAACATCCCTTGATGAAGATGAAAGACTCGCCAAGAACAGGAAAACTTGGCAAATAACTATGCCAGCCCTATGTGATGTTTAATGGCACAGGAAGGATTTAAGATGTATGAAATGCCCAATCATTTACCATTTGAAAGCTTACTTTTTCTGTGAAACACGTACCTGTACAAATCACAGCTAATTTTTGTAATCTACTCCATTACCTGTACCAAAAGCCATTTTTTAAAAATCTGTAAAGAACTAAAATGTTTCACTAAGGCAATAGTTCTCTTAAAAAAACAGAACATTTCCACTTCTGATTTCATCAAACATGTGAAAAATGATATATGCATCCATATGTCTATAGTTAATGCAGAAATACCAACATCAGAGATGAAAATATAAAGAAAAAAATGAAAGTTCTGCAAAATAATATTTAGAAGAACTGGGTGCACTTCACAGACAGAAAAGATGATAAAAAAAATAATTACTGAAACAACTGAATTACTGAAAAATATAACAACCTGACAACTAAAGTATTTAGGCTGCATCACAAGACACAAAAATATAACAACCTGACAACTGAAGTATTTAGGCTGCATCACAAGACACAAAAATATAACAACCTGACAACTAAAGTATTTAGGCTGCATCACAAGACACAAAAATATAACAACCTGACAACTGAAGTATTTAGGCTGCATCACAAGACACAAAAATATAACAACCTGACAACTGAAGTATTTAGGCTGCATCACAAGACACAAAAATATAACAACCTGACAACTAAAGTATTTAGGCTGCATCACAAGACACAAAAATATAACAACCTGACAACTGAAGTATTTAGGCTGCATCACAAGACACACAAAAATATAACAACCTGACAACTAAAGTATTTAGGCTGCATCACATCTTACATCCTTCCCATGCTGTTAAACATCACATAGGGCTCGCATAATTGTTTGCCAAGTTTTTCTGTTCTTGGAGAGTCTTTCAACCTCATCAAGGGATTTTATGCCCACTAAACTGGATTCAGTTACAACTACTGCGAGATTCCTTAACGGCAGGGTTTTTCCCCACCTAGAGGCAACTCTGATGGGTTTCAGGACGAAGTTGTTGGCCTCACGCCCAACTCCCATTTTACGATGTATGGCAATGCAGAAGACTCATATGCAAGTATGCTGGTGAGAACGTTAAAAAAGCTCCACCATCTTGTACATCACCCGGAAGCAAAAACCTTTTTCCCTTATGATAACATTACATCAAGAGATGGAAAGGAGTTGAGTATGACAACATTACACCAAGAGATGGAAAGGAGCTGAGTCAAGTATGACAACATTATACCAAGAGCTGGAACTTTTGACTTTGACTTTTCTGATCCCTGGGTTTACAAGTTTTCACTCTTTTTCCTTGTGACAGAAAATGAAACATACAGGTCCTCTTCAGCTGTTCTACATCTCCATACAGAATGTCGGTGATTAAGGAGTTTGGCGGTATCAAATTCTTCTGAAGGTCCTTCAATGCACTGCAGTCCAGCAGATGGTGTTCAGCAGTTTCTCCTTCTTGTCTGTTGCAGTGCATGCAGTATGGTGTGTTGTCAGCGGTCACTCTGTGTAAGTGCTTATTGGGGGTGATGTGTCCTGTTCTCAACCTGAAAACTGTGCATTGGTCTCTATGACATAAGCTGTTGATGTGGTCTCCAGGGTTAGGCTTTGGCAGGTGTGTATATAGGGATCTTTCAGTTGGATTACTGGTCCAGCTGTCCATCCACTGCTGCTTGCAGTTGTTGTGTATAATGTGTTCAGCTGTTCTCATGTTGGTGGAGATGTGGGGCTGTGACATGCTGGCTCCACTCTTTGCCAGTCTGTCAGCACATTCATTTCCTCTGATATCTATGTGCCCTGGTATCCACTGAAGGGTGGTCTTGATGCCATAGGAGGTGAGTTGGTTTATTGCACTGAGTATGTCAGTTGTAATGTGATCAGGTGTTGGTATCCAGTTTTCAAGGGCCTAGAGAGGAGACTGGGAGTCTGAGAAAATAACAAGGTTTTTGGGTGAGAGGCACTGCTTTTGTATTTGGTGGTGGTAAAGAGGATTAAAGAGAGAAAACTTAAATATTTTGGCCACATTAACGTCATGATAATTTAGAGAAGACCGTATTGGAAGGATACATAATGGGAAAAAGAAAAAGAGGAAGACCGAAACGAAGATGGCTGCAAGACATCGTTGATGATCTGGAAATGGATGCAGCAGCAGCAGGCCATCTTGCTCACAACCGAGAGGCCTACAGGAGTGCTGTTTGGGAGGCAAAGTTCCGCAAGGGACATGCAAAGGAATGAATGGTGGTGGTGGTGGTGGCTGCCAGGACTGCTAATATTGCCTGCATCTCTGCATCATAACTGGAGCAGCGAGATCAACAAGGAGCAGAAATATGCCTTGTTGTCTTGTCTGGAAACATTATGAGTACTCTATATCCTGCGTTGTCTGTTTCCTTGAAAGATGACCCATCAGTGTAGGCATTGATCCAGTGCTTGGGGTAGGATTCTATGGTCTCCAGTGCACACAGCTTTAGGGTGTTTGGATCTGATGATTTGTTCACTAATTTGTTCTTCAGTCTGGTGTTAGTTTGAGGAAGTGTGTAGTTTGTGTTTAGTGGGATGTCTGGTACTTTTGTAAGTTCTACTCTGTCTTCAGGGAGTTTGTGTCTTGTGTTTAACTGTTCTGCTATGTGCACTTGAGTTTTCAGTTTCAGTCTATTATTATGCTTCCATTTATCAACCACTATTCTGTTAGGATGGTCTGGGGGGCATGTGTTTATATCTTTCTACTGTCTCAATGACTGACTTTTCCAGTCTTATATCTAATGGCTCTGCATCAATTTCACATGCAGCTGTGGGTGTTGATCTCATTGCCCCACAAAAGAAATGAACGGCTTGGTTCTGGATTCTGTCTACTTGTGTACGAGAGCTCTTTGATGCTGTGACCTGTAGGGGGAGGTTGTAATCTATTATAGATCTAACATATCCAGTGTACAGTTGTCTGAGTGTTGCTTTGTCAGCACCCCAGGATGTACTTGGAACCCGCTTTAGTAAGTTTAATCTTTTGGATGCTTTTTCTGCTAGTCCATCCATGAACTTCTAGTTTCACACCAAGATATGTTGGATTTTTTTCTTTCATGATTTTAGCACCATCAAGAGTTATTTTCAGTCCAGTCTTTGCTAGTTTGTTGCTAAAAGTGAAGACTGTATATGTAGTTTTACTAACATTGATCTTCAACTTCCAGAAATTCCTACAGGCTGTTATGGTGAGGAGTGCTCTATTAAGTCTCTCAGCAGCCAGCTGCAGGTCTGTTCCACCAGTCCATATGACAAGGTCATAGGCAAACATGACTTTGTGGGTATTCAACAGGTCGGGGAGGTTATTTATAAAGATTAGGAACAAGGTGCAGCTAAGAGCAGAACCTTGTGGCAGACCTTCCTCCAGGGTGCATTTGTTTGACAGTCTGTTACTGACCTGAGTTTGTATGGTTCTGTTACTCAGGTAGTTTTTAAACCATTGATACATTTTTCCATGTATGCCCATGTTTTGCATCTTTAACAGTAGGACTTTCCGCCAGACCCTATCATATGCCTGCCAGAAATCTACAAAGACAGCTACAGAGTTTTTCTTGTGTAAAAACTGTCTTTTGCACTTTGAGTGAAGAGAAATAGCTGGTCTTTGGTTCTTGATCCTTTGCGGAAGCCTGGCTGAAAGTTACTGAGGGACCCTGACGATTCCAACCACCGGTACAGCCTATTGTTAAGCATTCATTCTGCTAGCTTACCAATGTTGAAGTCAGTGAGATTGGTCTAAAGCTTTTTAGGTCATCTTCTCGCTTTCCTTTTTTCAGGATAGGTCTAACTATGGCTGACTTTCAAGATTTTGGTAGTGCTCTACTTTGCCAGGTCTTGTTAATGAAGTTGAGCAATGTGGACTTTCCAACAGGGCCCAGATGAAGGATCATTTCATTTGACATTTTGTCTGGTCCTGGTGCTTTTCTTAGCTGTAGCTTACCCATAGCACTTTGGAGTTCATGGATGGTAAAGTTTTCCTAAAAAAGTGGAATGTTTGCCAAGCTAGATTCCTCTTTATTTCTCAGAACTTTTCCCAGCAGCTTGTCAAGTAATTTCCTGTTGGAGGATTTTTGGTGGCAGCAAAGAATTTGTTAAAAGTACTGACTTTGTCTGAGTCACTTGAGAGGACTTGACCAGAGATTCATATTGGTTTAGGGTTAGTTTGTTTTTTCCTGACATGTTATCTAAGAGTTTCCAAGCTTGTGTCCCCATCCATCTACCATCCCGAACAGCACAGCGCGGCCCCAGGCCAGGATCTCAGCTCCACCTAGTGACAGGTGCCACTGTCAAGCTGGAGGGCCTTCTATCCTAGGAGGGGTATTTGTGTTTGTCATTTTTCCCACAGGCGAGTGGGTTTTCTTAGCATACAGAGCATTTTGTCTGAGTTATCTGACACTCCTATAATAAACATGAGGCTATTAGCAGATTTCTCAGTTCTATTTTCCCTCTTTCTTTTACCGAAAGTTCTGTTTCCTAAAAATTCTGCCTTATAAGAGGGTGACATTATATTTTATAACAATAACAAATAGTGTTGGTTGCTACAGGTTTCTGGGCTACAGGAGTAGGTCAGAGTTTTTTAAGCAATCAGATGGAATGTTCCCTGTTTAACAAGAGTTAAGATAAGTGTGTTCTTAACACAGTTGTTCCCAGGGGGGGCCAAGAACTGGAAAGGAACTGAGTTCATTCATTCATTCATTCATTTGCATGTCCCTTGCGGAACTTTGCCTCCCAAACAGCTCTCCTGTAGGCCTCTCGGTTGTGAGCAAGATGGCCTGCCGCTGCTGCATCCATTTGCAGATCGTCAACAAAGGACTGAGTGCACCATGAAATAATGGTACGGTAAACTGGAGAACCATGGCTGCCAATCCACCATCTTAACAGTGACAGAGAAACAATCTTGTGACAAAGGATAAGGTGAGAGGATGAAAGTTATATTGTTTATTCATGAAAAACATGAACAATAGGGCCACCGATGCAAATAAAACACAGCCACACAGTCAGCCCCAAGGATGATACTTCACAGAAAACTGACACGTAAAAAAATTTGAGGAAAATGTGATGAGATACCACATACAGAAGGACACTTCATCCATCGGAGCCCTATCTCAGAAGGCAGATCCTCAATTATGCAAGGAAAGATGCATATCATGAAGGCAACTGGCAATGTACACAGAATAACACATACACTCACATGTCCTATTAAAAACTTTGGTCCAGTCTTGGCTTGTTTTCACTGAATGTACATCTGTAACAATGCCATGGTTGTACATGTGGTTCAGTATGGGAAACAAAACTGCTACCACAACACCCAGCAAGATCACCAACAGCACAGCAATAAGCACACATATACGGCGGCCTCGTCCCTGAAACCAAAATACAGGAAAATAATGACACAGACATGTCAGTTTCAAAATATCAACAACAATCAGGAAAATACAGACATTCAGCTTATCTTACCAAAAATATCAGAAATATAAACAGAATCAGAGGCTGTGAGTCAAAAGATGAGAAATATAAACAGAATCACAGGCTAAGTAAAAGATGAGTGTAAGTCAAAAGATGAAAAATATAAATAGAATCACAGGCTAAGTAAAAGATGTAAGTAAAAATGAGAAATATAAACAGAATCAGAGAGATGAGAATGTAAGTGACATTGTTTAAGCAATGATGATGGAGACACAAGAAATGTCATGCTAATGGCCAATTCCTTTGGCATCAATCGTAGAGTCAGTCACCAATCTTGTGCCGGAATTTGTCACACTCGCTCAATCATGTCTGTGGCTCTTCTTGTCAACAGCCGACCTGAAAGTAGCTTATCCTCAGTTGCTTCCTTCCCGCCGTGAAAGTGTCTGAACCAGTTGTAAACACATTTTCTGCTCACGGCTTCTATCCCATACACTTACACCAACGCTTCACGCATCTCCATCACTGTTTTCCCCAACTTGCAGCTGAACTTGATGTTCACTCGTTGCTCCATTGCACTGTGACCCTACTTCTCACACTGACTACTTCTGACTACCCGCAGTGGGTTTACCCTGTCGGTCACGTGTACTCCACCTGGCACTTCTCAATGTATCTCTGCATAGCCATATGCATGACCACACACCTGGCCCATGTTGCTGTTGAGATATTGAACCATTCACTGAACTTTTCAGACACACCTCATATTAATGAATTAACTCTTGTAAAATGATCACAATACTGCCTTGCTTCAGAGTAGATACAAAAAGCAGACTTTCTGGCACTCTGTATATCTCCATGGAAAATACACTGACACCAACAGCTACATCAAAGTAACGTAACAGCATATGGAAAATACACTGACACCAACAGCTACATCAAAGTAACGTAACAGCATATGGAAAATACACTGACACCAACAGCTACATCAAAGTAATGTAACAGCATATGGAAAATACACTGACACCAACAGCTACATCAAAGTAATGTAACAGCATATGGAAAATACACTGACACCAACAGCTACATCAAAGTAATGTAACAGCATATGGAAAATACACTGACACCAACAGCTACATCAAAGTAATGTAACAGCATATGGAAAATACACTGACACCAACAGCTACATCAAAGTAATGTAACAGCATATGGAAAATACACTGACACCAACAGCTACATCAAAGTAATGTAACAGCATAAGTCCATGGAAATCACAGGAACGCAGGACAAGATCTTGGCCAGATCTGGTTTTGCTGGCCCTGATGACTGTGCCATCTGTTACAAAAAGCCTGGGAACCCTCGAGAAAAAAAATGTATCCTTGTTTCTAAGGAGGATATATATATATATATATACACTGTACTCTCTCAAGCAGAATGTTAAAAGTAACAGTTCCCAGCTTCCTTATGCTGCCACTCCCATGCCTATTTGGTCATATCCCTAGCATCATCATAAATACAAACATACAAATCTGATAGTCCCTGCTGTTCCATATTCCCTCATTAACCCCATGAATCTTCCCACAGCCCCCTAAGGATGATATCACCTATCCTGAGAATCACTGAGATAAAGCTACCAGCAAATCATCACCCCTGAAAGAATGTGTATTCGAACATTCATGATAACTTCAGATGGAGCATGGTTCTTACCAAACTCTGAATTATGACGGGAGACCTCACTCGGGGCTGACCTAGACGTTCCAGCTCAAATACATTCCTGTGATCCATGTTTGGCCCAATGACCAGTCGAGAATCATACAAGATGTTATCATCAAATCCTTCATCTTCATCATCATCGCTGGGTGCAATCTGCGATAATGGCTGATATTTTATAGTAGTTGAGTTGTTCATTGCCACTGTGTGTTGAATCTAGTTAAAAAAAATAAACAAAAAAACAAGACACTTGATAAAATGAATAATTTAGTTAAAAATATAATGGAAGATTGGTTGCTCGAGTGCCTTAGAAGATGCTGTATTTATTTCTGATGGTGAATACAAGTGGCTTCATCTTGTCATTGACTTCATTGTAAGTGGTTTCATCCTGCATAGACTTCATCTAAGTGATTTAATCCTGTTATAAGCATCACTGCAAGTGCCTTCATGCTTTCATAAGCTTTATCATAAGTGTCTTCATTCTTTCATAAGCTTTATCATAAGCGGTTTCATCCTGCCATAGGCTTCATCATAAGTGGCTTCATTCTTTCATAAGCTTTATCATAAGTGTCTTCATTCTTTCATAAGCTTTATCATAAGTGTCTTCATTCTTTCATAAGCTTTATCATAAGCGGTTTCATTCTTTCATAAGCTTTATCATAAGTGTCTTCATTCTTTCATAAGCTTTATCATAAGCGGTTTCATCCTGCCATAGGCTTCATCATAAGTGGCTTCATTCTGTCACTGGCTTCATTATAAGTGGCTTCATCTTGTCAGAGGTGCTTTAGTCAACACAGCTGCAGAAACTGGCATTCCTGGATCTGTGGAAGTAAAGAAAGCTGGCTTCATTATAAGTGACTTCATCTTGTCAGAGGTGCTTTAGTCAACACAGCTGCAGAAACTGGCATTCCTGGATCTGTGGAAGTAAAGAAAGCAGCCATTTGTAAGGATGACCACATAACCTTCTAGTGTCCAGCAAGGAGTACAAGGGCATATCCCTATATGTTTCAATGGTATAACACATTAATGACATTTGTCATTACCTAATAGGATAACTGAAATATAAACTCCCATATGAAGTATTCAAATGTGAAAAATATTTTACATCAATATTTTTTATTAGGTGAAACCACCTGATAGCTTGTTTTGGAATTCTCTGACTGTTTCTTCTCATCATGTGACTGATATATGTCCATCAACTTTTTCTGATCATCCATGAGACAGGTTGTTGTTCATTCATCTGTCTGATCTCTGCGTTGTTCTTGAATTTTTTCCACTTTATATAGAGTATTTTCCTTAGGCATTTGTTTTTAAAAGAGTCTAATTTCTTGCCTATTTCTTTAGTTGTTTTTCAGATTTTGCATGCATAAATGAGGCTGGATATTACATTTGAATTGAATAATCTTAGCTTTGTTTTTGTGCTTATAACTTTTGAGTGCCATATGTTCTCAAGATTCTTGAAGGTCAATGCTGTTTTTGCAATTCTAATTCTAACTATTTTTCTGGTGTCACCATCCTGGTCTATGTAGCTGCCAAAGTATGGAAATTGGTTTACCTCTTTACAGCTGTTCCTTCTACGTACATTTTTCCTTCTTAATTAATGGGAAGTTTCATTATTTTTTTTTTTTCCTTGTTAATTTCAAGTCCTATTTTGCTAGTCAGTGAAGACAGTGTATGTTTTTTCTTGTATGGAATTCACAAAGTGATCACAAAGGCCTTACTTTGAACATCAAAAAGACAGAGACTATGGTTATATCTAAGAAACAGAATCCACCAGCATGCAGTATTAAATTAAACGAAACTATTCTAAAGCAAGTGCAGAAATTCAAATACCTTGGAGCAGTAATAACTTCAGATGGGAAATGCAGAACAGAAATTAAGAACAGAATAGGCCAAGCAAAGACTGCGTTTCAGAGAATGAGAAACATATTATCTAACACATCTTTATCAATGAATGTTAGAAAACGAGTCCTAAAATGCTATATTGAACCTATCTTGTTATATGGAAGTGAATCATGGACAATAGGCAAGTCTGCACAAAAATCACTGGAAGCAGCAGAAATGTGGTTTATTAGAAGAATGCTGCGAATCCCCTGGACAGCAAAAATAACTAATGAAGAATGTATGAGAAGAGCTGGAGAGACAAAAAAACCTTGTCAAAAAGATAAGAGAGAGACAATGTACTTTCATAGGACATGCAATGAGAAGAGGAGGCATTGAGAATATTATAGCAACAGGAAAAATAGAAGGAAGAAGACCAAGAGGAAGACCAAGAGAAATGATACTGGACAGTCTGACGGGATGGTGTGAGAGGAGATCACCAACTGAACTGATGGCCTGCATGAAGGATCGGGTACTCTGGAGAAGCATAATAGCCAACGCCAGTCGGCACGGCACATGATGATGATGAATTCACACTGTCACTGATAAGAGTTATGTCATCTGCAAAATCAAGATCTTCCAGTTGAGTCCAATGTACCAAATCAATGCCAATTTTACTTGTGCAACATTGTGAAGTCTATGGCAATTCCAAATAGCAGGAGAGAGGGCATACATTCTTGTTTCATGCCTGTTTCAATCTGGAACCATTCACTCATTCCTTCTTCTGTGTTGACTGCACAAATATATCCATTATAGAGATCCTGACAATTTTAGATGGTACTCCATAGAGTCTTAAAATTCTCCACAATGAATCTTGTGTATGCATCAAATGCCTTTTTTTAAAGTCTATGAAGTTCAGGATTAATGGCTTTTGCTTTTCAGTATGTTCTTCAAGTATTATTCTTAGAGAAAAGATCTGGTTGAGACAGCTATCAGAAATCCTACTTGTTCTCCTCTCATTGCAGTATCTACTAAATATTTAATTCTATTCAGAATAACTTTGCAAAATACTTCTGACACAACTGATAGTACTGTTACTCCTCCCCAATTATTGCAGTCGCTAAGGTTGCTTTTTTTTTTTTGGGGGGGGGGGGGTATTTTAACAATGATTCAGTTTTTTTTCCATTTAGAAGGGACCTTTTCTTCTTTCCAAACTTTACTTAAACATTCTCTGTAGCTGGCTCATGTTGTCACTGTTAACAGCTTTTAACATTTTGGGTGTTATTTCATCTTCACCTGAAAATTTGTTATTAGCCATTAGATTCACTGCTGTTTCAATTTCATTCAATGTAATTTCATCTAGATTGACATTTAGTTGTGGGATTGGTAAGTCGGTTTCAAGGTTTATCAATTCTTCTGGGTGTGATTGATTATGTGTTTCTTGGAAGTGTTTGGCCCATCTTTGTTTTTGGTCTCTACTTAACGTTAATAGGGTGCCAGTTTTGCTAAAGATTGGTCTTTCTTTGGATGTAATAGTACACTTTAAGCCTCTTTTGTATGTTATATAAAGTTTTGCTGTCTCCTGTTTTTGCTGCTTTCTCTGCTTCTTTTGCCATATTGTCTATGTATTCTCCTTTATCTCATCTAGCAGAACTTTTTTTTTACTTTATTGTCTATTTCTTTGTATGTTGCTTTTGCCAAATCTATTCCAAGATCTGTATTTACATTCATATAAAGGTTAGTTATAATACCTAAGCACAGACAAGAACCAATACGGGCCATAATGCCTTGACGGAAGGTCTCAAGAGACCAAAGGCTATAAAATCATACCCGAATAAATGTGCCTTCAAGTTACAGGTATTATGCTAAATTGTCCTCTTCACAGTATCACAACTTCACTCATTAACATAACACGATGAACACATATTACAAACATCTTTACCAAGTGGTGAGACTTATGGTTGTACAAACTATCACTTAGAATTAGGCCAAAGGGCAAAGGTTTGCAAGCAGCTAGATTCATAATAACATAACAAAAATCATGTAAGCTTTATAATATCAGCTTACTTGGAAGTAACAAAGAAACATCCATTTTGGACTCGCAGAAACAAACCATATCAGGAATCAGACTATCTCATGTAAAACTTGTTCCAAAGTTTAAAGTATGCACTCCTACTGAGCCATGAAGAGACCATCAATGACAAGTACAGCTCTGACATTTACCACATCTGCCTGGTTCTGGCACTGCTCTTGTAATTTTGAATGTCATGTAATACACATTTGGGGAAGCGGAAATGATAGGAGTAATATACAGGATTTGACCTTGCAGTGTTTTTTTTTTTTTTTTGGTAAGAGGTTGTGTCACAGCGGCTTAGTGAAAAGCTGGGGTCAGATGTAATCTGTAAAGTGGTGAATCTTGTAAAGAAGTGATACACTGCAGTTTGTCCCATGAATTTGTGATTACTGAAAGACAAGAGAAGCTTTCCAGAAGATCAATGATCCATCTCATGTATGATCTCAAAGAAATCAAGAAAAGAACTATCACCAATGACATCAAGAACAACTATCATTAAGAACATAAACAATCACCAACAATATCAGGAACAACTATCACCACGAACATATAAAACAAATGATCACCAATAATAACTATCACCAGCAACATCAAGAACAACTACAACCAAGGACATTATGAAACAACATCATTAAAAACCAACAAATAAGACAGTAAGCCATTAGTTAAGCAGATGCCAGATGTGACCTGTAAAGGTGAGACAACACAACCAACACTTTCTGAGGGTATTGCTAAAGAAGAATAAGTAATCCATCAAGTTTCCCACATCATTCAGAACATCAGATGGAACCACCTGACCATATCTATATATTTTATTCACATATTTTGTACCCACCACATGAATGTTCTGAGCTGAACGGGTCCTGACAGTAGTATATATCAGATGTAAAAAAAATATCTAATTTTCATCACACACTGAACTTGATATCTAATTCTTAAAAGTCCAAACATGTGCCCAGGAAAACGCCAAGGACGGAAAACTGCAACATTCAAGAGGATGGCAACTGCCTCTGTCTTAATGTCCGTGTACATGAAATACCATAGAAAAATGTACACCTAATTTTGGTGAAGGTGATTCCTATTCTCAGCTTGAGTAATTACCTAGGAATTTTTTTTTAAATTTTACTTCACTGTTGGATCTTTAGCAATTAATTACGACCTCAAGTTGACAGTTGAGCTAAAACAATGTTCAGTGTAACGATATCACTGTTACTATATACTAAACTCTTGCTATATTCTATACTCTTACCAACAACTCGGACTTCTGAGAATCACGACAGACTGGAGGTGAAGCTGATCCATTAGAACGGAAACCGAAAGGAGGAACAAGGATGGTTTAGAATGCTGCGTGTCTGTTTCGTTCTTCACATTAATGTCCTATGATTGTTTATTTTTGCCGTTCCTCGTAATAGTTTATATATAAATGTGCCCTTTAACATTATGAAAGTGGCTGTCTGTGTGTTTCAGGTTGCTTGATTCTGATACATCCCGTGCTCCGTACATATTCGTTCCACGAGTTGCTGGCCATTACACACTTGACTTCCGGTTTATCCAGGTCCATCAGCGGTTTTCAAACTTCATTTGTTGTTGTTGTTGTCTTGTCCTGTCTACAATATATACCTTTCACTGTTACTGGTGCAAAGAGACTTCTTGATAGGACTCGGTGATTAGATTTATATAGCAGGAAGTTTAAGGTATCTGTTATTTGCTGACAAACGAGGCTCAGGCTCGCATAGGGAGATAGGCTCCCTTCTCGCAATGTATTTCGCCAATTTTTCCTATTTTCGGCGAGCTTTTCAACCTTTTCAAGGGATTTTATGCCTATTAATTTGGCCTCTCTTAACAATGTCCTCTTCAGAGTTTCACGTGGTCTGCCTCTTTTTCTTTGGCCTGTTGTGTTCCACTTGATAGCTTGTTTTGGGATTCTCTGATCGTTTCTTCTAATCGCATGACTAACATATGTCCATCTCCTTTTCCTGATCACCCATGAGACTGGTTGTTGTTCACTCATCTGTCTTATCTCTGCATTGTTCTTGAATTCGTTCCACTTGATGCCGAGTATTTTCATTAGGCATTTGTCTAATTTCTTGTCTATGTCTTTAGTTGTTTTCCAGCTTTCGCGTGCATAAATGAGGGTGGATGTTACATTTGAATTGAATAGTTCTTGGTTTTTGTGCTTATAACTTTTGAATCCCATATGTTCTCAAGATTCTTGAAGTTTAATGCTGCTTTTGCAATTCTAGTTCTAACTTATTTTCTAATGTCACCATCCTGGTCTATGTAGCTGCCAAGGTATGCAAATTGATTGACTTCTTCAATATCTGTCCCTTCTACGTGTATTTTTCCATTTTGATTAATGGGAAGTTTCATTATTTTTGTTTTGTCTTTGTTAATTTCAAGTCCTATTTTGCTAGCCAGTGAAGACAGGCTATCTGTTTTTTCTTGCATGGAATTCACATTATTACTGATAAGAGTTATGTCATCAGCAAAATCAAGATCTTCTAGTTGGGTCCCATGTACCCAGCCAATACCTGTGTTACCAGCGCAGCATTTTTTCATTATGAAGTCTGTTGTAATTCCAAAAACCAAAGGAGACAATATACATCCTTGTTTCACGCCTGTTTCAATCTGGAACCATTCATTCATCCCTTCTTCTGTCTTGACTGCACAGACATATCCATTGTAGAAGTCCGTTGACAATTTTACATGGTATTCCTTATAGACATAAAATTCTCCATAATGAATCTCTGTGTATGCTATCAAATGCCTTTTTAAAATCTATGAAGTTCAGTATTAATGGTTTCTGCTTTTCAATATGTTCTTCAAGTATTATCTTAGAGTAAAGATCTGGTCGAGACAGCTTCTCCCCTTTCGAAATCCTGCTTGTTCTTCTCTCATTGCGGTATCCACTGTATCTTCGAGTCTGTTCAATATGACCTTGCAAAATACTTTTGACACAACTAATATTAAGGATACTCCTCTCCAGTTGTTACAGTCACTAAAGTTGCCTTTTTTTTTGGTATTTTAACAATGATTCCTTGTTTTGCTTGGGCTCCCATGGGTTAATTAAATTCTGCACTAAAACCGCAACAGACCCAGCAAGTCGGCGGTTTAAAAAAATAATGCCATAGAAAACAAACGAACTATAGACGGACTCTCAGTCAAAATGATAAATTTAAGTCTCACTATAGCTTGCTTGCTTAGATAATCAAGGGTTCAACTTTTGTTAATTTGAAATGGTCATTTGTTTTGAAATATCTTCACATCATCTGCTTCTTCTTCGGTCTCACTGGAGCAGCAAACTAGTGTTCTTTGCAGGCGATGCTTTGGAGCACAGCATCGTGTCAGCCTGGTAGCGGGTTGTAGCTGCTAATTTTTCCAGTCCTTGAGTGTAGCTAAAAAGAAAAAAAAAAACAGGGACCGTGCAAGGCTTCTTTAGCAGATTCCACCACCACGAGGACTATGACGATCTTTGCGCCATCATCATCCAGGCTAGGCCTGTTACTGGGGACATCAGCGGGGAAGTGGAACATGGTCTTGGTCAGCTATGTATCGCCAACCCTGAGGCCAGCGTGTCAACTATGGGTTACTGATTGTCCAAATGGACAGCGTCTTCTGACATAAATACACGCTAAAAAGATCTACCCCCCCCCCCCCCATGCGCTAGAAAAATATGCCTTCTCCCTGTCTTAATATATGCTGGACAGATATGCCACTTTTTTTTTTCTAAACTTTTATCTTTTAGTTCGTAAACAAGTTCGTGGTTCATCGCTTGTCATGCTTTATTTTTCTATGGAGACTGCGGGGATTATTTTCTTGACCTTTGTCCGGATCGAGTGAAAAAAGAAAAAAACTCCTTCGAACACCTCCGCGGTACCAAGATGAAAAGCGCCATCGCGTAATGCACATGATTATGAATACAGTACAAGTGTGTCATTTAAAATAAATATGTCAAGTATTTAATTTCCTGATGTTTGGTTTGAGAACGGAGCAACTTGATGGTTGCTGGTGCCCTGGGCGAGCCAGGCAAATTTGACCCCCCCCCCCCCCACTCAAGAGCGAAAAAAAAGTGCGTGCTCTATTTCTTCATGTAGATCTTTTATTTATAACAAAGAAATAGCAAAGTTAGTAAAGAAAGAATCCAATTTTTGACGGGGTCCACATGCGCCGCCCGCTCCCCTTCCCCGTAAACTCTGACTGCCGTTTGGAGAATTCGCATACCCCACCCCACCTCCAACCCCCAACCCCTCCCCACCCCACCCCCTTTTCAGTACGTCTCTGGATGAGAAGTGACCGCTACAAGTTTCCTGGTTTGAAATCTTGGCCGCGTTCGTTACGTACATGGTAGATTTAGACAAGATTCAAGCTGGTGAAGTGGATCTCTAGATTGTTCTGTTCCTTTCCATAAGGATGTTTTTTTGGTCAAGTGCTTCATTGCACGTCTTGTGATATTATCTGTTAATTTCTAGATACAATTTAGCAAGCTGAAACAGCGAGAGCTGCGCACGGTGAAGTGTCTATGATTAGTGTCTTTATTTACCCAATGCATGTCAGGAAAGAGACAAAGAAATGCAGTCAGTGAATGACTGTGCTCGAACCTTGCAAGGTGGCTGAGTTGATAGAGTACTGTCCTTTTGAGGTTAAGCGGTTGATTGTCCTAACAAAGTCTGTGATTCTGTAGCAGTTTGTAAGTTATTACGGATGTTTTTACGGCAAGACACACGTTATAGCACGTGACGATGTGAACTTTGGTCATTTTGGTCATGTTACTTGAGTTGTTATTGAACTTTGCCACGAGAGGCGCTTTTTGGCGGGACTTTAAGTTTTTTTTTTTGTGTGTGAACTTTACACAAAAAAATGTTACAGATAAGATAAATGTAATTTGTGACTAGATGGGGAAGACCTCGACAGAAACAGAGGACATTCTTGAAGGATGGAAGGAATATTGCAGAGGAATGTATGACACAACTGGCTGTGAAAGCAGAAATCAACAGCGTGAATTGTTATTGGAGGAGAATGAAACCGAACCGACAATAGAAGAAGTTTTATGGGGAATAAAGAATCTGAAAAATGGTAAATCACCAGGATGTGATGAGATAACAGGTGAACCTATTAAAGCAGGAGGAAAGGAGTGTGCAACAATCTATCATGCACTATGTAAAAAGATATGGCATTCAGGTATTTGGCCAAAAGAATGGAAAAGAACTGTATTCATACCACCGCCAAAAAAGGGTAACCTGAAATTATGCACAAACTACAGAACTGTTGCCCTGATTAGTCATGCCAGTAAAATTCTGTTCAAAATCATAATGGGTAGACTTCGGAAGAAAATAGAAGAAGAAGTCAATATGGTCCAAGATGGTTTTATGCAAGAAAGAGGATCAAGAGATTATATATTCAATATACGATTAATAATAGAGAAATTCAGGGAATTTAATGTGAGTCTATATTTATCTTTTATAGACTACTCAAAGGCATTTGATTGTGTACAACAGCAGAAACTTTGGGAAATAATGGAAAAAATGGGATTTTCAACACATTTGATACAATTAATATCACTGCTGTACCTACACCAACAGGCAGCGGTAAGAACAAATGGTGAAACAACAACTTGGTTTGACATAAAACAAGGGGTCAGTCAGGGGTGCATATTGTCGCCTTACTTATTTAACTTGTATACTGAAAATATAATGAGGAATGTTAGAGAAGATTTAGACAAAGAATATTACGATGCCATAACAGTTGGAGGTTATGAAATACCAGAGATTAGATATGCTGATGACACAGTATTACTGTCCACAACATAGAAAGGAATTAAAAAAACTAATTATGTCAGTCCATAAGAATAGCGAAGAGCAAAACTTCTATCGCAATGGGAAGAAAACTAAATTGATGACAACTGACAAAACAAATAAGGCAGGTGAAATATGTATCAGTGAAGAAAAATTGAAATACTTGAAGAGTTTTGAATATCTTGGATCACTACTAACTAATAATGGAGATACAATGAGGGAAATTAAAAGGAGGACATCTATTGCTCTTCAGAAAGTAAAACAAATAAAGAAGCTGTGGAGAGGAACAGACAGAACTACAAACACAACATTTTTAAGGACATGCATCTTTCCCATTGCAACATATGCCTATGAGACCTGGAACCTAACAAAACAGCTGAGAAACACATAAATGCCTTTGAATGTAAATGCTACAGAAGAGTTCTTCAAATATCATGGACACAAAAAAAAGAACAAATATATCCATACTGCAAGAACTTAATATTGAAGAAGGCTGGCTAGTAAAGAGGATTAAAGAAAGAAAACTTAAATATTTTGGACATATTAAATGTCGTGATAATCTAGAGAAGACCGTCTTGGAAGGGTACATAATAGAAAAAAGAAAGAGAGGAAGACCAAGCTGAAGATGGCTGCAAGACATCGTTGATGATCTGCAAATGGATGCATCAGCAGCAGGCCATCTTGCTCACAACCGATAGGCCTACAGTAGAGGTGTTAGGGAGGCAAAGTTCCCCAAGGGACATGCAAATGATTGACTGACTGGTGGGACTTGTGGAAGAATAACAGCTATGTAAAAGCTAGAGGATGAACGTATGGAAGTATCTAACTACGCGAGTGCTGAGAAAGTGCTTAAACATGGAGTGTATGTGTGTGTGTGTGAGATCTTGGAGCTGAAATTGTGCTTGGATCAGCTGTTCAATGTAGAGATCGGTCTGAGTCAAGGTCAAAGGTCAACGTGAAGTGTTTCGTTTGTTTGGATGTTATTGTTCGCTGAGCTGTCAATACTTACAACATGAGTCATCACAGTTACACTCACCCACCATTAGATCACGTCATGCACATATAAAAGGAAAACATAGACAGTTCAGCCCACTGTCACTCTCTTTTCCTCACATACAAAGTGCTGCGTTTTCACAGGATAATCATTTATGTGCGCCATCTGTAGCGTTTTCTTCATAATTTACGAGGATACTCAGTGAAAGCTCCCGTGTTTACATACAACGAAAATCCATCAAAGATTGGCCCTAAGCTTGCTTTGAGGAAAGTAAGTGAAGATCTGACAGAATGTGAGTACATTTTATGTGTCGGGAATGTATATGTAAAGCCATGAAACAGTTAGAAGCTGTCAGGTTTACGTAAATAAAGTATGTCAGATCGTGATAGTGTCTTGGGTTTTGAAGGGGGTGGGGGGGGGCGGGGTCAGGATTTAAAGGAATTGATAAAAATATGGTCGTGATGTGTATTATAGTAACATGTGTACAGCAACAGTATATGCATATTGCCTTAAAGCTGCCTTAAAATGGTCATTGCTGGGCTTCATACTCATCGCGTGTCCAGCCTATTTCAGACAATCAGTTTATAATTTCTGTCGAGCTAAGGTTTTGGACATCGAAAAGTAAAGGGAAACAACTGCAGCATTTTGCATGTCTTCATAAAGATCATTGACTTGTGTCCCTCCCTTGACTTGGGGGGGGGGGGGGAAATGGTTCCCAGCCGAAACATAATGGGAGGGCGAACAACGAAAAAAAGATGTTTATTTATGGGTATTAATTAATATTCTTTATTATAACATAACTAGAGTTCATTGCAACACAAGGATATTTTTTCAATAGCCACGAGTATGTGAGAACAACATGTGAAAGAACAATGTGGAGAGAGCAGGGCGCAGCATCGTTAACTGAAAAACACAAGCTGACCTTGCAACGTTGACATTGTTTGGTCGTGCTTTGACCGGTCATGCAAATCCGACATGTGTTGAATCAGTCATGAGAGACACTGCTCGACAAAATGATGCACGATAAGCTCCACACATAGTAACATCCGTCTCAGCTGAGACACGTTACATTGCAACATTTGGGGTGGGGGGGGGGGGGGGGGGAGGCCGCCAAGAAGCAGTACGCAGGCATGCTCAACAGCGTCCCAAAGTGTGCCAAGACTGGCGAGCCACAGCTAACCAAGACCCCACTCTACCAACCAGTAGTGTCCTTGGAAGCAGACAGTAGTCTCTGGCCAGATGAATAGACATGGAAATGGTAAAGCCAGCCTGGTCCTAAAAATATGACGAGCCGAAGTAGGATGCTTTTAGTAGAAAGGCACACATATCACAGCCTAACTGTATAAAATGTAACACAACACAGCCATCGCCATTTTGAGGTATGGTTAGACTGTCAGACCTTATAAGGAATCTTTGCTGAGAAACAGAGACTAACAAGGCAAGGCAGAATGATGTAGACCCTAACACTACAGTCTGTCAAGCCAGAAATTATCTGATTTTATAGTCTTTATATCAGAACGATACATTATCTAATACTACAGTACAATTCTATGATATTACATCGTGTCAAGCAAGAATGGTAGGGCATATACTACAACAGCCTGTCAAGCAAGAATGGTACGACATATACTACAACAGCCTGTCAAGCAAGAATGGTACGGCATATAATACAATAGCCTATCAAGTGAGAATGATACAGTGTTTATTATTACAGTCTATGATATCTGAATAATACATTATCTGATACGACAGGCTGTCAAGTCAAAATGATACTGCATTTATTACTACAGTCTGTCAAGTGAAAGAGATACAGTCTTGTCTTGCCTTTGTCTTGCCCATGTCTCATCTTCTGTCTCACTGGAACTACGGAGCTTTATAGCCAGGGCAGTGAAGGTGTTAACGCGCAGGATGGTGTCGGCTTGGGAGCGGGTAGTGGCGGCTATTTTTTTCAGTCTAGAGTGCATCTTAAAAAAGCAGGGAATGTGCAATGGTTCTTTAGCAGACTCCACACCTCTGTGGGGGACTACGCCGGTCTCTGTCCCGCTAGCCCGACTTAGGCCTGTTACTGGGGGTACCAAGAGACAGAGGTGGAATAGGGTCTTGGTCAGCTGTGGTTCTGGTTCGTCAACTCCTGACGCTTGCATGCCATCTAAGAGATGTAACTGAGAGCCAAATCAGGAACAGCGTCTCTAGCACCAGAGTGACACAGCATGTGGATACTACAACCGGCCAAGTGTGACATTACTGCACAATGAACCACGGCTAGCAATGGATTATCTTTAGCACCATCACCAACACTTCATGTCCTCCTTGCTACAGGTTCCAAGTTTCTGAAGAGAACATTACCACGACTAATGCAGTTCGTGATTAAAGAGTAAAGTAAAGTAAAGATAGTCCCATAGCATTTCAAATGCCGTAGGGGATGAAGCGTTAGAGACCTCATTATGCTGGGTCATCAGCGTGTGAGGTAGGGTGACCAGTTCCTTTCCTCGCTGCCTTTACTTCCCAGATTTTCTCTGGTACCCATTTTACGAGGCTGGGTCGACCTCAGGGCCGTATTGGTCGGAAAAAAAATCCCGCTCAGCTGGGGATTCGAACCCTCGACCATTTGGTTGCTAGACGAGTGCTCTAACCACTACGCTAGCCGGCCCATAGTTCGTGATTACTTTGGTTAAATTTAAAAAAAAACAACAAACCATATACTGTCATATGGAAACAGATGTCGCAACAACCATTAAACCTCATTCCTCTCTCCCCGGGGGTCAGAATGACATTAAAATATTGTCTGGGTTAAAAAAAAATTTGTTTGTGTTCATCATCATCATCATCATCATTAAGTGCCATACCAGCAGGGGTTGGCGATCAAGTTTTTGCATAGATCTTGATCCTTCACATTTTCCATCTACTCATGTGGTGACTTTCTGATACGCCATCGCTTTAGACCACATGTGAAAAACCCCCAGGCCTGCGGGCCACATTAGGCCCGCGGCAACAAATATGTGGCCCGCAGCCACCTAGGTAGTTTCTTTAAAGACCGTACAATCTGTTGTAAGCGTTAGCAATATTGATTTTTCAGTTTAGTAATATAATAGTCTGATTTGCTAACTTAATAATATAATATCCTGTCCCCAAACACACATACACACGCATACATATACCTGCATTAAATTTGATTATACACATTCTGCGACTATGAGTTTCTAAAAATGTTCTTAAGAGTGAGGCCCGTGTGAAGACAGAGAGAGTCTGTTTTGGCCCTCCAAACGGAAAAAGGTTGATTATGCCTGCTTTAGACTGTCCCTGGTCTTCTCACCTGCTCTTTCTCTGCCTCTCTTTCCATTTATCTTTCTAGTTGTTATGATGTTTTCAAGTCCCACCTTTTCTCATTGTATGTCAAATTAAAGTAAATTGTCGTCGTCTCATGGATTTAATTAAATTACTTTCTTTTTCATTGCCTTCTGTTAAACATTCTTTGTTTGTCAATTCTGCTGTCTGTTGTACTTTTAATATTCTTCTAAGAAACTGTAAGTCTCTTGCCTCTGGCAATCTTTATATTGTTCTGTTCATTGTCCATGATTCTCTCAATGGGGTAAGCTGGACAATGTAGCATTGTTTACAACTATTTTAACACTGTTAGTGATTGAGATCCATTATATTAATGTTTCTGATTTAAACAAAAATTTTTTTTGAAAACTATTCTTGATTACAGAGCTGCATTGCTCACTTGCTGCTGTTACAGTGTACTGTGCGTATCTATGTCCATGAACGATGTAAATAATGTTACAATACATTTGAGAAACCAGAGTAACTCGTACTGTTTCACAATGCCTAAGCATAATGTAGTGTTATTAGAATATTCTGTTTTTGTGATTTCATGGAATCTATTGCCTTCCTGGTGGGGTGTTACTGAAAACCCCCAAGTTATTGTGAACATCAAAGTATTCTCAACATTTCGTGGAAAGGCATGCCAGACACGGAAATGACGTCATGTGCTAATTTTAGAAAAAAATACGTCCCTGAAGCTGACCGTTACAGGTTATATATATATATATATATATATATATATGTATATATATATATATATATATGGAAAAACTAATTATGCCAGTCGGTAAGAATTGAAGAGCAGAACCTCTACTTAATGTGAAGAAAACTAAATTGATGATAACTGATACAACAAGTAAGGCAGCTGAAATATATATGTATGTATGTATATATATATATATATAATATATATATATATTATATATATATATATTATATATATATATATATATATTTATATATATTAATGAGGACAAATTGGAAGAGGTGGAGAGTTTTGAATATCTTGGATCATTACTAACTAATAATGGAGATACAATGAGGGATATTAAAAGGAGAACATCTATCGCTCTTCAAAAAGTAAAAGAACTGAAGAAGCTGTGGAGAGGAACAGACAGAACTACAAAAATAAGATTTTTAAGGACATGCATCTTTCCCATCGCAACATATGCCCATGAGACCTGAACACTTAACAAAACAGCTGAGAAACACATAAATGCATTTGAATGTAAATGCTACAGAAGAGTTCTTCAAATATATGGACACCAAAAAAAATATATATATATATATCCATAATACAAGAACTTAATACTGAAGAAGGCTGGCTAGAAAAGAGGATTAAACAGAGAAAACTTAAATATTTTGAACACATTAAAAGTCATGACAATCTAGAGAAGACCGTCTTGGAAGGACACATAATAGAAGATGGCTGCAAGACATCGTTGATAATCTGCAAGTGGATGCATCAGCAGCAGGACATCTTCCTTACAGCTGAGAGGCCTAAAAGAGGCTATTAGGGAGGTGAAGTTCCGCAAGGGACATGCAAATGACTGACTGACTGAAAGAAGTTTGATCTATAGGTATGAATCATCACAAGAGCAAAAATCGACTGATGGAGGCTTCGAACATAATCATAACAAATATCATGTTTTAGAGTTTGAAAATGTTCTCGTTAATTTAAATTTTAAACTGCCTTATTACGTCTATCTTCTCTTACCAACGAACTATCTTAATCACAGTAACATTGTGAGGACAGTAACTCTGAGCTTGATGGACATATGTTGGTCACTTGATGAGAAGAAATGATCAGAGAATCCCAAAACAAGCTATCAAGTGGAACACAACTGGCCAAAGAAAAAGAGGTAGACCGCGTGAAACTCTGAAGAAGACATTGTAAGAGAGGACAAATCAACAGGCATAAAATCCTTTGATGAAGTTGAAAAACTCGCCGAAGACAGGAAAAATTGGCGAACTACTTTGCGAGCCCTATGTGACGTTTAACGGCACGGGAAGGATATAATATGTAAGATAAGAAGAACTCTGAGTGGTAGTATCACGCTTTAGAGGAGCTTCTGTAATAGTTTCCACGTTGAAAAACATATCACAAAAGCACTGAATGTGACGGGGAATATGCTATAATGACCCTCCTTATGCCACAGAGCACTTCTCATCAAGCTTCACTACCGCCGATACATATTCTTCTGACAGGATGCAGTAACATAGAAATCTGCAACAAGGAGTTCAGCAAGGAAATAGAACGAGCTTTCATTCTGTACTCCCTCGTGAAACACACAGGAAGTATTCCCTCAGAGCAGTAATAAAGCTTGTCACAATATCTGGCTCTCATCTTCCATCACTGCTCTGTTATCAGCGGTATCTGTCATAAATGTCAAATTTCCATTCGTACCTGTCATAACCGGTCACGCTTGTCTGGCAACATATGTCACGGGCTGTCACATTAGTTAGCTACCTGTGTCGTGTTTGCCTGATTGAACACGTCAAAGCTTTTCATGTTGGCGGAATTTTCTCGTAGGAATCCATGCCACCTTGTTGTGGGTGGCGCGTTTATTAAGAGGTTGTAGTTCTCTCTGGAGCTGTTTTGTCTTTACGCGAGAGGGAGGTCTGCTGTTCACTTCGTAATCCTTGCTTCGTTTTTATTGTTCATGAAATTTTATTGTTCATTGCTCTTATTTCAGTGGTGATATTACTGTACGTATATATCAACTGTTTGAATTTCTCTCATTCTGTTACACAGCAATAGGCAGCAACAGAGACTTGTGAGGCATCAAGATTATCATTATAAATCATCAATTGCGTTCAAACTCATTTTCACAAGATGTTATTAATTCACTATATTCATGTACTGATTTCAAATCAAAACTTAGCAGTGGCATGTAAACTGAGACGTCTTGACTGATCTGTAAACTGAGATGTCTTGACTGATCTGTAAACTGAGATGTCTTGACTGATCTGTAAACTGAGATGTCTTGACTGATCTGTAAACTGAGATGTCTTGACTGATCTGTAAACTGAGATGTCTTGACTGATCTGTAAACTGAGATGTCTTGACTGATCTGTAAACTGAGATGTCTTGACTGATCTGTAAACTGAGATGTCTTGACTGATCTGTAAACTGAGATGTCTTTACTGATCTGTAAACTGAGATGTCTTGACTGATCTGTAAACTGAGATGTCTTGGCTGATTTGTCTGAGAGACGTTTTTCTTAGCTCCTGTTCAGTTTTGCAAGTTTTGATTATTTTTTGCCCATCAGTGTATAAACTGACATATGTTGCCACCAGCTACATTTCACTGCTCTGGTTTTAGAACCAGATCAGTCAAATTCTCTGTTTAAATCTGCTCAACCCACATGAGATAATACTAAATAATTTAAACTACACCAGCTTTCGGTGTCAATGTTTTATCAGAGGTCAAAAGACTGCTTCCTGATTCCGTTAAAAAATTCCGCCTTGGGAATCTCTGCAGTGTTAAATGTTAGGTAGTTCTGAAATCGCAGAGTCTTTGATTAATACATGAGTTTTGTGAAAGGTTAACATTTTTTGAGTTTTCTGTGAAAACAGCTTAAATACAAGGAGCGTTCAGAAAGTAATGCACTACATTGTTTTTCTCAGGAGCTATTTATTCAAAAAGCATGAAATTTATACACAAAATACATGGATATGTCATGTAAACTTCGGTATTATTCAACATAATCCCCATCAACTTGTGCAGCTTTATGCCAGCGCGAAACAAGTGCATATATTCCTAGCCCGTACTAGATTTTCTCTTGATTATGTAGCCATTTCTTCGCTACATGAATCACTTCTTCGTCATTTTCAAATCTTACCCATCGGAGTGCATCTTTAAGTGGACCAAACAGATGGAAATCAGAAGGTGCCAAATCGGGACTATAGGGTGGATGGGGTAGAACAGTCCAACTCAACTTGGTGATTGCTTCCCGTGTTGCCAGACTTGTGTGAAGGCGCACATTGTCGTGAAGGAGAGCAGGTCTACTGGATTCTTGTGCGACCGAACTCTGCGAAAACGTTGATTGAGTTTTTGCAATGCCTTAATATAAGCTTGCGAAGTGATTGTCTCTCCTCTTGGCATAACCTTCAATGTCCGAAAAAAAACAGTGATCATGACCTTTCCAGTTGAAGTTGTCTTGAATTTCTTTCTTCGTGGTGATTGCGGATGATGCCACTCCAATGACTGTCTTTTTGTCTCAGGTTCGAAATGATGTGCCCAGGTTTCGTCATCTGTTATGATCTAAGCCAAAAATTTCTCTCCCTGACCATTGAAACGCTCCAACAAATCAGAATAAAGTGCTTTCCTTTGCAATCGATGTTCATTTGTGAGACTTCGATGAACCCATCTTGCGCAAACCTTAGAAAATCCGAGAGCTTTTATAACTGCATTTGCACTACCATTGCTGACTGACAGCTGATTGTTGAGTATTGATACACCTATCAGTAAGAATAATGCCATCGGCACATTTCAACATTTCTGCCTTGTTGACTGTGTCAGGACGTCCAAAGCGCGGCCGATCATGCAACTCCTTATCGCCACTAACTGATTCTTTGATTTTCTGAACTCAGCGACTGACTGTACTCCGGTCGACTTCAAAACTTCCATATACATCACATAGATGCTTGTGAAACAGTTTCCTTCTCTGCAACGAGAAATTCTATAACAATTCGCTGCTTATATCGCAATGTGCTAATACGCTCCATTTCAACGGTTAGGGCAGCCATATTCTTTGGCCGGTGGGGTGAAATTTGGTTCACACAATCAGCACATGCCATATTTAAAGTGTGCAAAATTTCACGCTTCCATCTTCGTTATTACCTGAAAAAAAATATGGTGCATTACTTTCTGAACGCCCCTCGTATTCCTCTTTAAACGTCATGATAATCTAAAGAAGACCGTCTTGGAAGGGTACATAATGGGAAAAAGAAAGAGAGGAAGACCAAGGCGAAGATGGCTGCAAGAATCGTTGATAATCTGGAAATGGACGTATCAGCACCAGGGCATCATGCTTACAACCGATAGGCCTACAGGAGACCTGTTAGAGAGGCAAAGTTCAGCAAGGGACACGTAAATGACTGAGACTTTGAAAAACCACTCACTCCCTACAAAGAGAAGCCATTTGATCAGTCATGACATTTTTATTATAAGAACTCACTCAGACCGACACCTCCTCCTCCTACTTCCCGTTAAGGGAGTAGAGGAACGATCCTCAATGGACCTCAAGATCATCTCAAGGGCAACGATGATCCCAGGACCAGCGAAGAGGAATCTTTTTTTTTAAGCGACGAAAAACAACAGGCGGTGCTGCAAAATGGGTCTACCCGTAATGAGATGTGGACCTTGCCCCCAGCATTCTACGTGCAGGCAGGCCTCGGGCATCTCGTAGTTAAAAAAAAAAACTACGGTTTTCTCTTAACCAAAGGGCATGTTGATCAGAGTACCTGCAGAGAGGACACTTTGATCTCAGCCACTTTGATCTTAGCCCGCGCTTCGTGTAATGACGTCCAAAGCCCGCGCCTCGTGTAGTGACGTCCAAAGCCTGCGCCTCGTGTAGTGACGTCCAAAGCCCGCGCCTTGTGTAGTGACGTCCAAAGCCCGCCCCTCGTGTAATGACGTCTAAAGCCCGCGCCTCGTGTAGTGACGTCCAAGGCCCGCGCCTTGTGTAGTGACGTCCAAAGCCCGCGCCTCGTGTAGTAACGTCCAATGTCCACGCATCGTGTAGTGACGTCCAAAGCCCGCGCCACGTGTAGTGACGTCCAAAGCCCGCGTAGTGACGTCCAAAGCCCGTAACAATACAGTTTAGTCTTTGTTTGTCTTACTGTAACACCTAATAAAGTTACAAGTTTATCGCAGTAATTTTAAAATAATGTTTTGTAATTGTAACTGTTTCCTTTGATTTTTATTAATATCTGATAAATTTATTACCTTATTAAAACAACCTTTTTACACATTTTATTTTTCCTAAGTTATTTCAGGGTTTTAAAAATATATCTGAGATTATGTATCTTAATTCTTGCCTTGAATGCCAGAGGAGCGTGGTTTTCCTTGAGACTGAGTGATGGGTTTACGTCCCCTTTCACCAAGTGCGGTCTAATGTATATTGTGGCTTACGCGCAGCAAGAACTGACGGGACAGACAAGGCAAAGGGTAACACGCGCGTGTGTATGTGGGTGTGTATGTATGTGTGTGGAATCTTTTAAGGTCGAAAGAAAGGATAAGATGGAGATTAGCAGAGCCCGTATGTGTCTATTCAGTGGTGACAACGCACAGAATATTCAGAATTTCAGCGAAAAAAAATTGGTTCATTACACACACACACACACACACACACACGCGCGCGCGCGCGCGCACGCACACACATACACACATATACAGAAGAGGGAACTTTTGCTATAAAGACACAAGTGCTTATTTTACAACATTTTAAGCACTGTCCCTTTTAAAGTAGTCTCTTATATTGGCGATATACCGTTCCCAAGATTCCTTCAGTTGTTGGAATGCTTCGTGGAATGCAGCTTTCTGTGATGGCACGTAGTTCTCTTAACGCATTTCCTGGATCTCCTCTATGGGTTAGAAACGACGTCCTTTCGAAGCGGTTTTAAGTTTGAGAAACAGGAAAGACTGCAGGGGCTATGTCCGGAGTATAGGGTGGATGAAGCACAACGAATGTCTGATGTTATGCCAGGCAACTGCAGATGAGAAGCACCAGGTGAGCTGGAGTTTTGTCGTGGTGCAGCATCACAGTCTGATTTTTCAGCAATTCAGGCCTCTTCTTGCTCGCATCATCCTTCAAATCGTCCTGGTACAACTGTTTATTATATGAACAAAACATCTGACCATGTGATACACATTCATAATGGATAATACATTCACAAAACGCAGCCAACAACACTTTGATCACTGACAGACTCATCCACGATTTTCTTTAGTCGAGGAGACCCTTCCCCAGTCACTGTGAAAACTGCATCTTGATGTCAATATCATGGCCATAAACCCATGTCTAATCTTCTTTTATGATGTTCTTAAACAAGCTTCCACGACTGTTTGCATTGGCAAGCTGTTCCTGATTGATTTCAACACGGTTCTCTTTCTGGTCGTCAGTCAGCAAATGCTGCACAAATTTTGCTCAGATGTGGCACATTAGAAGTTTTTTAGTCAAAATTTCATGGCAACATCGTAAACTGATGCCTACTTCGTCAGCAACTTCTCGGGCAGTTAACAGACAATTTCCACGAATCACAGCACGAACTCTGAGAACATGGCCGTCGTCTGTTGATGCGGAAGTTCGTCCGGACCTGCGATCTTCACCCACCGATGTTCTGCCCACTTTAAAACACCTAAGCCACTTGTAGCACTGCGTTCGGCTCATACAGTGTTCTCCTCCCCCCTCTTGCGCCTGTGCTTAGTTACGTAAATTTTTTTACCAAGTTTGCAGCAAAATGTCACTCTCTCTCTCTCTCTCTCTCTCTCTCTCACACACACATCACACACACATACACACACACTGTATACATGAGCTCCTTCATTGTCACTTTGCCACTATTCCGACGAACAGCTTGTCCTCGTGCTCACTTCAGTGGATGTAGCTCGACGACTAATGTTCATAGAGGAACGGGGCAAGTGACAGTCTGTTGCCCAGACTCTCCTCTAGGTGCGCTCAATAGCTGTCTGCTGGATGGTGTAAATTATATATATAGTATGTGTATATATAATGTCGTCCCACCATACACACATACACATAAGCATTCATCATTTTTCTTCTGCAGTTCCTCTCTTTCCTTCAATGCATTCGTTGGATAAGATTTTGTTTTTAATTAACCCAAAATGGCCACGTCGTCTGCGTTGTGTTACCTCGCCCGACGACCCGCTCTCATATTTAGTCTGGTCGGGCATTATTTATAATAGAACAAAAGAAAGCCTACACCGGCCATCGGTATTTATGGCTTTCCCTTCCAGGAGAGAAATAAACAGAAATTGTGATTGTTTTCTGGGTAGTGGGTGAATTTATAAATTTGTATTTGCCGTTGTTTACACGATCCAGCTGGCTTGGTTTACAATACAGGACCTCACTGCCAACACATACACCGGGGCTGCGTATGAACAACTGCACGTGCTCAACATGAAGGGAGAGACAGATGGACAAGATCGCCCACCTGCACCCTCTTCCCACTTTTGCCTTTCTTCTTCTTCTTCTCTGTCTCTCTCTCTCTCTCTCTCTCTCTCTCTCTCTCCCCGCGAAGAACACAATTTGTTACAACTGATGAGATGCTCAATGAGAATGTAATGACATAACAGTCACCTCCAATGTCAGCTCGGTTATAAATTTCACACACCTGTTTACAGTCTAACCAAAAGAACAGGAATCGAAATCCGAAGACAAACTCAACCCCCCAAAATAAGCCATGCCGAATACGGGTATGTCTTGCCTAAAGATGTAGATATCGCAGCACAACTGGAAACGGTGACACAATGCAACCAAGGTAAAAGAAGAGGAGGAGGAAGAAGAAGAAGAAGAAGCTATCACAGGGCGAAGCTAACGTTATATAGGTGACATAGTTTTCAGGACATACGGTAATCAGGACATTATTCTATTTGCAACACTCACAAGCTCTTTATGACTTTGCTTTCTTACCTATGGAATCAGGTACAAAGAGAAGGTAGGGGCTGGGATTGTACTACTGTGGCCTGAACTAATGACGGGGACCTCTTTTCTTATTAGAGACAACATTCATGGAAAGACCAGGTTTGGCTGGCCCTCCACAGCTGCTTCAGACTCTGCAGAAACAAACAATGGCGAACATTTTATCGTTTAAAGGCCAAAAGAAAGATGGCATCGTTCTTCCGGTTTAGCTCAGTGTGGGCGAAACGAAGATGCCATCATCGATATACATTTCAGAAGTTTATTTCGTTTCGTGGATAAGTTCTGAAGACTTTTTTTTAATTAAATGAAAGTCATTCAAATAATATTTCTAAATCTTTATTTATGCTCAAATATCAATAGTTTGATTTTTTTTCCCTCTTTGATGACGTTGTTCTTTTTTCTTGCTTAAATTCGTGCAGAATGTTAACAGTCACGATCATGCTGATCGTTAACTTGTAAACAAACTGTGCCAGCAATTTCAAATGAATGTAGCTCAACTGATATGTCAAACAAACAAACAAAAAAACCAGGGAAAGTGCATGCCAGATGGGTTTAATGACAGTGTCCATGAAGCATTGACAGACAGGAATCTGACCTTGATGACGGCTGTAGTTTAGGAAGACTTTTTTTTTCCTGAAGGATGCGACCATCAACCTCATCTTCATCTCAAAGCCTGTTTCAAAATCTGACACACACGCAAGCCATGCCTGGATAACACGTAGACAAGATATTTGTAGAAGTTTAGGTTCAAACAATATGGGTGTAAAAATTATCAGTGAAGGTAAATGATTTTCAAATGAAATATGTAAACCATGTAAAGTATTTACTTACATATCAAAAACATGTCAAGTATTTACTTAAATATAAAGAAAAAATACATTACGTTGATTTTCAACTGTAAATAAAGGTAAATTTTTCACAAACACCATGTGTACTAGAATGAATGTCAAATATAAACTGTTGATCGCAATAAAGCTGAAATTTCATATTCATGTTTGAATTTGGTTTATTCTGGAAAGACGCCTGAATAGTGAAGTGAGCTGCTCTCTTGCGGCTAAGGTCGGAGGTTCGAATCGGACCCCGCCACAGTCACCAAATTACCCAGTTATAGAAATGGATACCCGACTTGTTCTGGAGCTGAGGAAGGAAAGGCAGCCAGGCATGATACTGACCATATCACCCTCTAGTGTGCAAGTTTTGATTATTTTTTGCCCATCAGTGTATAAACTGACATATGTTGCCACCAGCTACATTTCACTGCTCTGGTTTTAGAACCAGATCAGTCAAATTCTCTGTTTAAATCTGCTCAACCCACATGAGATAATACTAAATAATTTAAACTACACCAGCTTTCGGTGTCAATGTTTTATCAGAGGTCAAAAGACTGCTTCCTGATTCCGTTAAAAAATTCCGCCTTGGGAATCTCTGCAGTGTTAAATGTTAGGTAGTTCTGAAATCGCAGAGTCTTTGATTAATACATGAGTTTTGTGAAAGGTTAACATTTTTTGAGTTTTCTGTGAAAACAGCTTAAATACAAGGAGCGTTCAGAAAGTAATGCACTACATTGTTTTTCTCAGGAGCTATTTATTCAAAAAGCATGAAATTTATACACAAAATACATGGATATGTCATGTAAACTTCGGTATTATTCAACATAATCCCCATCAACTTGTGCAGCTTTATGCCAGCGCGAAACAAGTGCATATATTCCTAGCCCGTACTAGATTTTCTCTTGATTATGTAGCCATTTCTTCGCTACATGAATCACTTCTTCGTCATTTTCAAATCTTACCCATCGGAGTGCATCTTTAAGTGGACCAAACAGATGGAAATCAGAAGGTGCCAAATCGGGACTATAGGGTGGATGGGGTAGAACAGTCCAACTCAACTTGGTGATTGCTTCCCGTGTTGCCAGACTTGTGTGAAGGCGCACATTGTCGTGAAGGAGAGCAGGTCTACTGGATTCTTGTGCGACCGAACTCTGCGAAAACGTTGATTGAGTTTTTGCAATGCCTTAATATAAGCTTGCGAAGTGATTGTCTCTCCTCTTGGCATAACCTTCAATGTCCGAAAAAAAACAGTGATCATGACCTTTCCAGTTGAAGTTGTCTTGAATTTCTTTCTTCGTGGTGATTGCGGATGATGCCACTCCAATGACTGTCTTTTTGTCTCAGGTTCGAAATGATGTGCCCAGGTTTCGTCATCTGTTATGATCTAAGCCAAAAATTTCTCTCCCTGACCATTGAAACGCTCCAACAAATCAGAATAAAGTGCTTTCCTTTGCAATCGATGTTCATTTGTGAGACTTCGATGAACCCATCTTGCGCAAACCTTAGAAAATCCGAGAGCTTTTATAACTGCATTTGCACTACCATTGCTGACTGACAGCTGATTGTTGAGTATTGATACACCTATCAGTAAGAATAATGCCATCGGCACATTTCAACATTTCTGCCTTGTTGACTGTGTCAGGACGTCCAAAGCGCGGCCGATCATGCAACTCCTTATCGCCACTAACTGATTCTTTGATTTTCTGAACTCAGCGACTGACTGTACTCCGGTCGACTTCAAAACTTCCATATACATCACATAGATGCTTGTGAAACAGTTTCCTTCTCTGCAACGAGAAATTCTATAACAATTCGCTGCTTATATCGCAATGTGCTAATACGCTCCATTTCAACGGTTAGGGCAGCCATATTCTTTGGCCGGTGGGGTGAAATTTGGTTCACACAATCAGCACATGCCATATTTAAAGTGTGCAAAATTTCACGCTTCCATCTTCGTTATTACCTGAAAAAAAATATGGTGCATTACTTTCTGAACGCCCCTCGTATTCCTCTTTAAACGTCATGATAATCTAAAGAAGACCGTCTTGGAAGGGTACATAATGGGAAAAAGAAAGAGAGGAAGACCAAGGCGAAGATGGCTGCAAGAATCGTTGATAATCTGGAAATGGACGTATCAGCACCAGGGCATCATGCTTACAACCGATAGGCCTACAGGAGACCTGTTAGAGAGGCAAAGTTCAGCAAGGGACACGTAAATGACTGAGACTTTGAAAAACCACTCACTCCCTACAAAGAGAAGCCATTTGATCAGTCATGACATTTTTATTATAAGAACTCACTCAGACCGACACCTCCTCCTCCTACTTCCCGTTAAGGGAGTAGAGGAACGATCCTCAATGGACCTCAAGATCATCTCAAGGGCAACGATGATCCCAGGACCAGCGAAGAGGAATCTTTTTTTTTTAAGCGACGAAAAACAACAGGCGGTGCTGCAAAATGGGTCTACCCGTAATGAGATGTGGACCTTGCCCCCAGCATTCTACGTGCAGGCAGGCCTCGGGCATCTCGTAGTTAAAAAAAAAAACTACGGTTTTCTCTTAACCAAAGGGCATGTTGATCAGAGTACCTGCAGAGAGGACACTTTGATCTCAGCCACTTTGATCTTAGCCGAAAGGCCGAGAGCAATGTGCAGGGCAGGCCTCGTGTGATGACGTCCAAAGCCCGCGCTTCGTGTAATGACGTCCAAAGCCCGCGCCTCGTGTAGTGACGTCCAAAGCCTGCGCCTCGTGTAGTGACGTCCAAAGCCCGCGCCTTGTGTAGTGACGTCCAAAGCCCGCCCCTCGTGTAATGACGTCTAAAGCCCGCGCCTCGTGTAGTGACGTCCAAGGCCCGCGCCTTGTGTAGTGACGTCCAAAGCCCGCGCCTCGTGTAGTAACGTCCAATGTCCACGCATCGTGTAGTGACGTCCAAAGCCCGCGCCACGTGTAGTGACGTCCAAAGCCCGCGTAGTGACGTCCAAAGCCCGTAACAATACAGTTTAGTCTTTGTTTGTCTTACTGTAACACCTAATAAAGTTACAAGTTTATCGCAGTAATTTTAAAATAATGTTTTGTAATTGTAACTGTTTCCTTTGATTTTTATTAATATCTGATAAATTTATTACCTTATTAAAACAACCTTTTTACACATTTTATTTTTCCTAAGTTATTTCAGGGTTTTAAAAATATATCTGAGATTATGTATCTTAATTCTTGCCTTGAATGCCAGAGGAGCGTGGTTTTCCTTGAGACTGAGTGATGGGTTTACGTCCCCTTTCACCAAGTGCGGTCTAATGTATATTGTGGCTTACGCGCAGCAAGAACTGACGGGACAGACAAGGCAAAGGGTAACACGCGCGTGTGTATGTGGGTGTGTATGTATGTGTGGAATCTTTTAAGGTCGAAAGAAAGGATAAGATGGAGATTAGCAGAGCCCGTATGTGTCTATTCAGTGGTGACAACGCACAGAATATTCAGAATTTCAGCGAAAAAAAATTGGTTCATTACACACACACACACACACACACACACGCGCGCGCGCGCGCGCACGCACACACATACACACATATACAGAAGAGGGAACTTTTGCTATAAAGACACAAGTGCTTATTTTACAACATTTTAAGCACTGTCCCTTTTAAAGTAGTCTCTTATATTGGCGATATACCGTTCCCAAGATTCCTTCAGTTGTTGGAATGCTTCGTGGAATGCAGCTTTCTGTGATGGCACGTAGTTCTCTTAACGCATTTCCCTGGATCTCCTCTATGGGTTAGAAACGACGTCCTTTCGAAGCGGTTTTAAGTTTGAGAAACAGGAAAGACTGCAGGGGCTATGTCCGGAGTATAGGGTGGATGAAGCACAACGAATGTCTGATGTTATGCCAGGCAACTGCAGATGAGAAGCACCAGGTGAGCTGGAGTTTTGTCGTGGTGCAGCATCACAGTCTGATTTTTCAGCAATTCAGGCCTCTTCTTGCTCGCATCATCCTTCAAATCGTCCTGGTACAACTGTTTATTATATGAACAAAACATCTGACCATGTGATACACATTCATAATGGATAATACATTCACAAAACGCAGCCAACAACACTTTGATCACTGACAGACTCATCCACGATTTTCTTTAGTCGAGGAGACCCTTCCCCAGTCACTGTGAAAACTGCATCTTGATGTCAATATCATGGCCATAAACCCATGTCTAATCTTCTTTTATGATGTTCTTAAACAAGCTTCCACGACTGTTTGCATTGGCAAGCTGTTCCTGATTGATTTCAACACGGTTCTCTTTCTGGTCGTCAGTCAGCAAATGCTGCACAAATTTTGCTCAGATGTGGCACATTAGAAGTTTTTTAGTCAAAATTTCATGGCAACATCGTAAACTGATGCCTACTTCGTCAGCAACTTCTCGGGCAGTTAACAGACAATTTCCACGAATCACAGCACGAACTCTGAGAACATGGCCGTCGTCTGTTGATGCGGAAGTTCGTCCGGACCTGCGATCTTCACCCACCGATGTTCTGCCCACTTTAAAACACCTAAGCCACTTGTAGCACTGCGTTCGGCTCATACAGTGTTCTCCTCCCCCCTCTTGCGCCTGTGCTTAGTTACGTAAATTTTTTTACCAAGTTTGCAGCAAAATGTCACTCTCTCTCTCTCTCTCTCTCTCTCTCTCTCACACACACATCACACACACATACACACACTGTATACATGAGCTCCTTCATTGTCACTTTGCCACTATTCCGACGAACAGCTTGTCCTCGTGCTCACTTCAGTGGATGTAGCTCGACGACTAATGTTCATAGAGGAACGGGGCAAGTGACAGTCTGTTGCCCAGACTCTCCTCTAGGTGCGCTCAATAGCTGTCTGCTGGATGGTGTAAATTATATATATAGTATGTGTATATATAATGTCGTCCCACCATACACACATACACATAAGCATTCATCATTTTTCTTCTGCAGTTCCTCTCTTTCCTTCAATGCATTCGTTGGATAAGATTTTGCTTTCTTACCTATGGAATCAGGTACAAAGAGAAGGTAGGGGCTGGGATTGTACTACTGTGGCCTGAACTAATGACGGGGACCTCTTTTCTTATTAGAGACAACATTCATGGAAAGACCAGGTTTGGCTGGCCCTCCACAGCTGCTTCAGACTCTGCAGAAACAAACAATGGCGAACATTTTATCGTTTAAAGGCCAAAAGAAAGATGGCATCGTTCTTCCGGTTTAGCCCAGTGTGGGCGAAACGAAGATGCCATCATCGATATACATTTCAGAAGTTTATATTTTGTTTCGTGGATAAGTTCTGAAGACTTTTTAAAAATTAAATGAAAGTCATTCAAATAATATTTCTAAATCTTTATTTATGCTCAAATATCAATAGTTTGATTTTTTTCCCTCTTTGATGACCTTGTTCTTTTTTCTTGCTTAAATTCGTGCAGAATGTTAACAGTCACGATCATGCTGATCGTTAACTTGTAAACAAACTGTGCCAGCAATTTCAAATGAATGTAGCTCAACTGATATGTCAAACAAACAAACAAAAAAAAAACCAGGGAAAGTGCATGCCAGATGGGTTTAATGACAGTGTCCATGAAGCACTGACAGACAGGAATCTGACCTTGATGACGGCTGTAGTTTAGGAAGACTTTTTTTTTCCTGAAGGATGCGACCATCAACCTCATCTTCATCTCAAAGCCTGTTTCAAAATCTGACACACACGCAAGCCATGCCTGGATAACACGTAGACAAGATAGTTGTAGAAGTTTAGGTTCAAGCAATATGGGTGTAAAAATTATCAGTGAAGGTAAATGATTTTCAAATGAAATATGTAAACCATGTAAAGTATTTACTTACATATCAAAAACATGTCAAGTATTTACTTAAATATAAAGAAAAAATACATTACGTTGATTTTCAACTGTAAATAAAGGTAAATTTTTCACAAACACCATGTGTACTAGAATGAATGTCAAATATAAACTGTTGATCACAATAAAACTGAAATTTCATATTCATGTTTGAATTTGGTTTATTCTGGAAGGACGCCTGAATAGTGAAGTGAGCTGCTCTCTTGCAGCTAAGGTCGGAGGTTCGAATCGGACCCCGCCACAGTCACCAAATTACCCAGTTATAGAAATGGATACCCGACTTGTTCTGGAGCTGGGGAAGGAAAGGCAGCCAGGCATGATACTGACCATATCACCCTCTAGTGTGCTGACAGGTCAAGGAAAATATAGGCACTAACACCTTATCCCTATGTGCCTCTAAGGCAGGACAAGGTTGCCTTTAGCTTGCACCTCGTACCTTATTCTGGAAGCCGTTTAAGTACTTTGCATTATATTTTTGAGGCAGTCTGCGCGAGTAAATGTAATTGCTTACTCTACACGAACATTTTACTCAAAACAAGTCCAGTTTTTTTTAAACAGAATTTTTAAAATGTATATTCAAAACATCTCAAATATTCTGCATTCATTTACCTCCACTCTCACATATCACACATGTGTCTTTAGAGTGTGAAGACAGAAAAAGTAAAATTCTTTCGCCCTGTAACTTTTCACGCGAAAATAACTCTTCCTAAAATGCTTAAAGAAATTCCAACCTCTAAGAGTTAATGTTTCCCAATACTGGCTCCTTACATCAACTTGCGCTTCAAATGCCACACTTCAGTATTGCGATATATGCCCGTATTCACTTGTGTTCACTTTCTCCAAGTTGCTTTTGAGACTCCACCACCTGACATGGTGAACTTTCTGTAGTGGAAACAATTTAGTGGCTCATGTTTAGAACATCCATATAGTAAGAATGGAAGAAAATAGACAAACAAAAATGATGTTATGTACAAGACATGAAGGAAACAAGGCCGAGAGTTAGACCAAGACAGGGATAGAGAGACAGCTTCTCTCTCTCTCTGAACCTTAAGTGCCCAGGGCACATGGGGCTTCCGCAAGGGTTTTCCACAAATGCCTGTCTTTCGCCTTTTTTTCTGCTCTTGCCCAGGTGAGCCCTCTATTGCTCAACATCCTTTCTGTTGTTCTTCTCCATGTCTCTTTTGGTCTACCCTTACTTCTGCTCCCCTGTGGTGTCCATCTTAGTGCTATTTTTGGTAGTGAGTTGTCTGTCATTCGGAGCACATGTCCCAACCATCGCCAGCGTCTTTCCTCAATAATTGTTGTCAGTGGTTTCATCTGCATTTCTGCCAATAAAATGTTATTTCTTATGGTGTTTGGCCAAAATATTTTTTTAATTCTACGTAAACATTTAGTCTGGAAAGAATTTAACTTGTTTTCTATGGTTCTGGTGATTTTCCAGCACTCACTTCCATAGAGTAGTACACTTAGAACATTACTCTTAAATATCCTGATTTTCATATTTATGCTTAGTTTATTTGATTTCCATATATTCTGTAGCATTGCAAAAACCTGCTTTGCTCTAGTAAGTCTGCTGTTGATGTCCTCTGTGCTGTCTCCATTTTCTACTACTCTGCTGCCAAGGTATACAAATTCGTTGACCTCCTCCACTAACTTGTTATCTACTCTGAGTACATTTCTGTTGTTCACATTTTGCTTCATTAACTTTGTCTTTCCTACATTGATCTTTAGTCCTATGTTGTTTGCATTCTGGGTTAACTTGTTTATTTTATCTTGCATATCTTTGTGACTGCTTGATAATAGACAAATGTCGTCCGCAAAGTCAAGGTCCTCCAGCACTGTGTCAAGGGTCCATTGTAATCCTCTGCGTTTGTCTGATGTTGCCTCCTTCATTAACCAGTCTACTGCCAATATAAATAATGTTGGTGATAGTACACATCCCTGTTTCACTCCTGTTTGTACCCTAAAGCTGCTGGAGGTATGTTCTCCACAGATAACTTTGCACTGAAAACCCTCGTATAGGGCTTTGATTACATTAACTATTTTATGGGGGAGGCCATGCCATCTTAGGATTTTCCACAGTGCATCTCTGTTGACACTGTCAAAGGCTTTCTCAAAATCTATGAATAATGCATATGTTGTGCTATGCCACTCATTTGCCTGTTCTAATATTTGTCTAAGTACAAATATATGGTCTATGCATGATCTTCCTTTCCTAAATCCTGCCTGCTCTTTCCGAAGTTTTTCCTCAAGTGTTGGTACAATTCTGTTGATGATTATTCTGCAAAATACTTTACTAGTGAGTGGCAGTAGGGTAATGCCTCTCCAGTTCCCGCAATCTCTGAGGTCACCCTTCTTTGGTAGTTTTACTATAAGACCAGTTTTCCACTCCTCTGGGGCTTTTTCTAAATCCCAAATTTGTTGTAATATCCGGCAAAGTTGTTTTGGTGTTTCTGTTTCTTCTGCTTTCAACATCTCAGCAGTCACTTCATCTTCACCTGGTGCCCTGTCTGATTTTAGCATCTTTATCGCCTCTTTTACTTCATTTATTGTTATTGGTCCTGTATTGATGTTTAGTTCCACTTTTGCTTCAGGTATATCTATTGCTTGTGCTGCTTGTGTTCTGTTTAGTAGGGTGTTAAAGTGTTCCCTCCATCTTTCAATTTTTTCTCTTTCTCCACTGACCAGTTGTCCATTTTGTGTTCTTACTGCACTTTCACATCTTGTATTGAAGTTACCTGTCATCTGCTTTGTGATTTTATATATGGTTTTCATGTCATTTGTATATGCTGCTTTCTCTGCTGTTTCTGCTAAGTTGTCATAATATTGACGTTTATCTTGACGGCATGATTCCTTCACTTCTTTGTCTTTTTGTGCATAATTACTTAAAACTCGTTCTTTAAGCCGTTGTGATTTGGTGTTCAGTAATTTTTTCTTGATTTCTTTTCTTTGCTCTATCTTTTCCCATGTGGTCTCACTTATCCATTCCTCTTTTCTCCTTTTCCGATATCCCAGCACCTCTTTTGCTGTTTCCTGTAGTGTTTTATTGAACTCTAATATGGACATTTCTGCTTCATCTTGTAGGACACTGAAGCGGTTCTTAAGTATTATTGAGAATTCATTTCTTGTTTGCTGGTCTATCAGTTTTCTTGTATCAAAATGTATCTTTCTGTGTTCTCCGATTCTGGCTTTCCTTAATTTTAGTTTTATTTTTGCTACCAGAAGGTTGTGATCACTTCCTATATCTGCTCCTTTCCTTGCTCGCACATCTTGTAGTGACCGTTTCCACTTGTTGTTTATTAGTATGTGATCGGTTTGGTTTTCTGAGAGAGACAGCTTAGAAGAGGATATAAGGGAAATAGATGTCACCAATTGGAGATGTCACCTGACTTGGAATAGAGAGGAATGGAGGCGAAGTGCCTTAATGGCTCGGAAAGCTGAAGAAGAAGAAGAAGAAGAAGAAGAAAAAGAAGAAGAAGAAGAAGATGGTTAGAACAGGAATTCTTGTGTAAAAACAAGGACACTAACACACATGATTAGGAGTAAAATAACAGCAAAATGAAAACATAAATGCAAGTGGTAATGATAAGGCGAGCAGCCGTCTTTAATATCATTGTTATCACGCTGCATACTGGCAAAATGTCGTACCATATATTTCGTGCCTTGATATTTTCTATCAGCTCAGCTGGTGACTTTCAATAACGCCATCGCAAACAGAATGCCCAAGATCTTCTTTTTTGGCCTTCCTCTATTTCTTTTCCCATTTACTCTTCCCGCTGTTGTGATGTTTTCAAGTCGCTCTGTTCTCATCATATGACCAATGTAAACTGTTTGTCATTTTCTTAAAGTTTTAATTATTCTCCTTTTTTCATTGATGGTAGTAAAAACGTCCTTCAGTTGTCGTGTTCCATGACATTTTCAACGCTCTTCAAGGAAATCATATACGTTATGCCTCTAGTGATCTTTCCATTGGTTTATTTGCTGTCCATGATTCTTTTCTGTGTGTCGAGATCGTTGTTTATAAAGAAGAGATCCAGTTGGGCCTAACAGACTAGGCACGAACTGAAGCTAACAGACAGACAGACAGACAGACAGACAGACAGACTTATGAACAAAGAACGAAAACACTTCACCAGTTATCCGTATGAAAAAAAAAAAAAAAACAAGTAAGAAAGATAAATTCCCTATTTCCACGCCATTAAGACATATTGAGGATAAGGTGTTGGGCCCGTATTTCCAAGACCTTCGGCACATGGAAGCCTGATATTGTCAGTATCACGCCTGGCTGCATTTACCTTCCCAGATTTCTCTGGTGCCCGTTTTTTTAGAGGCTGGGTGCACCCCGGGGTGATGGTACCGGAACACATTAAACGTCATGATAATTTAGAGAAGACCGTATTGGAAGGATACATAATGGGAAAAAGAAAAAGAGGAAGACCAAGACGAAGATGGCTGCAAGACATCGTTGACGATCTGGAAATGGATGCAACAGCAGCAGGCCATCTTGCTCACAACCGAGAGGCCTACAGGAGTGCTGTTTGGGAGGCAAAGTTCCGCAAGGGACATGCAAATGAGTGAATGGTACCGGAACACAAAAAAAAATCCCCATTGCTGGGACTTGAACCCTGTACCATCAAATTAGTAGACCGAGCGCCTAACCACTCAGCCATCCAGGCCGCTGTCTTATCTGTAAACACGGTCTCACCCGATTTATTACACAAAAACTATGCTATAAAGATATATATATATATATATTACTTTATTCGTGTACTTCAGCATATCCTCCGTTTGTTGGCCTGAGAGTATCTAAGCGAAACTTAATTTCTTACCATGTGTTCTTCAAAATCTCTTTAGTCTACGCCGCTAGAGCATCTTTCAAATGATGCCATTTTGATACAGGCGATTGCAATGGCCTACATAATGCCACAGCGCTCATATTTCTATCTCTAGGATAGTTTTTTTTAGGACCGATATATTTAATCAGCTAAGGGTTTATGATCACCCTCTATATCAGTGTTTCCCAGGCTTTTTTCGGGTTGCTGCCCCCTCTTCTCCCAGGCCACATTCTCATCCCCACCCCCCTGCGTTATGTACTGTTCGTACAACGGATTCTTAAACTAAGACACGCATTACACAACTAAAAACTCCAACTAGCAAACCAGTTTATTTAACGATATGAAGGAGTGCATTCATAACTCACCTACTGCATTACTTTCTCAACTTTTAACGTGATGGATGAGTTTCATGTAGGGACACAAGTTTCTCAGTATCAGGTTGAAACTTGTTAAGAAGGAAGGTGTTACTGCCCCTGTCTCCTGCTTCGTTTTCGCTCAACTTCCCTCCACCACCACCCCACCCCACGCCCAACCACACACTGCCCTCTTTTCTTCCCTGGTCTTTTCCAACGCCAGCTCGGGGGGGGGGGGGGGTAAGGGGGTGGCGTTATCGTCCACTTTGGAAAACGCTGCTCTATATTAAATCAACGAAGCCACTGAATATTGAAAGGGTAATTATTATCTTTGTCACGTACATTAATTAGTTATCTCTATCACATAAATTAATTAGTTACCCCTATCGCGTATATTAGTGGAATACGGATTTATTCCGAATTAAAAAATGACTGTGGACGCAATGAAGCAAGCGCGGACTTCAAGTGACGAGACATAAACTGTGAAAACAGAGGTTGCTCTGGCTGGAGCATGTAGAATAAATTATCATTCTTATGTACCGTACCGGACAGCGTTATTTATGTTTCTCCATTTTGTACGATCTTTGGTGTTTCTGATAAATCGAAATGATTTTCTTAGGCAAAGAAGACAGACAGACAGACATATAGACAGACAGACAGACATATAGACAGACAGACATATAGACAGACAGGCAGGCAGATAGATAGATAGATAGATAGATAGATAGATAGATAGATAGATAGATAGATAGATAGATAGATGGCCAATCTCTAATCATTTTCCAAGGAATGAGAAAGCATAACTGATGGCCTATGAACAAACCCTAGACTTACATCAAAAGAAAAAAACAAACATTTTGGAGGAGAAAATTTTGGAAAGAGTATTGAGAATTGTTGCGTCTGCAGCCAAGAATCTTAAGGATACAAAGCGCCGAGGATGAAAGCAGATTGGTTTTCAGCGTTCAGTCGTCAGTTTAAATCTAGCTCTTAAATGTTCTGCACTGCTGTGGACAGAAATAGACCAAGAAAAGAACATTCTTGTGGTTTGGTTCTTGTCGATTTGTAGTATCTGTGAGTGGCACATCTATCTATCTATCTATCTATCTATCTATCTATCTATCTATCTATCTATCTATCTATCTATCTATCTATCTATCTATCTATCTATCTATCCGTCCGTCCGTCCGTCCGTCCGTTCGTCCGTCTGTCTGTCTGTCCGTCTGTCTGTCTGTCTGTCTTCTCTGCCTAGGAAAATCATTTCGATTTATCAGAAACACCAAAGATCGTACAAGATGGAGAAACATAAATCAACGCTGTCCGGTACGGTACATAAGAATGATAATAATACTACATGATCCAGCCAGCGCAGCCTGTTTTCTTAGTTTATGTCTTGTCACTTGAAGTCTGTCTGTCTGTCTGTCTCCTGCCTATCTATCTGTCTGTCTGTCTGCTGTCTGTATATCATTGGTATTGAGACAGAATACGGATAACGCGATATCACATCCTAACCTAGTTAGCTACACTTGTTAGCGATAAACTCATAAATTCAGTACAGTAAGGTATAATTTATGTTCACGCATAGGATAGTAATGCAGTTAAAGGGGAACATTTTTTTTTAATAAAATCGTATGAATGCCAGTAAATTAAAAAAGAAAGGAAAGATTAGGCAGGCAGTTCTTGTCACTAGGTCGTTGTTGTTGCTGTTTTTATTGCTACTGCTGCTGCTGTTTTGTTTCTACTTTGCTTTGTTTTACTGATGTTGTTTTAGTTGCTGTTTCTTCTATCGTTCTTGCAGCTGTTGTTGTTTGTACAATTGTTGTTTCTACTCTTGTTTTTTTGTTCTACAGATGTTGTTTCTACAGTTGCTGTCTCTACTATTGTTGTTGCTACAGTTGTTGTTTCAACTTTTGTTTATTGGTGTTGCTGCAGTTGCTGTTACTTTCGGTATTTCTGCTGCTGTTTCTACAGTTATTGTTTATACTACTGTTGTTTTTATTGTTGCTGTTGACACAGTTGTTGTATCTGCTGCTGCTCGTGCAGTTGTTGTTGCTACAGTTGCTGATTCTACTTTTGGTGTCCCTAATGTGTTTCTTCAGTAGTTGTTTTTTTTCAGTTATTGTTTCTACTCTTCCTATTTCTACTGCTGTTGTTGCTACAGGTACTACAATCTACTTTTGGTGATTGTAATGTTGTTTCTAGAATTTTTATTTCTATTGTTGCCTTTGCTACAGTTGTTATTTCTATTGTGGTTCTTGCAGCTGTTGCTGTTACAATTGCTATTTCTGCTCTCGTTGTTTTACTGATGTTGTTGATACTATTGTTAATGCAGTTGTAGTTCTTCCTACTGTCGTTTTTATAGTATTGAAATGTGTTGATGTCTGCTGCTCTTGATGTTATTGTTGTAACTGTTGATCTCATACAAAAAGCGCCAGGAACATAATTCAACACAGCAGTCGGAGAAGTATCTTAATACTTTGCTTGAGCAAAACCTTCATCTTAATTGGAAAAAAACAAACTAAATTGATGATAACTGATAAAAAATAAGGCAGATTAAATATATATCAGTGAGGAAAAATTGGAAGAGGTGGAGAGCTTTGAATATCTTGGATCATTACTAATTAATAATGATGGAAATTAAAAGGAGGACATCTATCGCTCTTCAGAAAATAAAACAACTAAAGAAGCTGTGAAGAGGAACAGACAGAACTACAACAATAAGATTTTTTAAGGGCATGCATCTTTCCCATAGCAACATATGCCCGTGAGACCTAGACATTTAACAAAACAGCTGAGAAACACATAAATGTCTTTGAATGTAAATGCCATAGAGGTGTCCTTCAAATATTATGGACACAAAAAAGAACAAATATATCCATACTACAAGAACTTAATATTTAATACTGAAGAAAGTTGGCTAGTGAAGAAGATTAAACAGAGAAATCTTAAGTATTTTGATATATTAAACGCTATGAGAATTTAGAGAATACCGTCTTGGAAGGGTATATAATGGGAAAAAGAAAGAGAGAAAGACCAAGGCGAAGATGGCTGCAAGACATCGTTATGATCTGCGAATGGATACATCAGCAGCAGGGCGTCTTGCTTACAACCGAGAGGCCTAAAGGAGAGCTGTTAGTGCGGCAAGGGACATGCAAATCACTGAGTGAGTCGCAGAAAGCAAAGTGAAAGAATTATTTACCACTGATCGCTAAATAAAAAGAACACAGAAGAAATATATAAACTGAAGAGACAAAGTTGGAGATAGAAAGCAAACACATAAGGAGAAAGTAACTGAAGAGACAAACATGGAGATAGGAAGCAAATACATAAGAAGAAAGTAACAGAAGAGACAAACATGGAGATAGGAAGCAAATACATAAGGAGAAAGTAACTGAAGAGACAAAGTTGGAGATAGAAAGCAAACACATAAGGAGAAAGTAACTGAAGAGACAAACCTGGAGATAGGAAGCAAATACATAAGGAGAAGTAACACGCCTAAATCAACAGAGGGACATAATGTCAGTCAGTTTTTAAAAAAAAAATTATTTCATTTTGTTTTTCTTATTTAAAAAAACCGCATAAATTTTTCAAAGATATACAAGAAAAAGGCCGCTCCCCCACCTTTGCGTGGGAGGTTTCTCTCTAAATATATCTTCGAAGACATGATAGTAAAATCCGGAAGTGAAAAGATAATATTAAAAAGAAAAAGCTTTCTATGAAGATCCTGCATGGTAATTACTGTAGAAACAAGTTTTCATAAGAAAAAAAAAACCCGCTACCCCGATTTAAGAAAAAAAACCCCGCTACCCCGATTTAAGAAAAAAAAAAAAACCCAACACGATGGTTATCTTGATAAAAAACGACTTCACCGTGAAACGCCATGTAAAAAATTTAATGGGAATATCCTAAAGTAAATTTAGATACTAGAAGGCGCTGATAACGGCTGTTGGGGAATACATCATGTAGATTAAGAGAAAAATGAGGCAGGCAAAGACAATATTTAAAAAAAAAAAAAGCACACAGGAAGCATCATGCGTGTTCATCCTTATCAATGAACATAGACGAGAGAGAAATAGCTACTGAATGAACACGCGGAGTTCATACATCTCGTATAAAATAAATCCTACACTCATCCGGGTTTTTTTTTAATAGGTCTACATCTGTTATTTCGGGTATCTGAGTGGCTTAGTGGTTAGTGGGGTTGTCCCCCCATGCTGAGGTTTGTGGCTGAAGTCTGGTAGGAGGCAACCCAATGACCCATCTGCGGAAATGGATATCCGGCTTTTTTTTTTTTTGGGTTTTTTTTTTGTGTTTTTGTTTCTAGAATTGGAGAATGAAAGGCAGTCAGGCGTGATGCTGGCCCCCACAGCCATCTAGTGCGCAGTCAGGTCGAGGAAAATATAGGTACGAACACTGTCTGTATCCTCTAGGTGTCTCTAGGGAATGGCAAGACTTTGGGGTTTTCAAGGTGTCTCTATGGCATGTCAAGACTTTGGGGTTTTCTAGGTGTCTCTATGGCATGGCAAGATTTTGGGGTTTTCTATGTGTCTCTATGGCATGTCAAGACTTTGGGGTTTTCTAGGTGTCTCTATGGCATGTCAAGACTTTGGGGTTTTCTAGGTGTCTCTATGGCATGTCAAGACTTTGGGGTTTTCTAGGTGTCTCTATGGCATGTCAAGACTTTGGGGTTTTCTAGGTGTCTCTATGGCATGGCAAGATTTTGGGGTTTTCAAGGTGTCTCTATGGCATGTCAAGACTTTGAGGTTTTCTAGGTGTCTCTATGGCATGGCAAGATTTTGGGGGTTTTATGAGGGGTTTTATGGAGTTTTTTTGTGTTTTTGTTTCATGAAAGAGGGCGAGGACGCAGTTCTCAAATTAGTCAGAGACCAATAGCTTTTGATTGTGTCATAGTTGGCGAATCATAGGTGATATAATGCGTCATGGTTGATGACTCATAGGTGATAGATTGCATCACGGTTGGCGAATCGTAGGTGATAGAATGCGTCATGGTTGACGAATCATAGGTGATAGATTGCATCACGGTTGGCGAGTCATAGTTGATAGATTGTATCATGGTTGGCGAATCATAGGTGATAGAATGCGTCAGATTTGGCGAATAATAGCTGATTAATTGCATCATAACAGGTGAATCGCAGTTGATCGGTTGCGTTACAGTTGGCGAATCATAGCCAACTGAGTGCGTCATCGTTGGCGAATCATAGCTGATTGATTACGTCATCTTTGGCGAATCATAGCAGACTGATTGCATCAAGGTCTCATTCTACCCTACTCTGCGCTGTTAACTGAAAACAGACTTTACTTTGGCTGACTGTGCAGAGACTGAAATGTGAAGGCGAATCCTCTCGGGACGAAAGCAAACTGTGGCACAACACAGCCACCGCCATTTTTCATCACACAAGAGTCAGCGTAAAGGTGGTTGTGCTGGAGCAGTGGTTCTCAACCCATGAGCCACGGGGCAAAGGTGGACCATGACAGGGAGTATTGTGGGCCGCGCTGAAGTCTCAAGGCAGCAAAAAAAAAAAGAGAAAAAAAGTAGACACAATTAAAAAATTATTTTATATTTTTCACGCAGTGCATAGGGGCAGACTGCACGGATGCAAGCAGCAGAATTGTAGGTCGCTTTATTAGCATGTCCGCAGTGCAAAAGGAGAAGGGATGGTCCAGACGGCGTTTCTTCCAGCATCAAATAGAAATGTGACATACATAAAAAGACGGCATCGCTTTTGAAGTGCGACACTGGGGTCTTTCTGCCCTAGTTACTGAAACCTGCAGTTTTACAATGTCATTTTAGAGAACAGTCGGCGTAGATTCTGCGAGAGAGTAGAAGTGAAATATAATTCTCAGCAATTTTTTTTAAAAAATCATATTTCCTTGGCTTGTCTTAATAACAAGCCAGAACGAGGCCGATGACATATTTCGTGTTTTAAACGATTTTTTCCCTACAACTTTTGGGCTGCAGTGGACGAGTTGCATCGGTGTTTGCACCGACGGTGCTGCCACAATGACTGGCCCCAACAGTGGTGTTGTAACTCGCATAAAGCAAGTGGCACCCGAGATTGTAGGCACCCATTGCATGATCCATCGTGAGGCATTCGTTTCACAGAAGTTGAATGAAACTCTGGGATATGTACTCGAAGACTGTGTTCGGATTGTAAACTTCATAAAAACTAGAACAGTGAACAGTCGATTATTTGCTCAACTTTGTATTGAGTCAAATACAGAACACAAGCATCTCCTATTGGACTCGGCTGTGTGTTGGGTGTCCAGAGTAAAAGTTCTTGTAAGGGTGTTTGAGCTTCGTTTAGAATTGTTGCAGTTTTTGACAGAACACAATCTCGACCTGGCAGGTAGTGTCGCTGATATTGAGTGCCTTGCCACGCTGGCATACCTTGCTGACACTTTTAGCCTTTAGAACAGTTTGAACATATCACTGCAGGGTAAAGATTCCAGTATCCTCAAGACATACGACAAAGTTACAGCCTTTAAGAAGAAACTACGACTTTGGGACACGCGACTCAAGAACAAACTGTTTCACTTGTTCTATGACTTTATAGAGAGCAATGAAGTTAATGGCGAGATTCTGGAAGGGGTCACTGGTGTAATAAAAGGGCATCTGACATCACTTGTTGAATATTTTGACAGCGTACGATTGGATTCGTAATCCTTTTCAGCGTGCGTTCTCTGAATTAACCAGTCCTGCACAGGAAGAATTAGCAGAACTGTCTAGTGATCGCACATTACAAATCAAATTTAAAGACCCCGCTGTGGATCTCTTCCTTTTGGTGCACTGTTTCTCTGGAATATCCGTTTTTGTCAGCCCTGGCATTGAAAGTTCTTCTACCTTTGTCAACAACTTATTCATGCGAAGCTTCATTTTCTGCATTGACTGCCATGAAAACCAAATATCGTTCAAGAATGAACGTGGAGGATGATCTTCGGGTGTGTTTGTCACAAATTCCAGCCAAAATAGACATGCTATCCAACCGGAAACAGTGCCATCTTTAAGATAAATGGAAAGAACTTTTGTGTAGCAATGAATATACAGTTAAACATGTAGAGAAAATATTACACAATGCTTTTTACATTTAATGATTTTACTTCGTGAATATAAAGTACTTTATTAATGGGCCGCAAAAATGTTTGACTTTTAAATGAGGGCCGTGCAGCAAAAGAGTTTGAGAACCGCTGTGCTAGAGTGACAGGCATGGTTGTCGGGACTAGCTAGTGGAATGTAACCAAGACCCTGTCGTATCCTTTTGTGGGTGCTCCTAGCAACAGGCTCAGCCTAGTTAACGAGGCAGGGCTTGCTTTAATCCTCATGGTACCCAGGCTGTAGAGAAACTTGCTTTTTGGATCACTACAGGTCTCCAGGATCATCACGTAACGCATTCCCAATTTGATGTTAAAAGAGTAAAAGTATAAGAGTAAAGGTATGATAGTAAAAGTATAAGAGTAAAGGTATATAAGTAAAGGTATATGAGTAAAAGTATAAGAGCAAAGGTATATAAGTAAAGGTAAAAGTATAAGAGCAAAGGTATATAAGTAAAGGTATAAGAGTAAAAGTATAAGAGGAGAGGGATATAAGTAAAGGTATATAACTAAATGTGTAAGAGTAAAAGTGTAAGATTAAAGGTATGCGAGTAAAGGTATACGAGTAAAGGTTTATAATTAAAGGTATGAGTAAAGGTGTATGGGTAAAGATATATAGGTAAAGATATATGAGATAAGGTATATGTGTAAAAGTATATAGTAAAAATATATGAGTAAAGGTATATCGGCAAAGCATAATGGTAAAGTATATGGCTGAAATAAATGTGTAAAGTATGAGTAAAGATCATATATTCAATATAAGATTAATAATAGAGAAATGCAGAGAGTTTAATGTGAATCTATATTTAGCCTTTTTAGACTACTCAAAGGCATTTGATTCTGTACAACACCAGAAACTTTGGGAAATAATGAAAAAAAAATTGAATTTCCAACACATTTGATACAATTAACATCACTGCTGTATCTAGACCAACAAGCAGCAGTAAGAATAAATGGTGAAACAACAACTTGGTTTGACATAAAACAAGGGGTCCGTCAGGGGTGCATATTGTTGCCTTACTTATTTAACTTGTATACTGAAAATATAATGAGGAATGTTAGAGAAAATGTAGACAAAGAATATTACGACGCCGTAACAATTGGAGGTTATGAAATACCAGAGATTAGATATGCTGATGACACAGTATTACTGTTCACAACACAAAAAGGAATGGAAAAAACTAATTATGTCAGTCCGTAAGAACAGCGAAGAGCAAAACCTCTAATCTTAATGCAAAGAAAACTAAATTGATGACAAATGACAAAACAAACAAGGCAACTGAAATATGTATCAATGAGGAAAAACTGGAAGAAGTAGAGAGTTTTGAATATCTTGGATCACTACTAACTAGTAATGGAGATACAATGAGGAAAATTAAAAGGATGCATCTATCACTCTTCAGAAAGTAAAACAACTAAAGAATCTGTGGAGAGGAGCAGACAGAACCACAAAAATAAGATTTTAAAGGGCATGCATCTTTCCCATCGCAACATATGCCTGTGAGACCTGGACACTTAACAAAACAGCTGAGAAACGCATTAAGAAAATTTACATATTTTGGACACATTAAACGTCATGATAGTCTAGAGAAGACCGTCTTGGAGGGGTACATAATAGGATAAAGAAAGAGAGGAAGATCAAGGCGAAGATGGCTGCAAAACATCGTTGAGGATCTGCAAATGGATGCATCAGCAGCAGGTCATCTTGCTCACAACCGAGAGGCCTACAGAAGTGCTGTTTGGGAGGCAAAGTTCCCAAAGGACATGCAATTGAATGAATGAGTAAAGATGCAGTATATGGGAAACTGTATGCGGATAAAGATATATGGATAAAAGTATATGGTTAAAGTATATGTCTTTTATGTGTAAAGTACTTACTTAACAGTATATGGGTACAAGTACGTAAGTACAGATACAGATACAATAGGGGCAAAGAAATATAGGTAAAAGTATATGGGCCACGGTGTTAGGTAAAGTTTCATTGCACAGTGCTATAAAAACAGAAAACATCAGCAAGTGTTGAGACAACAAAACACTCATAAAGAAAAAAAAACAAAAAAACAACAAGCATTGTTTTGGCCATATGTCTTCTTCAGTATGAAAATAAAGTAGGTTAAACAATAAAATAAACACATAAAAGATATCTCACTTATCTGTTTGAATCAGTTTTTCTCAATCTTTTTGTCCCAGCTGAACCCTTGCAATATTTTTTGGTACCCCCTCAACTTCTGCAATATTCTCCCCCCCCCCCCTTAATAGGTTTTGTTCTTTCCTTGTGTAGGACTTTTTTTTTCTAACCAATTTGTCTTGGTCAAAAATACACTTGCATACAGCTAATCCCTACGATTCCGTGAGAAATGGTTAGGAGGGATGTGTTTTTTTTTCCTTCTGTCATGATCTCTGTGGGGAACCCATGCAGATCCGCCTCTCCGATCCCGAGAAGGGATTAAATCAATGCCGTGCTCAGAGTAAAACAAACAGAAACTATATAATAACGACGAGACTATCAAGGATATAGCAGTGTGTAGGTTAATGGGTTTGCTATGTCTGTTCAGGCACACGTTTAAGCAAGTGACAGTGTGAAGGTTGGTCGTATGGTCATGTGACTGATTTGTTGCTGAACTTGATTACAAAAGGGGGCTTTTTTGGGGGTTTTTGTTTTCTTTGGAGAGAGAACAGCTGGTGCGGAAGTCAGAGCATGGACGAATGGAATGATGAGAGGTGTTTATCTGTGTATATGAGTGCCGAGGAAAGTGATTAAACATGGAGTTTGAGTTATGCTTGGGCATGTTCTTTATTGTAGAGATCTTTTGTGAGTTGAGGTCAATGTCAAGGCGAAATGTTCGTTTGTTTGAATGTTGTATGTTGAGCTGTTCTTGTATGTTGAGATGTTGTGTGTAGAGCTGTTGTATGTTGAGCTGTTCTTGTATGTTGGGATGTTGTGTGTAGAGCTGTTGTATGTTGAGCTGTTTTTGTATGTTGAGATGTTGTGTGTAGAGCTGTTGTATGTTGAGCTGTTCTTGTATGTTGAGATGTTGTGTGTAGAGCTGTTGTATGTTGAGCGGCTGTTTTATGTTGAACTTCTGTTGTATCTTGAGCTGTTTTTGTATGTTGAGATGTTGTGTGTAGAGCTGTTGTATGTTGAGCTGTTCTTGTATGTTGAGCTGTTCTTGTATGTTGAGATGTTGTGTGTAGAGCTGTTGTATGTTGAGCTGTTCTTGTATGTTGAGATGTTGTGTGTAGAGCTGTTGTATGTTGAGCGGCTGTTTTATATTGAACTTCTGTTGTATGTTGAGCTGTTATTGCATGCTGAGCTGTTGTGTATAGAGCTGCTGTTGTGTGTAGAGCTGTTGTTGTATATTGGCTGTCACCACGTACAACACGAGTCATCACACAAACTCACACACCACTAGATCACACAGTAAATATATGAGAGGTAAACGCATATAAGACATAAAGCTTACCAAATTTACCATGCAGGCATTATCATTAAACATACGGTCGCCGGCGATGATGTTTGCTAATCAGACAAGGGCAAATTGCCAGAAACGTTCACTTGGACACCAACTTCACCTGCTGACCTGGATTGAACTCAGCTGGTGATTCACGAGCACAGAAAAGCGACACTAGTCAAAACAGCATTTTTGAAAATAACTCATGACTAGTTCACGAGAATCCCGTGAAACTTACCGAAGACAAAACTCACTGACCATGTTAGTGAATGCCTATAAAAGATTGACGCTCCTCTAATAATTTCATTTGAAAATTCAGTGTTCAAGTATGGCTCATCTCACTACAGAACAACGACTCATCATCATTGGACGTTTACAGACTGGGCAGTCACAAAGTGTAGTTCCGTGATAATTTAATGTAGTTAGAAGCACCATTAGTCGCCTTTGGAGACGATTTCAAGAAACTGGCTCAGTTGCAGACCAGCCGCGCAGTGGAAGACCCGTAGTCACAACTCCTGTCGAAGACCGCTTCATACGGCTGCGTCACCTCAGGAATCGATTTGTATCTGCGTCCTCAATAGTCCAGTCAATAACAGCAGGTCGTCGAATTTCAGATCAAACGGTCAGGAACCTGGTGCACGATGCTGGTCTTTGGACTAGAAGACTCTACAGAGGTCCTGTTCTTACAGACCAGCATCGCCAGAACAGACTTCTGTGGGCGAACCAGTATCGTCAATGGATCGTTGTGAATGATTCGAGAAGGGTTTGGTTTAGTGATGAATCATTCTTTCTGCTCCAGAGACACGACAGAAGGAGAAGGGTTTACCGCAGAGTCCATGAGCGCTACGCCCAGAACTGCGTGGATGAAGCTCCTCCACATAGTGGTGGAGGCGTCCTTGTGTGGGGGACGATCAACTTCATGGGAAGAAGTGACCTGGTGCAAACTGAATGATGTTGATGTAGTTAAGTGTGACACTGACTATATCATGTGCCGAAGGTGTTGGAAATATGGGCCTAACACGATATCCCCAATATGCCTTAATGACATTGATACGGGGATTTTTACCTTATCTTATTCCTTTTATCTTACGTAGACACTTGGTTTTGGCGGCGTTAGGTGTACATGCAACTGTTTGAGCCATTTTCAATCATTGTCTCCCATACAGTAAGACACTTAAATCATAAATATTCTACATTTGGTTTTCTGGTTTATCTTTCGGGACCTCCAGATATGATCGAGTGCAATCCAAGTTTAGGAATTATCGAGTAGTTCTAATTATTGTTTGAGTAATAATCTTCTTACAGTCTCACCCCCTTTTTTTTTAAAAGCAAAGATGCAGTTGAATGGGATAGCGATCAACGACTCAAAGTCAGCAAGACTCTGTTATATTTCCTAGTGGTGTTCCTTAGAAACAGAGGCTCTGTTCTGTTTACTAGTGGTGTCTCCTGGAAAGAGAGACTCTTCTATTTCCTAGTGGTGTCCCTTGGAAACAGAGACTCTGTTATGTTTACTAGTGGTGTCCCCTGGAAACAGAGACTCTTCTATTTCCTAGTGGTGTCCCCTGGAAACAGAGACTGTTATGTTTACTAGTGGTGTCCCCTGGAAACAGAGACTCTTCTATTTCCTAGTGGTGTCCCCTGGAAACAGACAGTAGTTTGAGAATAAGAATAGCAGTTTCAAAGAGAATACCGTCTTAAAAATACACCGAACCGAAGTAGGATGTGTCTGGTTTTGTAAGATAAAGCGGCGACTTAAACCCAACGAACATCCTTTAATGGGCGAACACAGAAGAAGGAGAAGAAGAAGAAGAAGGTGATGATGATGATGATGATGATGATGATGGTGGTGGTCTACGAAACTAACTCTATGACATTTCTGAAGCACACCCATCAAGAAAGTGGGCTAGACCGGCTTTCTCGAAGTCATGGTGTGGGCTAGACAATAAAGGCTTTCTGTACACACGCCACCGTTTTCTTACAACGTAACCTTGCTAGACAGTGTGACAGCTTGTTTCTAGGAACACCAATAAGTGCTTGGACTATGTTTTGACGCTAACTCTAGTCAGCCACGCAGAGCCGCGCAGAGCTGCACAGCGCGGGCTGCTGTTGCGCAGGCCGACCGTTCTTTTGGCGAAAAAGCGCTCTCGAGTTCCGTGCGTGGGGAGAAAGGCTTTCGCTCCCTTCCCGGACGGTGAGAGTTAAGGTGTTTCGATGCAGAAGCGAGTGGTTTGTCCGTCGAACGAAGCCTATAGACGACTAGCCAGCCAGGTTCGTGTTAACGGTGTATTACGGTTTTGTCGATAGATGGTCTCGAAATTGGTCCCTCTCTCGCAAATAATATCGGGTCTCAGTATGTAAGGTGTGTTGGTTGTGGGTACTGGGCTTTCTTCTCGTTCATTAGAGCAGAGAGAGCCGGCCGCCGCCGGTTAAAGGAAATGCAACGCCGCCGAGGTCGAAAGAGATCCGCTCTGAGCAGAGCGCTGTCTCCTTTGCCCCGCGTCGGTCTGTCTGCAGATATCCGAGTAAGGTTCGGTGAAGAAAGCTATCTGGTTGATCCTGCGAGTAGTCATATGCTTGTCTCAAAGATTAAGCCATGCATGTCTAAGTTCACATTGTCTCACGGTGAAACAGCGAATGGTTCATTAAATCAGTATAGGTTCCTTAGATGATACGATCCTACTTGGATAACTGTGGCAATTCTAGAGCTAATACATGCTTACCAAGCTCCGATCCTCGTGAAAAGATCGCTTTTATTAGTTCAAAACCAATCGTCGTTGCCCTTCGCGAGGCGCGGAGTCTCAACTGATGACGCTGGATAACTTTGTGCTGATCGCATGGCCTTCTGTGCCGGCGACGCATCTTTCAAATGTGTGCCCTATCAAATGTCGATGGTACGTGACATGCCTACCATGTTTGTAACTGGTAACGGGGAATCAGGGTTAGATTCCGGAGAGGGACCATGAGAAATGGCTACCACATCCAAGGAAGGCAGCAAGCGCGCAACGTACCCACTCCCGGCACGGGGAGGTAGTGACGAAAAATAACAATATGGAACGCTGCTGGCGAGATTCTTCATCTGCCGTACGTGGAGTGGGGTGCGAATGGGGTTGCCGCGCGGCACCACTGTGGAAAAGGCACAGTAGTCAAATCACGGCACCTCTGGTCTGGAGGTCGGCCACGTTCTAAGTGCACTCATATCGGGCGAAATGCCAGACCCGGCGTAACCCAGAGGTTAAACATTGCTGACGAGATTCTTCGGACGTCGCGCGTGGAGAGAAACTCCTCCCGGCCAAGGAAGAAAATGTGGAAAAGCAGTTAGGGTTGCTGTGTGGCGCGATGTGAAATGGTGATGGAAAGGATAAAGTGACGCTTAATCGGTATGTCCAGTAGTATCGCGGCGAGAGCTACTCATACCACAGCACATCTGCTCTAGGCCCGGGCACGTCCGAAACACGCCAGTACTGGGATAATATCCTAAACCGGCTCAACCCAGGGGTAGAAGTCACTAGTGGCGAGGATTCGTCCTCTTGGACAAAAGCTCCGTCCTGGTCACAATTAGGAAAGGTAGCGGCCACGATCACAAAATACTGAAGTCGGAGACACTGAACCAGGGCAGTATAGATAGGCAACCACCTCTCACCCGGCGGGGATGTATGGGCATCCTAATCACGCTGAGGTTTTCCGGTAGGAAAGTCTAACGCTGGACTGGATGGGCTACCACCTTTCACCCAGCGGGGATATACTGCTATCCAAAACACGCTGAGGTTTCCAGTGAGAAAGTCCAACTCTAGACTAAACTGGCGCAACGAAAACCATGGTGACACGCAATCCTGCTTCTGAGACCAACCAAGAATACAGGCTCAAGGCCTTTCGATACTCTGAACCTCTTGTGGTCCTTTCGGAGATCTCGTGTGGTCCTTTCGGGGACCACGGGACCTATCGAGGACCACAGGCGTAAATTCAGTAGGATCACGTGGTAGTCTTGGTGGTAGAAGCGAACGAAGAAGAAGAAGAAGAAGAAGAAGAAAAATCTAATAATTCTGTTGGCTCTTTCACTGTCGGTCTTTATACTTTCAGTTCTAAGTTTGTTAATGTGACGCATACTGTCATAAGATATGCATCTTCCCTTTTCATGTATAAAATCATAACATATTCTGTGATGCTCCTCACTATACATAGATTTAGGATGTCATATGATGCTATCCTGTTACCTTGTACGAAATAGATATTATCGTGTATATCATATCACAAGGCAATGGTCTCTTTTCTTGTAGGTGTGATGCCACGGTAGAGATAAACTTCCATCCTTGGTGGCAAAACTCAGCACAAAGTTCTGAATCTCTGCCACTGCCCTTGTTTATTCCCCTTTGGCATGGTCTTTGGAGATAGGTGATGCTGCTTTCCACATGTTTTTGATCATCCCTCTGTAAATTAGATAGGGTGACTGTTATAATTTCTACTCTGTCCATTTGACGGTTGCCCAGGGTTGTTGCTGTTGTTTTATTTGCCAGCTGATCTGCCATTTCCTTACCTTTGATACCAGCATGTCCTGGGCAATAAATCCACATTAAGTAGGAGATTTGTGACTCCTTTGGTTTGGCCAACCACTCGCGACGCATCGCCTGGTTTTCGAACTTGTGGAGGAAAAGAGGCAATGAGATAGACTAGGATTATCCATAAATTTTCCATTAGACACAAGAAGAGTGAAGATCTGACACAGACCCGTCTCACATGCAGAGCGAGCATGCGTAAAGTTCATTTCAGGAGGGTCTGGCTTGGCGACAGGAGACGCATGCAGGAAGAGACTGCACTGTAAAACCCACCTGGTTTGTTCTTGCATTAACCAGCCCCGGTAGAACATGGTTATGAGTGAAGTCCTATTGATCCTGGCCAAGTGTCACAAGCAGCCATTACGTTCCTGCTCGGAACAATATTCCAGAAAAATCATCATCATCATGTGCCTTCTACAGAACAAAGGTTGGCGGTAATGAATCTCCAGTTCCCTTGCTCCCTCACCTTGATGGTGCACTCAAACAGGCTGTGTCCTGTCATTCTCGTATGTTATCTTCCCGTCTACATCTCTGTCTTCCTCTTGCTCTTCTTACCTCCAACACATATTTCAGAAACTCCTCACTGCATTGGATTACAAACCCTCTACCCTAATCACATTCACATATCCCAGCCTCTCTTTTCTCTTTTAGATTGCCACTCTGATACTTTCCGCGGTCCCCATCCTCTCTCTACTACCTACCAGTCACACATCTTAAGTCTCCATTTGAACATTCTTAACACACATGAACACAGCTTTTTACAAGTCACAGCTAAAGTGCGCCGTTTTTTAAAAAAAAATTTGTTTTCATTCCTATTTGCATACATTTTATCTTCTTTCTCTATTTCTTTGTCATGTATGCTTTTTATATGATTAAGGTGCAGATCGTGTGCTCGTTAATTAACATGTCTTATCATCTATAGTCCAGTACTAAGCATCATTTGGACACAAGAAACTAGCAGATATCACAATTGGGACTACCAGCTCCTAAATGAGGCACAGCGCCGTCGATTTCGACAACCACCCGCTAATCACGGCAACCAGTCACGTCTTCCAGCGTCAGGTGTCTGGAGGTGAACACTCCAGGTTGAGCCAAGTTGAGTAAGATGGCTTACCTTCCGAGGTAAGCAAGCAGGGGGAGACGACTCAGGGCAGAGGTACGCCAACTTACCTCATGTGGGGAGTCGTGCCAGCGTTAGGCCAGTCAGGAGAGCTTGCCTGCTTCGTGACCTGATCTAGGTGAAAGGTCAGAGGACGCAATAGGAACACAAGTGTTTTTTTTTTTTTTGGAAACGTTATAGACGTGTTCGTTGTAGATAATGTGTATGCCGTAGATAAGTTGCATACATTTTGAAATTGTGCGATTTATGGATGATATGTTGCAGATAATGTGTTTTAAACGTGTCTGCGGTATGTATGATGCGTGTATGATGCTGTAGTTGTACGATGTAGGTATGTTACGCTGTAGATACATGTTGCAGACGTGTATGCCGTAGTTATGTTGCAGATATGTTGTAGTTGTGTGACGCTGGCATGTTAAGTTGTAGATAATTTGTTACAGACTTGTATTGCTTAATATTTGACACTTGCATGTTATATCTGGGTGATGCAGTTATGTTGTAGAAATATGGTGCTCAAGTGTATTTTGTAAACGTGCAACGCTATAGCCGTTTTGCATTAGACATATGTGGTTGTATGTTGCAGAATCGATAATATTGTAGGTATTTGCTAAAAGACTTGAGTAGATGTATGTTTTCAACATGTACACTGACAGATGACTGTGAGTTAAAATCATATATGTTACAGTCCACCTCAGTGGGTTGTTTGCGTTCTTTTATATAACATAAGAAAAGAACCAGGAATAGACTCCTCAAAGAGAGTGCCTTAAAACTTCACCAGAAATGCGGGTAATTTATAGACACATTTAAAAATTGCAGAACAGTCTACTGATCTCTTGACCTACCAGTCTACTGATCTCTTGACCTAACAGTCTACTGATCTCTTGACCTAACAGTCTACTGATCTCTTGACCTAACAGTCTACTGATCTCTTGACCTAACAGTCTACTGATCTCTTGACCTAACAGTCTACTTATCTCTTGACCTACCAGTCTGCTGATCTCTTGACCTAACAGTCTACTGGTATCTTAACCTACCAGTCTACTGATCTCTTGACCTAACAGTCTACTTATCTTTTGACCTAACAGTCTACTTATCTCTTGACCTAAGAGTCTATTGATATATTGACATACCATAAATGCCTTTGAATGTAAATGCTATAGAAGAGTTCTCCAAATATCGTGGACACAAAAACGAACAAATATATCTATACTGCAAGAGCTTAATATTGATGAAGGCTGGCTAGTAAAGAGGATTAAAGAGAGAAAACTTAAATATTTTGGCCACATTAAACGTCATGATAATTTAGAGAAGACCATATTGGAGGGATACATAATGGGAAAAAGAAAGAGAGGAAGACCGAAACGAAGATGGCTGCAAGACATCGTTGATGATCTGGAAATGGATGCAGCAGCAGCAGGCCATCTTGCTCACAACCGAGAGGCCTACAGGAGTGCTGTTTGGGAGGCAAAGTTCCGCAAGGGACATGCAAAGGAATGAATGAAGTCTACTTATCTCTTGACTTAACAGTCTACTGGTATCTTGACCTACCATATCTCTTGACTTAACAGTCTACTGGTATCTTGACCTACCATATCTCTTGACTTAACAGTCTACTGGTATCTTGACCTACCAGTCTACTTATCTCTTGACCTAACAGTCTACTGGTATCTTGACCTACTAGTCTACTTATCTCTTGACCTAACAGTCTACTTATCTTTTGACCTAACAGTCTACTTATCTCTTGACTTAACAGTCTACTTATCTCTTGACCTAACAGTCTACTTATCTTTTTACCTAACAGTCTACTTATCTTTTGACCTAACAGTCTACTTATCTTTTGACCTAACAGTCTACTTATATCTTGACCTACCAGTCTACTTATCTCTTGACCTAACAGTCTACTTATCTTTTGACCTAACAGTCTACTTATCTCTTGACTTAACAGTCTACTTATCTCTTGACCTAACAGTCTACTTATCTTTTTACCTAACAGTCTACTTATCGTTTGACCTAACAGTCTACTTATCTTTTGACCTAACAGTCTACTTATATCTTGACCTACCAGTCTACTTATCTCTTGACCTAACAGTCTACTTATCTTTTGACCTAATAGTCTACTTATCTCTTGACCTAAGAGTCTATTGATATCTTGACATACCAGTCTACTTATCTCTTGACTTAACAGTCTACTTATCTCTGGACGTAACAGTTTACTGATCTTATCTCCGAAGAGTCTGTTGATCGCTTGACCTAACAATCTACTGACCGCATGACCTAAGAATCCACCGATCTCGTGGCCTAACAATCTACTGGTTTCACAACCTAACAGTCTAATGATCTCTTCACCTAACAGCTCTTCTTCATTTTTTTTTCCAGAACCTGGAGCTAACGAAGACACGAGCCTCAACAAGGTTTCCCTGAGTTACCTCTAACCCCCAGCTTTAACCCCACCTTTATCGACGCTATAAAAAGAATCCTCTCTTAAACACACGCACACACACACACTTCCTCCACTCAAAATAAAAGTAAAATTAAAAACAAAAGCTTCCTGGGACTGAACCTCCAACCTTCTACTCGAGGTTTACAGATATTACCTACTGCATTAAGCACTTAACACAGTTTTTAATTTCATAAAGTCGAGACAGGAACTTCGAGACGGAAGTCCAAATTACGTCAGATCAAAACATGAAAGAAACAACAAAATGAACAGATTGTAGGTAGAAAAATATTGTCGAGTAGGTCAGCCGTTAGTGTCAACCTGCACCAGAGGGAAGAAGATTATTTAGAAAGATACTGAGGAAGTTAAACATGTAGGCCAGTGTTTCCCAAAGTGGGCGATAACGCCTCCCTGTAGGCGCTGAAAAGGACCGGGGGGGGGGAGGAAAGAAAAAGGGTCAGCGCGTCGGGGGGGGGGGGTGCAGTGGAATAAAAAGGGTAGTTGGGGGAGGGGGCTGAGGGAAAACGGAGCAGTAGACGGGGGTGGGGGGGGGGGGAGTAATACTTTCCTTCATAGCACTTTTCAACCTGATACTGAGAAACTTGTGTCCCTACATGAAACTCGTCCATCACATTAAATGCTGAGAAAATAATGCAGTAGGTGAGTTATGAATGCACTCTTTCATATTGCTAAGTAAACTGGTTTGCTAGCTGGAGTTTTTAGTTGTGTAATGCGTGTCTTAGTTTAACAGGTCATTGTACGAGTAGTACATGGGGTGGGGGTGAGGGGTTGGGGACGTGGCCTGAGAGAACAGGGGGCGGCAGCCAGAACAATCATGGGAAACACTGGTGTAGACAGCTAATTCACGAGTGTGAAATTTTGCATTAGAAGTGTCTGGAATGATTCCACGCATACGTAGACAACACACGCTAACCTAAGCTGTATTGTAAAGTTGTGATTTTTTGTAAAGTGAAGCATGATTATTACTGAAACGGGCACATCTCTCTCTCTCTCTCTCTCTCTCTCTCTCTCTCTCTCTCTCTCTCATACACGCATGCGCGCGTGCAATAACAAATGGGAAAGTTTTTAAAAAGTAGGATCTGAAACAGGAGACGAAGCTAGTTATCACGTCTCGAGCTCACCATCGTGTTCTGCAAGTCTGTTGCTCTGGACTAGCTTATCTTAGGGTAGTCAGTTTCCTAGGCCACACAGCAGAAGCTGGTCCTGCGAGCACAGAGACGTTATAGACGCTGTGTCCAGTGTTATCTTTACAACCAGATAAAAATTGGTGTATACTATGTACTGGATTTGTTAGTTACTCACCAACCAACGTTTGAGTTAGTTTCTTGAAGTGCGAGACATAGAAGAGATTGGTGATTTATTAGGGCCACGCACCAGTAGGTAGACAAGGCAGGCGGTCTAAGGAGACGTGAAGATGATGTGAAATGAACGATCTGTTTTAGCATGCATCAGAAAAATTTCATATGACTTTTCGGAAGATTATACAAGTGAACTATCTCATTCGTTTTTTTTTAATGTACCGTGCCGAATAGACTTTGTGGCTTTGCTTTTCTGTGACTATTCTTTTCCTATGCTATTTGGTCTATTTTTTTTTCTCTACCTCCCTCCTATTCTTTTTCCTTTACGTTTTCCAGCTATAAACTAGGTTCTGTAACTTCACTTCACATGTTTATGGAATTTTGTTTATATAATTTTGACCATCCTTCATTGTTCTGGAACCTCTCTCGTAACTTATTCTTTTGTTCTCCCCCCCCCCCCCCCCCGATCAAGCAATGTAATTATTTACACTTGTTTTACGCTATAGTCAACAATTATCCGAAACTGTAGAAGAAAAGGAGTTAAAAGATTTCATTGTATGAAATTTTCCTCATCAATATCAGCATCAACTTTGGGTCGTTCATGAGGGCCATCCACAAACCCTCCCAGAAAATCCCAGGCCCATTTCAACTTTATTGCAACTTGAAAATGTTTTCGACACCTCGCGCCTTAAACCTGCCGAATTGTTCTCTCTTCTTGCAGGGTCTAATTGTCCTTGGTTTGTCTCAGTCAAGAGCTCTTTGCCATGTTCAGGTCTTGAAATCCCAAGATGTATGTCATCCTTTTCTGTATTCTTGTATTTTTCTTGTTGCTGTTGTTCATAATTTTGTAGAATATATTATTCAAAATACAACATCGTAAAACGTGGCTTTAAATATCGGTGGGTTGTTTGTTTTTTCCTATGGTATCTATAAACAATAACTAATTTATTTTCATACACATGCCTCATTCCCCTTTCTCTCCTTTCTCTATCTTTACATTTTTCTCTTCCTCCCTCTCTCCCTCCCTCCTCATCTCTCCCCATCTATCTCCGACTCTCTCTCTCTCTTTTTCTCTCTCTTTTTCTCTCTCCATCCTTCTCTTTCTCCCTCTCTCTCCCAAAAATCTATGTGATATCGACTACATGCCTCCATGAATCATAAAACTTAAAAGGTATTTTAGACTGCTCTTGCAGACAATTCAGTTGATTGTTTGTTCTGAATAGCACCTGGTAGATAGTCATTTACAAATGTATGTAGTTACTTTCTGTATTGAGTGCATGAATAAGAGCGAAACGTAAATTTTATATTTTATTTTATTTCTCTTGGCTTCAGTGTTAATTCCGTTTGTTATATTTGAATGTCAATGCTACAGAAGAGTTCTTCAAATATCATGGACACACACACAAAAAAAGAACAAATACATCCATACTACAAGAACTTAATACTGAAGAAGGCTGGCTAGTAAAGAGGATTAAAGAGAGAAAATTAAATATTTTGGACACATTAAACGCCATGATAATCCAGAGAAGACTGTCTTGGAAGGGTACATAATGGGAAAAAGAAAGAGAGGAAAACCAAAGTGAAGATGGCTGCAAGACATCGTTGATGATCTGCAAATGGATGCAGCAGCAACAGACCATCTTGCTCACAACTGAGAGCCCTAGAGGAGTGCTGTTAGGGAGGCAAAGTTCCGCAAGGGACATGCAAATGAATAGATGAATATGAGCAGCATATTTGTAGAATGTCTGGAACAGAGTGAAAGTTGATCGCTGTATGGTAAAAGGCAGAATGTCAGACGGGCCTGCGTGTCCAATTTTTAACCCATTTGAAATAAAGATCAATAAATTAATCTCTCTCTCTCTCTCTCGCTCCCTCTCTCTCCCTCCCTCTCTCTATCTCTCGACCCTCTCTCTCTTTCTCTTTCTCCCTCTCTCTTTTTCTCTCTCCCTCTCTCTTTCTCTCCCCCTTCTCTAACTCTCACTCTCTCTCTCCCTCTCTCTCTCTTTCTTTATCTCCCTCTCTCTCTATCTCCCTCTCTCTCTCCCTTTCTCTATCTCTTTCTCTCCCAGTCCTCTAACTCTCCCTCTAACTCTCCCTCTCTCTCCTCCCTCCCCCTCTCTCCATCTTCCTCTCCTCCTCTCTCCCTCCCTCTCTCTCTCTCTCTCTCTCTCTCTTTATCATTACGTTGTAATGAAAGCTGAGAACTGAAGGTCAGAATGATTGCCCAATTTTTCATCTTTGAAAAATTTTCTCTCATTCGTTCGTTTCTTCATTCTCATTTCCCTCCCTTCCTCTCTTTCTCTCTGTCTGTCTCTGTCTGTCTGTCTGTCTGTCTGTCTCTCTCTCGTTGTTCAAATCCAACCCAAAACATAGTCAACGCTTAAGAAATTGTATTCTCCCAAAACCAAGGCCTCACATGTTGAAAGAAAGCTTATCTTACTCAGCTGCCCACCTTCTCTACCAGTTCATGTAAAACTCATAAGTCATATTGGTTCAAAGGACTGTTATAGCCGGATGTGGGGTGGGGGATACGCTCTCCACTCCAATTAAATGTCTCCAAGGCGTGCGTCTCAAGTAGCCTCTGACAGTCCAAGTCCAGCAGCTCCTGGCCTTCTCCTGGCGGAACTGTTTAAACTGACAGGAGAAGGGGCGAAAGGCAAATATCTGGCGCCTGAAAACCAGACGCTTCGGGTAGATGAGAGTTTTTGTTGGTAGCTCATCTAGGAGAAGGAAAACTCTGATTAAAAACCCGCTGCTGGCGAGATTCTTCAGCCGCTGTGCGTGGGGTGAAACTCCTACCGGCCAGTGAAGAAAAATCCAATTAGGGCTGCCGTGCGGCGCCACCATGGAAAAGGAGAAGGAAAGGATTAAATGAAGTAACCAGTAGTCTCGAGGTCCGGGCTACTCAAATCAAGGCACCTCTGCTCTAGAAGCCGGCCACGTACTATATACACCCATACTGGGGCAGATTGCCTAAACCCAGGGGCTAAACTAAGACACTGCTGGCGAGATTCTTCCGCTGCCGCGAGTGGAGTGAAATTCCTCCCGGCCAATGAAGAAAACCCGATTAGGGTTGCTGTGCGGCACCACAGTGAAAAGAGTGATGGAAAGGATAAAGTGACGCTTAATCGGTATGTCCAGTAGTCTCGCGCCGAGAGTTACTCATACCACAGCACCTCTGCTCTAGAGGCCGACCACGTCCTATATCCACCCATACTGGGGCAATATGCATAAACCGGCATAATCCAGGGGTGAAACTCGATTGCTACTCATATCACGGTACCTCCGTTCTAGAGGCCGGTCACGTCCTATATACACCCATACTGGGATAATACGTCTAAACCGGCTTAACTCAGGGGTGAAACTCACTAGTGGCGAGAATTCGTCCTCCTGGACAAAAGCTCCGTCCCGATCACCACCAGGAAGGGTAGCGGCCACGGTCACAAAATGCTTAAATCGAAGACACTGGACCAGTGCAGTCTAGATAGTCAACAATCTCTCACCCGGCGGGGACATACTGATATTCAAACCACGTCGAGGTTTGCTGTGAGAAAGTCCAGCTCTAGACTAAACTGGTGCAACGAAAACCACAGTGTCACGCAATCCCGCTTTTGTGACCCACCGAGAATATAGGCCCAAGCTCCACGATGCTCTGAGCCTCCATCCTAAATGAGACTATTGCGAGAGCCACAGGAGTAAATTCAGTAGGATCACTGGGCGATCTTGGTGGTATAAGACGAACGAAGAAGAAGATAAGTCATATTCGTTCTTATAACTTTAAACTTCGTCATCATCTGTTTGATATGGACTATATGCTTTCGTAAGCACAGTCTTAAGTAGTTAAAGCACGGCTTTACTGTTGTAATTTTTTATAAGCTTTTCTATAAATTAGTTAGTTTTGAATGAATGTCAGAATGCAAGTTTATTTAGTGTTGTTGCATAACTCATAATGTGGAGTGTATGGACATGAGATAAGTTTATTATATATTAATGTAATCATTTAATTGTGCCTTCTTGATATTATGCTCATTAACAAATGAGGAATGACTGTGAATGAGTGAAAGATGTATGATGAAGAATAGAATGTTAGATGGGCCTGCGTGCCCAAATCTTAACCCTTTGAAAATAAAGTATGTTCGTTCGTTCTCTCTCTCCCCCCTCTCTCAACCTCTCTCCCTACTCTCTCTTCCCTCTCCCTCCTCTCTCTCCCCTCTCCCTCCCCCCCCTCTCTCTCCCTGTCTCTCTCTTATCCATATCCCTGTAAATCCTTGAGAGCTCAGAACTGCTTGAAGGTGGCTCAAAAATCTGATTACAGAAACTAACTCGCCTGAGACAACATTTCTTTCAGATATTTCGTTAAATTAAATAGCGTACGCGTTTATTAACTCAGACATCCAGTCTACTGCTGTCTGTTTGTTTCGATTCCATATCTGACCGAAAGCATGTATTTATTAAAGTTAGCATAAATAAAAGTTTTACATAAGAAGAAATTTCCATGGATTCGGGCCTTTGGACCGTCTTCAGTAAGAGAGCGCAGATGAGTCCCTTTTTTGCCACATGTGTTGGGAAATTATAAATGCCTTTGAATGTAAATGCTACAGAAGAGTTCTTCAAATATAATGGACACAAAAAAGAACAAATATATCTATACTACAAGAACTTAATATTGAAGAAGGTTGGCTAGGAAAGAGGATTAAAGAGAGAAAACTTAAATATTTTGGACACATTAAACGTCATGATAATCTAGTGAAGATGATCTTGGAAGGGTACATAATGGGAAAAAGAAAGAGAAGAAGACCAAGGCGTAGATGGCTACAAGACATCGTTGATGACCTGCAAATGGATGCATTAGCAACGGGCCATCTTGCTTACAACTGAGAGGCCTACAGGAGTGTTGTTAGGGAGGCAAAGTTCCGCAAGGGACATGAATATTAATGAATGTTGGGAAATTACAGATAACCCAGACCATAAGCCGTACTTCTCTGCTAGTAACAAACTGTCGCATTAGTCTGGCGAAAGAGATTTATATTGACATACGAGGGGTGATTGATAAGTTCTCGGCATAAGATAAAACAGATTATTTGTGGACAACTTTTTTGGGGTTATTTCTCAACATAGTCCCCTTGCAAGTTTATGCACTTAGTCCAGCGATCCTGGAGCATATGCATCCCTTCTTTCTAAAGGTCATCATCTTGTGTCAGTAGAAAGTGGTCTACAGCATGAATGCCGTCATCATCTGAAGCAAATTTGCGACCACTGAGCTCCTTTTTGAGTTTGGTAAACAGGTAATAATCCGAATGGGCCAAATCTGGGGAATAAGGAGGATGTTCAAGAAGCTGGAAGCCGCATTCATGAATGGCAGCCATTGCCACTGCCGATTTGTGAACTGGAGCATTGTCTTGATGAAAGATGACTCCTCTCGTCAATTTCCCTTGACGCTTTTCTTTCAGTATGACCCGCAGTTGCTTCACAAGATTAGCGTAATAGGCCTCGATGACCCTTCTGCCCTTTTGAAGATAGTCTATCAATTGCACACCTTCTGAATCTCAAAAGATGGAAGCCATCACTTTGTTTCCAAACAGAATCACCCTTGCTGTTTTTGGAGGTGGGGATCCATGATGTTTCCACTGCTTTGACTGTTCTTTGGTTTCTGATTGAAAACGATGAACCCACATCTCATCCTTAGTCACAAACTGCTGAAGAAACTTTTCATGATCTGCAGAAAAATGGCCAAGATTGCCTTTTGACATGATGAGACGCTGTCATTTGTGATCAGTTTCAATAAGTTTCGGGACCTATCTAGCAGAGACCTTTGTCATTTGAAGATCATTGTGAATAACGGCATGAACACGTTCCTGGGAGATGCCCAACTCAGTAGCAATGTACCGCTCAGTTAGTCGTCGATCCTCCACTATCATGTCATGGATTCTGCCTGTGGTTTCATCGGTGGTTACCGTTCTTGGTCTTCCTGGACGAAGATCATCTTCCAGACTCTCCCTTCCATGTTTGAACTGAGCTGCCCATTTCTTCACTGTGCTGTAAGAAGGGGCACTTCCCCATGTAGTCTCCATCATATCCTCATGGATCTCCTTCGATGATAAGCCCTCGATGCAGAGGTAGCGAATGACTGGTCGATGATAAATTTTTTCCATTTTCTCAATTTATGCCACCCCTTACCACTTCAGTAGCCTGTAAAAAAAATTGGTTGCAGTTAATTTCTTGAAACTTTGTGTTTAATCTTACATTAACCTGATCTACAAATGCACCTAATATCAACTGTGTGTTTCAAGTATTTGTAACTTATGCCGATAACTTATCAATCACCTCTAGTAGTCCACATCGTTGTGGAGCTTAATGAGGAGTCAGGGATGGCAGCTCGCTAGGAAGGAATCGTCCATCTTCTCATGTAAGGACTAGTCGTTCATTCATTTGCATGTCCCTTGCGGAACTTTGCCTCCCTAACAGCACTCCTGTAGGGCTCTCGGTTGTGGGAACTATGGCCTGTTGCTGATGTATCCATTTGCAGATCGTCAACAATGTCTTGCAGCCATCTTCGTTTTGGTCTTCCTCTCTTTCTTTTTCCCATTATGCATCCTTCCAATACGGTCTTCTCAAAATTATCATGACGTTTAATGTGTCCAAAATATTTAAGTTTTATCTCTTTAGTCCTCTTTACTAGCCAGCCTTCTTCAATATTAAGCTCTTGCAGTATAGATATATTTGTTCTTTTTTGTGTCCACGATATTTGGAGAACTCTTCTGCAGCATTTACATTCAAAGGCATTTATGTGTTTCTCAGCTGTTTTGTTAAGTGTCTAGGTCTCACAGGCATATGTTGCGATGGGAAAGATGCATGCCCTTAAAAATCTTATTTTTGTGGTTCTGTCTGCTCCTCTCCACAGATTCTTTATTTGTTTTACTTTCTGAAGAGCGGTAGATGTCCTCCTTTTAATTTCCCTCATTGTATCTCCATTATTAGTTAGTAGTGATCCAAGATATTCAAAACTCTCCACTTCTTCCTGTTTTTCCTCATTGATACATATATCAGCTGCCTTGTTTGTTTTGTCAGTTGTCATCAATTTAGTTTTCTTTATATTAAGATAGAGGTTCTGCTCTTCGCTGTTCTTACGGACTGACATAATTAATTTTTCCATTCCTTTTTGTGTTGTGGACAGTAATACTGTGTATTCAGCATATCTAATCTCTGGTATTTCATAACCTCCAATTGTTATGGCATCGTAATATTCTTTGTCTACATCTTATTTAACATTCATCATTATATTTTCAGTATACAAGTTAAATAAGTAGGGTGACAATATGCACCCCTGACGGACCCTTTGTTTTATGTCAAACCAAGTTGTTGTTTCACCATTTATTCTTACTGCTGCTTGTTAGTCTAGATACAGCAGTGATGTTAATTGTATTAAATGTGTTGGAAATCCCTTTTTTTCATTATTTCCCAAAGTTTCCGGTGTTGTACACAATCAAATGCCTGTGAGTAGTATATAAAGGTTAAATATAGATTCACATTAAACTCTCTGCGTTTCTCTATAATTAATCGTATATTGAAAATATGATCTCTTGATCCTCTTCCTTGCCTGAAACCAGCTTGGACCATACTGACGTCTTCTTCTATTTTCTTACGAAGTCTACCCATTATAATTTTTAACAGAATTTTACTGGCATGACTAATCAGGCAACAGTTCTGTAGTTTGTGCATAATTTCAGGTTACCCTTTTTTGGCAGTGGTATGAATACAGTTCTTTTTCATTCTTTTGGCCAAATACCTGAATGCCATATCTTTTTACATATTGCATGATAGATTGTTGCACATTCCTTTCCTCCTGCTTTAATAAATTCAGCTGTTATTTCATTACATCCTGGGGATTTACCATTTTTCAGATTCTTTATTGCCCATAAAACTTCATCTATTGTCGGTTCTGGTTCTTTCTCCTCCAATAATAATCCACACTGTTGATTTCTGCTTCCACAGTCGGTTGTTTCATACATTCCTTTGCAATATTGCTTCCATCTTTCTAGAATTTCATCTGTCTCTGTCAAGGTATTCCCCATCTCATCACAAATTACATTTAGCTTAGATGTGACATTTCTCGTCAATATCTTCATTTCTTTAAACATTTCACTATCTCTTCCACACTTCTGATGTTCTTCTATTCTTTCACAACAATCTTGTATGTATTGTTTTTTGTTTTTTCTTATGTTTCTTCGTACTTCTTTTGTTAAAGTTTTATATTTCTCTTTGTTGTTGTTTGTCACTTTCCATTGCGTCTTCATTTCTCCACGTTGTTTTATCAGTTCTAGTGTACCTGCTGTAATCCATCCATTCTGTTGTGTTTCCTTTACTGGAACCTTGCCTTTAGCTGTTGTTATTAAGATATCTCTGGCCTGTGTAGCCAATTCATCTAGTGTCATCTCCTCCTGTACAGCCATAAAGATTTCGAAACGGTTCTTCAGTTCTATACCGTATTGTTCTGGTATATTTGTAAGATCAAAGCGGAGTGATCTTGATCCCGTAACTGTCTTTTTTATCTTTATCTTCATGTCTGCTATTAATAACTCATTGTCCGTGTCACAGTCAGCACCTGGTAAAGTTTTTGCTGATGTTATAGTTGATCTCCACCTTCTTTGCACTAAAATGTAATCTGTTTGACTTGGTTTTCCCATCAGGTGATGTCCATGTGTAAAGTCTTCTTGGATGTTGTTTAAAAGGTGTGTTAGCGATCATTAGCTCATTTTCCATGCAAAACGCCATTAGATTGTCACTTGCCTCATTTCTATGTCCTATGCTAAATTTCCCTACAACATGTCCTTCATCTTCTGCTCTTTCTGTACGAATCTTTGCATTAAAATCCCCCATTATTAATACAATATCATTTTTTCCGTAACTGGTTTATTGTCGTTTGTAGTGTATTATAAAAGTTTTCTACTTCCTCTTCTTCTGCTGCTGATGTAGGTGCATATATCTGAATGATTGTTACATTTCTAGAAATGCCCTTAAGTCAGATTGTTAGGATTCTATCACTTACTGGATTGTAGCCTAGTAATGCTTTTGATGTTGATTTGTCCAAATAAAAAGCCGCTCCATTATTTCCTCCTAATTCTCCACCAGAGTATATAAAGATATAATTCTCGCTCTTAATGTGTCCTGATCCTTTCCATCGATGTTCGCAGATTCCCAAAATGTGTATCCCCGTTCTTTTCATCTCGTCATTTATTATTTGATACTTTCCCTCATACATATTTCTTACATTCCATGTTCCTACTCTTATTTTTCTTTTTAGTTTGAGGCAGGAGTTTTCCTTGGTAACACCGTCAGGATTTTGTCCGTCATCACAATTACTAGTACTGACCTCTGTCTCACACTCTTCCCCAGTGTTAAAATTAGATCTATCTAGCCTGGGGGACTCACCACCAGATCTTTTTCTTATTTGACTTTCCATGTTGCTGTTTGGGTTTCTTGGTATATTTCCAGAAGATAGTTTACCGTTGCTTTCCTTCCGGGCAGTGACTGTACTAGTCATTGATCGTAGCCATTGTCCCTACACTGAGATCATCTGCCTACCATCATAGAATGGTGACCATAACCAACATTATCTGTCAGCTGCTCTCCCATTCCATCCACCACCTGCTCCCGTGGCTTCACGTCACCCTGATCGGGGGGGGGGGGGGGCTATACGGGTACTCCACCTTGCCCAAGGGTGTCCCGTAGACTGACGGAGGTAAGGAGGCGTCTTACTTCTCCTTTGATAGAGGATACCCCTACCCCGCTGACCAGGCGTCTTCATGATATAAAATAATGTGGAGTGATATGTTGTGTGGGTGTACCAGTAAAGTAGAACGGGTACGTGATAGAACGTGAACAGCAAGAGCGCCTGCCACGACTCTACTGAAGTAACAATACTATTCTGTTTTAAAAGGCCGAATGCTTGACAAAGAATGAGTTTTGTATTAACCAGTGCTGTGATTTCTACTGAAGCTATAGGAGAGTTATTAGCTTTCTCCTCAATGTTCAAATTAACAGTTTAAAGAAAAGGGACATTACTGTGTCGTTACCAGACTACACACAAATAACTGCACAGCCCAGATACTCAAGAAATTCACACACTGGTAATAACAGAACCTCATTTCTAATCTGCACACTTTAGGACAAAGCCCTAACTGCCGTTAAACGTCACATAGGGGTCGCAAAGTAGTTCGCCAATTTTTCCTGTCTTCGGGGAGTCTTTCAACCTCATCAAAGGATTTTATGCCTGTTAGTTTGTCCTCTCTTAATAATGTCCTCTTCAGAGTTTCACGCGGTCTGCCCCTTTTTCTTCGGCCTGTTGTGTTCCACTTGATAGCTTGTTTTGGGATTCTCTGATCATTTCTTCTCATCAAGTGACCAACATATGTCCATCTCCTTTTCCTGATCACCCATGAGACTGGTTGTTGTTCAGTCATCTGTCTTATCTCTGCATTGTTCATGAATTCATTCCACTTGATGGCGAGTATTTTCCTTATGCATTTGTTTTCAAAAGAGTCTAATTTCTTTTCTATTTCGTTAGTTGTTTTCCAACTTTCACATGCATAAATGAGGGTGGATATTACATTTGAATTGAATAGTCTTAACTTGGTTTTTGTGCTTATAACTTTTGAATTCCATATGTTCTCAAGATTCTTGAACATTGATGCTGCTTTTTTCAATTCTGATCCTAACTTCCTTTCTAGTGTCACCATCCTGGTCTATGTAGCTGCCAAGGTATGCAAATTGATTGACTTCTTCAATATCTGCCCCTTCTATGTGTATTTTTCCATTTTGATTGAGAGGAATTTTCATTATTTTTGTTTTGTCCTTGTTAATTTCAAGTCCTATTGTGCTAGCCAATGAAGACAGGCTATCTGTTTTTTCTTGCATGGAATTCACATTATTACTGATAAGAGTTATGTCATCAGCAAAATCAAGATCTTCTAGTTTGGTCCCATGTACGCAGTCAATACCTGTGTTACCTGTGCAGCATTTTTTCATTATGAAGTCTACTGTAATTCCAAAAAGTAAAGGAGACAGTATACATCCTTGTTTCACGCCTGTTTCAATTTGGAACCATTCACTCATCCCTTCTTCTGTCTTGACTGCACAAACATATCCATTGTATAAGTCCTTAATGATGTTGACAATTTTAGATGGTATTCCATATAGACATAAAATTCTCCATAATGAGTCTCTGTGTATGCTATCAAATGCCTTTTTAAAATCTATGAAGTTCATTATTAATGGTTTCTGCTTTTCAATACGTTCTTCAAGTATTATTCTGAGAGTAAAGATCTGGTCGAGACAGCTTCTCCCTTTTCGAAATTCTGCTTGTTCTTCTCTCATTGTAGTATCCACTATATCTTTGAGTCTATTCAAAATGACCTTGCAAAATACTTTTGACACAACTGATATTAAGGTTACTCCTCTCCAGTTGTTACAGTCACTATGGGTGCCATTTTTTTGATATTTTAGCAATGATTCCTTTCTTCCAATTAGAGGGTACCTTTTATTTTTTTCAAATCTTGTTAAACATTCTCTGTAGTTGTCTCATGTTGTCACTATTGATAGCTTTTAGCATTTCGGCTGTTATTTCATCTTCACCTGCAGCTTTGTTGTTAGCCCTTAAATTCACTGCTGTTTCAATTTACGGTAAGTTAATAATACATAGATATACTAGAGCTATATTTACAACATGTATTCCCTGTAACTCTTTCTTGGGAAAAACCTTAACAAGAAGCAGCTGTGCTCTACATGTTACAAACACTGACTCAAACGTCACTGATTAACTTCCTCTCACTTTGGCCTCTAACTCAAGAATAATCATTCCCCCCCCCCCCCCCCCACAAAAAAAAATCAAAAAACTACTCTCAAAATTAGTGAGCAAGTTTCGTGAACTTCGCTCACGAGACCGCCACGTCTCGTGCAAATCCATGTTTTACAACTTTCTGGTGTCTTAAACAAACATGTGACCCAAAACTTTGCTCAAGCCTGACTTTAATTACTCTGTTGTGTCAATACAGACTGGCTACCTACGCATTTCACGACCTTACAGACCAAAAGTTACCAGCTCTGACCATCTTGACTATAATATCGATTATATCCCTTTAACCATAGCAAGTTAACAGAAAACTCTTATACTATTACAATTATCGCCAGGAATTCTTCATGCATGCCCCAGTTTTCCACCCATGCTTTTAGTCACACACAGGCTCTTTATTTCACCCTTATGACTGTAGTTTTTCGCCCTGAGTTGTTTTGAAACGTATCACGATGAGAAATTAAACGTAGACCAGACTACACAAAAGACAAGATTTGCACGTACTTGACCCTTTCTATACTAGGTCAAGTCCAAGAACACGGCTAATCCAGACTTCCGGTTTGCATTAAGTTCATATTTCTGTAAACAAACAATTTTAAATTATCGGGTTATCGAACCTGCTGCAAATTGGCTTCATCATTTTAGAGTCCCCGGAGATAAAGTTTCTCCTCTGTGCTAACAATGTCGGGTGTTAAGAAGTAATATTCGACCTAAATGTGCGCAGGACAGCACTGCATGAACCTGAAATCAGCCGCGGATTAGCTTCCTTTTAGATAGCATTAGTTCACCTCCCGTGATAGAAGTTGAAAGTAATCAGTGCTGTTAGATGGCTGGGTAAGAAACGCCAGAGAAATGAGAATTCTATCCATGAGATTTTCATTTGCGTAGATGATATTGTCTGACGCTTATAACACAAAGAAAGGAGATTCCGCGACTGTTCACCGCGTTACTGCCGTGTAATCAACAGAGCTTATGTATGCTCAGAGCTGCTCGTACCTGCTGTCATGTGATTCAGAAGAAGCTGATTGTTAGAGAGACTTAAGATCCTATTTCATCTTCCTGCGGTGCAGCCGGAAACTGTCGTGTATGTTACTTCAATCCGTCTTGTAGACCAAAGGGATGGTCGTGATGTCGACGGTAACAAGGCATAATGAGAAACTTACTTCTTACAAGTAAGTCATATAAAAGAGAGCCGAAGTTGTGTTGTTGCTGATCGAATTTGACGTGTGTGGGTTTTTTTCCCCAGAATCTTCGGTCATTATCGCCTACATTGTCCCCATCTATTAGGAATTCGAAAGTTCTCATTTACACGAGGGTCATCAGCCATTCAAGTCTCGCGAGATCTTGCAGCCCAGACATTGCGCCGGATAAGAAACGGGTTACACGGGTATATAAATAACTTCATCATCATCATCATCATCATCATCATCATCATCATCAGTACTCCCAAAGGAGCATAAGGCATCAACAAAGGTTCTCCAGCAAGTCCTGTCTTGAGCAAATCGGGATACCTCAAACCACGTCCTTCCTGCTTTCTTTATATGAACAGCTTGGGAAATCTGACAGGGCGGGCCAGCAAGGAGTGGCGAATTTATTCCTCTCACAATGAAAGAAGTTCCATACAGCTTCGTCGCTTGGAAAATTGATGCTCACGCTCTTCTGAACTTGTAAAAGCTCAGTCCTGGAACAATTACATGCCAAAAGAAATCACTAAGAACAACGAAATATACTGTAGTGAGCTTAAGAACCACTTGAAACCTGCAATAAGGTCAAGACGGTGAGGTTTACTCAACTGTGGTATACTGTTACAGAATGATAACGCACGGCCCTATACGTCAGGCTCAAGAACTCGACAAATTACGAAGGCGTGTCCTCCTCATCCTACATATTTACCCGACCTCGCACGATTTGATTATCATGTATTTGAACCCCTCATGGAGGCGCTAGGTGGGAAGACGTTCAATACGGACGAAGAGATTAAAGAGGTTCTGTATAACTGGCTACAGGGTCAAGCAAAAGATTTTATTTTCAGCCCTCGAGATATCCAGGCATTAATGAAGCAGCGGTAGATCTGCACTGAACGTGGTCAAGATTATACTGAGAAGTGAAATACAGTAATAATTAATTACCGTATAAACTAAAATAAAAGATAAAAGTTACTTTTTAAATAATTCACATATGCATATAACAACAATAAATCGAGAACAACCGAAGGAATGCTTCAACAAGCACCGACCAAGAACAATAACTAACCAATGTCTAATAATAGCATTAACGATCCAATGCGGATCTATCTTCAAGCTAACTGTCGTAACCCATTCTCACTTCCTTACGATGTTAGTTGTTAAAACATATATTAACAGGGTCGCCTGCTAAGTACACCTTGCTCAGTGTTTCATAGACAGGAAACAACAACACACGCATGCACATATATATATATATATATATATATCACACGCACAAACACATATATATATATATATAGCACACGCACGCACATATATATATATATATATATATAAAACGTGCACACATATAAATATATAATACGCGCACGTACATATTTATATATAGTGATATATATATATATATATATATAAAACGCACAAACATGTGTATATAACAAGGACATATACACAACATGCACTCACAAACACACATACACACACACATATATATATATATATATATAAATAAATATATATATAAAACACGCACACATACATCTGTTCAGTTTATAGATATATATCTATACATAAACGCACATTATATATATATATATATATATATATAGAAACACACATGTATATGCCATGGACCCATATATAACACGCACTCACAAATACACACACATATATATGTATAAAACACGCATACATACATATATCTATATATAAACGCACATAGTATATATATATAAAACACACACATATATATATATATATATATATATATAACACGGACACACACACAATACGCACTCACAAACACACACATACACACACACATATATATATATATATATATATATATATATAACACGCACACATATACATATTGCTACCCAGCTTCAGTGATTGTGTAAAACCAGAAGAAAGTGGCTTTCTCCTTCATCCTGCACTAAGTGGAGTAATCAGTGCAGGAAAATATGATAGAGAAAATGTCTCACCCCCGTCATTCCATCATTCCATCTACTTCTTCTTCTTCTTCTTCTGCTTAAACTCCCGCTTGTGGAAGTAGTTCTCGTCATCATCAAGCTAAGCCATACCACCACCAGCCCCTCCCCGTCCCATGTCTACTGAGCAAGAGAGAAGTTAAGCGAAGAAGCCTTTTTATTAAACACCTCGTAGAACGAGGAAAGCTACACTTGGTAAGATGCGCCTGGCGTAAGAGTGAATCTTTCCTATCTGTTCAGTTCAAACTCTCACTCTTCTTTCCTATCTGTTCAGTTTAAACCTTCACTCTTCTTTCCTATCTGTTCAGTTCAAACTCTCACTCTTCTTTCCTATCTGTTCAGTTTAAACTCTCACCCTTCTTTCCTATCTGTTTAGTTTAAACCTTCACTCTTCTTTCCTATCTGTTCAGTTTAAACTCTCACCCTTCTTTCCTATCTGTTTAGTTTAAACCTTCACTCTTATTTCCTATCTGTTCAGTTTAAACTCTCACCCTTCTTTCCTATCTGTTCAGTTTAAACTCTCACCCTTCTTTGCTATCTGTTCAGTTTAAACTCTCACCCTTCTTTCCTATCTGTTCAGTTTAAACTCTCACCCTTCTTAACTCTCACCCTTCTTTCCTATCTGTTTAGTTTAAACTCTCACCCTTCTTTCCTATCTGTTCAGTTTAAACCTTCACTCTTCTTTCCTATCTGTTTAGTTTAAACTCTCATCCTTCTTTCCTATCTGTTTAGTTTAAACTCTCTCCCTTCTTTCCTATCTGTTCAGTTTAAACCTTCACTCTTCTTTCCTATCTGTTTAGTTTAAACTCTCATCCTTCTTTCCTATCTGTTCAATTTAAACTCTGACTCTTCTTTCCTATTTGGTTAGTTTAAACTCTGACTCTTCTTTCCTATCTGTTTGTTTAAGCTCTCACTCTTCTTTCCTATCTGTTTAGTTTAAAACCTCACTCTTCGTTCCCACCTGTTCAGTTTAAACCCTGACTCTTCTTTCCTATCTGTTCAGCTTAAACTCTGACTCTTCTTTCCTATCTGTTCAGCTTAAACTCTGACTCTTCTTTCCTATCTGTTTGTTTAAGCTCTCACTCTTCTTTCCTATCTGTTCAGCTTAAACTCTCACCCTTCTTTCCTATCTGTTTAGTTTAAGCTCTCACTCTTCTTTCCTATCCCTTCAGCTTAAACTCTTACTCTTCTTTCCTATCTGTTTGTTTAAGCTCTCACTCTTCTTTCCTATCTGTTTGTTTAAGCTCTCACTCTTCTTTCCTATCCCTTCAGCTTAAACTCTTACTCTTCTTTCCTATCTGTTTGTTTAAGCTCTCACTCTTCTTTCCTATCTGTTCAGCTTAAACTCTGACTCTTCTTTCCTATCTGTTCAGCTTAAACTCTGACTCTTCTTTCCTATCTGTTTGTTTAAGCTCTCACTCTTCTTTCCTATCTGTTCAGCTTAAACTCTTACTCTTCTTTCCTATCTGTTTGTTTAAGCTCTCACTCTTCTTTCCTATCCCTTCAGCTTAAACTCTGACTCTTCTTTCCTATCTCTTTAGTTTGAACTCTCATTCTTCTTACTCCTTGTCGGAGACGTCTGCACTTCTTCTATTCTTAAAGCTGGTTTTAAACCTTCCTTCTTAAGCTTATTCAAGTCTCCGTTTGTTAGGTGCAATTTCAGGTTCATATTAATTTCAGTGAAACAGACCATCCACCTGCAGACATACCTCTCTCTCTCTCTCTCCCTCTCTGGATGCCGGTAGTCTACCTTCTCGTGGCGTTAGTTACCTCCGATTGAGTTGAAATGATGGAGCAGAGGTTTTGTGAAACGAAAGAAAACCATTACTACATAAACACAGTGAAACGAAAGAAGACGCTATCTGGAAAATCGTGGCTTTTGATTAGGTTGATCATAATGGAATCGGAATTGTGTTAATTTCAGTCTTGCTTGACTAAACTTGACGCGATGTTGCGGGCTATCTGACGCCCAGGCATGGGTGGCTTACACGAGAGTGGACTTAATATTGATCATTAGGCGCAGTGTCGTTAGGTGCAGACAGTCAAGCTTCTCCAGAGATCTTGGCTTTGATGCTTTTCCTTAGCTCATTTATTTATTTATTTATGTGATATATAATCTCCTCTGGTTATCCATTACTTTCTGTTCCAACTTTCCTTTGTTTCTTTTTTTTTTCTAAGATATGACCTTTCTTAGTGATTGAGATGCTCACCCTTCAGAAACAGAGATACTCACCCTCAGAAATAGATATACTCACTCTCAGAAACTCATTCAGAAAATGACCTACTCACTCTCATAAATTCACCCTCATAAATGGAGATAATTCAATCTCAGAAAATCACCCGTAATTTTTTTTTTTTGTTTTTTGTTCAGTTATTGACCGCACCGAAAACTCAAATACATAAGTGCCAAGAAACAGAGACAATATCAGGCGATGATTAACTTCTCCAGGGCTTAGCTGCGGAAGAGAAACTATAGAAAATCTCCAAAATTTTGGTTCAGTAAAATATTAAATCTAAAACTGATGAAAATCAATCAAACTTGATGTTTGCCATTGGCTTTTTGTTTGAAAAGCCGAACACTAGGGGTACTGTAAATATTCTTCAGTGTTCTAACACAGTGGATTCTGCGTAGTCCAGTGATCAAGAAACTGACCTTTACGTGATATTCAACATTCTTTTTAACGCACATACGTTGTGTACTGACTATTTCAGTGTGCCTCTCCCTGCCGAGAGAAACTTTTTAAGCTGTTTTCTTGAATGCTGATACAATGAACCTCATGTACAGGGAAATTCACATTCAGAATATTTACAAAATTTAAAGAAAGAAAGGAAGAAGGAAGGAAGGAAGGAAAAAAGGAAAGAAGGAAAGAAAGAGAGGGAAGGAAGGAGGAAAGGAAGGAAGGAAGGAAACAAAGAAGGGAAGGAAGGAAGGATGAATGGAAGGAAGGAAGGAAGGAAAGAAAGAAAGAAAGAAAGAAAGGAAGAGAAGGAAGGAAGGAAGGAAGGTGTCACCAGGTCATATAAAAAAAGCGAGAACCTTCCACTCGGAGAGAAAGTGAAGCAATGACGGAGCGAAGGTACAACGAAACTGAAGAACAAAAAAAAAGAAAGAAAAAAAAACAGGAGCTAAATGAGGAAGCAGACGCAAGACGTTTTGCGTATTTTTTCCCCTTGTCTTTGTAGGAGGTATAATTTACTTTGCCTGTCTCCACATTACCTTTTCACAGGTAAATGCAAGGTTATACAAACAAATGGAGCTGATTTGCAGCAGCGTTTAGGAAGGCTCAGCTTAGGGGAAATTACATCAACCATACCCCGGGGCTAGTTCCTTCCAACAAAATCTATTTTTGGCTGCTCGTCCATGAAATGTTCATCATTGTTCCACATCCTCATTTTCTCCTCCGCCGTAAATCTTGAATTACATGTTGTCTAGATGAACGAAAGCACAATGTTAATTGTTTCAGATGGCTATTTCCTTTAAAGTGTGATGTCTTCACAGATGTCTTACTATTTGCTAGAAAGCTAACGTTGTGCTTTTCTCTGTTGCGTTTCTTGAAAGTTGTAGCTAAGTAGTGATCTGTTATTCACTTCCTGAACATTATCTAGACATTATCGCTTCTACTAACTCGACTTCCTGAACAGTGTCTAGACACAATCACTGCTACTACCTCGACTTCCTGAACATTGTCTAGACACTATCACTGCTACTACCTCGACTTCCTGAACATTCTCTAGACACTATCACTGCTACTATCTCGGCTTCCTAAACATTCTCTAGACACTATCACTGCTACTATCTCAACTCTTTCTGTAACGTGGACGGGCAGTTTTTCTGCTGTCCCACCTGGTCTGTGTTCTTATTCTTCTCTATGTGACGGAGACTGACAGTAGCTCTCCCGTTCATGTCTGACTTAATGTTTCACAGTAATTAAAGCAGATGTGCAGTGTTTATACAGTTCCAGTCTTAACTTCTTATTGAACTATGTATTTTTCAGCCATTTTTTAACACGTTTAAATACGGGACTCTGTTTAAAAAAATATGAATTTCTGAACGTGTAATTTCTATACGAAACATTATAACCGCGACCATAGTGAAGAAGGGAATTATACGCGATTGGACGAAATATAACTTCATGTTGCCCAGTGTGATTCTATTCACCTGACCATTGTGATAAAAAGCAAAGACTGCATTTCAGAGAATGTGAAACATATTAACCAACACATTTTTATCAATGAATGTTAGAAAATGAGTCCTAAAATGCTATATTGAACCTATCTTGTTATATGGAAGTGAATCATGGGCAATAGGCAAGTCTGCACAAAAATCACTGGAAGGAGCAGAAATGTGGTTTATTAGAAGAATGCTGTGAATCCCCTGGACAGCAAAAATAACTAATGAAGAATGTATGAGAAGAGCTGGAGAGACAAAAAAACCTTGTCAAAAAGATAAGAGAGAGACAATGTACTTTCATAGGACATGCAGTGAGAAGAGAGGGCATTGAAAATATTATAACAACAGGAAAAATAGAGGGAAGAAGATCAAGAGGAAGACCAAGAGAAATGATGCTGGACAGTCTGACGGGATGGTGTGAGAGGAGATCACCAACTGAGCTGATGGCCTGCATGAAGGATCGTGTACTCTGGAGAAGCATAATAGCCAACGCCAGTCGGCACGGCACCTGATGATGATGATGACTGTGGTAAAATTCTTGAGTTAAGAGCCCGTTCTTCCCTCACACGGATGACGAAAACGTAAGCTTTCGTCTTAGATCTGTCTTAAGATCGGCATGGAGACGCAGCAGCCGTGAGATGAATTTTCCATGAAAACGACATAACCTACAGTTAAGTGTCCTGCTTTTTTTGTAAAGGAGGGTGTAGATATTTCATTCTGTTTAGATGTGGACGTTTCGGAAATGTTTAAGAACACATGTTTGTTGAGGTTCGTATAAATGTAGAAGTATTAAAACAAAAATATCTGAGAAGACCTGTTTCGCATGATCTGCCTGTCTGTCATCATCATCATCAGGTGCCGTAACGAGGCTAAATGGGCCAGGGATTGTCCTTCAGACAGCAGAACCCTTTGACTCTGGCAACGATCCTTTAAATTTCAAGTCTGTGTTGTACTTATTATTTTTGTGGTAAAAAGCAGGAGAAAAATGAAGTCATGGTACACGATGGCTGAGGAAGTTAATCCAATTTAAGGCTCTATAAGGTGACCATCTAATAGCAATAGACCAAACATCTCAATTTCCCAAAGACTCTGCAAGGTAACCTCCTGTCCATCTCATCTAGTTTCCGACTGCCGCTCACCACAAAACGCCACGCTGTGTTCTCTAAACTGACGTAGATGGACAGTAATCTTGTACTTCCATCTTAACATATTGTAGTATGTTACAATTTTCCCGTGAATGTATCATAAATGGTCAAAAGTTAGTCGCGCCGTCGCTTTCCATGCATTTCAGGAATAGAAATGAATAACGGGTACTACCTCGACTTCCTGAACATTATCTAGACACTATCACTGCTACTACCTCGACTTCCTGAACATTATCTAGACACTATCACTGCTACTATCTCGACTTCCTGAACATTATCTAGACACTATCACTGCTACTATCTCAACTCTTTCTGTAACGTGGACGGGCAGTTTTTCTGCTGTCCCACCTGGTCTGTGTTCTTATTCTTCTCTATGTGACGGAGACTGACAGTAGCTCTCCCGTTCATGTCTGACTTAATGTTTCACAGTAATTAAAGCAGATGTGCAGTGTTTATACAGTTCCAGTCTTAACTTCTTATTGAACTATGTATTTTTCAGCCATTTTTTAACACGTTTAAATACGGGACTCTGTTTAAAAAAATATGAATTTCTGAACGTGTAATTTCTATACGAAACATTATAACCGCGACCATAGTGAAGAAGGGAATTATACGCGATTGGACGAAATATAACTTCATGTTGCCCAGTGTGATTCTATTCACCTGACCATTGTGATAAAAAGCAAAGACTGCATTTCAGAGAATGTGAAACATATTAACCAACACATTTTTATCAATGAATGTTAGAAAATGAGTCCTAAAATGCTATATTGAACCTATCTTGTTATATGGAAGTGAATCATGGGCAATAGGCAAGTCTGCACAAAAATCACTGGAAGGAGCAGAAATGTGGTTTATTAGAAGAATGCTGTGAATCCCCTGGACAGCAAAAATAACTAATGAAGAATGTATGAGAAGAGCTGGAGAGACAAAAAAACCTTGTCAAAAAGATAAGAGAGAGACAATGTACTTTCATAGGACATGCAGTGAGAAGAGAGGGCATTGAAAATATTATAACAACAGGAAAAATAGAGGGAAGAAGATCAAGAGGAAGACCAAGAGAAATGATGCTGGACAGTCTGACGGGATGGTGTGAGAGGAGATCACCAACTGAGCTGATGGCCTGCATGAAGGATCGTGTACTCTGGAGAAGCATAATAGCCAACGCCAGTCGGCACGGCACCTGATGATGATGATGACTGTGGTAAAATTCTTGAGTTAAGAGCCCGTTCTTCCCTCACACGGATGACGAAAACGTAAGCTTTCGTCTTAGATCTGTCTTAAGATCGGCATGGAGACGCAGCAGCCGTGAGATGAATTTTCCATGAAAACGACATAACCTACAGTTAAGTGTCCTGCTTTTTTTGTAAAGGAGGGTGTAGATATTTCATTCTGTTTAGATGTGGACGTTTCGGAAATGTTTAAGAACACATGTTTGTTGAGGTTCGTATAAATGTAGAAGTATTAAAACAAAAATATCTGAGAAGACCTGTTTCGCATGATCTGCCTGTCTGTCATCATCATCATCAGGTGCCGTAACGAGGCTAAATGGGCCAGGGATTGTCCTTCAGACAGCAGAACCCTTTGACTCTGGCAACGATCCTTTAAATTTCAAGTCTGTGTTGTACTTATTATTTTTGTGGTAAAAAGCAGGAGAAAAATGAAGTCATGGTACACGATGGCTGAGGAAGTTAATCCAATTTAAGGCTCTATAAGGTGACCATCTAATAGCAATAGACCAAACATCTCAATTTCCCAAAGACTCTGCAAGGTAACCTCCTGTCCATCTCATCTAGTTTCCGACTGCCGCTCACCACAAAACGCCACGCTGTGTTCTCTAAACTGACGTAGATGGACAGTAATCTTGTACTTCCATCTTAACATATTGTAGTATGTTACAATTTTCCCGTGAATGTATCATAAATGGTCAAAAGTTAGTCGCGCCGTCGCTTTCCATGCATTTCAGGAATAGAAATGAATAACGGGTATTCTTCTGTAACACAAAACAGCCTTTGAAGTCTAAGAATGTCTGCATCCAAGGCGAGGCACACAGGAATTCACTAACAGCAGCAGTAAAATAAAATGACCCTTGTATTCATAAGGATGAAAAGTCAAAATTCTATGCCATGCATCTTGTAAAGGAATCATGATCACGAGATTTCCTTTAAACTACAGTGTGACTGACATCGTCTTGAGTTACATGGTTGACTGTTTTATGACATTCGACTGTCAATGATATTCGCAGTTTAATTTGTAATATTCCATTTCGAAGGAATAAGATCAGCCTCCATGATCTTCGTGTCTTTAAGAACTAATGTTTGCGCGAATAACAGTATTAACTGAAGCTTTAGGTATAATTAGAGGGCATAAAAATAAAGGGAAAAAAGTTTATGTTGTTCTATTTCATTGCAATTTTAAATGAACTCTTAGTTATTCACCTTACACACATCTAACAGGCAACGCTCTGGAAGATCCAGCTATTTTTGTCTGTCTGCTAGTGTTCCTATAAGCTGTGAAATTCAAGTGCTCGTCTGCTTCTGTATTTTAAGTTATACAGCAACACTGCTACACTTAATCAGACGTGCATCAAGTTTTTAAGTCTAACCAGGTTGACTGCTCCAGTGAGTGTTGGTTGCGCTTACAGTGTCAGTGATATATATTATGGGCCCATCTTATATTTAGTGGGCCCAGTTTTGAAGGTTGCTAGCTTTGGGTTTTTCGACGGTAGAGTATATGTATGGTTAAATATAAGAGTATATAAATGGTTAAATATAAGAGTATATGCATGATTAAATATAAGAGTATATGAATGATTAAATATAAGAGTATATGAATGATTAAATATAAGAGTATATGCATGATTAAATATAAGAGTATATGCATGGTTAAATATAAGAGTATATGCATGATTAAATATAAGAGTATGTACATGATTAAATATAAGAGTATATTCATGATTAAATATAAGAGTATATGTATGATTAAATATAAGAGTATATGTATGATTAAATATAAGAGTATATGTATAGTTAATACAAGAGTCACATATAATGACAGTTATTTTGTTGACTAGTTTGAGATTCATGAAATATCTCACATTTTTCTGGTTGTATCTTCTTGTTCGTGACTGCTACAGTTTCAGTGGCTCTCAGTTGCAGCTTTCTCGTGTGTCAGATGTTTCTCTGTTTGGTGATCAAAAACTGATTCCTGTTTTCCTGGATCATCTCGTAGTTATGAGTTTTTGTTGATGTATGTGGAAATGTGCTATGTAAATGTGCCTGTTCTTCGTATCAGGTAAAATTCATGGGGAAGAAAGCTAGAAACGGATGAAAGGGTCAGAACTTGGGTTGACATATTTTTAGGGGGTGCAATTTTGGGGTCCCATGTACGATTGTACGCAAATATGGGAAGGAAACACTGATAATTCACATATAAGTGAATATATACCAACTCCACGCACATATATTATTTTACACAGTTCCCAGGAACTTCGTTCTCCATCCCTCTTCAAAAACAACGCATAATTTTTTTTTATCTGAAGATAATATAAGCATACATTGGCCCCTTATAGAGCAGACATCAGAAGTGCGCAATTCTCGCCTTTGAGAGACAGTCTTTGGCAAATTAACCTTCTAATTAGTATTGTCTAGTACGCAATACCCATGGGAGCAGGTGGTGGATGGATACCGTATTGGAAGGATACATAATGGGAAAAAGAAAAAGAGGAAGACCGAAACGAAGATGGCTGCAAGACATCGTTGACGATCTGGAAATGGATGCATCAGCAGCAGGCCATCTTGCTCACAACCGAGAGGCCTACAGGAGTGCTGTTTGGGAGGCAAAGTTCCGCAAGGGACATGCAAATGAATGAATGAATGAATGAGTACGCAATACAGAAACCTCTAAACCGCTTTGATTTGCACACCTCAATAAAAAAAAAGACGGAAGGACACGCTATTAGGAACATGGAGACACACAATACAGGAAGAACTAAAGGAAGCGAGGAAGACATGGTTTGAGGTATCCCGGCTTGTTCAAGATAGGACTGGCTTGGGAACCTTTGTTGATGCCTTATTGTTCCACTGGGAGTACAGATGGCTGACGGTGAGTACGCAATACAATGTAGTATCGGCTGCAACAACAACAACAACAAACAACAACAAGCATCTCTGATGGGCTCTGGTTTCGTGCAATGAAAGGAATTAAAATTAAAATGTTCTTTTCACATTATATTACTAGAATGAAATAAATGGTACACGAATAGAATTTGCAGAAAATAAAGTAAAATTCGTTAATGTACGTTGAATACCAAAAGAAAAAGCCGACACTACGTGGGGGCTCAAGCATACCCAGGTGTCTGATTTTGCATAATTAGCTGTTGGTATCTATAGCGGAACTACTAATCACATAATTAAAACTCTGATTGGAGTAGAGTATCTACAGCTGAACAACTAATCACATAATTAAAACTCTGATTGGAGTAGAGTATCTACAGCTGAACAACTAATCACATAATTAAAACTCTGATTGGAGTAGAGTATCTACAGCTGAACAACTAATCACATAAGTAAAACTCTGATTGGAGTAGAGTATCTACAGCTGAACAACTAATCACATAATTAAAACTCTGATTGGAGTAGAGTATCTACAGCTGAACAACTAATCACGTGACCAAAACTAAAACTCTGATTGGAGTAGATTATCTACAGCCGGGCAACAAATCACATGACTAAAACTTAAACTCTGATTGGAGCAGAGTTAAATAGATTTGTTTCTTGGTAGTCCGGACAATTAAGGTTTTAAAGGTTTCACACCTCTGGTGGGCAAAAACTGTCACAATGAAGTGGATCTGACTACAAAGCCTTGTGTGTACTTTACACCTGGCTGTCACTTTATTATACTAAAAATATAATATTTTCTCAAAAAGGAGGGTTTTGGCAATCCTTCACCCCAAGTCCCTCTCTTCCCCTACGCCCAGACCACAATCAGCCCCATCTTCTAGTCTCCTGTTTATAGAATCTGGGGGGGGGGGGGGGGGGTACGGAGACGTGAGGTCACGACCTGTGAATCGACCGAGCACTGGCAGGAGAAGATTGTTGAGTGATTAAGTCTAGAATAGTAAATGAGTGACTGAGCTACTGAGCTTATTAACATGGGGCATCAACCCAGAGATAATCGGTGAGGCCTGCTGTAGAAAAACGCTAAGATATATTGAAATTATGATACATGTGGTTTCTGTTTTTGTCCTTCGAGCTATGGCTTATGCGGAGTTTAGCCCGGGTGCGTTGTGAAAACGAAGGACAGAACAAGTTGGATGACCATTGCATTCAAACGTCAATGAGGAGATGGCACAGAATAATGATCTAGTTCATGCTTTTGTCATATTGAAATCCGAACTTGTTTTTCTCTAAAATTCAGTGATAAGTCTTTAACTTGTGCACCAGTAAGCTCATAGAGTTTAAAAAAAAAAGAAAGAAAAAATTATGATCGTGCGGGTTACCGTACCCAGCCCCGTACCCCGGAACACGAGAGCCGCCTCAGAAGGGAAGACATGCCTCAATCCTCAGTTTACTTATCTGTTTGTCTGCCACATCGGCCGCGGGAAAGCTTACCACAGCCACCTACTCACGACAACCACCCATCACAGGGTGGCTACCGACGTGCTGGTTAGAACTCACGCTTAGTTCCAGCGCTGAACGGCGTCTCAATAGAAGAGCTAGCAAGGTCTACTGCAAATCTTCTTCTGTTTGTGGGTTTTGATAATGTAACCACATGTATGTTAGTTTAATAGTCTTGACAGGAGCCATTTCTCTTATTCTGTTTTCTTACTTGCTCGTTTGTGTTTTCTTTCTTTCTTTCTTTCTTTCTTTCTTTTCTTTCTCTCTTTCTTTCTTTCTTTCTTTCTTAAATGTATTTGTTCATTTTCATATACTTGAAGCTCAGCCAGCGATGGAACACAGACAGCATCGGCAAATTCCGTTCACGTGTGGGAAGTTCACCTTTTTACTTTTGATTTATTGAATTCTATGGAACTTGTACTAACTCGGCGTGGCGGTCAGAGGGCAGATAATCATTTCAGCACGGACTAAGCTTGCATTAGACGACCAAAACACGCATAATTCTGTGGACCGTTTCGTGAGTAGGGTGTGAATGGGGTACCTTCTTGTCTCCACGGAATTCTGTGGGTGAGTAGGCTACAAGTTTTGAAGGCATCAGTCACTGTGCTCATTAGATGTCAGTTTATTTATTCTATTTGTGTGTGCCTGTATGCCGGACTGTCTGTCGGATTTTGTGTCGGGATTCTCCATTTGAGAGTAACCATGGAAACAGTTAATCTGGTACCGAAAATAGAATGGACATTCCATGTTTATGATTGACTGTATTTTGAGCTTCGGTATAGAAGTGCAAAGTCAGAAAACAGTGGGCTTTGTTTTTTTTTTCATTTATTCACTTTTTTTTTTAAAGTGAAGTGAACTGCGTTCTGATTAGTCCAAATTTTGTGGACGGTTCTAAAGTTTACATGTTACTTTTTACTTGGAAAGAGACATTATGAATCGGGTTGCATGAGACAAGAGGTACACTTAATACAGATATATAACTAGACATAATGGAGTCATATACATATTACATGTGGTCTGCAGAGCGTGTTGATAACTTGCAATAAGTACAGACATGAGAAAACGTTTGTGTGTGTGTGTGTGTGTAGTTTGTTCGCTATATTCTGTAATTTTGTTTTATGGATGTGAAGCATGGTCCATGAATAAGAGAGTACAGCGAGAAATGGAGGCCATGGAAATGTGGTTTATAAGAAGGATGCTGAAGGTACAATGGACAGCCAAGAAAACCAATGAAGAAGTCTTAAGAGAGGCTGGAGTTAAAAAGCAAATTACAGCAAAGATCAGAGCCAGACAAGCGAGATTTGTAGGACATTTTCTGAGAAGAGGAAAATTGGAACACATTGTGGCAACTGGAAAAATTGAGGGAAGAAGAGACAGAGGAAGACACGGAGAGAAGTTATTAGATAGGGTGTCAGTGTGGCTAGGAAGAAAGTCGCCGGCGGATCTCATAATCAACGCAAAAGACAGGGAATTGTGGAGAGAAATGATCGCCTACGCCTCGTGGCATGGCACTTAGAATTAGACTTGCTATAAATTCTACACATTCTTGTGACCATCCACTGCATGTTTTAAATGAGCGCTTTAAAATGATATATTTGAGCGAGGTAAAGTTGACTGTACCTGTACTTTTCCCCACTCTGTGCCGTAGTTAGGTTCTTGTTAGTTATGTTTTCGTAAGGAACATCACAAGAGGAAAACAGAGGAGGTGGGGGTTGTTTTGTTATGCCAGAAAGGGCTGATAACAATTATTTTTAAGTGAAATTCTTTAAAATGGCTTTGAAACGTGCCAGAATATCAAATGGCACATTCTGCACAACAAAATGTTTCAGTCGGCCAGCATTCCTCTGAATAATCTCATATATAAAATATGTTTCATTTCTTTATGCATTCTAGGTTTTTTTGTCTCCCGAAAATGCGATTTAAGTTTAGAAAGACTTGTAACTTAATACAGTTTACATCTGAAATATTTTACCCAGGATATGTGTAAACACAAGGAAACATTTGAAAGTAGAGAACGTTGATGTACAAGGCCAGGTGCACCAGAGTTAAATGATATGTGAGTGTGGAAATATCTTTGATAAGGTCTTATGTGTTTATTTTGATCAGAAAAGAAATTGTTGTACTCGTCATCTCCGAGAAGTTTAATGGCGAACAATTTTAAATAGTTTATAAGTTTCCTGAAAGTCTATGCTACGAAAGCGCCTGAATAGCGAAGTAGTTCGCAGACTGGTCCTTTGTGGCGGTGGTCGGGGTTTGAGTCCTGGTCAGAGGCGCTCCATTCAAACGGGTACCTGGGCTTTTCTGGGACTTGAAAGGGGGAGGGGTGCAGGTATGATATCGATCACGCCGTTCTCTAGTTATGCCGACAGGTGAAGGAAATTATAAATCCGATTTGCTTCACACACGGTGAAGAGGGCTTTAAAAAAAAAGAAGTTTCTTTCTATGATTTTTGATCAGTTTTTATGTACTTCAACTGCAAAGTAACAATCATCCTAGAAATGTACTATGAACCAATGACTTTCAGTAATATATGGAAAGACAGCACTGTATGAAATAGTAGAACTATGTGATATAGAACTATGTGATGTAGCATGATGGAAAATGATAGAAAGATAGCGAATAATATGATTTTAAAAGCTCACTGTCTGATAGTGATAAGAGTAGGGTAGCGTATGCTAGTACTCTAAGATAGCTTGTCATGTTTATTTAGTACAGTATCTCACTGGGGTAGGTAGAAAGATATCACGGCTTTATATTGCACAATCACAGTGTACCACGATACTGTTATATCTTAGTATTCTAAACTTCTTTTTTTTTTCATCTTTCTTTCTGTGTGACTCTATGATATTTGGGTGTATGTGGAACTGTATGATATTTGGATGTATATAGGACTTTATGATATTTGGGTGTATATGGGACTGATTTTTGCTTGAATGTCTTGTTTTTCTTTCGTGAACTGACAGTCGAGTGTACACTTCACATACCGACAAACGTATGTACGGTACGATCTTGTGTACTTAGATTTCGTATCTGACATATGTGTGTGTGTGTGTGCATGTGTGTGTACAGTATGATCTATTACAGGAGTTCCCAAACTCATATTCAGGGACCACTTTTCCACCTACGAAGAAGATCACCACTATACACGTTATGGGGGTATCGGGTGACTGGTAAATCAGGAAGTGTCTCATCATGTTGTGACGGACACATACTGAGCATGCTAAGGAAAACTGAGAAGAATTATCTTTGGAGAGAATGGGTAAATCTATTGGGACATTCATATGTGTTGTGTGTGTGTGGGGGGGGGGGAGGGGAAGGGAAATTAAAGTGGATCTTGTGTCCAGGGCATGCAGGTGTACAGGGAAATGAATTGGCTGGTAGACTGACTGACATACACGCCGGACTGAGAATGGACATTCTGAAGGCCGGATGAGACCGACTGTGGGAGGTGCTAGGTTGAAGAGAGGGAATGGATGGACAATGTGCATATACAAAGACTGATGAATCTGGGACAGACCAATGCTGCTGGAAGAAAATCTGAACTAAGTGGACGAAAACGTATAATAATAATAATAATAATAAAACATTTGATGGAAACCATTAGTAGACAGACTCTTCGGTGGATGTTGTAGTAGGCGGCGGAGCACGTATAGGAATGTCCTGAATGCGACTGATGCCGGGATTCTGAATTACCAAATTGATACCGCAGGCAGCCGCGAACGATCTGAAAATGCGCCAGGTGTGACTCTGTTGGAAATCACTTCTGCAGTACGTCTCCAACTTTCGTATACTGACGGCTTTGTCTTGCTTAAACTGTTATCTCGTAAACCTGGCTTTCGTGTACTGACAGCCGTGTATATCGTGAGATCTCGTATGCCTAGATTTCATATACTTACAACCGTGTATATTAATTTTATAAGATCTCGTAAGCTCAGATTTCATATACTGACAGACGTGTATATAGTAAGATCTCGTATGCCCAGATTTCATATACTGACAACCGTGTATATTAATTTTATAAGATCTGGTAAGCTCAGATTTCATATAATGAAAGCCGTGTATATCGTGAGATCTCGTATGCCTAGATTTCATATACTGACAACCGTGTATATTAATTTTATAAGATCTGGTAAGCTCAGATTTCATATAATGAAAGCCGTGTATATCGTGAGATCTCGTATGCCCAGATTTCAAATACTGACAACCGTGTATATCGTGAGATCTCGTATGCCCAGATTTCAAATACTGACAACCGTGTATATCGTGAGATCTCATATGCCCAGATTTCATATAATGAAAGCCGTGTATATCGTGAGATCTCATATGCCCAGATTTCATATAATGAAAGCCGTGTATATCGTGAGATCTCGTATGCCCAGATTTCAAATACTGACAACCGTGTATATCGTGAGATCTCATATGCCCAGATTTCATATAATGAAAGCCGTGTATATCGTGAGATCTCATATGCCCAGATTTCATATAATGAAAGCCGTGTATATCGTGAGATCTCATATGCCCAGATTTCATATAATGAAAGCCGTGTATATCGTGAGATCTCATATGCCCAGATTTCATATACTGAAAGCCGTGTATATTATAAGATCGCGTATGCCCAGATTTCAAATACTGACAACCGTGTATAAAGTAAGATCTCACGTGTCCTATAATAGTGGGATATTCTCCTTACTCCCAGAAACACTTCTTTATTTCAAATATCTGATGCTAGTGTTTAGCTGCGCTGAATGGAACATTCTCCAAAGCCGGGGTGAAAGCTGCTTTTTCTTATTAAAACATATAGAGGCCGTGGTCATTCCATTAAAAAAAAAATCTACATAGTACAAATCAGCGGTTCTCAAACTTTCACAGAATGTGGCATCTAATCTAATGTAATATGCAGCTTTCTGTCCCGGCACGACTGTATTCATATTAAACGCCAGTTTGTGGTATTTTATTGTTTACACTACACTGAGTCAGACATAATTTGAACGAAAATATTCTAACAACAGAAATGTGACTGTACACCAGCGAACCAGGGCACACCGTTTGAAAAACACTGGTGCAGATTTTTAATGAGGACTTCCACATGACCAGACCCTCAGAGGCCAGTGGACTCTAGATTTTAAATCAATGTTCCAGACGACTACATCTGTTATGATAAAGCTGTATACGCCGCATGATCTACGTCTTCATGATATTATATCATACCACAGCAATATTTATTTATAAACATATATTGATGCAAATATTAAGACTTACTAGATGGAATCTTAGGTTTGTAATGACCTGTCTAATATGACAAGAAATTCTTTACTATAACGAGCACTTGTCCTTTTTTGTGTCTATCTGTTTATATACGAGATCGTAGACTGTGTATTGATGGCACTAGGAATCATCTATGTAGATTGTATACTAGTGCAACTAGGAATCATCTGTGTAGACTGTATACTAGTGCAACTAGGAATCATCTGTGTAGACTGTATACTAGTGCAGTTAGGAATCATCTGTGTTGACTGTATACTAGTGCAGTTAGGAATCATCTGTGTAGATTGTATACTAATGCAGCTAGGAATCATCTGTGTAGACTGTATACTAGTGCAGCTAGGAATCATCTGTGTAGATTGTATAGTAGTGCAGCTAGGAATCATCTGTGTAGATTGTATACTAGTGCAACTAGGAATCATCTGTGTAGATTGTATACTAGTGCAACTAGGAATCATCTGTGTAGATTGTATACTAGTGCAACTAGGAATCATCTGTGTAGATTGTATACTAGTGCAACTAGGAATCATCTGTGTAGACTGTATACTAGTGCAACTAGGAATCATCTGTGTAGACTGTATAGTAGTGCAGCTAGGAATCATCTGTGTAGACTGTATACTAGTGCAACTAGGAATCATCTGTGTAGATTGTATACTAGTGCAGCTAGGAATCATCTGTGTAGACTGTATACTAGTGCAGCTAGGAATCATCTGTGTAGATTGTATAGTAGTGCAGCTAGGAATCATCTGTGTAGATTGTATACTAGTGCAACTAGGAATCATCTGTGTAGATTGTATACTAGTGCAACTAGGAATCATCTGTGTAGATTGTATACTAGTGCAACTAGGAATCATCTGTGTAGATTGTATACTAGTGCAACTAGGAATCATCTGTGTAGACTGTATACTAGTGCAACTAGGAATCATCTGTGTAGACTGTATAGTAGTGCAGCTAGGAATCATCTGTGTAGACTGTATACTAGTGCAACTAGGAATCATCTGTGTAGATTGTATACTAGTGCAGCTAGGAATCATCTGTGTAGACTGTATACTAGTGCAGCTAGGAATCATCTGTGTAGACTGTATACTAATGCAGCTAGGAATCATCTGTGTAGATTGTATACTAGTGCAGCTAGGAATCATCTGTGTACACTGTATACTAGTGCAACTAGGAATCATCTGTGTAGACTGTATACTGATGCCACTATTGTTTTGACTCTTGCCATTTACTTTAACTGCTTGATCAAATCAGTGTGTGTGTGTGTGTGTGTGTTTTCTCACTCTAGAACGTGATTCTGTTCTTACTGCATGTAGAACTTTAACTCTGTTATTATTAGGTTCTGCTTTTGGTGTCTGTTGAGTACACAACAATGTTTGGTCGTAATTAAGTATTCTTTGATGACTGCAAGCTGGTCTCTTCACCCTGGCACTTATGCTATGATTTCTTATACTAACTACTACTACTACTACTACTACTACTACTACTACTACTACTACTACTGCTGCTGCTGCTGCTGCTGTTGCTGTTGTTTCTGTTACTACTACTACTACTACTACTACTACTACTACTACTACTACTACTGCTGCTGCTGCTGCTGCTGTTGCTGTTGTTTCTGTTACTACTACTACTACTACTACTACTACTACTACTGCTGCTGCTGCTGCTGCTGTTGCTGTTGTTTCTGTTACTACTACTACTACTACTACTACTACTACTACTACTACTACTACTGCTGCTGCTATTACAGCTACTACTACTACTGCTTCTTTTACTAACTACTACTACTGCCACTGATACTGCTGCTGCTACTACTACTACTACTACTACTACTACTACTACTACTACTTCTACTACTACTACTACTACTATTACTGCTACTACTACTTCTACTACTACTACTATCATTTCATTTCATTCATTCATTTGCATGTCCCTTGTGGAACTTTGCCTCCCAAACAGCACTCCAGTAGGCCTCTCGGTTGTGAGCAAGATGGCCTGCCGCTGTTGCATCCATTTGCAGATCGTCAACGATGTCTTGCAGCCATCTTCGTTTTGGTCTTCCTCTCTTTCTTTTTCCCATTATGTATCCTTCCAATACGGTCTTCTCTAAATTATCATGACGTTTAATGTGTCCAAAATATTTAAGTTTTCTCTCTTTAATCCTCTTTACTAGCCAGCCTTCTTCAATATTAAGCTCTTGTAGTATAGATATATTTGTTCTTTTTTGTGTCCACGATATTTGAAGAACTCTTCTGTAGCATTTACATTCAAAGGCATTTATGTGTTTCTCAGCTGTTTTGTTAAGTGTCCAGGTCTCACAATATGTTGCGATGGGAAAGATGCAAGCCCTTAAAAATCTTATTTTTGTAGTTCTGTCTGCTCCTCTCCACAGATTCTTTATTTGTTTTACTTTCTGAAGAGCGATAGATGTCCTCCTTTTAATTTCCCTCATTGTATCTCCATTATTAGTTAGTAGTGATCCAAGATATTCAAAACTCTCCACTTCTTCCAGTTTTTCCTCATTGATACATATTTCAGCTGTCTTATTTGTTTTGTCAGTTGTCATCAATATAGTTTTCTTTGCATTAAGATAGAGGTTCTGCTCTTCACTGTTCTTATGGACTGACATAATTAGTTTTTCCATTCCTTTTTGTGTTGTGGACAGTAATACTGTGTCATCAGCATATCTAATCTCTGGTATTTCATAACCTCCAATTGTAATGGCATCGTAATATTCTTTGTCTACATCGTCTCTAACATTCCTCATTATATTTTCAGTATACAAGTTAAAAAAGTAGGGTGACAATATGCACCCCTGACGGACCCCTTGTTTTATGTCAAACCAAGTTGTTGTTTCACCATTTATTCTTACTGCTGCTTGTTAGTCTAGATACAGCAGTGATGTTAATTGTATTAAATGTGTTGGAAATCCCATTCTGGTGTTGTACACAATCAAATGCCTTTGAGTAGTCTATAAAGGATACATATAGATTCACATTAAACTCTCTACATTTCTCTATTATTAATCTTATATTGAATATATGATATCTTGATCATATATTGATCACTAATACTGCTGCTGCTATTGATACTACTGCTACTGCTACTGCTACTACTACTACTACTACTGCTGTTGCTGCTACTACTAATAGTATTAATACTACCATTACCACTGCAGCTGCTTCTACTATTACTACTAATACTACCATTGCTATTACTACTGACTATCACTAATACTACCCCCACACCACTGTCTACATCTCTTGCTTAAACTGGACTAGTTTTTGTAGTTTACTTATATATATATATATATATATATATATATATATATATATCTTAGACTTTTTTTCGGGGGGGGGGGGGAATGGTGTGGTTCCACTTGGCCAGTAATTGCCTCCTAGTGTCTCATAGTTGGAGCGGTTTTGTAGGCTGCGTTCCAGTATCTGAAGTGCTAGGACGCATGCGCAAAGAAGGGAAGTGCCAACCTTAAACTTTGCACACACGTGACTTCCGAGTCAGCTATGTCCTGTTCTAAGGTGGAAAATGATGACCTGTTCCTTTCTGTTTACCATATGATAAATCATCATGGAGCGGTGTCCGTAACTTCCCTGTAGGTTTTTATCATGTTTTTTTTTCTTCTAGGAGTGATCGGTTGATCCATTTCGGGGCCTTCTATGGCCAGGCGGTCGTCTTTCTCAGTAGTTGGTATCCCACAGTGGAAATGATTCCGGTGCAGAGTGAATCTATGCTGGGGGTAACTTTCGGCAAAGGCGGCACTAAGTCTGGTAGTTTGTTTCGCTGAACACCTTCCAACGCCGACCGTGCTTCAATGAGATAACAGACAGGGGTCGGCAAATTCTTTCCACGGAGAGGCCGGGCGCAACGTATTTGAGTGGCCAGCGGGTCACATTCGTATCGACAGCTAATAAATGAAAGTAATAATAATAAAACGCTATAAAACTATGAATAAGACCGTAGCTGGCCAAGACCCTGTCCCACCTTCCTTTGGTATCCTCAGTAACAGACCTAGCCTGGCATTGCCATAGTCCCTATGGTGGTGGAATCTGCTAAAGAAGCACTGCACACCCCCTGCTTTTTAGCTGTACTCCGGGACTGAAAGAGTTGCTGCCATAACCCGCTCCCACGCCGATACGATGCTGCGCCTCAACACCTCCACAGCATCGGCTGCAAAGAACATCAGCTCGCAGTTACATGGAGATAGTCAAGACAAGACTTACATAATACAAGGTGATCATGAAATTCTTCTCTTATTACGAAAAATCGTATCTTTAAAAACTTTTAGAAATATGAATGTTGTGGAATTGCGTATGACGATTCTTAGTTTTTTTTCTGTCTTTTTTTTCTATAGAGGTAGCACCAACATCCAAATGGTATCTATGAAGTTAAAAATGTGTTTTGAATGTAGACTTTCCAGACCTAGGACGTGTACCCAACATTACCACACTTGTATTTTTTATGGGTGTATAGTAAGGACGAAGTGTTCATCATATTGAAACTTTGAAGGCACAGGATTACAGATGCTTTAGCGATAGTGACTAAGGAGATGTTAGAGAACACGTGACAAGAAACTGAGTATCTCTTGGACGTTCTCCTGACAACAAACAGAGCACATATTGAAGTTCACAAATAAAGGGTCTTTTTCTTCTTCTTTTTTTTTAAAGGCTTTTGAATTGAAGTAATTTTTTTTATAAAAATAAATGCATCTAGCATAGCTTTTATAAATATCTGAAATCAAGCGCTCACTCGTATTATGTCATAATGACCCATAATTAGTGTGAGACTTTGTGCTGTTCCGCTGCTTGAAGGCCCCTCAGTACCTGGAGAGAGGGTGGATAATGCTAGACGCAGTAAGTGATGTAAATGAGCGCCAGTAACTTGGATCATTAACTGGCTCTTCGTGTATTTCATTTTTGAAAACAGTTGCGCTCACAGATAAGTACTTCCAAATATGGATGCCTTTTTTTTTTAGCGTGATCTACCAAGATGATATTTTGCAACATTCAGAGAATCAGAGAGATATTTTCAGTAAAACTCCATTAGGGTTACGCCATCTCCCTGAAATTTGCATCTCAAAATATCACTGCCCTTCATCTGAGGTAAGTTCCATTTTCTGGTGCAGTATCCAATTTCACGTCAAATGGAGCGGAAAACAGTCTGAAATTATTGCCCGTTTGCGAAGGCGTGTCAGTGAAACGAGAAGAGAAGACTGCATTATCAAGACTAGTATCACGGTCACAAATGAGCTGGTGTCTGTTGGTTTGCTATCCACAATTTCAGGAAATTGAACGTAATTTGATTTCTCAAACTGGCATTCCAAGAAAGGTAATTTAGTTTCAAAGTCGACAATACATCTACACATTCCATGTACAAGCACAGCTTCCTTGAAGCTGCACATTTTTGCTAAGTAGGATGCTAAATGTACGATAAATGCCAGACGTCAAGAACATTCAAGATCGCGAAATTGTGAGACATTCACATTTTTACTTTCAAGGAAAATATCTCCCCCTCCCGCAGAGCGTATTCTCTTTCTAACACTGCACCTCAGACTGAGCCATTGCACGTTGCAGATGTACAGCAGGTGGCAAAACAGTGTTTGCTTCTGTCATGAATTGTTGAAACTGGCGATGATGTAACTACAGAGACAAGATCCTGTTTACTGCTCTCATTACAATGCTCATACCATCTTCCAGGAGCTGAGGACTTTTCACACAGATCTTCCAGATGAGTTACAGTACATTTTGTGCGGTTATGCCTTACTCTGAGGCTTTCCACGTGTCTCTGAAGCAGCGAGGAAACATCCTTCTTTCTACTAATCATGCCCATGCTAGCAGCCGCTGTTACACACGCTAAGCAAAGACAGACCCAGTTCCATGTCTCTAGAGAATATGAGCGGTGCTTTATACACAGTAGCATAGATAGACCCACCTTCATGTCTCTAGAGAATGTGGGCGGTGCTTTATACACAGTAGCATAGATAGACCCACCTCCATGTCTCTAGAGAATGTGAGCGGTGCTTTATACACACTAGCATAGATAGACCCAGCTCCATGTCTCTAGAGAATGTGAGCGGTGCTTTATAGACACTAGCATAGACAGACCCACCTTCATGTCTCTAGAGAATGTGAGCGGTGCTTTATACACACTAGCATAGATAGACCCACCTCCATGTCTCTAGAGAATGTGAGCGGTGCTTTATACACACTAGCATAGATAGACCCACCTCCATGTCTCTAGAGAATGTGAGCGGTGCTTTATACACATTAGCACAGACAGACACAGCTCCATGTCTCTAGAGAATGTGAGCGATGCTTTATACACACTAGTATAGATAGACCCAGCTCCATGTCTCTAGAGAATGTGAGCGGTGCTTTATAGACACTAGCATAGACAGACCCACCTTCATGTCTCTAGAGAATGTGAGCGGTGCTTTATACACACTAGCATAGATAGACCCACCTCCATGTCTCTAGAGAATGTGAGCGGTGCTTTATACACACTAGCATAGATAGACCCACCTCCATGTCTCTAGAGAATGTGAGCGGTGCTTTATACACACTAGCATAGATAGACCCAGCTCCATGTCTCTAGAGAATGTGAGCGGTGCTTTATACACGCTAGCATAGACAGACTCAGCTTCATGTCTCTAGAGAATGTGAGCGGTGCTTTATACACACTAGCATAGATAGACCCACCTTCATGTCTCTAGAGAATGTGAGCGGTGCTTTATACACACTAGCATAGATAGACCCACCTTCATGTCTCTAGAGAATGTGAGCGGTGCTTTATACACACTAGCATAGATAGACCCACCTTCATGTCTCTAGAGAATGTGAGCGGTGCTTTATAGACACTAGCATAGACAGACCCACCTTCATGTCTCTAGAGAATGTGAGCGGTGCTTTATACACATTAGCATAGACAGACCCAGCTTCATGTCTCTAGAGAATGTGATGTGACCAGTGCTTTATACACACTAGCATAGATTGACCCACCTTCATGTCTCTAGAGAATGTGAGCGATGCTTTATACACACTAGCATAGATAGATCCAGCTTCATGTCTCTAGAGAATGTGACCAGTGCTTTATACACACTAGCATAGATAGACCCACCTTCATGTCTCTAGAGAATGTGATGTGAGCAGTGCTTTATACACACTAGCATAGACAGACCCACCTCCATGTCTCTAGAGAATGTGAGCGGTGCTTTATACACACTAGCATAGATAGACCCACCTCCATGTCTCTAGAGAATGTGAGCGGTGCTTTATACACACTAGCATAGATAGACCCAGCTCCATGTCTCTAGAGAATGTGACCAGTGCTTTATACACACTAGCATAGATAGACCCACCTTCATGTCTCTAGAGAATGTGATGTGAGCAGTGCTTTATACACACTAGCATAGACAGACCCAGCTTCATGTCTTCAGCACATGTGAGCAGTGCTTTAAGAATGACTGCTCCTGTAGTAGTGTCATTGAGAAGTACCAGGTAAAAGAAACTCCTCATGGATATTCTGAATTTATTCCGCGTATAAATACTGGTTGGGACATGTGCTCCGAATGACTGACAGCTTACTACCAAAAAATAGCACTAAGATGGACATCACAGGAGAAAAGAAGGAAGGCTAGACCAAAAGAGACACGGAGAAGAACATCATCTGTTCGTCTTGTAACCGTCCTTGCAGACATGCTGACATGGAAAATAACTTTTTTTTCAGGACACACAAGTCTACAACTGTCAGAAAACTCTCCTTCACAAAATCCCTTCCCTTCGGTATATCACATTCGACAGAGCGTAGCTAACGCATTTATTTATTTATTTTGTACTGATACTGCGCTCTGTGTCCTAAATTTAAACATTTTTATATTTCTAGGCTCTGTTTAAGTTTATGTAATCCATCATCTCTCGCTTGCCCATTCATTTCAATGAATTTCGGATACTTTGTCTCACTGTAGAAGATATGCATGTCATAATTAGAAAAAAAAAACAACAACATTGGAAATCGATTGGTCTTGTCTCGGAAGAGATCCCCTGAACATTGCTAAAATGTCATGGACACCTGAGGGAGAAAGAAAGAGAGGCCGACCAAAGTCTACCTGGCGAAGAATTGTACAAGCAGGAGCGAGGTGTTTGCAGCACAGCTGGTGCACAATATGGCCGCAGCTGGGACACAATATGGCCGCAAACCGTGAGAGATGAAGAGAATTTGTTGCTGTCCTGCAAGACGCCACAGGGCACACTGGGCGGTGATTGCTTAGCCGACTGCCGACCAAAGACATGGATCGATGGACGAATTGTCTCATAGTGCCGCCTGATATGTTAAAACTTCGTTTTCACAGAAACACACAACAGACAGGCAAATGAGCGTACTGGAAAGAATCTCTTTCTGAACCTTAAGTGCACAAGGCACAAGGGGCTTCCGCAAGGGGTTTCCACAAAGGCCTATCTTTTGCCGTTTTTCTGCACTCCTCTAGGTGAGCCCTCTATTGCTCAACATCCTCTCTGTTCTTTTCTATGCCTCCTTTGGTCTACCTTTTCTTCTGCCCCCCCCCCCCCCATGATGTCCATTTTAGTACTTTTCTTTTGGTAGTGAATCATCAGTCATCCGGATCACATGTCCAAACCATCGCCAGCGTCTACTGAAAAGAATATAACACAGTATTCCTGTGCCCAAGTTCATGGGAACGCTCGAGACCCGGCGTCGACCTTTCTACCTTTTTGTTGCTATCCAGTTTGCTTGACGGGAAAGAAAAATAAATCCAAACGCAACTATCCATACAGCTATATTTATCATCTACAAGCCTTGTAAGAGATACTTGTGCGGTCTTCATACAAAGGTATTAAGTAGCTTTACTCACTGAGCGACGACAAGAACGTTTTAATGTCTCTAAAGATCCAGATTTGTGAGGCAACAAATCAAATACTTTCAAAAGCAGCTAAAATTATAGCAACAAGGAGAATTATGGCAAAGACAATATCAATATGTATAATTTTGTACTATACATACATACATATATATAACCATATTAATGTCTTTCTCTTGTGTTCTACTGACCTCTTTTAAGGGAGTTATTAGATTGTTGATTTACCATATTTCTTGATGTGTCATTTATTTCGTCTCTGGTACCCTTCGTTCCGTTTTAGTGCAAGAGGTCGGTAATGTCTGAAGCTATGATTAATTAAGCAGGACGTACAGATAACTATGAGCGATAATCTAGCTCTTGTGTTAATAACATCTGTATCATTTTTACAATGTACTTAACAAAAATTCTGTGCAATTCCGCAGCTGTAAAGCCTTCACTCGAGTAGAATGTGTGCCCTTACTGAGACGCTACTCTAGTTATTTTCAAATATCTCCAATTTCATTATGTTTATTTCAGAAACATCCTTAATTTATTATTATTATTATTATTATTATTATATTTAAACTCAGACCTAAGAATAACTAACCGTATTGCGAAGACTTCTCAGATCTTTGAAATTACTGACACAGTTTGGCCAAAACTCTTTCTATGATGGGAAACTCACAATAAAGTTTAGTAAAAAAAAACAACAATAAATAATAGAAGAAAAAATGGTATTCATAATATGGGATTCTCTTAAAGCTCCAAAGTTAGTTCCCGCTATTCAATCCCAAAATCGTCTATAAAAATGCCCCTGGTACACTGTCCGCTGTCTCTCAAACTACCTCTAACATGAATCTCTGTTGAATGGGAACCATCCAGATTAGTTCTTCTTTTCCTTTTTGAAGCACCTATGGTAGTTTCAGGTTACGCCTAAACGAAACTTTCAGATTTATGAAGAATATTACTCAAGTAACTGATTTTTTTTTTTGTAAACATACCAAGAAACCCTAATAAAAATATGTAAGGTCAGATATAAACCGAGAGGCCTACAGGAGTGCTGTTAGGGAGGCAAAGTTCCACAAGGGACATGCAAATGACTGACTGACTGATTACTCAAGTTGAGTCATTTTATTCCCTATTCAGAAGTGACTGCTGGGTCCCGCTTAGAATCTATTTAGCTCCAGGTGTCCACTCTATCACCTCGACCACCGTGTAGACGATTTATCATTCCACATTCCTCTTAGATGAAATAGAGTCTCCGTGCCACTGCAGAGAAAGTGGAAATCTGCCTTCCTACAAGTTGAGTCGTACTTTTATTTCAAATCACTTTGTTTATTACTCTTCTCATAAAAAAATAATAACAAAATAGATTAATTAGAAAGCAAAAATGTTGATATAATTGTTACATATATCGACCGGAACTGTTACACATCTAAAAATTGTAGGAACTAAGTCTTGCTCATGATTCATTTAGTACCCTGGGGGGTGGGGTGGATACTGCATTTCTGGATGGCTGGTGGGCGGAATGATTTCACCTGTCGGGCCAGATCTGGGCCACGGGTCGTAGTATCCCGACCCCTGATATAAGATGTGTATCAGTATTGTGTTTTGACAGACTTTTCGACTTGCCACAATAATTATCCTATCTTCTGCATCACAGGATATCTCGTAAGGGATATTCCGCGATGTCTTGGTTGTTGCCATATTGCCTTCTGGTCATGCATCCACAACTTTAGCATCTCTTCTTGTTAGGTGAGAGGTGAGAGAAAAGAGACGTGATGATTCTGTAGTAAAACTGGTTCTAGTGATAGAGCTAGACAGAGATACATGGTTCAGTTTAACAAAAAAAAAAAAGACAGAAAGAGAATGAGGAGAGAGCACATGAACGACAATAACGGGAAGTAAGATAAGTAACTATAAATGAAGAACATACAATAATTCAGTATTTCGAGAAAAGCTTTTTTTTTCCAACGATTTCATACACAGACAACACAACAGATAAAAACACGAAAAACACATACAAACATTTACATACTTAGCCTTTTTATAATCCTCATCGCAATAAAGATGGGCACAGATTTTGAGTATATATATATACATATATATATATATATACAGCTAAGATTTAGGTAAGAGATAAAGAGTTGAATTTTTCATCTATTTATGTGCTTTTAATCTATTAAATTCTTTTTGTATGCGATCTTTGAAAATGGCTTCTGACGAAATACTAGATTGTTGAATGTTCTTCCTCATTTGTACGTGATCGTCTTATTTCTTTCTTTCATTTCTCCCATCTTTCCTCGCTCTTTCTATCTTTTTTTTTTGTAGAAATGAACCATACACTTCTGGACAGATTGTGGGCTTTCTCGTATCGTAGTGTAGCAATAGTGTAGTAGTAGAGTAGTAATATTGTAGCAGTAGTGTAGTAATAGCGTAGTAATAGTGTAGTTGTATTGCAGTAGTCGTGCAGTAACAGTGTAATAGTAGTGTAGTAATAGCGTAGTAATAGTGTAGTTGTAGTAGTAGTGTAGTAATAGTGTAGTAGTAATGTAGTAGCAGTAGTAGTAGTAGTAGTAGTGTAGTAATAATGTAGTAGTAGTGTAGTAATAATGTAGTAGTAGTGTAGTAATAATGTAGTAGTGTAGTAATAGTGTAGTAGTAATATTGTAGTAATAATGTAGTAGTAGTGTAGTAATAATGTAGTAGTAGTGTAGTAATAGCATAGTAGTAATATTGTAGTAATAATGTAGTAGTAGTGTAATAATAATGTAGTAGTAGTGTAATAATAATGTAATAGTAGTGTAGTAATAATGCAGTAGTAGTGTAGTAATAATGTACTAGTACTGTAGTAATAATGTAGTAGTAGTGTAGTAATAATGTAGTAGTAGTGTAGTAATAATGTAGTAGTAGTGTAGTAATAATGTAGCAGTAGTGTAGTAATAATGTAGTAGTAGTGTAGTAATAATGTACTAGTACTGTAGTAATAATGTACTAGTAGTGTAGTAATAATGTACTAGTAGTGTAGTAATAATGTAGCAGTAGTGTAGTAATAATGTAGCAGTAGTGTAGTAATAATGTAGCAGTAGTGTAGTAATAATGTAGCAGTAGTGTAGTAATAATGTAGTAGTGTAGAAATAATGTAGTAGTAGTGTAGTAATAATGTAGTAGTAGTGTAGTAATAATGTAGTAGTAGTGTAGTAATAATGTAGTAGTAGTGTAGTAATAGTGTAGTAATAATGTAGTAGTAGTGTAGTAATAATGTAGTAGTAGTGTAGTAATAATGTAGTAGTAGTGTAGTAATAATGTAGTAGTAGTGTAGAAATAGTGTAGTAGTAGTGTAGTAATAATGTAGTAGTAGTGTAGTAATAATGTAGTAGTAGTATAGAAATAGTGTAGTAGTAGTGTAGAAATAATGTAGTAGTAGTGTAGAAATAGTGTAGTAGTAGTGTAGTAATAATGTAGTAGTAGTGTAGAAATAGTGTAGTAGTAGTGTAGTAATAATGTAGTAGTAGTGTAGTAATAGTGTAGTAGTAGTGTAGTAATAATGTAGTAGTAGTGTAGTAATAATGTAGTAGTAGTGTAGTAATAATGTAGTAGTAGTGTAGTAATAATGTAGTAGTAGTGTAGAAATAGTGTAGTAGTAGTGTAGGGCCGGGGGCCATCTAGCAGCTTTTTTATTTTTAGTTGGTGAGTGGAACTTAAAGCAGGGAGGTATGCAATACTTTAGCAGACTCCACTGCCATGGGAACTTTGGCGATCTCTGTCCCACTAGCCAGACTAGGCCTCTTACTGAGAGTGCCGACGGAGAGGCAGGTTAGGGTCTTGGTCAGCTATGATTCAATAACCCTGACACCAGCATATTAGCTATGGGTTACTGATTAACAAATTGGACACCGTCTTTGCCCCAAATACGAAAATCGACCTGGCACGAAAAATCAATGGTCTAAGATGGTAAAGTGTTACAATTCTGATAGGTGTATTCTGCTACAAAGTTCTTAGGGGATTTGGTCTTAGTGTTCTTATTTCCTTGATCTGTCCATAAACTAGACAGGATGATGTGTTCTTGATCTGTTCACATACTAGAGAGGATTATTGGTTTTGATCTTTCCACACACTAGAGAGGATGATGTGGTCTTGACCTGTCCATATACTAGAGAGGACGATGTGGTCTTGATCTGTCCACATACTAGATGAGGATGATGTGGTATTGATCTGTCCACACACTAGAGAGGATGATGTGGTTCTGATCTTTTCACATACTAGAGAGGATGAAGTGGTCTTGATATGACCACACACTAGAGGATGAAGTGGTCATGATCTGTCCACACACTAGAGGATGATGTGGTCTTGATCTGTCCACAGATTAGAGGATGATGTGGTCTTGATCTGTCCACAGATTAAAGGATGATGTGGTCTTGATCTGTCCACAGATTAAAGGATGATGTGGTATTGATCTGTCCACAGACTAAAGGATGATGTGGTTTTGATCTGTCCACACACTAGAGGATGATGTGGTCTTGATCTGTCCACACACTAGAGGATGATGTGGTCTTGAGCTGTCCATAGATTAAATGATGATGTGGTCTTGATCTGTCCACAGATTAAAGGATGATGTGGTCTTGATCTGTCCACAGACTAAAGGATGATGTGGTCTTGATCTGTCCACATACTAAAGGATGATGTGGTCTTGATCTGTGCACATACTAGAGAGGATGATGTGGTCTTGATCTGTCCACATACTAAAGGATGTTGTGGTCTTGATCTGTGCACATACTAGAGAGGATGATGTGGTCTTGATTTGTCCACATACTAAAGGATGATGTGGTCTTGATCTGTCCACACACTAGAGGATGATGTGGTCTTGATCTGTTCACATACTAGAGGATGATGTGGTCTTGATCTGTCCACACACTAGAGGATGATATGGTCTTGATCTGTTCACACACTAGAGGATGATGTGGTCTTGATCTGTCCATACACTAGAGAATGATGTGGTCTTGATCTGTCCACACACTAGAGGATGATGTGGTCTTGATCTGTCCACACACTAGAGGATGATGTGGTCTTGATCTGTCCACATACTAAAGGATGATGTGGTCTTGATCTGTCCACACACTAGAGGATGTTGTGGTCTTGATCTGTCCAAAGACTAAAGGATGATGTGGTCTTGATCTGTCCACACACTAAAGGATGTTGTGGTCTTGATATGTCCACACACTAGAGGATGATGTGGTCTTGATCTGTCCACACACTAGAGGATGTTGTGGTCTTGATCTGTCCACAAACTAAAGGATGTTGTGGTCTTGATCTGTCCACAGATTAAAGGATGATGTGGTCTTGATCTGTCCACATACTAAAGGATGTTGTGGTCTTGATCTGTGCACATACTAGAGAGGATGATGTGGTCTTGATCTGTCCACATACTAAAGGATGATGTGGTCTTGATCTGTCCACACACTAGAGGATGATGTGGTCTTGATCTGTTCACATACTAGAGGATGATGTGGTCTTGATCTGTCCACACACTAGAGGATGATATGGTCTTGATCTGTTCACCCACTAGAGGATGATGTGGTCTTGATCTGTCCATACACTAGAGGATGATGTGGTCTTGATCTGTCCACACACTAGAGGATGATGTGGTCTTGATCTGTCCACATACTAAAGGATGATGTGGTCTTGATCTGTCCACACACTAGAGGATGTTGTGGTCTTGATCTGTCCAAAGACTAAAGGATGATGTGGTCTTGATCTGTCCACACACTAAAGGATATTGTGGTCTTGATATGTCCACACACTAGAGGATGATGTGGTCTTGATCTGTCCACACACTAGAGGATGATGTGGTCTTGATCTGTCCACAAACTAAAGGATGTTGTGGTCTTGATCTGTCCACAGACTAAAGGATGATGTGGTCTTGATCTGTCCACAGACTAAAGGATGATGTGGTCTTGATCTGTCCACACACTAAAGGATGTTGTGGTCTTGATCAGTCCACACATTAGAGGATGGTGTGGTTAGCATAATGTTTTGTCACTCTCCTCCATAGCCGCCAAGTACCTGTTCTCCATAGCCGCCAAGTACCTGTTTTTATAGCTGGGTCACTGGAGGTGACTCCAGGCGGATTTGAACCACCGACCTTTGCCACATTATGCGAGTGTACTAACCACTTCGCCACTCAAACCTCCTCCTTGGGGCTGGGGCTGTGGAGAGGGGATGTGAAGGAAATGAGGAATTAGGATTTCATTTCAGTCTTTTAGATGCAAAATTCTGTTCTGGAGACCAAGAGCTGGGAAGACAGGGGAGGAGGGAAGGGGAAAGATTAATGGAGAAAGGAGAGGGGGGAAGGGGAAAGAGAAATGGAGAAAGGAGAGGGGGGAAGGGGAAAGAGAAATGGAGAAAGGAGAGGGGGGAAGGGGAAAGAGAAATGGAGAAAGGAGAGGGGGAAGGGGAAAGAGAAATGGAGAAAGGAGAGGGGGGAAGGGGAAAGAGAAATGGAGAAAGGAGAGGGGGGAAGGGGAAAGAGAAATGGAGAAAGGGGGGGGGGGGGTAAAAACAGGAAAACTTCTGTCAAGAAACACTGACTTAATGACTTAGTATCATAGAACTTCGCGCACCCGGGTGGCGTAGTGGTTAGTGCGATCGTTTCTCACTCTGAAGTCGGGTTCAAGTCCTCCCAGACACGCCCTAGGTCACCCAGCTGAAGAAAAGGGTACCAGCCTCCTGGTGTTGCGCAAGGAATGTCGGCCAGGGGGTGGTGCCGACATCATTGCCCTCCCGTGCGCTGTCAGGTCAAGGAAAATGACACCATACCATTAAGCGCGTTTATGACATAATAAGGTGGTCAGCTGTTTATTTTTTAAAATTCAAATTATAATTTACACTATCATCATGTGCCATGCCCGAAGGTGTCTGCAACCATGTCTCTCCACAGTTTCAGATACTTCATGTTTTCAGTCAATTCTGCCGTTGTGACTTCTTCTTCCACGGCATTTTGACGGGTCGTCTAAGATTTTCCTCACTTCTTTACCTCTTCCTTTCCTGGCTCCCATTTTCCCTGTGGCCACGATATTTTCGATCCCTCTCCCGTATTAAGATTCGTTCCTCGTAGGTGTTTGTTATAACTTATGCCTGCTTATGTTCCTTTTATAACCGGATGAACTGCTTTTGTTTCCTTTAATAACTGCAGCTAACATAGTGTTGCTCCATACTCGGGAGTGCATACTTTTTTAAATTGCTGCAGATTTTAAAACCTACGCATCGAACCATTTCCCTGTCAAACATGATGGTTGTGATAAATGACAGCAAAAACATGTTCATGTATTGTCAATGCTATTCAATAGTCTAAATAGATAGATAGATAGATAGATAGATAGATAGATAGATAGATAGATAGATAGATAGATAGATAGATAGATAGATAGATAGTAAGTAGGTAGGTAGGTAGAGAGACAGACAGACGGACAGACAGACAGACAGACAGACAGACAGACAGACAGACAGAGAATGAGAAACATATTATGCAACACATCCTTATCAATGAATGTTAGAAAATGAGTCTTGAGATGTTATATTGAACCTGTTTTATTATATGGAAGTGAATCATGGACAATAGGCAGGTCTGTATAAAGACTGGAAGCAGTGGAAGTGTGTTTTTTTAGAAGAATGCTGCGAATTCCCTGGACAGCAAAAATTACTAAAGGAGAAAGTGTGAGAAGAGCTGGAGAGACAAAAAAAATCTTGTAAAAAAATAATAAAAGAGAGACAATGTACTTTTCTAGGACATGCAATGACAAGAGGGGGCACTGAAAATCTAACAACAGGAAAAATAGAGGAAAGAAGAGCCAGGGGAAGACCGAGAGTAATGATACTGGAAAGTCTGACGAGATGGTGTGAGAGGAGATTCATCTGAGCTAATGGCCTGCATGAAAGAGCTAGTACCCTGGAGAAGCATAATAGCCAATGGCACTCGGCTCGGCACCTGATGATATATAACTCTTTTCTAGTTATCTTCCAGAGGAGAAGTTATCGATAACTGGGCTGTATTTTCGCTTAGCTTTAAATAAACGTTTATAAACGTCAACAGCAGTACAAGAGAGCCTCAAACCAAGGCGACAATCTCTATCACTATTTAAAAAAAAAAAAAGACTTCTATCAACTGAGGCAAAGCGTGTGGTCATAGCCTAAATGGAAACTTATGTTGTTCTACTCTTGAGAGAACGCGGACAAATGAGTATACCTGGAGTAAAAGGGAAAGGTAAAGGTAATCCTCTCGTGCCTTTTAGAGCCACATAGGGATACGGTGTTAGTGCGGTATGGTAATTCTGGAGGAACATACGACCTTCAGTCTAAATTACCCAAAGGAGAAGTATAGAGCTTCTGAGACACGTTCAGCGAAACAAAAGTAATTAAAACAATAAGGAAATTGTAACAAAAACGCTTTGGTCTGGTAGTGAGATCAGAGCAAGTAGTAATGAGTTCAGAGCTAGCAGTATTGAGATTACAGCAAGTAGTAATGAGATCAGAGCAAATAGAAATGAGACCACACCAAGTAGTAATGAGATTAGACCAAGTAGTAATGAGATCAGACCAAGTAGTAATGAGATCAGACCAAACAGAAATGAGACCACACCAAGTAATAATGAGATCAGACCAAGTAGTAATGAGATCAGACTAAGTAGTAATGAGATCAGAGCAAGTAGTAGTGAAATCAGAGATTGTAGTATGAGATCAGAGCAAGTAGTAATGAGATCAGACCAAGTAGTAATGAGATCAGAGCAAGTAATAATGAGAACATAATAACTATATCAAGATAATACGGCTTCGAATGTCGTTGTAACATTTTCTAACCTTGCTGCCGTAACCTACCTTCATAACCTCCCGCATACCCCGTGGCAAGAAGCTAGACTTGTCCATGACCTTGACAGTTTCCTTGCTGACGGAAACGACCCCACTATAGAATCTAAACAAGCTCTCCATCCAGCCGCTATGACGTAACTACGCCCCATTTGAGAACCTGTTCATGCAACGAGCTACAAGCACACACACTTCACGAAGTATTTGACCGGGCTTGGCTATGATTAGCGGGCTTGTCTCGTCTAGGGCAGCTCCCAAAGTATTATACAATCGCAAGTATATATATATATATATATATATATGAGAAAACGGTTTCTCTCTGAAGGTGTTTGCAAGTTTCAGAGTCTGCCTTCTAACTTTATTATCACGGTTTGAAGAATTGGGCACTCACGCCCATCTCACATTCAGTCCTTCTTTCTTTACTCATCTTTCGTTCAGACATAGTAATTTAAAACATCGGTGTAATGTTTCATTTGTACGTTAAAAATATAACATATAACAATAGTAAATAGGTAAAGAACAACTAATACATATAACCTCTCATCCTTGCTTTCAACAGTGTTTAAATAAAACATTGAATTGATAGAGCTGTCTTATAGCATCTCACACATGAATTACGTTCAAACTAAAAACCAGGGTGATTCCTATTAGAGAATCACTTCAGCAACTCAGCGAGCACACGATTATTGTTAGATCGGCAAAGCTCGGAATATCGTGTTATGAGGCAGCATATATATACAGAGGTTAGCACGTACAGAAACAGTATGATGTTAAAAAAGAAGGAATATGAAGCTTGAGTGTGAAGTGTAACAAGACTAGAACATTTTAGATTCTGAAGCAAATTTTTAAGAGGACAAAGTCTCTACACATCACTCCCAGTTTGTTCATTAGAAAAATTGTTAGAACAATAAACTACGGGTTTGGTCGGTTGATGATGTACTTATTTCCTCAGTCCGGTTTCCTTGCAGCTGCCGACTGGGCCAGGTGTGAAGATGCATGCAGTACAGGATGTCAGCCACCCAAAAGTGACTGCTGGGGTCATGGTTGGTGTACTATAGAGCCGTACTATCTCTCTGTTTGGTGCCCCCAATAACAGAGTCAGTTCGACTAAGAAGTTTTACATAACGTAGTTTGACTAAGAAGTTTTACATAACGTAGTTTGACTAAGAAGTTTTACATAACGTAGTTTGACTAAGAAATTTTACATAACGTAGTTTGACTAAGAGGTTTTACGCAACGTAGTTTGACTAAGAGGTTTTACACAACGTAGTTTGACTAAGAGGTTTTACGCAACTTAGTTTGACTAAGAGGTTTTACACAACGTAGTTTGACTAAGAGGTTTTACATAAAGTAGTTTGACTAAGACGTTTTACATAACGTAGTTTGACCAAGAGGTTTTACATAATGTAGTAATTAAGACGCTTTATACAACGTAGTTTGACCAAGAGGTTTTACATTACGTAGTTTGACTAAGAGGTTTTACACAACGTAGTTTGACTAAGAAGTTTTACATAATGTAGTTTGACTAAGAAGTTTTACATAACGTAGTTTGACTAAGAAGTTTTACATAACGTAGTTTGACTATTAAGTTTTACATAACGTAGTTTGACTAAAAGGTTTTACATAACGTAGAACTAAGACGTTTTATACAACGTAGTTTGACCAAGAGGTTTTACATTACGTAGTTTGACTAAGAGGTTTTACACAACGTAGTTTGACTAAGAAGTTTTACATAACGTAGTTTGACTAAGAGATTTTACATAACGTAGTTTGATTAAGAGGTTTTACATAACGTAGTTTGACTAAGAGGTTTTATACAACGTAGTTTGACTAAGAAGTTTTACATAGTGTAGTTTGACTAAGAAGTTTTACATAACGTAGTTTGACTAAGAAGTTTTACATAACGTAGTTTGACTAAGAGATTTTACATAACGTAGTTTGACTATTAAGTTTTACATAACGTAGTTTGACTAAGAGGTTTTACACAATTAAGTTTTACATAACGTAGTTTGACTATTAAGTTTTACATAACGTAGCGCTCGAAACTGCTAGAGAAGGATTACACAGTTTCATGCTTTTTAGCTCCGCTCGCATGTAAAAAAAAAGACTCTCTAACCCACTCACCATCCGATACGGTGCTTGTACCTCAACACCTTCACCTCCTTGACCGATAATTTACTCGTTAATTAATAAAGTTTTCCCTTATCTTATATCTTATATCCTTCCCGTGCCGTTAAACGTCACATAGGGCTCGCAAAGTAGTTCGCCAATTTTTCCTGTCTTCGGCGAGTCTTTCAACCTCATCAAAGGATTTTATGCCTGTTAACTTGGCCTCTCTTAATAATGTCCTCTTCAGAGTTTCACGCGGTCTGCCCCTTTTTCTTCGGCCTGTTGTGTTCCACTTGGTAGCTTGTTTTGGGATTCTCTGATCATTTCTTCTCATCAAGTGACCAACATATGTCCATCTCTTTTTCCTGATCACCCATGAGACTGGTTGTTGTTCAGTCATCTGTCTTATCTCTGCATTGTTCTCGAATTCATTCCACTTGATGCCGAGTATTTTCCTTATGCATTTGTTTTCAAAAGAGTCTAATTTCTTTTCTATTTCTTTAGTTGTTTTCCAGCTTTCGCATGCATAAATGAGGGTGGATATTACATTTGAATTGAATAGTCTTAACTTGGTTTTTGTGCTTATAACTTTTGAATTCCATATGTTCTCAAGATTCTTGAAGATTGATGCTGCTTTTTTCAATTCTGATCCTAACTTCCTTTCTAGTGTCACCATCCTGGTCTATGTAGCTGCCAAGGTATGCAAATTGATTGACTTCTTCAATATCTGTCCCTTCTATGTGTATTTTTCCATTCTGATTGATGGGAATTTTCATTATTTTTGTTTTGTCTTTGTTAATTTCAAGTCCTATTTTGCTAGCCAGTGAAGACAGGCTATCTGTTTTTTCTTGCATGGAATTCACATTATTACTGATAAGAGTTATGTCATCAGCAAAATCAAGATCTTCTAGTTGGGTCCCATGTACCCAGTCAATACCTGTGTTACCTGTGCAGCATTTTTTCATTATGAAGTCTATTGTAATCCCAAAAAGTAAAGGAGACAGTATACATCCTTGTTTCACGCCTGTTTCAATCTGGAACCATTCACTCATCCCTTCTTCTGTCTTGACTGCACAACCATACCCATTGTATAAGTCCTTAATGATGTTGGCAATTTTAGATGGTATTCCATATAGACATAAAATTCTCCATAATGAATCTCTGTGTATGCTATCAAATGCCTTTTTGAAATCTATGAAGTTCAGTATTAATGGTTTCTGCTTTTCAATATGTTCTTCAAGTATTATTCTGAGAGTAAAGATCTGGTCGAGACAGCTTCTCCCTTTTCGAAATCCTGCTTGTTCTTCTCTCATTGCAGTATCCACTATATCTTTGAGTCTATTCAAAATGACCTTGCAAAATACTTTTGACACAACTGATATTAAGGTTACTCCTCTCCAGTTGTTACAGTCACTAAAGTTGCCCTTTTTTGGTATTTTAACAATGATTCCTTTCTTCCAATTAGAAGGGACCTTTTCTTCTTTCCAAATCTTGTTAAACATTCTCTGTAGTTGTCTCATGTTGTCACTATTGATAGCTTTTAGCATCTCGGCTGTTATTTCATCTTCACCTGCAGCTTTGTTGTTAGCCATTAAATTCACTGCTGTTTCAATTTCATGCAATTTAATTTCATCTAGGTTGACATTTAGTTGTGGGGCTGGTAAGTCAGTTTCAAGGTTTAACAATTCTTTTGGGTGTGGTCGATTGAGTATTTCTTGGAAGTGTTCAGCCCATCTTTGCTTTTGGTCTTTATTTGATGTTAATAGTGTTCCAGTTTTGCTAAGTATTGGTCTTTCTTTAGATGTAATAGTACCTGTTAGCCTCTTTTGTATGTTATATAAAGTTTTGCTGTCTCCTGTTTTTGCTGCTTTTTCTGCCTCTTTCGCCATATTGTCTATATATTCTCTTTTATCCCTTCTAGCTGAACCTTTTACTTTCTTGTCTATGTCTTTGTATTTTGCTTTTGCCGAATCTCTTTCATGATCTGCTTTTGCATTCAACATGTCTAATTTGACTGCTCATCTTTCATGTATATACTTCCATGTTTTATCTGATATCCATGCTTTTCTATTTGGTTTTTCCAATCCAGCGCTTACTTTTTCTGCTGTGATTATGGCTGTGCTGTAAGAATTCCATAACTCATCTATACCTATCTCCTCAACTTCACTGGGTGTTTTGGAATGATTGGCAAGTTCCTGATTGAAATTAATGTTAGTATTTTCTTCTTGTAGGCTGTGGCTGTTTATCTTTCTGTGTACTGATTTCTTGTGTTGACTTTTCAATTTTAGTTTTATTTTCCCTATGCACAGGTTGTGATCACTGTTGACATCTGCACCCCTATAAGCCCTTACATCCATGTTTTAAATAATTTTAACATAATGCTGTAACAGCTTTACTGCAGTGGCTTTGTGTATATTTATGTATTTAGTTATATATATATATACTTCAACAACAACAACAACGAAACAATCCGAAAACTGTTGAGCTGTACAGAACGTCCTGCAGGCAATTCTAGCGAAGCAAACAAACAAACAAACAAACACAAATCCCAAGATTCTCCACGGCTTGGCTTATATTACTCCACCATATGGATCCTTAACCGTGTTTACTATGTTAAAGTAACCGACACAGATTGTTTCCTGGAGAACAAAGACGATACAGGATATGACAATGACCAGGCGTCATTCACTTCTGCGATAACATGCCACTCCTTCAGCACAGCCATACTGTAAAGCAGAAGCCACAAGCCTGTCAAAAGAAGCAAAGCCTTGGAGGGGCTTGTGAGGTTGTTTTGATAAAAGCGGTTTTAAAATCTTATTCTTCATGTGACGTGTCCTTTCCAGAATGCGTCCCTCCCACAGTCTCCCTGAATGCAATACGGTCCACGTGCAAGTTGACCAGCATCTTGCTATGACATATTCAGACCTTCCGTGATGTCCTGCGGTGATGCCGTCCATTTTCTCTTTTGCCGGGCACTATGGCTTCTGCTATCAACCTCTCCAAGCTATTGTGTCTCTTGACGTGGCTGAAGTATCTCAAGAGACACGTTGGATTGGAGAGATTGATAGTTAAGAAATCTGTAAACAGTAAAATGGGACACAGTTCATTTTACAGTCATTCTTGTATTACTGTGTCCCCCCCCCCCATTTTATTAACTGCTTGTAAATCTATAATATATATATACATGTCATGCTGCATCACCAGCAGGCCTTCTTGCTCACAATCGCAAGGCCTACAGGAGTGCTGTTAGGGAGGCAAAGTTCCACAAGGGACATGCAAATGAATGAATGAAATCTATAACACATTTTTAAGCTATCAAGCTTACTTCTGTTCAAACGTTATATACATATATATATATATATATATTATATATATATTATATATATATAATATATATATATATATATATAATATATATATAACTGATGTGGAAAGATGAAATCACTATTATGTACTATATTACACTCCTTCCTTATTTTCAACGTCTTTGTGCCTTCGGCTGGTTTATTTGACACCATCAAGATGGTTCTGGCTCATACAATATACGAGAAATATTGGCGTATACTTACCCGGCACGGAAGGTACCATGATCAACAAGGTGGGCTTTCCGTCCAGGCTAAGATTTTTATCTAAAACCCTCATCACCTCATCTTGGTACAATTATCTATCAGCACCATGAGGTGTATAGAAAAAAAAAACAAAAGAAAGAAAGAAAGAAAGAAAAAAAAAGATCGACGTAATGATACAAAATATTCGACGCAGAAGTCTCAAATGTTAATTAGACATGTATACAGAGCCAGCATAGACAAGTTTCTGAGTTATGGCGTCAGATCTCCAGGGACCCATTCTTCGGTAGTATTCTTGTCAGAGATGGAGATCTCCGTAGGGAACTGGATGTGGACAGCAGGGAGAGGTGAAATAGGAGTGGTCTATTGACCAGCTATGGTTATGAGTCATCATACATGTCTATAATGTCGCTACAATTGCTGCATACATAGAAAAGAAGACTGTAGGACTTTATATCAACTGTCTGCTGGAGAAGTTGGACTGGAGACAAGCCAAAGAAGCAGTGGGTATGGTAGAATGTGTAAAATGAGATACTGTTTGTCAGAAAGTGACAGGAGTGGCCAAGGTCTCTAAGGGACTATTGCAGGCACGTGTTCTGACGAACTGCTTTGTTTCCCAAGTTGGGGACGGAAAGTCAGAATGAGTCATATGAAAGGCAAAAGAACAAAAGATAAAGATAAAAAGTGGTAGTAAGGAACAGTTTAACTGAAGCTAGCACGTTTTCATGAAGAATATACGAGACTGGGCATTTAAAAAGAAAACGAAACTATGAATGAAGCAAAGAACACAAATGTAGTGGACTAAGTTCATGGAAATGATTGTAGACTGCTTCGCACTCTATTTAGTCAACCCAAATGTAACAGTAGAAAAAAAGTTAACATTGAAAGGTAAGTGAATCGCGGACAGTAAAAGGACTAATGCAAGATCACTGGAACCAATAGATGTGTGCGTTCTTTGAATGTTAAGAGAGGTCTACTGATAGCCAAGATGGCAAATGAGGACTGTCTAGCAAAAGCCAATGAGAAATAAAAGAATTAAATTTCAAAAGAAAACATCAGTTTACATTTATTAGACATGTAACGCGAATGCATTATTATTATTATCATTTGCCGTGCCGGATACCACTAGCACTCATGCCTGCTTCTCCATCTTGCGCGATCCTTTATGTTTCCCATCATCCCAAATGCTTTTCCTTTCTTGGCCTTCTTCTTCTCTTAAATTTTCCTTTGAATTTTTTCTCCAGTCAGTATTAAGTTCTCTGTCTTCTTATAACGTGTGCAAGAAATTTTGATGGTCTTTTTTCTTATAATTTTAACAAGTTTTTCGTTGCTATGGAAATTCTCTGAGGACCTCTTCGTTTGTTTTTCTGTCTGTCCAGGATAACTGTTGTATTTTTCTCCAACCCCCCCCCCCCCCCGTTGCTTCTATTTTTTGTTTTGTCATCGTTTTGTTAGCTGTCTAAGTTTCACAACGATATAGCAATACTGATTCTATATAGCACTGTAATACTCTTTTCCTCCATGTTTATTGACATCTTCTTATTTGTAACATCTAAGGATATGGAAGAAAACACCAGGAAATATAAATGGAACAAGAAAGATATGAAGTCCAATAGAGACGACGAAGGGCAGTCTAAGGTGTTGTTGTGACAGAAAGTCACCAGCTAAGTTGACTGAAGATGTGAAGAAGCAGGTAGCCACTTCTGTGAACAAGGAATAAGACCTGTGAAGAAGCAGGTAGGCATGTCTGTGAACAAGGACTAAGATCTGTGAAGAAGCAGGTATCCAAGTCTGTGAATAAGGACTGAGATCTGTGAAGAAGCAGGTAGCCAAGTCTGTGAACAAGGACTGAGATCTGTGAAGAAGCAGGTAGGCATGTCTGTGAACAAGAACTAAGATCTGTGAAGAAGCAGGTAGCCACGTCTGTGAACAAGGACTAGGATCTGTGAAGAAGCAGGTAGCCACGTCTGTGAACAAAGACTGAGATCTATGAAGAAGCAGGTAGCCTTGTCTGTGAACATAACAGCCACCGAAGACTGTTAGAGAACTATCCTTGTCAGCACGTGGATTAAGAGAGGGAAAAAAACAATCTTTAACGTAAAAATCATTGCCTTCTGAACTGGTAAAAGTTTGGGTTGATAGCCAATGACTGCAAGCTACTACATATAGTAAATATTGACTGACAAAATTACAATGTATTTTTTTTGTGTCGGTAAGAGAAATGATTACACAAAAGTCTGAAGAAAAGGAGGTCGACCACATGAAACTCTAAAGAGAACATTGTTAAAAGAAGCCAACTTAGTAGGTATAAAATCCCTTGACGAGGTTGAAAAGCTCGCCGAAAATAGGAAAACTTGGCGAACTACCATGCGAGCCTTACGTGACGTTTAACGATAGGGGAAGATGTAAAATGTAAGATGATTGATCAGTTATTTACGTAGACCATGCCAAAAAGACGTTCACGACGACGGCTTTTCATTTTATGCGGCCTGATATTTCCAGTCAACTTTATTGCCTGTGTTTCCCGTGCCACTTGGTCAGCACATTGAAATGCATTTTTAAAAATTCATTTTCTTGGTTAGCCCCCTTCTTGCTTTGTTTCTTTGAGCTTTCTTATGTTGTCAAACTTTCATCTGCCTAAAACATGTCATGTCTAAAACTGTTTGTCATTTGTTTCTTACTGTTTTAACTTGTTTTCGGTGTTTTTCGACTTCTTTCAGAGCTTCGGCATTTTTTTTTTTTTTGCGATTGTTTGTGGCATATGTTGTAAAACCATAGATCTGTTGCTTCTATTTTCTGTTTCTCTGGGTTCTTTGCTGTCCAGACTTCGGGCACATACAGAAACAATGTCTGTACAATGCACTGTTACGCACAGACACAATTTCGTATACTGTATGCAGAATTTTTTTTTGTGTTTTTAATGGTCGGTGTAATTATGAATGACTTCAGTTTGTAACGAGCTCTCTACTTCTCTGACATGTTAGAATGCTAGAACTTTTGATCTGTCGAATACTAGAACTAGTGATCTATCAAATGTCAGAACTCGCACTCATAAATTGAATTAAGCAGCAACAACAACAATAACAACACAACAATAACAACAACAACAACAACAACAACACAAAAAAAAAAGAATTAAAAAACCTGATATATGCGAGGTCAAGGTAAGAAAATACTGAGGAAAAAAAAAGCCAGAAACGACTAATGAACGTGAAAGATAGGAAAGAGACTGGAGAATAACAGAGAATAGAGTGTGTTAGTCGGGGACGTTGAGGTTTTATCTTGAGAATAACAGAATCGTGCACGTTAGTCGAGGACGTTTAACTATAATCTAACCATAGGAATCCACTAACCATTACATCAGCAAAATATTATCAAACTTCTATTAGTTTTTTTTTTTAGATTCCTGTTTTTCACCTGTCTGAATATTGTTTTCACCTGCGTTCGCTCACGTATGTGAAGTTATTTTTAGCGTGATTATCTGTTTTCATTAATACACTGACAATCATGCGTGCAGTGTTGTTTCGTCTTCCTAATTTCATAGATATCTCCCTTTTTCAGAAGTACTAGTGTATGTGTGTGTATGCGTGCGTGCATGCATGTGTTTTTAAATTGTATTTTAATACAAACATAAAAAGCGTGCTCCTGGTTATATCGCGTCTTTCACGAAAAACATTAACATATTAGATCGCCATATAAGACTGTGGGTGATGTGTCTTGAGACACTAAAAAAATGAAAACTGAACATGTCTCGGGATAATTTTGAACGCGGTCCAGTGAAGGTGAGTACTGTGTATCTGAAAGTATCGTTTTAAGTGATACTTTCTTCGTTTGTTCGCTTCCAACGACACTTTCAGTACGTTAAATTCCTAGGTATACTCCAGTGTATGTGTGTTTGTATGCGCATGTGTGTGAGTGCAAAAAAGAGGGAAACAGACGGAGAGAGAGATACACACGGAAGGGAGAGAGACAGACAGACAGACAGAGACAGACAGACAAAGAGACAGGAAGTGATGCAGACAGATAGAAAGAAATATGAGGAGAGAGACAGACAGACAGAGATGGAGCGAAACAGACAGACAGACAAACAGAAACAGAGAGACAGACAAACAGGCAGAGAGAGAGAGACAGGTAGACAGAAAGACAAAGCGAGAGAGAGAGAGAGAGAGAGAGAGAGAGAGAGAGAAAGAGAGAAAGGGAGAGAGGGAGAAAGTACTATTTTGTAATTCCTAACCCGTGATCCACAGGCCACAAACGTTCCTTGCAGTATTATATGGCGCGGTCCCAGGCTGTTATATAGTAAGTGACATCTATTGAGCCACATAAAAGAAAGGATTCGAGACACTATATTTCATATAATACGGCGGTTCGTAACTTGTTCATAGCTGAAAAAATTATCCTTGGATATAAAAGAGTTTGGAACCACTGAGTTAGAGATCAAAGTTCAAAGTTCAAAATTTCGGACTCCAAGTTCACTGCATTCGGAACAACCGCATATATATGCTCTGTGGCATCCATCCAAGAGTACGTTTGCTAATAGTTCCTGTCAAATGTTGGTCGTTTACGACGTGTTTTCTGCGTTAGAGGATACTGTTTAACGATGATTATGATTGTCAGAGCTACAACTCCCTGAGCTGAGTCATGACTGTCAGAGCTACAACTCTCTGAGCTGAGTCATGACTGTCAGAGCTACAACTCCCTGAGTTGAATCATGATCGTCAGCGCCGCAGCTCCCTGAGTTGAGTCATGATTGTCAGAGCTACAACTCCCTGAGTTGAGTCATGATTGTCAGAGCTACAACTCCCTGAGTTGAGTCATGATTGTCAGAGCTACAACTCCATGAGCTGAGTCATGACTGTCAGAGCTACAACTCCCTGAGTTGAGTCATGACTGTCAAGGCTACAACTCCCTGAGTTGAGTCATGACTGTCAGAGCTACAACTGCCTTAGTTGAGTCATGATTGTTAAGGCTACAACTCCCTGAGTTGAGTCATGATTGTCAAGGCTACAACTCCCTGAGTTAAGTCATGACTGTCAAGGCTACAACTCCCTGAGTTGAGTCATGACTGTCAGCGCTACAACACCCTGAGTTGAGTCATGACTGTCAGCGCTACAACTCCCTTAGTTGAGTCATGATTGTCAGAGCTACAACTCAGCCTGAGTCGAGTCATGATTGTCAGAGCTACAATACCCTGAGTTGAGTCATGACTGTGAGAGCTACAACTCAGCCTGAGGTGAGTCATGATTGTCAGAGCTACAACACCCTGAGTTGAGTCATGACTGTGAGAGCTACAACTCAGCCTGAGGTGAGTCATGACTGTCAGAGCTACAACTCAGCCTGAGGTGAGTCATGACTGTCAGAGCTACAACACCCTGAGCTGAGTCATGACTGTCAGAGCTACATCTCAGCCTGAGTTGCGTTCAACTGCTGAACTAGTGCAGTCGTTGAGAAAAAAAAACAAAATGAGAGCTCAGTTAAGTGTAGAGTTTAGATAAATTAATTTGGAGACTCATTCATTGGAGAATTGTTAACGTGAAGAATGCGATTTGATTGATTTCTTGGGTTTGGTCACAGGAAATTTTTGTTCCTTTCATGTTCACCGTATATGCAGATAATGGAGTAGAATTAAAAACAGCCTGTTACGAACGATCATGTTCTTGCTATCATCATGTACAGCCTGTGATGTCGTCCTGTTGGCCCAGGTTCAGTACATTAGGGCGCTGAGCGAAGGAGTGAAGTAAGAGGAACTAAAACATATGACATATATTCGAGATATGTTCAAAACGTTAAGTATCACTCCGAGATAAAGGTGATAAGTAAGTTGTGATATAGTCCACCTTAGCCTGTTATAACAACAACAGCAGCAACAACAACAAAGGTTCTTTTCGTCTTAGAAGGCTCATCTGAAGTTGCAGTTTGTGGAACTAACGAGCTGTTCTTTGACATACATTTTCTCTTATAATCGATTTTTAGCAATTTTTTTTTGATTAGCATAATCTGCGACAGTAACAAGACACCATTCATATGTTACGAGATCTAATTGTAACAACACACCGTATATGTGTTACAAGATGTAACCGTAACAACACACCATACAAATGTTACGAGATCTGACCTACGTGTGCTTGCCTCTTCTGTGTTAAATATTTAAGTTCCTCTGAGCAGCGGAGCGGTCGGTACACTCGCCTCTCATGTGAAGATCAGTGACTCCATCTCAAGCGAGCCGCTTCTCGATCCTATAATTTTCTAGTGTGCCCACAGGTCAAGAAAAGTATCATGTACATCATGCACTAACACTGCATCCCATATCATTCATTCATTCATTTGCATGTCCCTTGCGGAACTTTGCCTCCCTAACAGCTCTCCTGTAGGCCTCTCGATTGTGAGCAAGACGGCCTGCTGCTGATGCATCCATCTGCAGATCATCAACGATGTCTTGCAGCCATCTTCGCCTTGGTCTTCCTCTCTTTCTTTTTCCCATTATTTTCCCCTTCTCTAGATTATCATGATGTTTAATGTGTCCAAAATATTTAAGTTTTCTCTCTTTAATCGTCTTTACTAGCCAGACTTCTTCAATATTAAGTTCTTGTAGTATGGATATATTTGTTCTTTTCTGTGTCCATGATATTTGAAGAACTCTTCTGTAGCATTTACATTCAAAGGCATCCGCTGTTTTGTTAAGTGTCCAGGTCTCACAGGCATATGTTGCGAGGGAAAGATGCATGCCCTTAAAAAATCTTATTTTTGTGGTTCTGTCTGTTCCTCTCCACAGATTCTTTATTTGTTTTACTTTCTGAAAAGCGATAGATGTCCTCCTTTTAATTTCCCTCATTGTATCTCCATTATTAGTTAGTAGTGATCCAAGATATTCAAAACCCTCCACTTCTTCCAATTTTTCTTCACTGATACAGATTTTAGCTGTCTTGTTTGTTTTGTCAGTTGTCATCAATTTAGTTTTCTTAAGATAGAGGTTTTGCTCTTCGCTGTTCTTATGGACTGACATAATTAGTTTTCCATTCCTTTTTGTGTTGTGGACAGTAATACTGTGTCATCAGCGTATCTAATCTCTGGTATTTCATAACCTCCAATTGTTATGGCATCGCATTATTCTGTGTCTACATCCTCATTATATTTTCAGTATACAAGTTAAATAAGTAAGGCGACAATATGCACCCCTGATGGAGCCCTTGTTTTATATTAAACCATGTTGCTGTTTCACCATTTATTCTTACTGCTGCTTGTTGGTCTAGATACAGCAGTGATGTTAATGGTATCAAATGTTTGGAAATCCCATTTTTTCCATTATTTCCCAAAGTTTCTGTTTTTGTACACAATCAAATGCATTTGAGAAGTCTATAAAAGATAAACATTAAAGTCTCCGCATTTCTCTATTATTACTCTTATACTGAATATATGATCTCTTGATCGTCTTCCTCGTCTGAAACCAGCTTGGACCATATTGATGTATTCATCCCATATATATTTCAATATTATGCGACAGAGCTAATTTCACCAAATATCGTAACATCTAACAAGATATTTCCAGTTATAATATGATATATACCGTTTCGCTGTTTTATTTTGTGAATGTACAGCGTTCTGTAAGCTAGCATATATCACATCATCACCTTATGTTTTGTTCATGTTGGTTAATCCCTGTGTCAGTCCATGTTTAGACACGTGAAAACACTTCATTTAAAAATTAATTTCATATTTATTCCATCCTTCAATCCACACTGTTCTTGAAGGTTCATTCTTAGACTGTCAGTAATCAGGTGGGTAAAAAAATGCACAAGACATTCAGTTTTATATCTTCATCACTGGGATAACAGATGGCACAGCTCGATCTATCTCAGGGCAGTATGTTTTCTTTATTATGTTTTTTTTTTGCTAGAGTTGAATTTTCTTCAGTGCTCTGGAATCTCTGGTCTAAATACCGTCTTTCGGTTATTAAAGGTGATAAAATATTGAAGAGTTATCATCTTTCGATTTTAGTGCAAACCCATAAGTGCTCCAATCTCCTCTTACGAAAGACGATCTTAGAATCGTGCAGCAGCATGTAGAGCTAGGCAGGAACTGAAGTATCAACCAGTTCCTTCGGTTCTTACGGTAAAACTGGGTATCCGGTTCCTACAAACCGATTCCTGATACCGAGTAGCACCAACTTGGAACTGCTTTGTAAAGCAGAAACCAAACCGGGTTCAAATACGGGTAGAAGCATTTGCTGACAGGGAGCTGTGTGGGTGGAGTGGCGTCTGAGGACGGGGAATTTTGTTTGAAAAGTTCTGCCATCAGAACAATATCGCCATCGCGTGTCACTCCGCGCCTGCCCCTTTCCGCGCTTCTCTTCCTTCTACAATAAACATTAGAGCCTTTTTTTTCCATTCAGAGTCAACAGCTGAATCATTTTAATCACAGTAGCCATATATTTTTGTACTGTGCAGTCATTAAATGCCCTGATTTTATATGTTACCGTTGATGATCATATTAATGCCTCCTCTTAAAATGTTCTTATAAGCCTTTTTTTTAAAATTCATGTTTCTAGATTTACTTCATTGACTGCAGTTCGGTGTGTTTTATTGTGAACTTTACGTGTAAATATTGGCTGAAAGACCACATATCAGTTCTGTGTGGAGACACATGAAAAAATGTGGGGGAAATTTCATTTCTTTTATATGCAAATCATCACTCACATTTACCAAGGGCAATAACTCCAGGAATATCGATTCCCGGAATCGGTTACACAGGTATTTTCTAAACATGTATCTGAAAGATTCAGTAAAAAATAAAAAAAGAGTAATGTAAGCCCTTGGTAATGGATACGACGTCGAACCGAAGGAGAGCCCATGAACTTCAGTCAGAGTAGCGGTTCCGATATCGCTTCAGTTATTCGCGTTCACTATTAAAAATGAGAAACGGAGAAAGAAGGAAAGTGAGGATAATATTGTATATTACAGGTTGTGGTCTTTGGAAAAGAAGGTTGGAAGGATTAAAAAGACGAGTATTTTGACTTTAAAATACAAATGATTTCACTCTTTGTTAACTAATTCATTCGCTTTCTATATTTTTTAAAACAGAAAATGGGAGCAGCAACACTAACCGGCTACAGAGGATACTGAGTTCGATACAAGCTAAGCATAATCGAAAACAACACAGAGGCAATACAACACAGTCAAGTGGATGGTAGCGGAGCTGTGTACAACAGAGACTTGAAGCCACGTAAACAGAATACAAGACAGATCGATTACAGGGAAAAGGCAAAGCACAAGAAATATTCAACACAGCAGAATAATAAAAATGATAGTAATAATGATAATATTAATAATAGTTTTAATAGTAATAATATAAGTACTGAACAGTGATAGAGCGAAAGAAACGGAACTCGACGGAAAGTGTGTTAAAAAAAATCAAACTTGTATCAGGACTTTTTAGAAATCTTTTTTTTTCTAACTCTAAGCTTTACTGGGGATTTTTTTTTCCCTAGTAGCCGCTTTTCAGACATCCTTCCTATTACTTTAAAAAATAACTTTCTTTTCCAGTTTTCTGTTCAAATTCCGCAAATTCTTGCACCGGACTCAACAACCTTTCGTTAAAAGGATTGCAAATCGCCGACCTGTTTCGTGTCCCTGGTTCCTGTAACAAATATGCAGCATTTGCTCAAGTCAACTATTCTTTGTGTGAAGATCTGGTGGACTTGTGTGAACAAAAAGCAGTGATAAATGCTCATCTTCTCGGAGCACATTCATTTTCATTCTCTGGACATACGCACGGAGAGTCTGAATGCGATTGGTCAAACACTGGAGAAGAACCAGCGACTGAAGTTAGTAATAGCGCCGCGCATTGTCTGACAAATGGTGGATCATCTGGCGCGCTGTTCTTAAATAAAATTGAGCAATAAATCTTCCTGAATTTCCTGGAGTTAATTTATTCAGGGAGTGCCATTTTTCAGGGCCTGCGGTCGGGCCCACACAACGTGGACACTGCCCTCAACTTGACCACGGTAATTCTTCTGCCACCTGGGACTTGGGTCAGGGCCGAGAAGTTAAGCTTAATGAGAGGGCGATTTGATGATACTCTCCAGCGCCGGGCTGTGGATCTGCTGCAGAAAGGGCTGATCTCCCTTGACGCAGCAGATGGACAGATGCTATGGGGCAGGAAAAGCCACTAGATTTTGGATAATTCCTGACGTTTGTCGCAGTGTCCATCCAGTGAGAGGCAGAGCTCGGACCAGAACGTCGGAGGTAAGCAAGGAGGGGCGCACTGTTTTAACAGTCCGAGAACATTCACCAAGGAACCAATCAAACAAGTAAGACAATATTCGTTGTTTTTTTTTTTAATTTCTGATTTTTCATTTTAAACTTTCTCTTATGTTGTCTCTTCATTTTTTTCATTTTGTCATTTGTTTTTTCATATAATCTCTTCTTTCTTTTGTATAACGAACATTTTGGTGTATCTAAAGACTAATTTATGTTACAAAACCTCCACGTCTAGTTAACTGGTTCTCGCAATTTATGTATTGTAGTGTCTAGACTGCACCATTACTCCTGGCGAGTCCGTCTATTTTGTGAAGCTTTACGCCTTCCTGTTACTAAATTACCTGCTCACGTCCGGCGGTGTTATCGTGTTACACCTTTCATGTGTTAAATTAACTTCCTATTTATAGCCAATTTATTTATGCTACGAAATGTCGCATCTTGTACCAGCAAAATTAACTGGCCAAGTCTAGTGGATTGTTTATATATGGCCTGATACACCTCCCCAGTGCCAGGTTACCTTGTTGTGTCTAATGGCATCAGTGTGTCATACCTTTCAAGTTATAATAAACTGCTCTTGTAAATGTTGTTAGTTTGGCTTGAAAGCGATACCCTTCATGACCGTGCAGTAGATAACGACCACAGACCAACTTTTTTTTGGTCGTGAAATGTTACACTTTCACTGGTATACATGTCACGGTTTACTACCTGTTTTTAATTGTTTACAAAGAAATGATATACTAAACTGACAAAAGCAGTTTAGTGAAGGAATTTATAAAGCACGGCGTTGCTTGCACGGTGGTTAGCATAACAGTTTTATCTACTAGGATCGTGGAATCGGTACAGTGAAATTTCCACTCCGTTATAAATCGTACATTTCTAACTATATTGACTCACACGAAATTGCTTCAGATTCTAGTACAAATACTTTTCTACTTACCAGCACTTTCATAATGGTGCGTTTTTGTCGATTCTGACTTTGCAGTCCTGGTAGCTACTGAAATCTTAGCTACCTTTATAGATACCCGGCGTCACGAGATTTCACTCGTTTTTTCCTCGTGCCAGACAGTGGAATGTGCACGTCTTTTCCAGCTGCTGTATATGCTGGTGATAGAGGAATTTGGTGGTATCAGATTCTTCCAAAGATCCTTCAGTGCGCTGCAGTCCAGCAGGTGATGTTTCACAGTTTCTTTTTCTTGTCTGTTGCAATATATACTAGAGTATGGTGCGTAGATAGTGGTCACTCTGTGTAAGTGCTTACTGAGAGTGGTGTGTCCTATGCGTAACCTGAAGATCCTGCGCTGATTCTCTGTGATACAGTATAAGCTGTCGATGTGGTCCCCGAGGTAGGCTTTTGGCAGGTATGAATATATGGATATTCCAGATGGATTCCTGCTGCTTGCAGTTGTTGTGTATAATGTGTTTAGCTGTTCTCATGTTGGTGGGGATGTTGTGCTGTGACATGATGCCTCCAATCTTTGCCAGTCCGTCAGCACGTTCATTGGTTCTGATTTCCATTGCCCTGATATCCACTATATAAATATATCCATACTACAAGAACTTAATACTGAAGAAGGCTGGCTAGTAAAGAGTATTATACAGAGAAAACTTAAATATTTTGGAAACATTAAACGTCATAATAATCTAGAGAAGACCGTCTTGGAAGGGTACATAATGGAAACAAGAAAGAGAAGAGGACCAAGGCGAAGATGGCTGCAAGACATCGTTGATGGTCTGCAAATGGATGCATCAGCAACAAGCCATCTTGCTCACAACCGAGAGTCCTACAGGAGAGCTGTTAGGCAGGCAAAGTTCCACAAGGGACATGCAAATGAATGAATGAATGAATGATATCCACTATAGATTGATCTGGATATCATAGCAGGCAAGTAGGTTTATTTGCACTGAGTATGTCAGTTGTAATGTGTTCAGTTTCTAGTGCCCAGTTTTCAAAGGCCCGGAGAGCAGAGTGAAAGTTTGAGAAGATAACAAGGTATTTTTGTGTGTGTGAGAGGCACTGTTTTTGTATTTCGTAAAGACGATTATCAGGGTCAGCACTACAGCCTGCGTCTCCGCGTCATAACTGGAGCAGCGAGGTCCACAGGAAACAGAAATGTGGCTTGCTGTCTTTTCTGGAAACGTTGTGAGTAGCCCATATCTTGCACTGTCCGGTTCCTTTAACGCTGACCCATCATTGTATGCATGGATCCTGTCCTTCTATAGTCTCAAAGACATAATTATGACAAAAACTCCAACATGAAAAAAGAAAGCTACTGAAGTAAATGTTTTAAATGTGTGGACTCAGCCCCATGTGCCCGCTCGTTAGAAAGGATAAAAACAAGAGGAGAAAAATATAGACGTCGATATCCAATACACAGCAAACATCTCGTATTCGCTTACATCTTACTTCTCATTTATGTCAACAAAAGAGAGGGGAAAGTGTAATAGCGTGAAATAGCGGTCAGCCACCCATAGTTAGCGCCTGAGAATCATAGTCGAGCAAGATTATGCCCCATCTCTTCACTGGTGCTCCCAGAAACAAGTTCGGACTGTTTATGAAGATTCTGAAATACGAGAGATATGGTATTATATAAGGATATAAGCTACAGAAGGCTTGTACAGAAGTGATTAACAGAGACAGAGCAGGAGGCAAGGCCGAGACAACGGTGGCATGACAGTTTTATCTACTAGGATCGTGGAATCGGTACAGTGAAATTTCCACTCCGTTATAAATCGTACATTTCTAACTATATTGACTCACACGAAATTGCTTCAGATTCTAGTACAAATACTTTTCTACTTACCAGCACTTTCATAATGGTGCGTTTTTGTCGATTCTGACTTTGCAGTCCTGGTAGCTACTGAAATCTTAGCTACCTTTATAGATACCCGGCGTCACGAGATTTCACTCGTTTTTTCCTCGTGCCAGACAGTGGAATGTGCACGTCTTTTCCAGCTGCTGTATATGCTGGTGATAGAGGAATTTGGTGGTATCAGATTCTTCCAAAGATCCTTCAGTGCGCTGCAGTCCAGCAGGTGATGTTTCACAGTTTCTTTTTCTTGTCTGTTGCAATATATACTAGAGTATGGTGCGTAGATAGTGGTCACTCTGTGTAAGTGCTTACTGAGAGTGGTGTGTCCTATGCGTAACCTGAAGATCCTGCGCTGATTCTCTGTGATACAGTATAAGCTGTCGATGTGGTCCCCGAGGTAGGCTTTTGGCAGGTATGAATATATGGATATTCCAGATGGATTCCTGCTGCTTGCAGTTGTTGTGTATAATGTGTTTAGCTGTTCTCATGTTGGTGGGGATGTTGTGCTGTGACATGATGCCTCCAATCTTTGCCAGTCCGTCAGCACGTTCATTGGTTCTGATTTCCATTGCCCTGATATCCACTATAAATATATCCATACTACAAGAACTTAATACTGAAGAAGGCTGGCTAGTAAAGAGTATTATACAGAGAAAACTTAAATATTTTGGAAACATTAAACGTCATAATAATCTAGAGAAGACCGTCTTGGAAGGGTACATAATGGAAACAAGAAAGAGAAGAGGACCAAGGCGAAGATGGCTGCAAGACATCGTTGATGGTCTGCAAATGGATGCATCAGCAACAAGCCATCTTGCTCACAACCGAGAGTCCTACAGGAGAGCTGTTAGGCAGGCAAAGTTCCACAAGGGACATGCAAATGAATGAATGAATGAATGATATCCACTATAGATTGATCTGGATATCATAGCAGGCAAGTAGGTTTATTTGCACTGAGTATGTCAGTTGTAATGTGTTCAGTTTCTAGTGCCCAGTTTTCAAAGGCCCGGAGAGCAGAGTGAAAGTTTGAGAAGATAACAAGGTATTTTTGTGTGTGTGAGAGGCACTGTTTTTGTATTTCGTAAAGACGATTATCAGGGTCAGCACTACAGCCTGCGTCTCCGCGTCATAACTGGAGCAGCGAGGTCCACAGGAAACAGAAATGTGGCTTGCTGTCTTTTCTGGAAACGTTGTGAGTAGCCCATATCTTGCACTGTCCGGTTCCTTTAACGCTGACCCATCATTGTATGCATGGATCCTGTCCTTCTATAGTCTCAAAGACATAATTATGACAAAAACTCCAACATGAAAAAAGAAAGCTACTGAAGTAAATGTTTTAAATGTGTGGACTCAGCCCCATGTGCCCGCTCGTTAGAAAGGATAAAAACAAGAGGAGAAAAATATAGACGTCGATATCCAATACACAGCAAACATCTCGTATTCGCTTACATCTTACTTCTCATTTATGTCAACAAAAGAGAGGGGAAAGTGTAATAGCGTGAAATAGCGGTCAGCCACCCATAGTTAGCGCCTGAGAATCATAGTCGAGCAAGATTATGCCCCATCTCTTCACTGGTGCTCCCAGAAACAAGTTCGGACTGTTTATGAAGATTCTGAAATACGAGAGATATGGTATTATATAAGGATATAAGCTACAGAAGGCTTGTACAGAAGTGATTAACAGAGACAGAGCAGGAGGCAAGGCCGAGACAACGGTGGCATGACAGCCTGGGAGAAGACATACGAGCCCTCAGAGAGGAGTGGACAACTGGCAGGAGAAGACTAAGAACAGAGAGGAGTGTACAACTGGCAGGAGAAGACTAAGAACAGAGAGGAGTGGACAACTGGCAGGAGAAGACTAAGAACAGAGAGGAGTGGACAACTGGCAGGAGAAGACTAAGAACAGAGAGGAGTGGACAACTAGCAGGAGAAGACTAAGAAAAGAGAGGAGTGTACAACTGGCAGGAGAAGACTAAGAACAGAGAGGAGTGGACAACTGGCAGGAGAAGACTAAGAACAGAGAGGAGTGTACAACTGGCAGGAGAAGACTAAGAACAGAGAGGAGTGGACAACTGGCAGGAGAAGACTAAGAACAGAGAGGAGTGTACAACTGGCAGGAGAAGACTAAGAACAGAGAGGAGTGGACAACTGGCAGGAGAAGACTAAGAACAGAGAGGAGTGGACATTTGGCAGGAGAAGACTAAGAACAGAGAGGAGTGGACATTTGGCAGGAGAAGACTAAGAACAGAGAGGAGTGGACATTTGGCAGGAGAAGACTAAGAACAGAGAGGAGTGGACAACTGGCAGGAGAAGACTAAGAACAGAGAGGAGTGGACAACTAGCAGGAGAAGACTAAGAACAGAGAGGAGTGTACAACTGGCAGGAGAAGACTAAGAACAGAGAGGAGTGGACAACTGGCAGGAGAAGACTAAGAACAGAGAGGAGTGTACAACTGGCAGGAGAAGACTAAGAACAGAGAGGAAGGGAGAAAACTAGCAGGAGAAGACTAAGAACAGAGAGGAGTGGACAACTGGCAGGAGAAGACTAAGAACAGAGAGGAAGGGAGACAACTGGCAGGAGAAGACTAAGAACAGAGAGGAGTGGACAACTGGCAGGAGAAGACTAAGAACAGAGAGGAGTGTACAACTGGCAGGAGAAGACTAAGAACAGAGAGGAGTGGACAACTGGCAGGAGAAGACTAAGAACAGAGAGGAGTGGACATTTGGCAGGAGAAGACTAAGAACAGAGAGGAGTGGACATTTGGCAGGAGAAGACTAAGAACAGAGAGGAGTGGACAACTAGCAGGAGAAGACTAAGAACAGAGAGGAGTGGACAACTAGCAGGAGAAGACTAAGAACAGAGAGGAGTGTACAACTGGCAGGAGAAGACTAAGAACAGAGAGGAGTGGACAACTGGCAGGAGAAGACCAAGAACAGAGAGGAGTGTACAACTGGCAGGAGAAGACTAAGAACAGAGAGGAAGGGAGACAACTAGCAGGAGAAGACTAAGAACAGAGAGGAGTGGACAACTGGCAGGAGAAGACTAAGAACAGAGAGGAAGGGAGACAACTGGCAGGAGAAGACTAAGAACAGAGAGGAGTGGACAACTGGCAGGAGAAGACTAAGAACAGAGAGGAGTGGACAACTGGCAGGAGAAGACTAAGAACAGAGAGGAGTGTACAACTGGCAGGAGAAGACTAAGAACAGAGAGGAGTGGACAACTGGCAGGAGAAGACTAAGAACAGAGAGGAAGGGAGACAACTAGCAGGAGAAGACTAAGAACAGAGAGGAGTGGACAACTGGCAGGAGAAGACTAAGAACAGAGAGGAGTAGACAACTGGCAGGAGAACTAAGAACAGAGAGGAGTGTACAACTGGCAGGAGAAGACTAAGAACAGAGAGGAAGGGAGACAACTAGCAGGAGAAGACTAAGAACAGAGAGGAGTGGACAACTGGCAGGAGAAGACTAAGAACAGAGAGGAGTGTACAACTGGCAGGAGAAGACTAAGAACAGAGAGGAAGGGAGACAACTAGCAGGAGAAGACTAAGAACAGAGAGGAGTGTACAACTGGCAGGAGAAGACTAAGAACAGAGAGGAAGGGAGACAACTAGCAGGAGAAGACTAAGAACAGAGAGGAGTGGACAACTGGCAGGAGAAGACTAAGAACAGAGAGGAAGGGAGACAACTAGCAGGAGAAGACTAAGAACAGAGAGGAGTGGACAACTGGCAGGAGAAGACTAAGAACAGAGAGGAGTGGACAACTGGCAGGAGAACTAAGAACAGAGAGGAGTGTACAACTGGCAGGAGAAGACTAAGAACAGAGAGGATGGACAACTGGCAGGAGAAGACTAAGAACAGAGAGGAAGGGAGACAACTAGCAGGAGAAGACTAAGAACAGAGAGGAGTGGACAACTGGCAGGAGAAGACTAAGAACAGAGAGGAGTAGACAACTGGCAGGAGAACTAAGAACAGAGAGGAGTGTACAACTGGCAGGAGAAGACTAAGAACAGAGAGGAAGGGAGACAACTAGCAGGAGAAGACTAAGAACAGAGAGGAGTGGACAACTGGCAGGAGAAGACTAAGAACAGAGAGGAGTGTACAACTGGCAGGAGAAGACTAAGAACAGAGAGGAAGGGAGACAACTAGCAGGAGAAGACTAAGAACAGAGAGGAGTGTACAACTGGCAGGAGAAGACTAAGAACAGAGAGGAAGGGAGACAACTAGCAGGAGAAGACTAAGAACAGAGAGGAGTGGACAACTGGCAGGAGAAGACTAAGAACAGAGAGGAAGGGAGACAACTAGCAGGAGAAGACTAAGAACAGAGAGGAGTGGACAACTGGCAGGAGAAGACTAAGAACAGAGAGGAGTGGACAACTGGCAGGAGAAGACTAAGAACAGAGAGGAAGGGAGACAACTAGCAGGAGAAGACTAAGAACAGAGAGGAGTGTACAACTGGCAGGAGAAGACTAAGAACAGAGAGGAGTGGACAACTGGCAGGAGAAGACTAAGAACAGAGAGGAGTGTACAACTGGCAGGAAAAGACTAAGAACAGAGAGGAATGGAGACAAGTCTTTTGTCTGGAGCAACGAGCCGCAATGACCCGGAAAGCTGAATGAATGAGTGAATTAATGAATGAGTGAATAAGCTACACAACTCAGTGGACTAAATCCGAGAAGCATAGTTTTTCTTTTAAAGTTTCACCGTCCGGGGGGAAAGAGCTTGGAGCTTTCCTCGTTGGCCAGACTGACTTTATACAATCCTCATCTGAAATCTTTGTGTTGTGGTCAGCTGTAACTGGCAACGTTGGTATTTATGCCCGTGCTCGCGGAATCTGAATGTGCTCAACTGAGAAAAAAACCAGAATGTATAACTGAATAATTAAACAGTGCATTGTATTCTCTTCATACTTCTTAGTATCTGGCACATTTTGTTTTGTAGATCATTTTGCGAAGTGTTCCATCTTTCAGTGTGTTTCACTTACACAAAGCCAGTTTAGATTCCCCCCCCCCCCCCCCCCCCCACGGCATTCCTGATTCGTTTACAGTAGATCACTACAAAAGTGAGGCGAAAGTTTACGTTTATTTTTAAAGCCCCTTTGTCTTTTTTCTTCTTTTCTTTCTTTCTTGCAAAACACAAGCGATCACAACGTAGCATTAAACTGGAGAGCTGGACGTAAAAGAAGGAACTGTGCAAGAAAGACTGGATTTACTGCAAGGGCGCGCTAACCCTTAAGTTAGAAAGGGCTGGAAAAAAGTTGCTACAGGTGCTGTTGCTGCCGCTGCTATTACTACTGTTGTTACTGTTATTACTGTTGCTGCCGCTGCTATTACTACTATTGTTACTATTATTACTGTTGCTGCTGCTGTTACTGCTGTTATTACAGCTACTGCTATTACTACTATTGTTACTGTTATTACTGTTGCTGCTGCTGTTACTACTACTACTATTACTATTACTAATGTTGCTGCTGCTGCTGCTACTACTACTACTACTACTGCTACTACTACTACTACTACTACTACTGCTGCTGCTACTACTACTACTACTACTACTGCTGCTACTACTACTACTACTACTACTACTACTACTGCTACTACTACTACTACTACTACTACTACTACTGCTGCTGCTACTACTACTACTACTACTACTACTACTACAGCTACTACTAGTACTACTATTGTTACTATTACTACTACTGCTGCTGATACAACTAATACTACAAAGACACGAGTAGGTCATATATGCCACCCACAAAGACACGAGTATGTCATATATGCCAGCCACAAAGACACGAGTATGTCATATATGCCAGCCACAAAGACACGAGTCTGTCACATATGCCACCCACAAAGACACTAGAGAAACAAAGACTCCGTATCATCCATCAAGAACACAATCATTGTCTTGCAATGAAATTATAAATCAGCCCTTCAAATCAGCCAAAACGAACCAGAAGATCTTCTGAGAAACTGTCAGAAAAATGAAGCTTTTTGTCGCTGGTGGAGATGATGTTTAGACTCTTTTGTCTTATTTCTTCTTTCCTCATTGTCAAGTGGAGATGATGTTTAGACTCTTTTGTCTTATTTCTTCTTTCCTCATTGTCAAGTGGAGATGATGTTTAGACTCTTTTGTCTTATTTCTTCTTTCCTCATTGTCAAGTGGAGATGATGTTTAGACTCTTTTGTCTTCTTTCTTCTTTCTTCATTGTCAAGTGGAGATGATGTTTAGACTCTTTTGTCTTCTCCCTTCTTTCCTTATTGTCAAGTCTCGGTGCAGAATTCGACAAGGCCCGAACTTTCTTTTATTTTCTTCCGCGTTGTTTGAAATCATACTTGGTTTTTGTGCTCACTCGAGCAATGTCAGAACGACATTATATTATACGGCGGGACGTGTCTGTGGGTCGTGTTGGTCACAAGGCGGAATTTGGACTAAGACTTTATGGGCAGGTGGTAGTTGGGTCAGGTGAGAATAATCGGCAGGTGCGGGGTTTTTTTTCACGCTGGACTTTAGGGTTTTTGTCTCTGCTTCAGAAAATGAGTGTTTGATTGGGTCTGGGGCAGACATTCTGCCGGATTTGTGGGCACATTGTATGCCCATAGTTGGGCAGATGTTTGTCCTACCAGCCTGCGGATTATTAGATTCCTGTGGGTCTCTCTAACGTGCGTTGTTCAGTATCATTTTGTAAAAGCATGATATACTACACTCACCTATGCTGCTGACATTGTGTGGAGGTCTAATCAACCTCTTGGACGTACGGAACTCAGAATACCCCCAAACAACTCGTCAAGTACAAGAAAAGTCTGTAGCAGCAAATTTACCAGGTAATTTAGCGGCCCTCATACAGCTCAAAATAAACAGAACATTTCCCGTGCAGATAGAACATTTTAAAAACTTTAGCTGCGTGATAGTACAACAACTTTCATCCACCCCCCACCCCTCTTTTTTTCTCGGAACAAGGCATTCTGGAGCATTTCTCTCGTACATTAGCTGAAGCTGTCTCTTTTTTCTACTGTATCTTGCACCTCGTGGTGATTTTTATTTGTAACATATTATCTCCATGGAACGCGGGTGCTAGAACACGCTAACACGTGGAAGGCTACAACACTGTTACAATAGTAGCCATGATTAGTCCATTCTTTTCAGCAGACATATTGTCTATTGATCCGGAGAACCGTACGTCTGTTGATGTGAAGATATCATGTGTTTGTTTGTTCGTTTGTTTGTTTGTTTGTTTGTTTGGTTTTTTTTTTACAAAAATTCAGAAATCAGAATCTGACATCATCACATTTAGGACAGTTCTATAGAAGCTTCGCCATGTACCCCAGCATCCACTGAGGGGTTTGTCTTCTAATGGTTCCTGTCAAATGTTGGTTGTTGATTATACGTCCGTCTAAGAGTGGCTCCTGTCAAATGTTGGTTGTTGATTATACGTCCGTCTAAGAATGGCTCCTGTCAAATGTTGGTTGTTGATTACAGGTCCGTCTAAGAATGGCTCCTGTCAAATGTTGGTTGTTGATTACAGGTCCGTCTAAGAGTGGCTCCTGTCAAATGTTGGTTGTTAATTATACGTCTGTCTAAGAATGGCTCCTGTCAAATGTTGGTTGTTGATTATACGTCTGTCTAAGAATGGCTCCTGTCAAATGTTGGTTGTTGATTACACGTCTATCTAAGAATGGCTCCTGTCAAATGTTGGTTGTTGATTATACGTCTGTCTAAGAATGGCTTCTGTCAAATGTTGGTTGTTGATTATACGTCTGTCTAAGAATGGCTCCTGTCAAATGTTGGTTGTTGATTACACATCTATCTAAGAATGGCTCCTGTCAAATGTTGGTTGTTGATTATACGTCTGTTTAAGAATGGCTCGTGTCAAATGTTGGTTGTTGATTATACGTCTGTCTAAGAATGGCTCCTGTCAAATATTTGTTATTGTTTACAGGTTCGTCTAAGAATGGCTCCTGTCAAATGTTGGTTGTTGATTATACGTCCGTCTAAGAATGGCTCCTGTCAAATGTTGGTTGTTGATTACAGGTCCGTCTAAGAATGGCCCCTGTCAAATGTTGGTTGTTGATTACAGGTCCGTCTAAGAGTGGCTCCTGTCAAATGTTGGTTGTTAATTATACGTCCGTCTAAGAATGGCTCCTGTCAAATGTTGGTTGTTGATTATACGTCTGTCTAAGAATGGCTCCTGTCAAATGTTGGTTGTTGATTACACGTCTATCTAAGAATGGCTCCTGTCAAATGTTGGTTGTTGATTATACGTCTGTCTAAGAATGGCTTCTGTCAAATGTTGGTTGTTGATTATACGTCTGTCTAAGAATGGCTTCTGTCAAATGTTGGTTGTTGATTATACGTCTGTCTAAGAATGGCTCCTGTCAAATGTTGGTTGTTGATTACAGGTCCGTCTAAGAATGGCTCCTGTCAAATGTTGGTTGTTGATTACAGGTCCGTCTAAGAATGGCTCCTGTCAAATGTTGGTTGTTGATTATACGTCCGTCTAAGAATGGCTCCTGTCAAATGTTGGCTGTTGATTATACGTCTGTCTAAGAATGGCTCCTGTCAAATGTTGGTTGTTGATTACAGGTCCGTCTAAGAATGGCTCCTGTCAAATGTTGGTTGTTGATTACAGGTCCGTCTAAGAATGGCTCGTGTCAAATGTTGGTTGTTGATTACACGTCCGTCTGCGAATCGTTCCTGTCAAATGTTGGTTGTTGATTACACGTCTGTCTTCAAGTGGTTCCTGTCAAATACTGGTTGTTGATTATATATCTGTTTTCAAATGGTTCCTATCAAATGTTGGTTATTGATTATACGTTTTCTCCCACGAAGTTCAGATTTTCTGCCAGCTCCTCTTTCTCTCTCCTAACGTCATCAGTCCCCGTATAAGCACACTGACCATCCACTTCTTCTCCTCATTCTCATGCACCCTATCCAAAACGGCCTTCGCAGTGTCCTCCTTATCCATTCCCACCATGGCCTTCTATTTAAGCCTGTCCAGCCAGTCTATCAGCCAACTCCTATCCATGCACACCCTCGTGCCATTGGACAGAAGATCCAGGTTACCCATCCACATGTCGTTGTTCCAACATTGTCTTCGAAGAAAAAAACATTTCTATCTCTGTGAGTCCGTCACAACAGCAACCTGAGATACATCTTGAATTACCAGCCACCCAACTGCCGCCGATAATTTCTCAGTCCCCAAGCGCATGCCGGATGTAATGACTGCGAAGGCACCCGATCTCTTGTCATGATCAGTTTATGATCTTGTCTTGATCAGTTCTTCAATTTCGATAGGCGACACTTGGGTTTTATTTTGCCCACAGCAATCAGCGCCAGGATTGTTTTCTTTGCCCTTTTCTTTTTAGCTTCGGGCTTGCTTCTGTCTCGGGTTTATTTTTCAGTATTTTCTAATATTTCAGTGTATTCCAGATACTATTTTCGTTTGTATTTTATTTGTTTACTTTCTGTTATTTCATCGCCTGTTGTTCCAATACTTGATTATTTGTGCTCTTTTCTGCCCAAGAAATTTGTAAAATGTGTGTATATGCCCGTAATTTCTGGGTCTCAATTTTCTGTGGGCCCTGTCTTGATTTTCTAGCTCCTCCACCATTTATTTTTCCTTGTTCTATTTATCATCGTCGAAGTTCAGCAGATTTCTCTTTTTTTTTCTGCGGGTGAATGAAAAGAGATTTTATGAGAGGAGATTTCGTTTTGAATTTCGCCAAACGAGTCCAGAAGAGTTTTTGTTTTGATGGCATTTGCGTACATATTATAACATGATAATGATTGTTCTGGTCAAGGAACCCACAAAAACGAATGTTTGTTTTATTTCTCATATCATGTATCCTTTTCAAGCACGTAATTATCTGTCTGCACATTTTTTTTAAGCCTGTAAATAACTGTTGAGTGCCTCTCTAAAGCATGAGTATTCTCTTGGGCATCTGCTCGTGAGTCATGGCTGGACATGACACGAGAATTAAGGGCTCTAATCTTTGACGGGATTGACCAATGGGACACGTCCGTGTCAGCGCCATATTGGTTTGCCCAGCCCCGCCCCACATGTTTTCTTCCTTGTAATTGCGTCCATTTTCTGTGACCTTCCGGTCCATCCTCTCTTCTTAGAGCTTTCTGTGGCCGAGACTTGGCTTCTTTAGTGTGTCCATTTCCGTTTCCGCTTATCTCCCCTTCGATCTGTTCCATAGCAGAAGAATTCATCATGCCCCAGCTTTCTTATCGCACGAAAGTCATCTTTCTTAATCATCTTCAGCTTTCTCAGAAAGTTATCTCATGAATAGCTTTTGACCTCAATCTTTCCGCTCTGATTTTTAGTTTTGAAAGCAAAAAAAAAAAAAAAAAAACTATCTATCTATCTATCTATCTATCTATCTATCTATCTATCTATCTATCTATCTATCTATCTATCTATCTATCTATCTATCTATCTATCTATCTATCTATCTATCTATCTATCTATCTATCTATCTATCTATCTATCTATCTATCTATCTATCTATCTATCTCAGAATTAGTAGCTTCTCGGAAATTTTCCATGGCCCCCAAACAATCAAGAACCCACAGTGATGAACATAAATATATAAGATACAAGAATGGTTCATTGCAGCTGTTAGTTAGAACATACTGAAGCAAGGCCGGGGCTAGATAGACATCAGAGGAAGACAGTCGGAGCTGGTTTGGATTTTTATCCTGCCTTCTTGTGCAGCTGCTTGAAACAGGATGTTGGAGCTCCTACATCCAGGCTGACACGGTAAGGATTATTGCATTCTTCAAGGTGGTTCAGTCTCTCAAGGAATTTGCGTCGTGGATATGTACAGAGATTTCAAGAAAAAAATCAGGGTAACATGTTCCCCTACGATTTAAGGGGGAAAATCACGGTAACATGTTCCCCTGCTGTCCGTCCTGCTTGGTGTTTTGTTTTGTTGTCTTCCTTCTGTTTGATCGCTCTCAAAAGGCTTTGTTTGTATCACGGTTTGCAGTTCACGGCTGTGAAATCTGTGCCTTCTGGCTCTACTCAGACATACTGCTTTCCAATTTCGACCCCTTTTCACTTAGCCAGACTACTACTGATTGTTCCCAGGGGGCCACCACGCGTAGACAGAAGAGGGCTTTGGTTAGCTTTTGTTAGCTAACTTTTACGCAAGCAGGTCAGCAAACTGTCACAGACCATTATCCTAGTTCAGCTTAATTACCACATCTTCTCCCGAGCTTGATGGTTTAGACCCAGGTTCGAAATAACGTCAGATGCAAGGAATTACAAGTGTAGGTAGAGTAAGGAGTTACATGGAGATTGTACAAAAAAAAGTATCAGGACCTGTAAGGGGAGTAACTACAGTTTCTTCACCATCCAACGGCTCTACATCAGCCTTTGAATCCGTGCCAGTACACCCTGCTCCTGCCGAGACATAACGGACAAACAGTGAAAGTGATATGTGGGAAACATAAGAGACGACGATAACATTACTCCGCCTTTATCAACTTAGGCATCATCCTTCCATCTTGTTCGTATGAGCTCAGTTGATGATATCTCTTGTAAGATATATTTTCTTGATCAGTCATCTGTCTGTATGGATCTTTTTTTTTGTCGAGGATATTGATGGGCATGTCGTTTTGGGGCCGTTTTGGCACATGAATTGGGCTGTTGGCGCAGCTTTTATCTTGTGGAGATGAGCGTTTAGTCTGCACTGTCCGGATCGAATACTGAAGATTGTGGTTTCTTGTTTGCTCAGTCTTTGTATAGGGTCCGGTAAGTGTCTGCTGTTTGTCCTTCTGCCTCCAGATGTTTTGGTATTTCTTCTTAACTAGCGTTTTCACTTCCATTTACGACATTTTGTGTCATAATAGTTCTTTCTTTTGTGCATTCTTTTGTTAATTTATCGGCTTTTTCGTTTCCTGTAGTGCCAGTGTGCAGAGTTCCACAGCAGCGGTGCCCTGCTGGTCGTGGAGAGCTGACAGATCGTCATCATATGAACCACCTTTAGCTTCAACAGAAGACAAAAGAAAGAGTGTTGCCTATTTCCTTTGGGCTACCAAATTGAAGCTCTTTGTAGCCGATATCATAGTGGCGCAAGCGTCAAATGTGATGAGTTGATAAAGAAGCAAGTTTTCTTAGCTGGCTCCACTTGCATGTGGAGAAAATCAATCCCTATATACAGAGGGAGAGAGGAATAATCTCCATTTCTTGAAATTTTATCTTTGTGGCCAGAAAATGTCTGTTTTTTTTTTAATGCGAGAATTAATCCTCTTTTTGTGCCATTAGAGGATGACTCATACACTGCATTTCAATGTATAGAAGGAGATTACAGATTCTTGAGAGCCAGAAACATACAAAAAAACTATGGGCGTTTGAACAAAAAATTATTTCGCTTTATGGGCAAGATATATTTTTATCTTTAGTGTGGCATTTTATCTATCTATCTATCTATCTATCTATCTATCTATCTATCTATCTATCTATCTATCTATCTATCTATCTATCTATCTATCTATCTATCTATCTATCTATCTATCTATCTATCTGTCTGTCTGTCTGTCTATCTATCTATCGGACTGCCTGTCTGTCTGTCTGTTTGTCTGCCTGCCTGTCTATATATCTATTAGACACTTTACTCACACTGTTACTTTTATTTTTTTTAAAAATGATATACCACCAATGAACACTAGCAACTGTATGTCTGCCGTTTTAACCAGAGCTAAAACAGGGCATGTGTTGGCAGATGACATGGAGAAGAACATGACATACTGGCAAGATGTAAGATTGTGTTTTCTTTAAACTTTCAAGAGCGAACTTCTAAAACAGATGCACTGCGATGGAGAGACGGTGGGTCCGTGTCATCTTTGGTTAGGCTAAAGCGGCCTAAGTCTCCTTCGCGAGAGTACCAAATGAAGGTGAATAACGGCTTAGCCAGGTGTGCTCTGCTGACTTTGATCAAATTTGCCGCCGTCTCTCTAACGCAGTGTTTCTCAGCCTTGTTCGGGCTTTCAACCCCTTTTCTCCCAGGCCACATCCTGAAACCTTCCCCCCCCCCCCTTACTACTCGTACAATGACCTATTACACTAGGACATGCATTACACAACTAAAAACTTCAGTTGGCAAACCAGTTTATTTAACAATATAAAGAAGTACATTGATAACTCACCTGCTGTATTATTGTCTCAACTTTCAATGTGACGGATGAGGTTCATGTAGGGACACACGTTTCTCAGCATCAGGTTGAAAAGCGTTAAGAAGGAAGGTATTACCCCCCCCTCCCACCCCGTGTGCTGCTTCGTTTTCCCTCAACGTCCCCCTACTGCACTCTTCCCCCCCACCCCTCCCCCCATGCATCCCCACCCCGACCCTTTTTCCATCACCGCCACTTGATCTTTTCCAGGGGGACATCATCGCCGGCGTTGAGAAACACTGATCTACCGTGTGGGTGCAATATATAGGAATTCCAAGAAATAAATGTGAACATTCCGAACCATTTTATTATAGTTCAATGCTTGTTACATTGAGATTTGTTACATGGAGACTTGTTACATGGGGACTTGTTACATGAAGACTTGTTACATGGGGACTTGTTACACGAAGACTTGTTACATGGAGACATGTTACATGGAGACTTGTTACATGAAGACTTGTTACATGGGGACTTGTTACATGAAGACTTGTTACATGAAGACTTGTTACATGAAGACTTGTTACATGGGGACTTGTTACATGAAGACTTGTTACATGGAGACTTGTTACATGAAGACTTGTTACATGGGGACTTGTTACATGAAGACTTGTTACATGAAGACTTGTTACATGGGGACTTGTTACATGAAGACTTGTTACATGGGGACTTGTTACATGAAGACTTGTTACATGAAGACTTGTTACATGGAGACTTGTTACATGAAGACTTGTTACATGGGGACTTGTTACATGAAGACTTGTTACATGAAGACTTGTTACATGAAGAATAGTTACATGAAGACTTGTTACATGAAGACTTGTTACATGGGGATTTGTTACATGAAGACTTGTTACACGAAGACTTGTTACATGAAGACTTGTTACATGGGGACTTGTTACATGAAGATTTGTTACATGGAGACTTGTTACATGGAGACTTGTTACATGAAGATTTGTTACATGGAGACTTGTTACATGAAGACTTGTTACATGAAGATTTGTTACATGGAGACTTGTTACATTAAGACTTGTTACATGGGGACTTGTTACATGGAGACTTGTTACATTAAGACTTGTTACATGGGGACTTGTTACGTGAAGACTTGTTACATGGAGACTTGTTACATGGAGACTTCTTTACTGTAAACTAAGATCAGTAATTATTTGAATCTTATTTGCCTGCACAAATCACACACACACACACATCAAACACGATCATACCACACAAACGCACATTACACACATACGCACACCACCGACACTCACATACGCACACCCCACACATAACACACACACACTGCACACACACGCAGACACTATACACACCACGCAAACGCACACACATATCACATACAAGTACACATCATACCTCATACACACTCACAAATCACATACACACCTCACGCATATATATACACCACACACACGCGCACACTCACGCATATGCATACACCACACACACGCGCACACTCACACATATACATACACCACACACACGCGCACACTCACACATATACATACAACACACACACGCGCACACTCACACATACCTCACACACGTGCTCACAACACACACACACACACACGCACATACCACACACACCGCACACATGCACACACAGACAGAGGAGAACACTTTGTCTCCTTACTTGTTACCAAAATGGCATGTTGCCACTTTCTTCTCGTCACAGATGGACGGCACTGCTAGTGGCACTGACAAGCTGGAACTAATTTCAGCGCTCAAAAAATATCTGACTCAAAGGTTTTGATAGCTAACAATCTTAGAGCCAGACATTTCAACAACAACAACCCATCTTCTTTAGTGGTGGACCGTCTGGATCGATAAAATAATCGATGTATCATTCCCCCCTCCCTTCCTTTCCTGCTTGTTCTTCTTATCATGCAAGTCTGGGGAGTTAGACGGGATTTTGCAGGCTTTTCTTTCAGAGAGGCGGGAGCGGAGAGAAATAGTTGTGTGGTCTGGTGATGATAAAGATGGGAAGAAGAGGGCTAGGGTTGGGGTGAGGGTTTGGACACATTTTTAAAAGTGACCCTTCAGACAGAAGCTGGGAGGTCAAAAGTGACCAGTGGACAAACAACAAGCCGGGTTAGACGGCGGTCAGGGACCTGGAAATATCTATCTATCTATCTATCTATCTATCTATCTATCTATCTATCTATCTATCTGTCTGTCTGTCTGTCTGTCTATCTGTCTGTCTGCCTGTCTATCTATCTATCTATCTATCTATCTATCTATCTATCTATCTATCTATCTGTCTGTCTGTCTGTCTGTCTATCTATCTATCTATCTATCTATCTATCTATCTATCTATCTATCTATCTATCTGTCTGTCTGTCCGTCAGCCTACCTGCCTGCTGGTTGGTCGGTCCGTCCGTCCATCCGTCCATCCAACCGTCTGTCTGTCTGTCTGTCTGTCTGTCTGTCTCTCTCTCTCTCTCTCACACACACACATTATTCCCAGTTCCACAAAGAAAACATCAACAAAAACAACGACTTGGAGAAGTGTTTCTGCTGCTGCTCATTCTAACAAAAGTTACAGAACTGAGCGGAGATGACCGCCATGCTTTCCTCGTGTTGGCGAGTGACAGAGAGGAAGAGAGGAATGGAAGAGCGTTCAAATGGCCTTTCCTATACATATGCCTCGTTGTCTAGTCTGGATGTCTGCTTTAGTGAATGTGGTGTTCAGAGTTACAGTGATATCTTGAGCCCATATTCTCCTCTGACATCTCTTTCCTCGTTTCCCAAAAGTACCGTATCATGGTCCTCTCTAAAGCAGGACGCAGTCTGACACGAACGAAGAAGGATACGCTTACTCTCCCATCCAACTTCCCCGAAAGAGGAGGACGCGGGGAGGTCACCACAAGATCTGATGATGCCCACAGTCCACTCCCTCATAATGTCAGTCTTTTTTGTAAGCTCCATCACGACCTGATTCAAGGCTAACTCGTTCTAACAGACTGTTGTGGTAAAGACTGCTGGCATGGAACGATGCACGGTTTCACCCGGGCGCGATGTATCTGCTCTCCTATATCTCTGTTGTTAATCTGTACGTGAAAATCGGTCACGAACTCCTGACTGTATGAATGCGTGTTTTATTTGTTTTCTTCAATCTCTGTATTAAAGTTGATCACTGGAGCCAGTCTGTGCGTGTACTGTTAATCTCCTTTGTCAATGTCCGGTTTTTCAAAATGATCGAATTATTGCAGCTGACTTTGCTTCCGTGTGGCTGTATGCTCCCTGTGCTGTCGGGTCTGTTCGTGCATGTCTTTGCGAGTAAAATTTGGCATTAAAATATCTCCAGTGCTCGTGTCTCCAAACACAGACTACTAAATAATTTGTTGTTTGGTTCTATATCACTTGACTGCTGCCCTGTGAATACCATGAACACTGGAATTAATGACCGTGATCCTGTAAATACCATGAGCATCAGAATTAATTAGTATGATTCTGTGAATAGCGTGAACGTCAGAATTAATGACTGTGGCTGAATACCACGAACACCATAAATAATGAATGTGAATCTGCGAATACCATGAACGTTAGAATTAATTTTCATGGCTCCGAATACCATGAACGTTAGAATTAATGAATGTGACTGTGAATACAATGAAGGTTAAAATTTAATGATCACGACTCTGAATACCATGAATGTTAGAATTAATGACTATGAGTCTGTGAATATCATGAACGTTAGAATTAATGACTGTGACTGTGTGAATACCATGAACACCGGAATTAATTATTGTGACTATGAATACCACGCACGTTAGAATTAATGACTGAGACTCTGTGAATACCATGAACGTTAGAATTAATGACTGAGACTCTGTGAATACCATGAACGTTAGAATTAATGACTGAGACTATGTGAATACCATGAACGTTAGAATTAATGACTGAGACTCTGTGAATACCATGAACGTTAGAATTAATGACTGAGACTCTGTGAATATCATGAACGTTAGAATTAATGACTGAGACTCTGTGAATACCATGAACGTTAGAATTAATGACCGTGACTCTGTGAATACCGTGACTCTGTGAATACCGTGAACACCGGAATTCATGGCTGGAACCCTCTGAGCACCGTTAGCATCAGAAACAATGGAAGCAAAGATGCGAGAGTTACGGTAAAGCGGAGACAGTGACGGTCAGTGATCCGTGACTGGGCAATAACCCTGCCTCACCTCTCTGTCAGTGCTCTCAGTATCCCTGTGACGATGGAGTTCTCAGCTGGGGGTCAACTCCGGATGTTTAAACAAGCTGCTGTAACTCATTCCCCGTCATATACCATGAAGCTTCATTAGATGGGCTTCGATGAACAAAAGAAGAAGAAGAAGAAGCGGAAGCGGTAAGGTTAACTTACACCCATGTTTCAGATTACAAAAGTTTGAACTTGTCATTAAACTGCCCAGAAACAGGAACACACAACAGATGATGTGCAGCTCAACGGACGAGGCTGGTGGTCCACACTAGGATTCTGTTTCTTACATTGTCTTCTATCTCTTAAGCGATATTTCCCCGCTTATGGGGGGATGACTGGAGAGCAGGAGATGAAGGACGGGAAGTGGTAGAGGTGGTAGGAGGTCAGGGAGATGCGGTAGATGACTAACAAATCATCTAGAAGTTATCAGATGCCAGGTTATGCTGACAGCTGACCCTTTGGTGATAAAGACTTCCATTATACTCCGCTTCCACAAGCTGCTCAACATGTTGGGCCGCAAGGAAAAAGCATCGATCCGATACTTTTGATGAAGTTTAATAACAGCAACGGTTTTCTGTTAAAAAAAGGAATGGAAGGATCGGTCAATAATCTGGACAGGCTGCATCCCGCCGGCCATAACCGTTGTCCAATCTAGGAGTCATTTTCGCTTTCAAATACGACGCTACTGAAGCAGCCATGTACTGCAATGCAGTCTCCTCGCTTGATTTGCGTGAGCGCTACGCTATGAAGTAGCCAGTGACAATGCAACCTGTTTGTAACAACCAATAATGTTGTCTGTTTCAGTGTTTATTATTTTCAGAGATAGCAACACTTGGCCCCTTTTTTTTCTGCCCAGTGCATGGTATAGTTGTAATTAGACTACCCAGTCATAACTTATGACATGCAATTAGACTACTCAGTCATGACTTATGACGTGATTAGCATTTCTATACCTTCTTGCGATGACTCATGAACGTTATCAGTATTTCTGTACTGTCCGAGCAACGGGTTCAGGACGTGATATTTCACGATTATCTGGCCACTGAAGTCCTGGCTAGCTTCCGGCACATCGATCCAGTCAAGTCTGGATTAGGTCTGGCGCCTTGGATTCAAACAGGGAGGGTTGGACACATAAGATGGAGAGAGGTAGTGACGGGGGGGGGGGGGTCTGAGAAATAACCAGCCATTCAGTCCCCTACAGGCAGGACAGAGGTTGGAATTGTCTGTAGAAACAAACACAGGCAATGTTACCTTGAGGGGATTAGAAGCTATGGAGTTCCACAGAAAAGGAGAAGAGGGGGGGTGTCTGTTAAGATTTAGAAGATTCTTAGAATAATGAGGTGGGGGGGGGTGACCCAGTGAGGAACAATGAGAGTGGGTGCATTAGGTCCCAGTTGCAGCAAGAAAACAAGGTTGGTACAGGAGCTGAAAGAGCTTTGGTAAAGGTTAATGGTGACTGTTAGTACTGATATATAGGTCCCACAAGTGCCTTCTAGCGAAGAGAGACGGGCCAGTTGTGCATTAGGGGCCGAAGATATGAGCAGAGGGAGCGAAGGGGGAGTATTGGCTGGGGTGAAATGACACGGAGATGGCCAGAAGTCTGGTCGCTGAGTCATCAGTTCCGGCCCAGACAGGTAGTAGGGGACGGAGGAGAGGGAGAGAGCACGGGTAGAGACACGCTGTGACATACATTTGCAAGGGTCGAGCCACGAATATTCCGCTACTTGGAACAGTTAGGAGAGTATGACAGAATTTACTCACCCCTTCTCGTGGGATTTAAGAGAGAGCAAACAAAGTTCAGTCTGTGAATTTTTGTGAGCTTCTTCACCAAGTAGTTCACGACGTGATCTAAGCTAGTTTTTTTACGCGAATGATTCACGCTAAAGAAAATAGAAGCTGTCACGAGAATAACTGACAAGGTGAAGTCGTGTCTGATCCTGCAATACAGGAATCGCAGTCTCCCTCTGTCTGTGATCTCAGAAAAACCACAAGGTCACGGTGCTCTTGGACTCGAACACAAAATGGTGTGGACGCTGGGGAAAAAAAAGAACATAAATCAGTCACTCCTTAAATTCTTTCTCCTTCATGTTTTTCTTCTAATCTGTTCCATCTTCTGTCACGTGTGTGTGTGTGTGTGTGTGGGAGGGGGAGGGGGTGCGCTTCTTTCAAGAATTTTCCAGCATCCGGGTACTTGTTTTTGCTGTTTTTCTGCACTTCATCTGAACTCTGGTCTTTCTGTAGTTTGTTGATATGTTAAAATCCCTTCTTCTTCTTCTTCCATTAAGGCTCATTGCTGCAGATAAAGTTCGCCTCCACTCCACTCTATTCTTAATCTTCTCGCTAGTTGTTGACATCAGTTTACTTTATGTCCTCTTCTATGTTGTCTTTCCATCTCTGTCTTAGTCTACCCCTTGGTCTTGTTTCCTCCTTCTCTTGTACATACATCATTTTCGCTTGCCTGTTCTCTTCTATTTTTTCTACATGGCCCATTCAGTGTAATCTGCGTGCTCAGTATACATCTGTGATAACAGCAATGAGCAGCAGAAGAATAAAATGTCTGAACTGAATGATGGGCATGTCCTGAAACAAATTTTCTAAGGCGAACTTCTGAACGGAAGAAGGTCTCATGCTAGACAAGAACTGAGATAGAAAAATGTTCACCCATGAGACATTTTTCACATAGTAACGAAAACTGGGAAAAACTGACGTTAGATTCAGTCACGTATGACTCAGCGTGATGGTACAGGATCATATGACGAGGAAACGTGGGCCAAATTTGTGGGCAGAAGACACAAGCGCAAAGAGATTGAACCTTACAGTGCAGACGGTGCCTGCTGTTACCATGGCATAATATGCAGACTGGTAGAATGAGCCATGAGAGACCATGCAGACTGGTAGAATGAGCCATGAGAGACCATGCAGACTGGTAGAATGAGACATGAGAGAATATGCAGACTGGTAGAATGAGGCATGAGAGAATATGCAGACTGGTAGAATGAGACATGAGAGAATATGCAGACTGGTAGAATGAGCCATGAGAGACCATGCAGACTGGTAGAATGAGACATGAGAGAATATGCAGACTGGTAGAATGAGCCATGAGAGACCATGCAGACTGGTAGAATGAGCCATGAGAGACCATGCAGACTGGTAGAATGAGACATGAGAGAATATGCAGACTGGTAGAATGAGGCATGAGAGAATATGCAGATTGGTAGAATGAGCCATGAGAGAATATGCAGACTGGTAGAATGAGCCATGAGAGAATATGCAGATTGGTAGAATGAGCCATGAGAGAATATGCAGATTGGTAGAATGAGCCATGATAAAATATGCAGAATGGTAGAATGAGCCACGAGAGAATATGCAGATTGGTAGAATGAGCCATGATAAAATATGCAGATTGGTAGAATGAGCCACGAGAGAATATGCAGATTGGTAGAATGAGCCATGATAAAATATGCAGACTGGTAGAATGAGCCATGAGAGAATATGCAGATTGGTAGAATGAGCCAGGAGAGAATATGCAGATTGGTAGAATGAGCCATGATAAAATATGCAGATTGGTAGAATGAGCCAGGAGAGAATATGCAGATTGGTAGAATGAGCCATGATAAAATATGCAGATTGGTAGAATGAGCCAGGAGAGAAGCTGGTGAGTAAAATGGTGCAAGGAAAAAAGCGTAAATAACATTTGCCTGTTTAATCACTGTCTTCCAAAGCGAAAAATACTCTCAGAAGTTCTACTGTAGTTGCATATTTTCTTCTTCTTCTTCTTCTTCATTTTATCATCATCATCATCATCATCATCATCATCATCATCATCATCATCATCATCATCAAGCTACAGCATCATCAGATGGTCAGTTGTTGTCCTTAGACTGGTCTTAATTCTAGGACTGAGAGACTTTTAGTTTAACGAACCGTAGCAAGCCAGGACCCTAAATCTAGACCTTCGCAGGTAACGTTAAAACCATGTGGCTAATAAGGGAAGTAACCAGTAAGGTCCCTTTCATGCAAGAACAAAGGGCGGAACCTGGCATTGGTAGTTAGTAGTGCTGTTTTAGAGAACAATATACTTCGAAAACGTTGGCAGAGAGCAGTATACTGTGAAAACGTTGGTAGAGAATAGTATACTTCGAAAACGTGGTAGAGTACTGTCTGTATACAAGGTCTGACAATGAAGTAATGACAAGTTTTGATGTCTTTTGCGTACTCAACACACTGATGTTTTTGGTCATCAGATAACGAATGTGGTAGAAACCGACAGCCAACTTTTTTCTTGCTCAAATCTTCCACTAAAATTTTATGGATTGTCTCTCGGTTAACACCAAATTCAACTACCATCATCCTCACATTCAAACAACGATCTTCTTGTATCCATTCTCTGACTTTTGCATTGATTCCTCATTACGAGCAGAAATTGGGCGTCCATGTCTAGTTGTATTTGTAATTGTTTCCACACCACTTTTGAATCGTGAATATTTGTGCACGAGATAAACAATTATCCCCATAAACTTGTCGTATCAATTCAGCTGTCTTAATGGCACTTTTTCCCGAGTTTTAAACAGAATTTAATGTTAGCTTTTTGCTCCATGCTGATTACGTAACAGTGCACCTCTAGCTAGGTCAGCAAAATGGCAGCTTGTTTGTCGGCTGTTTATCGGACGCCGAAGAAAAGTTGCCAGGTCATAGATGAAGGTTGCCTCTTTGGATTCCATGCTTTGCTTCATAGATGACATTTTTGTCTTGGCCATAATAAAATCAGCCTTATTACTTAATTGTCGGACCATGTACGTGAGAAACTGAAAACAACGGTGGTAGAAGAGTTTGCTACTCGATTCAAAGGTGGTAAAAAGAGTTTGTTACTCGAACTTTGTGGACACCATTGCTAACTTTTAGTTAACATTAATATTTTCTGTAACTGCTGTTTAAGCAAAATCATGTGGAGCCTCTGGGATGAATAAATTTGGAATATGCACATTCACTAATGTCTTATCAAATGAGTGTACATTATTTAGAAACTATACTGAACGTACACATTCACTAATGTCTTATCAAATGAGTGTACATTATTCAGAAACTATACTGAACGTACACATTCACTAATGTCTTATCAAATGAGTGTACATCATACAGAAGCTATGACCATCCTCTTTTGCTTCAGCTTTCCGAGCTATTGAGGCTCATTGCTGCAGATAAATTTAGTCTTCATTCCTCTCTACTCTTAATCTTCTCTCTCCAGTTGGTGACAACAATTTTCTTTATATCCTCTTCTATGTTGTTTTTCCTCCTCTGTCTTGTTTATTTCATTTGTTTTTCCTACATCATTTTTCTTTGCCTACTCTTCCATTCTTTCGACATGGCCCAACCAGCGTAAACTGTTCAATTTCTAGACGTTTATAACCCGCTGTGATTTAAATAAACTGTTAAATTCAATGTTATTTCTAGCTCTCCATTCTCCACTGTTGGTGTCATTTCTGGGCCCAAAGATTTTTCTTAGGATCTCGTTCTCAAAGACCAGCAATTGTTCATCTTTGCTATACTCCACTTTTCTGATCCATACAAGACACCTGGTCTTATTATAGACGTGTAGATATGACCATAGCAGAACAAAATAAACTTTAGTTAGTAACAAAAACAATGTGGCCAAAAGTCTTCACGCAGACCTCAAATAGCGCATTTGAAGCGTATTTACGTGCATAACACAAAATGTGTTAACACTAGCTCGCTTTGAGTGTGAGACACGAATGTTTACAAAGAAACAGCCACGTACAAAGAATGTTTCGTAATAAAATTTTCTTTAAAATTCTAGATATCGTATGTATGGAGACTTTTGGGACGCCCTGTAGAATAATAGTATATGTGCTCATTTATGCAGCAGTCTTGTTACAGCACCTTCCAGTGATTGTCTAGTTTTGTTTAACTGTGCATTGATCTGGTGATTTTCACGTGATTCAGAATGCTGAAGACTACTAAAATGGTATCCTTTGTATGCTTTAATGGCATCACGAAAAATATTTAAGCAGCCCGTTGATCAAAAGATTCTTCTTCTTCTTCTTCTTCGTCCACCGCCTTCTCCTCCTCTTCTTCTTCTTTGCAGTGTGTTGAGACAACTTCGTGTCAGCTTAGGATCGGGTTACGGGGGGGGGGGGGGGAAGTTCAAAACTTCTTTTAGCAGACTCCACCACCATGGGGTCTATGGCGATTTCTGTCCCGTTAGCAAGGGCAGGCCTGTTACTGGGGTGCCAACAGAGAGGTAAGACAGATTCTTGGTCACAAGATTAATATAAAATGTTACTGTCAATGAAAAAAAAAGTGACAAAGATTTAACATAAATTAAAAATCACACAGAACTGTACTTTGTCAAAAATATATTCGCATACTGATATAATAATTCACACATACAATCCACAGTTAACTCAAATATGCTACAAAATTTGACTCTTATAAAAAGTATGATTCAAATCAAGTTGTGCAGATGAATCACAACTAACTAGGTCTTGGAAGCAAAAGTCAGCGGGCGAGGCAAGAGGAGTTATCAATGACCGTATATCACAGTCCATCTATTTCCGTGCTGGACGATCCATCGATAGCCTGAATAACAAAGCAGGATGAATTGGGCGGGAGTTTGTACTCTGCCGGCGTACAGGGAAATCAGAGACAGAACAAATCTCTTCAGAATACACACATGGTTTTTAGATGATGGAAGAAGACGAGCGTACTGTATTCTCCGAGACTGATTAGAGAAGGGAGATTCTGAGAGAAAAAATACAGCCAAGGATTGAATGATGATTCTATAGGGAGAAATCAGTTATGAGTTATATTAGTCGGAAAACAAAACCACAGGGAAGTAAAGGAAAACGAGGATGATGATCAAACTTGGAAGGAGAAAAAGGCACTCCAATTTATGAGACATCCACGTAGTAAACACATAAATCGTGGTTGTTTATTTTATTATTATCACAGTATTTAAAAAAAAAATTATTGGCCGCTTATTCAGTTGCTGTATTGTCTCCCCCTGAAACAGCGAGCATGAATCTCTTTTGCAGACGATGCTGTAAATATAGTGAGGCACAGCAAAGTGTCCAGTTGGGAGAGGGCCATATTTCCAGACCATGGAGGGGGCTAATAAGCAGTACTTCTGTAGCAGACTCTACGACAATGGGGACTGTACAGATCACTGTCCCGTTAACCAAGATAGGTTTTTTTTTCTTTTTTTTTTTTACTGGGGTTACCAACAAAGAAGTGGAAGAAGGTCTTGGTCCGCTATGATTTTTCAGTTATTTGTTATGTTTTTGATGGCTAGTTCTGTGGTTGAACGTTTATTATTTGGTTGATGATCTCGATGTATTCTGAACCGGCTTCTCAACTTTGCTGAGTAAGGTCTTGAGAACAGTCGTCAATTCTGAATGGGAAAGGACTTCGATGGTGCTTTTCACTTAAAAAAATCAATCTCTGTTTCTTGGAAAGCTGTAGATCCGAAGGTCCATTGACCAGACTTTAGTAATACAATAACCTGTTTCCAGACGATGAGAAGTAGAATAGACCATATTTAACAATGACTCTGATAAGTGTTTTTAAAAGTGACTGTTAATTATTTTTTTTTATTTAACAGTGACTCTGATCACTTTTATTTAACAGTGACTCCTGTCATGTTTATTCATCAATGAATCTGATCATTCTTGTCACGTTTAATCTCGAACTCTGATCGCTTTCACGCTCTCTTTCTGAAAACTGTTATCTATGTCCGATTCTGTGACTCTAATTATTTTTTCCACCTTTGTCCCCTAACATAGACAAGCTTTGACTCTTTTACTCTGAGCACAGAGACCAGCCTTGACTCTCACTGGCTTTCATATCTGAGGCCAGCCTTGACTCATCAGACTTGGCGCACCAGCCTTGACTCACTAGACTTGACTCAACAGACTTGACTCACCAGCTTTGATTCACCAGACTTGACTCACCAGACTCGACTCACCAGACTTGACTCACCAGACTCGACTCATCAAACTTGACTCACCAGGCTTGACTCACCAGCTTTGACTCACTAGATGTGACACACCAGACTTGACTCACTAGACTCGACTCACTAGCCTTGACTCACCAGCCTTAACTCAGCAGACTTGACTCACTAGACTTGACTCACCAGCCTCGACTCACTAGACTCAACTAACCAGACGACTCACCAACCTTGACTCACCAGCCTTGACTCATTAGACTTGACTCACAAGACCTGACTCACTAAACTTGACTCACTAGACTTGACTTATTTACTTTCATCGCTGAGACCAATTTTTACTCTCTGACTTTCATCATTAAGACCAGTTTTGTCTCACTGGCTCTGACCTCCTTATGGCTGTAACTTTAATTGATTCTGATCATTGTATCTCTGTAACAAGACTTGACTCGCTCTGACCAGCCCTGACTCTCTGGTCTTTATGACCAATCCCTGGCGCTGGTCACTACATGACCGTAACCAGCCTTGATTCACGAACTCTGATCACTTTGACAGCTGTGATCACTTTGACAAGTCTTCAATCACTGATTCTGACCTTTGTATCACTGTAACCAGCTTTAACACACATGCCTTGATCGTTGTGATCAGTCTTGGTTCATTAACTCTGACCACTATAACCAGCTTTGACTCACTGGCTCTGACCACTCTAAACAGCCTTGACTCACTGGCTCTGACCACTCTAAGCAGCATTGACTCACTGGTTCTGATCACTCTAAATATCCTTGACCCACTGGCTCTGACCACTATAACCAGCTTTGACTCACTGGATCTGACCACTACAACCAGTTTTGACTCACTGGCTCTGCCCACTCAAGATAGCCTTGACTCCCTGACTCTGACCATTCTTAATAGCCTTGACTCACTAGCTCTGACCACTATAACCAGTTTTGACTCACTGGCTCTGACCAGTCTTGACTCACTGTGACCAGCCTTGAATCTCCGGCTCTGACGATTGTGACCACTCCCTGCCTGTGATCACTGTAAGAAGCCTTGATTTCATGGCTCTGACGATTGTGACCAGTCCCTGCCTGCGATCAATGTGAGAAGCCTTGACTTCATGGCTCTGACGATTGTGACCAGCCCCTACCTGTGATCACTGTGAGAATCCTTGACTTCATGACTCTGACGATTGTGACAAGTCCCTGCCTGCGATCACTGTGAGAATCCTTGACTTCATGGCTCTGACGATTGTGACCAGTCCCTACCTGTGATCACTGTAAGAAGCCTTGATTTCATGGCTCTGACGATTGTGGCCAGTCCCTGCCTGTGATCATTGTGAGAAGCCTTGATTTCATGGCTCTGACGATTGTGACCAGCCCCTACCTGTGATCACTGTGAGAATCCTTGACTTCATGACTCTGACGATTGTGACCAGTCCCTGCCTGCGATCACTGTGAGAATCCTTGATTTCATGACTCTGACGATTGTGACAAGTCCCTGCCTGTGATCACTGTGAGAATCCTTGACTTCATGGCTCTGACGATTGTGACCAGTCCCTGCCTGCGATCACTGTGAGAATCCTTGACTTCATGGCTCTGACGATTGTGACCAGTCCCTGCCTGCGATCACTGTGAGAATCCTTGACTTCATGGCTTTGACGATTGTGACCAGCCCCTACCTGTGATCACTGTGAGAATCCTTGACGTCATGGCTCTGACGATTGTGACCAGTCCCTGCCTGCGATCGCTGTGAGAATCCTTGACTTCATGGCTCTGACGATTGTGACCAACCCCTACCTGTGATCACTGTGAGAATCCTTGACTTCATGACTCTGACGATTGTGACCAGTCCCTGCCTGCGATCACTGTGAGAATCCTTGACTTCATGGCTCTGACGATTGTGACCAGTCCCTGCCTGCGATCACTGTGAGAATCCTTGACTTCATGGCTTTGACGATTGTGACCAGCCCCTACCTGTGATCACTGTGAGAATCCTTGACGTCATGGCTCTGACGATTGTGACCAGTCCCTGCCTGCGATCGCTGTGAGAATCCTTGACTTCATGGCTCTGACGATTGTGACCAGCCCCTACCTGTGATCACTGTGAGAATCCTTGACTTCATGGCTCTGACGATTGTGACCAGTCCCTGCCTGCGATCACTGTGACACAGACATGACAGTTTCTGCGTTGTTTTTAGTTATTTGGCGTTGTTTGAAGTCCTTGATGAATGTTCTACGTATAAAAACGTTAAATATCTTCTTGATTATTTTAAAAAAAATATGTACTTCAGTTTTATTATCACCTCTGCAACCCCTCTCCCAAATTCTTTTTCAAAAATCTATCAATACTGGCACAGGTTTAAATAGCTGCAAAATATCCTGAAAACTGTGAAAGAAGGATGTTTGATATGTTGTAAAGTCAGGCAATTTTTTTCACTTAATAGTAGTGTTTGATTCCATTGTTCTGATCACTAAGAAGATTAGATATTTCCAGTGGCCAAAAGATTGGAATCAAATGGTACTATTAGAACAAAAAAGTCTTTTTTTTCCAACAATGGAAAGATCTTATATTCAAAATCTAAATATGCTTTTAAATACAGCCGCCACTGACTGAATCAGAAAAACATCCTTGTGCAAGTGTAAACTAGGTTCCGTCTTTTTTTTTGTTTCTTCTTTTCTTCTGTGTGAAAGAAAATGATGATAGATTCGTCTTCTCTTTCTCTTTTTCTTATTTTTTTCCTTCTTTCTCTCCCCTTCCCCCCTCCGTCGCTGTGTGTGTGTGTGTGTGTGTGTGTGTATGTTTCTCTGGCGTTATAGACTGACCTGGGAATGAAGATTATTCTGACATGTGAGAGCCTGTATTGCTATGAATGTAAAATGCTGGCAGGATATGAAGAGATTCCTATAAAACCGATCACGACGCAAGGGAATTGAGGTTTCTAGATTCCCCGTGCTATCCCTTCCCCCCCCCCCCCCACCTCATCCACTCGTTCAAACCCCAGGGTGCGATGTCCCAAGTTGTGTCTTTTCTTTCCGCGTCCCGGAATCCTGTAGAAGCTGGATAATTACAGACGCCAAGAAATGAGTCATCATTTTGTGGATGGAATTATTCTATCGGTCGAAACTGGGGCTGGTCTTACGGACGGGGGACATAAAACTTGGCTGTTAATTGTCGCCGTCGGCTGTGTATTTGTAACGGAAGACTCGCTACATCTAATCCAGACTCATACATATTCACAGTTCGGACGTACACCATGAAGTCGACCATCATGAATTCATAACAAAGCACAAAAAAATGAAACCAAGAAGTCTCTGTGCTGGAAATACAACGTAATTATCACAGCATTAGAACTGGCCAAGATCATGTAGTACTCCCTTTTATAAATGTTATTAATGACCGAAGGACACATTCATTCTTGTTGTAGCTTGAGTTTAATCTTTGTGTCCATAATGATGGAGCAGTGTGTTAAGAAATCTGACTTTTGGAGTCCAGTCTGGGCCTGCAACCAGGCAGCAAGATGCCACTCCCTAACCGACACGATGACCGTTCTTCACAGGTCACTGTGACAAAAGCCGCGGAGATTACTAGTTTGTGATTCCAGGCAAATCGCAAAATAAAGCAATTCTTTCGCAAGCTATCGGCACGCACGGAGGGGAGTTATGCACTCATTTACCAGCCACGACATTGCCGAGCACGCATGTTGTACTCTCATTAAACATGAAACCCAGAGACAGCGACCTCTGCATTAAGATACACACATACACTGTGCCAGCGACTCTTCATTATTCATTTATGCGGCGTGGCGTAGGCGATCATTTCTCTCCACAGGTCCCTGTCTTTAGTCTTCATTATGAGATCCGCCGGTGACTTTCTTCCTAGCCACACTGACAGCCCATCCAGTAACTTTTCTCTCTGTCTTCCTCTGTCTCTTCATCCCTCAATTTTTTTTCCACTTGCCACAGTGTGTTCCAGTTTTTCCCTTCTCAGGAAATGTCCTATAAATCTCGCTTATCTGACCCTGATCTTTGCTATAATTTCCTTTTTTAACTCCAGCCTCTCTTAAGACTTCTTCACTGGTTTTCTTGGCTGTCCATGGTACCTTCAACATCCTTCTTATAAACGACATCTCCATGGCCTCTATTTCTCGCTGTACTCTCTTATTCATGGACCATGCTTCACACCCATAAAACAAAATTGGCTCCATGTAACATTTAAGTACTCGGAATCTTGACTTCACTATAAGTAAAAAAAACAAAACAACAAAACATTTAAAAATATTTACATTATAGCATCACTCAATGAGACACACTACACATTTATATTTACATCACTCAGTGAAACACACTACACATTTCACACGAAGATTCAGTCAACACAGCTGGAGAAATGATTACCCGACAATGATTACTGACAAAGACACAGAATAACTGCCCTCAAAGCGAAGCACACTGGACCAGCACACACATACACATACTCACTTTTTCACTTCGTGATTTCACACTGACTGACCATTCATCCGACAATCACTCAGTCAGTCATCTGTATGTCTCTTGCGGAACTTTATCTCCCTAACAGATCTCCTGTAGGCTTCTCGGTTGTGAGCAAGATGGCCTGCTGCTGATGCATCCATTTGCAGATTACCAACGATATCTTGCAGCCATCTTCGCTTTGGTCTTCCTCTCTTTCTTTTTCCCATTATGTACCCTTCCAAGACGGTCTTCTCTAGATTATCATGATGTTTAATGTGTCCAAAATATTTAAGTTTTTCTCTGTTTTTTTTTCTTTACTAGCCAGCCTTCTTTAATTTTAAGTTCTTGTAGTTCTTTGTGTGTGTCCATGATATTTGAAGAACTCTTCTGTAGCATTTACATTCAAAGGCATTTATGTGTTTCTCAGCTGTCTTGTTAAGTGTCCAGATCTTGCAGCCATATGTTGCGATGGGAAAGATGCATGCCCTTAAAAATTTTATTTTTCTAGATTTTGTCTGTTCCTCGCCACATCCTATTTAGTTGCTTTACTTTTTGAAGAGCGATAGATGTCTTCCTTTTAATTTCCCTCATGGGAAATCCAACAACATGACCATTAATTTGTTTCCTGTAGCTGATCCCTCGTTCATCTGCACAAACAACAACATGGAACTGAGAAAGCAACCTTCTCCCCATGAAACTCTCCTGGCAGTAAACCGCTGTTGTCTCGAGAGACCTTTCTGCACTTTTTGATTCCCTTCTGATCGTTGTGGGGACATCAGCCGCTAGACTTTCTCCCACACTGCTCCACGCGCTCCCGAGAATGGAGAAACTGCAGAAATGGACAATGTGTTGACGGGTGTGTAACAGCTGAGCTAAGAAGTTCACCGCCACCTGATCTGGCCTGGTACTCTCCAGAAGGTCAACCTAACACATTCACGGGCAGTTGCCGAAGCTTATCGGTTTGTAGTGTTTTCAGTAAGGTTAATGTATGAGTTATTGTGGACCAGGGTCATTGCACACGCTCAAACCAAAAGTGCTCTGCTACCTACTCGGCAGTTGACCAGAAACTGTCGACTAGTGTCGCCATCAGCACTAACTCCGTAGCTAGCAACGTCAATCCTCTTGCTTCACCGAGCGTTAACCCTGTTATCCAATTTTTCTTGAGGCTGGCTTAACCCCGGGTTTTTTTTTGTTTTTGAAATGGAAAACATGTCGCCTGGTCAGCGAGCGAGTGACTAATTCACTACGCTAACGCGGCTCTCGTTTTCAGTAAATGTACAGGAAAGTATTGTCGTGCCTGTATATTTGGTACTGAGTTGGTCGCAACTGACGTGGGTCGCTATTTCGCTCTAGCTGTCACTTTCAGCATAATTTTGTAATCGTTGGCAATGCTGCAGTACAGGGCACAGTGGGGCTGGGTAAAGATGCTGCCCTGACCGCTCTGTTGACGACGCTGCAGCATAGTGATGAGTGACGATAATACTCATATCAGTTATTCACGGTTTCGAACAAATCATTACAGACATACAGCGGTAACAAAGATGACTAGAAACTGGCTATCTCATATAAATGATCATAAAGTGTACAGCGCTGTCTGTTCGCTTCAGGAAATACTTTGATATCACTGACCATGAGATTCTTGAAAAAAAAAAAGCTGGAAGGTTATAGATTTCACCCAGATCTGACAAAATTTATTACATCTTTTCTCTTAGGCAGACAAAAAAAAAGTTTGCTTTAGAAATAGGTTGCCTGAATCATCTATGGTTTATACCGGTGTTCTTCAAGGCTTCATTCTTGGCTCTCTTCTCTTTTCTGACTATGTTAAAGATATACCACTTTATTTAAAGCACTCTTCATTTGATCTTTCTGCTGACGAATGCACTGTTATGCCAGTGACCAGGACATCAATAACCAGAAGTGACGCTTGAAAACAGTATAAAGAATTTGATTATATGGAGTACTAATAATAGTATGTTGGTGAATACCGACAAAAGTAAATCTTTCCTCATCAAAACAAAAAAATTAACTGCAGAATATGAAAAAAAAACTACAGCTTTATGCTGGGATTACGGAAATATAAAACTTTTATGAACATAAAACTTTAGATCTCACCATTGATAAATATTTAACTTAGAATGCTCACGTACATAAACTAACACAATTCAAGGCACAGAAAGTTAACTGGATAACCAAAAATAAACATCGTATTGACCAAGACAAAGAAAAGTCATACTACACATCACATATGCACATACACTTGAACTCCACAATCTGGGATGTCTGCTCAGTTTCAAACACAAAATAGCTCCACTCACTTCACAAACGAGCAATAAATCTTATTTGTGGCAGTCACCAACTACAGACTGCAGACAACATAAGCAAATAAAAATTATATCTTTCAAATCTAGAATAATTTTTAATAAAGTCAAATGTTTGCGTGGAATTCTGTGGCACAAGGCTCCATCCCATTTGTGACCAGTGTTTAAGCCTGACCTTAAACATAGTCAACACTTTCTAAACACAGACTTGATCTGTAAAAGAAAGCATTGCATAATCACTGTGAAACTTTGGAATTTATACCCCAGCCACTAAGATATCACTACGATACCGGAATCGATACTGGGCTAATGCACAACGACTTTGCGAACGCCCTGTTTATATAGTTTTAACTCCAAGCTTTGTAATTCTTTACTTGCCTGTAATTATATCATCATCATCATCATCATCATCATCATCATCATCATAGTCATTATCATCATCATCGCCTTTCACTTCCTTGAGAGCATAGGCCACGGATAAAGGCTCTCTACCTATCCCTCTTCTTGGAATTATTCTCTGCTTCCTTCCATGTGTATCCCACGTCTCTGAGCACTGTCATAATTTCTCTTCTCAGAGTAAGTCTAAATCTTCCTCATTTTCTATTTCCTTGAGAATTCTATGTCAGTGCCTGTCTTGCTATCTTGGTGTCGGGTTTCCGCAGAGTGTCGGCAATCCACCCTCATTTCCTAGACATGATTTGTAGGTTCATAAATTCTTATCCTACCATTTCCTAGACCTCCTCGTTCCTGATCTTGTCCTGCCATTTAATCTTTAAAATTCTCCTCAAGCAGTAGTTTATGAATGTTTGTATCCTTCTATAGTTCTTACATTCTAATAAATCTCCTTTCTTAGAGAGTTTTATAAGATGGGCCTCCTTCCAGTCCTCTGGGACCTTCTCTTCTTCCCAATTCCTGATAAACAGTATTGGTATTTCTGTTGTTATTTCTTTGTTCGCTAAGAGCACTTTTGCTACAATTCCATCTGGACTCGGTGCCTTATTTCTCTTCAACTCTGAGATAGCGTGTTCAATTTTAGCCTTGCTGGGTGGTTCTACAGTGATGTCTAGAGTATTCTCTGCTGCTGATATCTCCTTTGTTTCTGTCGGTGCTGGTCTATTTAGGATTCCGCTGAAGTATTCTACCCTAAAAATATCAGCTTGCCTCTCATAGCGGTGACTTGGTCAGGCACCAAGTTGTGATGTAAAAGAACACGCTTCAATGCATTGCTTATTTATAAATTATCGTACTGAACGTGAAAGAATGTGATGTGACGAGAATTACATTGAAAATGAAATGTATGTGTGTGTGTGTTTTCTCTTTGTATGTTAGTTGCTTCTCATGTAAGTTCGTTAATTAATATATTTGAATGTAATCGCGTTATTTTACATTATTACATATACTTGTATTTATGTAAATTTTTATACTTGTACTAAATCAGTGTGTGGGAAGAATGAAAGATGAATGAAGAAGGACACAATCTCAGACCGGCTTGTGTCCCCAGTTCTTCACTCTTCGAAAATAAAGCTCATTCGTTCGTTTAGATTTTTCTTCTTGGCCTGCATGGAGAGGCAAAGACGCTGCGCGGTTTGGCAGTCAGCGAACAATCGTCAAGGTTGGCGAACCATAGCTGACATGCAATCATCAAGGTTGGCGAACCATAGCTGACATGCAATCATTAAGGTTGGCGAACCATAACTGACCAAGAGCTTGTTCCATCACATCTTTGGTCCTAGTAACAGGAATAGACTGGCTAACCGGGCACGGACCACCATAGTCTCCATGGCGGTGGAGTCTGCTAAAGAAGTACCTCCTACTTTCTATCTCCATTCAGAGACTGACAAAATAGCCGCAGTAAACCCGTTCCCAGTCGGAGACGATGCTGTACCTCAACATCTTTACTGCACCGGCTGCAAAGAACATCAGCTCACATTTCCAGGAAGAGGAAGAAGACGTCTGCAGAGACAAGGTCTTATTTTCTTTGAATCGTTCTTTATTTTTCTTGTTTCTAGGCGTAGTTTTCTGCTTCAGTTTCCTTCGTTTCCTAAAATGGTTCATTTCATTTCTTAGTTGTCATTGCCTTCGATGGCTTCTTTCTTCTTCTTCTTTGTACATATTTACTGTCTGTATCTGCAGTTCTGTCTCGCGGATAATTTGAACTGTTTTTTGTTTGTTTGTTTGTATTTCATGCATGGAACCGTAAAGCTTCGCTTCTTGGCGATTTCATTGGCCGGTATGAGCATTTTATATTTCATAATTGATACAGTTCTGACGGATATGCTCCACAGTCTGAGGTGCTTGCCTATGTTTAGTGATTAATACTTGTGCGGTAACAGCTGTAGAAATGGGTACCCGACTTCTTCTGGAGTTGGGGAAGGAAAGGCAGCCAGGCGTGATACTGACCATATCACCCTCTAGTGTGCTGACAGGTCAAGGAAAATATGGGCACTAACACCATATCCCTATGTGCCTCCAAGGCATGACAGGGTCACCTTTACCTACTTGTGCGGTAAGGTAAAGGTAATGTAAAACTCCCGTTTCCATGCCATTAAGACATACGGTGTTAGGCTCGTATTTCCAAGACCACTGGCGCATGAAAGTGAGATGTGGTCAGTACCACGCATGGCCTCATCTGTCTTCCCAGATTTCTGTGGTTCACAGTTTTAGACGCTGGGTGAATCCCAGGAAGTGTCATTATTATTCAGCTGCAATATGCAGTACACTTTTTACGGGATGCGAAACAACTGCACTTCTCGTCAGAGTTGCCCACTGGTCGCACTGCACGAAGATGCGTGCTCTGGGAAATTTACACTTTGCTAATTCTTACTTTAAATAAAAAGTGATCTTTTCTCATCGTCACGTTTTCTTGCTTTTTAATTGTATTTGTCTTTGGAAATCAGAAGCAGTAATTTTATTTTTATTTTTTAAACAGGACAACCAGCATTATTTATTTGTTATTATTAGTAAGCATCACAAACAAGCCTTTTTTCATATATACTGTAAGCTATAGTTAAGTCTAAAGAATTTTTAAAAATACATTTCCGCTTGTCGTTAGCCATTCTGCTGCTGCACAATAGCCAGACACAAGAGGCGGGATCGATATCTTCTCTTTGACGATGGAGCTAACAGAAATGCTTGGTTTTTTTCCTGGAAGGGCATCACTCCAACTTATTGAAGACGACATGGAAAATGGAGAAATGCGTGTTAGTCAACTATCGCGGTTATTCATCGTAGTCATATGTAATGTCGTCGTCGTCTATCGCTGCCAACAATCGTCATCGTTATTGGGCAGAGCTGGGTAGAAGTGAGTAGATCTTGATAAGGAAGCTTTCGGGAAAAAAGCCCTACTGATACGATTAAAAGAAAAAAAAAGAAAGTCAAGCACAGCGAATGTACCGGTTTTCAAGCATCCTCTAGGAGCTACTCTTGGGTTTGAAAATGTGGTCTTTTCCAATAAAGAATATACATATATATGTGTGTGTGTATGTGTGTGTGCGCGCGTGTGTGTGTGCGCGTATGTTTCTGTAGTGTATCTAGAAATGATTAATGGCTACTGAAATTTTGACAGAGTCCTTTCTCATGTTTGCACACATAAGCGTGACTCATTCGTGTAGACCAACGGTTCCCAAAACGTGAGTTATCGCCCCTAGGGGGGAGAGGGTATGAAGATCCAAAAGAGAAGAGCAGTGAAAAGAAGATGAGCGCGTGGGGGTGGTGGGGGTGGGGAGGTTCAGAAGTAAATGAGGGGAAAGCGTTTATGGGGAATGCTAATGATGTGGCTTGAGGAGAAAGGGAGAATCTGCCCGAAGAAAAAAAGTTTGAGAATGGCTGGTAAAGAACTATTCTTTTCTGCCCCAGGCTGTGTGTGTAAATCCACACTCGTACAACTCTTCTTCACAGTATTTAACTTCTTGCTTTCTGTAACTTATTCTGTAGGATTTAAATCACTGACAAAATCTATACAGCCATAATACTAACATCTACACTATATCGCCTACGCGAGAGAACTCGGTGTAGAGATTTTGTTTTGTGAAGTTCGGGGGTGAGTGGGGGACTAGGGGAGGGTCTGTGGGTTAGCTACGAGCTTCCACAGAAAGTTGAGCCGGCAGGACTTGGACTCGATGGAACGAACTCAAATATGCCTGATCTGCGAGTGAGGGGGAGGGGGGGGGGGAGAGAAGCTGGCGGCGGTGTTGTCTGAATTAATGTTTTGCACACCTCCAGAAGTCTGTCTCGGTCTTTCCTTTCCTTCTCTCAGTCTTCCTTCTCACCTGTTGATCCCATGCGCGAAAAGAGAGTTTCAAGAGGCCTGAGATAAGACACCGGGAGCACGCGACTCAAGGTGAGGTCGGCAGAGATGGCGAGAGCGGTGCGAGAGCAACGAAGATGGCGTCTGCGAGTACAGACGCTAGACAGAAGAAGAATAAATCTCCAGCCACCTTGCTCTTAGACGAGAGAGACTGTGTAAAATGTTTACGCACAGAACTGTTTGTAATGCTTATAGTTCTGACTATTATGTAGTCTGCTTCAACATTAGAGTATTTTATTCAACATTACGTTGTCTGATTCAACATTAGTGTCTGATTTATTTTAAAAAAAAGAAATGGTGAAATATTGGTCTGGCTCATTAAGTTCACTGGTGGGATTTCACATTGACGTGACTGATTTAACATTACTAAGTTTAACTCAAAATTAGAATGTCTACCTACCTAATTACAAATTAGAATGTCTTATTTAAGGCACTGATCCAGCTAATTCAAAATTAGCATCTGATACAGCAGGAGAGTCTCTAATTCAACATCGCAGTGTCAGACATCGACGCTGCGGCTTAAACAACGAAAGACCTGGTTAAGATCAAATAATGACAAATTCCTCTCTGTATGTGGTTCAGAGAAAGAATAGAAGAGAACAGACAAAACGAAAGTTATATATGCACAAGAAATGAGGAAAACAAGACCAAGGGGTAGACCAAGACAGAGATGGAAAGACAACATAGAAGAGGATATAAAAAAAATGGTGTCAAGAACCGTGGAGAGATGATTAGGAATAGAGGGGAATGGAGACGAACTTTATCTGCAACAATGAGCGTTAATGGCTCGGAAAGCTGAAGAAGAAAAAGGAGAAGAAGAAGAAGAAGAAGAATATGGTTCCGAAACTGGATGTCGACTAAGGCAACACAACATTCATGAACTACTGCTTGAGGATGATTTGAAACATTAAATGATAGGACAAGATCAGGAACGATGAAGTCTTGGAAAGAGCAGGAAAGATTCTCTCTCTCTCTCTCGCTCTCTCTCTCTCTATCTCTCTCTCTCTCTCTGAACCTTGAGTACCCAAGGTACATGGGACTTCCGCAAGGGTTTTACACATGCTCCTTTCCTTTGCCTTTTTTTTTTCGCTCTTGCCCAGGTGAGCCCTCTATTGTTCAACATCCTCCTTGTTGTTCTTTTCAATGTCTCATTTGGTCTACCCTTACTTCTGTCCCCTGTGGTGGCCATCTATGACTATGAACGAGCACAGCATGTCTAGGAAATGTAAATGGATTGGCCAAACACTGAGGAAACCTGAGACCAGCTTAGCAAGACAGGCACTGACATGGAATCCTCAGGGAAACAGAAATCGAGGAGTACCTAGAACTACCTGGAGAAGGGAAATTATGGCAGTGCTCAGAGACAGTGGATACACATGGAAGAGAGCAGAGAATAAATCAAGAAACAGGGACTACAGAGCCTTTGACCATCGTCTGTGCTCCAAATGGAGTGAAAGGCGATGATGATGATGATGATGATGATAAAGAACAACAACAATAACGACAAATTCAGCGTTAGATGATCTATGAATTAACATTATAGCATCTCAACTAACATAGATTTATTGAGAAAACAAATGCTTGATTCAGGATAGCAACATGTTTATACAACATTGAAAGAGCGTGTTTTTGTTTGTTTGTTTGTTTGTTTTTGTTTGTGGCCGATCAAGACAGATGTGCCTCATTCAATGTCCAGTGTCGGACCGGGCATTAGAATCTCGGAGTGAAAGCTGATTCAACACTTTGGTGTTGCTAAAATCAGAATTTACAGTTGATTTAGTATTGAAAAACCGACAAATTACAGTGAGTATTTTGAGACGAATGTACGAGTTCAGAATTTATAGTGCTCAATATTTCAATGACTGATACAAAATTTTATAGAATTTATAGAATGTTTATTGAAAATAATAATACACTCCATTCAACACGGGTTGCGTAATCAAAATAAGAGTATGTGTATCAGAATGTAACGTAGCTTGTGGGCTGGATTTCTTATTAGATTCCTCTTCTACTCCTTTCCAAAAGGATTATCCAGTATGTTCGCATACTCCCAAAGGAAATGATGCCTCAAGTTAAGAACTCGTTGTCCGGAGTGTTGGTAAATCTTCAGCACATATATATGTAGTATTGCTGTTGCTCTGTTCTGCTGGAAATGATTTATAGCACAGACATCTTGATTTATTTACTAGCTGTTATGCAACATTATCATGTTTTTCTATACTTTTTAAAAATTTTAGTAGTTATGACAAGATGCGTTCGCTTGATTTATTGATAGCGTCGTGTCTTTCCTAGGTAGCTGTTACTTGATTTATTAACAGTGAATGTCTATGTTATGCAGAAATGTTCCACATTTGGAACTACATGGCATTTCTTCATCTTTTACTTTTGTGTTAAAGCTTTTCAAAATTGGACAAGAAATGTCAGCGCTGGAGCTTTGTTGAAACAGTACCCAGGTCGATTCCAGATTTGATGGCTATATTCAACATTAGAGTGGGCGATTCAACATTGGTTGGTTGGTGAACTCTGTGTGTCTGAAACACTGAGTTCTCCCAGCGCATGCTCGTGGCTGAGTCGTGAAAGAAAGACATCAGCTCACACTATGAGTGACACGCACATTCTGTATAACATACTCGTAAAAGTACCTATCAGTTGTTTGCCTTTATGTATGTGTTTTTGTGGGAAAAAAATACACATAAAATAACTTGCCTTCTTAGTTTTATCCCAGATTTTGGAGAATCGATTACAGTTTATCAAAGTAAGTAAAGATAGTCCCATAGCAAATGCCGTAGGGGGTGAAGCGTTAGAGACCTCATTATGCTGGGTCATCAGCGTATGAGGTAGTGTGACCAGTTCCTTTCCTCGCTGCCTTTACTTCCCAGATTTTCTCTGGTACCCATTTTACGAGGCTGGGTCGACATCGGGGCCGTATTGGTCGGAAAAAAAAATCCCGCTCAGCTGGGGATTCGAACCCTCGACCATTTGGTTGCTAGACGAGTGCTCTAACCACTACGCTAGCCGGCCCGTTACAGTTTATCGCAGAAGCTAAATCTAGACACTTCACCATTTTCTGTTTAAAAAAAAGGGCGGGCTTATTTATTGCACAGTTGTTTTTGTGGTCTGGAGATTTCTGGTGGTCGAAAATTTCATCTTCAAAAGAAAAAAAAATGAGAAGTTTATTTGTCGACAAGCTCAGCCACGGAGGGAGCACATCGATCCTTCACCAGCTGAAGAAAAGCCAACCCTTATTTCTGGAAGACAGTGTCTTTGCCCTCTGCGATATCGCCCCTGCTCCTATAACCAAAACTTAAGAATGAACGACTCAGTATCTAAGCATGCTGATTCACCTTTATAGTGGATGACTCAGTATCTAAACATGCTGGTTCACCTTTATAGTGGATGACTCAGTATCTAAACATGCTGGTTCACCTTTATAGTGGATGACTCAGTATCTAAGCATGCTGATTCACCTTTATAGTGGATGACTCAGTATCTAAACATGCTGGTTCACCTTTATAGTGGATGACTCAGTATCTAAACATGCTGGTTCACCTTTATAGTGGATGACTCAGTATCTAAACATGCTGGTTCACCTTTATAGTGGATGACTCAGTATCTAAGCATGCTGATTCACCTTTATAGTGGATGACTCAGTATCTAAACATGCTGGTTCACCTTTATAGTGGATGACTCAGTATCTAAACATGCTGATTCACCTTTATAGTGGATGACTCAGTATCTAAGCATGCTGATTCACCTTTATAGTGGATGACTCAGTATCTAAACATGCTGGTTCACCTTTATAGTGGATGACTCAGTATCTAAGCATGCTGATTCACCTTTAAAGTGGATGACTCAATATCTAAGCATGCTGATTCACCTTTATAGTGGATGACTCAGTATTAGTTGCCTGACTCAGCACTAGTACTGGACAAAGAAGCTTCTTCGTCTTCATCTCCTCTTCCTCTTTCTTACGCAGACTAAGAAACTAATCTGGAGCCCATGAAAGTTCCCCCCCCCCTTTTTTTTTCTTTTCTTCCCGCTTCCCCCACCACCCCCCTCCCGGCCCCAGACTGCTTCTCTCTTCCTTCCCGCCTACTTGGCAGTATCATGTTACATCTTGTGAGTGTAACAAGCGCTGTTCTCAGAGTGCAGGCGTGACTCACAGCCGGCCATTGTCAGGACTCAACCAAATCGTCGACCAGACAGGACTGTCTACTTCCGTGAGTCGCTTAAGTACTCCTTCTCTTCCCTCAAACCCTACCCCTCCCACACCCCCCCCCCCACACACACACACATACACACAAATGCCAAAAACAGGAGAGGGGGAACTAGGTCTCCAGACTGGTCCTTATTCCAGACAATTCTCGCTGAATGATTTTATTATTATTATTATTATTATTTATAAATTGTCACACAGCGACGAAAACAACACAAAGTAAAGAATGAAATTAAATCGTATGAACTTTGCTTCAGTTTTTCAGCCTTCAGCATTTCAGTTTTGCCAGCCGTCCGAAACTAGCACCGCCCGTTTTGGGCAATTTTCTTTCCGAAAGTGCAGAAATAAACACTCAAGTGAATGTTTCAGCTTTACAGCCTGTCTTCGTGTTTCTTAGAACTGATAGCTGAAAGTTTAACAGAGATTAGGAGTACACACATAATATACCAACCATTCTCCAGCCTCTCCCCTCCCTACTTTCACCCTGATGATGATGATGATGATGATGATGATGATGATAAAGTGATAGTTATAACCTTCTAATTCTCCAGACTGAGCGAAAGAAAATGCCTTCCTAGGCAGCTGCAGTGGTATATTTCTCTCTCGTTACTCTCTTCTCCTGACTGATTTCATGAGGAACCGGACAATTAGACACCGGATAATTAGACACCGGGGCAATTATACAAGCCGGCAGTTAAGACACCCTCTAGGAACCGCTAAACACAAACTATTTCATGTCCTTGTTTCTAGTCAAGACCTTACTTCATTTTGTTTGTTTGTTTGTTTGTTTGTTGAGATTCATTTTATTGTTGCCAGTCAAGACCCTACTTAATCTTTTTAAAGATTCCACTATATATATATATATATATATATATATATATTATATATATATATATATATATATATATATATATATAACTGCGATTTCAGCACTTTGTCAGACACTCCATGTCAGAAGTAACAAGTAATAGACTTTTATGCTGACTCGAAAATCATGTTTAATTTGCGGGAACCGATCATTTCTTTCAGCAGTGCAGGTAAGATATTAGGCTGCTGCCTTTCTTGTACTAAATTCCGAATCAAAACTAAACACGGTCAAGAAAAAAACTGGGAAGAGATCACATGCTGATGATCTGGAGAAGAGAAATTTCTGCCTAACATAAAGCAGAAATTGTTAAGTGAAATTTCTCCACTTAGACATTTAAGGTTTTTCCTCTTGGCTGACGGACTGCAGAATCTCCTGTTGCCTGACTGGCTTATATTTTTAACTGCTTCTAGTTCTAATAGAAAATATCATGGACACAAAAAAGAACAAATATATCCATACTGCAAGAATTTAATACTGAAGAAGTTTGGCTAGTAAAGAGGATTAAATAGAGAAAACGTAGATGTTTTGGACACATTAAACGTCATGATAATTTAGAGACCATCGACCATCATCTTGGAAGGGTACATAATGGGAAAGAGAAAGAGAGGAAGACCAAGGCGAAGATGGCTGCAAGACATCGTTGATGATCTGCAAATGGATGCATCAGCAGCAGGCCATCTTGCTTACAACCGGGTGGCCTACAGGAGAGCTGTTAGGGAGGCAAAGTTTCTCAAGGGACGTGCAAATGATTGGCTGAATTACTAGGTGTCATTTTGCTGAGTGGCAGAAAAGGCCAGAAATGTTAGTAAATTAATGAGAAAGATAATGATAATTTAAAGAAAAACAGTTAAATCTAACGCCGTTGAAGAAACGTTTAATCCATAACAAGTCTTTCATTATTACTGTTTTTATGGTCGGTCTATAATTTTCCAAGTATTCTTATACTTATTATCCATCATGTTTCTTGTCTTTACAAAATACTGGACGCATAATTAAAAGAACTGTAATAAGTCTTTGTAATAAGTACGTTTTAGTTATTAAGCCGTACTGCTAAGGACACTGTAACAAGTTATTGTAGCGAGACAGATGTGCAGCGAGTATTTCTGCAGTGCTACCTCCCTGTGGCTGATATATTTACAACGATATTTCATTGTAGCCAGTATCAACATGGAACGAACATTTTACACTCGAGATTTGTGCAGCGAGTTTTAATGCGGCGAGCTTTCTCGAACCCTCAAGTGGGTTAAAAAGGTAAGAGCTAAAATTCCCGTTTCCTTGCCATTAAGCCACACTGAGGTTATGCCTTTCCACGACCATCGGCACATGAAAGTTTGATGTGATCTGTGTCACTTCTGGCGACATTTACCTTCCCAGATTTCTATGGTACCCATTTTTAGAGACTGCGGTTGACCCAAGGGCTCTTTTGGCGTGTACCAGAAAAAAAAATCCCACTGTTGGGGCTGAACCCGGTACTATCGGATTAGTAAGTCGAACGCCTAACCACTCAATCAACCAGGCTGCAAAAAAACAAGAAAAAAAAAGTGGGTTGCAGAATGAAATATCCCTCACGCAGCGGCAATGGCAGAAAAAAAGGGCCATTTTGTCGGTTACAAGTACATTTTACTTGCCAATATGGCTTCACTCTATTTTGTACACAATAATTAGTGTTTTACATTCACAATCTTTGAACTGATCATTCATGATATTCAGCCAAAACAGAGCAAATCACATCCTAGTTGACATTTTGCCATATCAACAAATCAGATCATGCCTAACGTCCTGCCAGATCAGCCAATCAGATTATTGTTGACATTGCCATATCGTTGCTGACATACTGCCAAATCGACCAATCAGATCAAAGTTGAGATACTGCCGTCTCTTCCTGGTATTTCTGACGGAACTAACATCTTGATTCTTTTTTTGACCTGTGTTTTGAAATGTGCGCACGACCTGGCAGAAAACTAGAAACTTCTCGTGAAACTCTAACTTGGATTTCCCAATGAAGTGATGAAATAAAATAAGTTATTTTAAATTCTTACATTTAAGTATGTTATTTTGGTCATTTCTGACTCGGAATATGGTACTGACTTACTAGGATGTGAACTGTTTATGGAAACCGCTCAATGTCATTTTCATATATATATATATATATATATATATATATATATATATATATATATATATATATATATATATACATACTTCTTATATATAAAGTTAATATAATGATTGCATTTCAAATTTTCTCAAGATTGTACATTTTCAACTCAGCATAGATTATGCAGTCTCAGATTAGAAGCTTTGATTTATGAATGGTAACATATAATTAATTTCTAAATGAATGAACATTTCAGAGATATACATAGTCTTTATACCAATTATTCAGAAAAACGAGTCCGATATTTCAGAACAGAAAAAAGGCTATAATAAATCTTCCACATTACACACAACTCGGAAAATACAATAACGTATTTTGTACTTTCCAGTCATACCACCGAACTGCTTTTGCTTTAATGACATTTGCCTCTGTACGTACTGATTCATTTTTATTGTTCTAACACGCTTCAGTGATTCACTTTTATTGTTCTAACACGCTTCAGTGATTCACTTTTATTGTTCTAACACGCTTCAGTGATTCACTTTTATTGTTCTAACACGCTTCAGTGATTCACTGGCAACAAATTTTAAGAACTGGAAGCTTCACAGTTAACTGAGAATTTTGTTTACAAATGGCTGACCTAATTTCGTGCCGTTACGAAGAAGAAAAATAACGCGCTGCTTCAGATGAGCAGAGCAGTTCAGAAAAGTGAAGAAGGTGCTGAGATGTATATTACCTAAAAAATGGCCCTGAACTTTTATTTCTTTGACAGACTTCTAATTTTCTATAGATTTTTCCTTCTGATCTCTTCTGTACCTGATGGTTGTCTGACTGTTCGGGTAGCTGGCTGTGTTGGACGGCTGTCAATGGTCACAGATCGAACAACTTGTAAAATATAAGGGTCTACTGTGACCATCATGTAGTCGCCTTTACATGACCAGGGCCGTCTTAACAGCATTGCAGACCCTGGTCAAAGGAATGCATTGGTATCCTTACCTGCCTATTCAGGAAAATGAAAATGTTATACTGACAATATTGGAATCTTTGGGCTCTAAAACAACTACCAGTGGGTTCATACTTTAAGACGGTAATAGGAACAATTACATCTTGGTTAGGGTGGAAGTTCGCTTCCTGATCCTACACCCTAGGTGCAGTTTTCGTCAGTGTGAAGTCGATCAGTTAAGCCAAGATGATTCAAGAAGTAGCTTTCACGTAAATGTGGGTTCGTGAGCAGCAACTAAGAGAATCTGCACTTTACTGATGTTGACAATATGGAATATATTTCATTGACAATATGTTATATTATGTTATGGTATGTTATATATGAATACATCATGTCGAGTGATAAGTGTTCTTGACGAGGATTAAGTGTAATAAATGAATAAATGATGTTACAACATTTCATTGGAAGTACACTCGTTCCACAAACATTATCATTCACAGTTACAAGACAGTGACAGTATAAGTCGCACCAAAGATGTACATGTTAAGACTCCAAGAAGCTATGTTAACATTTATAAGGAATATGACTGTAAAATATTATTAACACCTTAGAACTGAAGAGCTAAATAATTCACCATTTGTAAGGAATTAATAGGACATTCGTGTTAAGAGCCTTAGTGTCAAGAGAGTTAAGTTAATATTTTTAAAAGATAAAGAGTTTTAATACCAGAAAGTTAAATTAACATTTGTAAGAGATTAGTAAGATATTCATGTTAAGAGCCTTAGTACCAGAGTGAAGTTAACATTGTCAAGAATATTCTTGTTTTGCTTATCTTTTATTAAATTTAGCATTTTGGTTAAGCTAACTTAGCTTCTTAAGGCCGGCGAAAACGCGTTTGGAGTAAACTTCTTTTTTGTTTCTAATTTACTATGAATAATGGTTCCATGTTTGCGTCCAAATAAGTCAGTTTTTCCATGACGACCATTTCAAGGTGACACACATCATTGGCTGGATACAACATTCCTAGACAGAACTCAGAGCCGCGTACAGCGTGACAGCTTGTCAACTGCAAAAGATCACCAGTTCTGAACATATCAGAAATAATACTTCATTACCACGTGGCCTCATTTGCCTACGTAGTCTAAGTTTCTGGGCTATAGAAACCGCGTTATGTTTATGAAGACATGACACAGCCTAAAAAACTAAACACGTAAGATATTGTCAAGAAATTTATCCGTGCAGAAAATGTTGAAAGCGTTATCTAGGAGTTGCTTAAAGTTGGAGTAAATTGTTATCATAAAATGACACCTGTATTAAAAGCACACATTTCCAAGCACTCGAACCCCTTCCTTTTACACCAGCGTACGTTAATAGCAGAATTATACCTGCTACAGGTGAGATTTCTACTTACTATTTAGCAGTAGAATTTATTTTTCTATTTCCCTGAGCCTAGGATACGCTACCTCCCCCCCCCCCCCCCCCCCCCGTTTTTTTTAGGTTTGTTATTGTTTATAAACACATCTTCCCTGTAGTTAATCTAAACTCATTTTCTTTCTTTGTCACTTTTAGCTGGCCACTGTTTTACTACTTACAGCCATTCTTTTTGGCTTCTGCGGGGAGATTTTGTACTTATCTCCCTTAGAACCAAGCATCTTGCCCCCCGAAGACTTGTTTTCTGAGGAATTTTGAGATTTTTAACTGTCTCCGTCATTTATTTATTTCTATGACCTGAACTACAGAATTTCTCAAAGATAGAATATCTACGCTATTGGTATGACTCTACACATTTCACTTGATTTCAGCTTGAGAATGTGTTGCTTATTTCGAGAAGTTTGTATTTATTTTGACAGATTTGATGAAAAATTTCTTTATTCTGTTTGGACTTTCATATTTGTTATAAAGGATATCAATGAAGTATTTGCTGCCTTCCTTGCGAAATTTGTATTTATTTTTGGTAGACTATGATGAGCTGTTTGTGGCCTTTTTCTAAAGTTGCTGAATTTTAACAGAATGTGAAGTCGTGTCTGATGTGAAGTGATGTTAACCTTGTGTCGCGTCCTCTCTCAGACAGGAAGAATGTAGAGGAAGTGAACTATTTGTTAACCCAACTTTGGATGAAACGGAAACCACAATATCAGCCCTCTCCGATAAGGGTTACGAAAATTCTGAGCCCTAATGCTTTGTTTAGCAACTTCACAAGACTGGGGGAATATATTCTTTGTGTGTGTGCATGTGTTTTTGTGTTCTTTCATTTTAATACATAGCGAGTGAATGCTTGTTGCAGGTTCGTTGTTGTTGTTAGTATTTCTTGCTTCACTTTTCTTCGTTTTTCATTCGCTGCTAGATATCTTTATTCTCTTTTCATTTCTCTCCATTATAAAAATCAGCTTTCTTAGTCAGATCTTACTATATCGTCAGTGACTATCAGAGAGATAAATCAGTTGTCCAATCGGCGAATCAGAACAGCCTTTCGTATGTAATTATTCATTGACATCTTCCAGTGATCTCCAGTTAGGCCTAGCTGCACAATGGTTACCTGACACTTTATGTGTTAGGGAACAAAGACGCCGAGACTGGAAGTGAGCATCTCAAAACACAGAAACTTACCTCTCGAATGGTGATGTCTTTTCTGCTTTGATATCCAACATGCACAACAGAACTGATTTTTACACCTTACAGCAGAGCATCACTTCATTGTTCAAGTAACTGTTCATACACAGCATATGTGCATCAACTGTAGTGTAAAATGTAGTAATGACACATAATGCGGTGCAGTTTTAGCTGCCATCTTCAAATGAACCAGTCACTGGTTACACTTAATGAACACATCATTGGTTATAGGAATCGTTGTTGCATGATATTAATGGCTTCTTAAATCTGTGAACACGATTTTGGAACAGACAGATTTGTAGCTGTTGTGGAACTTGCGGGATGTCAAACCACAGTTTGTTGATTCTATCAATATTTGACCGATGTCAGATATGTTATGTTATATGAACGCGTCATGTAGCGTGATAAGTGTTCTTGATGAGGATTAAATGTAATAAACGAATTTTCAGGATGAGGGATGACTTATGCCAATGATGTTACAATATTTTTTATCCTTTAGTTATAGAAGAAAAAAAAACACCCATAACGTGGGTTGTCTGATTAAACCTAGTTATAAGGACACTTCTTTGTGATTAAACCTAATTATAAGGACATTTGTTTGTGATTAAACCTAGTTATAAGCACAACTTATTTGTGATTAAACCTAGTTATAAGCACACTTCTTTGTGATTAAACCTAGTTATAAGCACACTTCTTTGTGATTAAACCTAGTTATAAGCACACATTCTTTGCCCCTTTTTGAGAAAGAAAACCATCAGAAAGTCTTCAGCATTGACGGCTTTAATCATCACTCAGGCCGCTAGGCTAAACTTTAAAAAGGGTCTTCGCCATCTCCGACAGCTCATCACCTAATACAGCCTGTGTCCCCTCTAGCTGTGATCTCTGCTTTTATTATATGACTTTGTATTGCGCAGACTAAACATAACTATATGTTACTGTCTTTTGGATAACTTATACATGCTGGTGCAGCAACGTTAGTTATAAATGATTGTCACATTAATCATTAATCTGTACTTGCAGTGTTTTTCCTATTAGCGCTGGGCCCCGTGGCTTTCCGGACCCCCTGGCTTTCCGGGCCCCTAGACTTAAGCTTATACAACCTTGCGGACCCCTAGACTTAAACTTACACAACCTTCTTGACCCCCTGGACTTAAGCTTATACAACCATCTTGATCCCTAGACTTAAGCTTATACAACCTTCTTGACCCTCTAGGCTTAAGCTTATACAGCCTTCCAGACCCCTAGACTTAAACTTACACAGCCTTCTTGACCCCCTGGACTTAAGCTTATACAACCATCTTGACCCCTAGACTTAAGCTTATACAACCTTCTTGACCCCTAGACTTAAGCTTATACTACTTTCTTGACCCCTAAGCTTAAGCTTATACAACCTTCTTGACCCCCTAGGCTTAAGCTTATACAACCTTCTTGACCCCTAGACTCAAGCTTATACAACTTTCTTGACCCCTAGACTTAAGCTTATACAGCCTTCCAGACCCCTAGACTTAAACTTACACAACCTTCTTGACCCCCTGGACTTAAGCTTATACAACCATCTTGACCCCTAGACTTAAGCTTATACAACCTTCTTGACCCTAGACTTAAGCTTATACTACCTTCTTGACCTCTATGCTTAAGCTTATACAACCTTATTTAGACTCAAGCTTATACTACCTTCTTGACCCCCTAGGCTTAAGCTTATACAACCTTCTTGACCCTTAGGCTTAAGCGTATACAACCTTCTTGACCCCTAGACTCAAGCTTATACAACCTTCTTGACCCCTAGACTTATGCTTATACAACCTTCTTGACCCCCTAGGCTTAAGCTTATACAGCCTTCCAGACCCCTATACTTAAACTTATACAACCTTCTTGACCCCCTAGCTTAAGCTTATACAACCTTCTTGACCCCTAGACTTAAGCTTATACTACCTTCTTGATCCCCTAGGCTTAAGCTTATACAACCTTCTTGACCCCTAGACTTAAGCTTATACAACCTTCTTGACCCACTAAACTTAAGTTTATACAACCTAACAGATAAAATCCGCCAATGATCTTCATAACATCATCAACAGTTTCTAGCTTAACATCTGCAACTGCAGGAAGATACAACAACAACAACAGCAACAACAACAAAATGAAACTAAAAATAAACGTTTAAATGTGCACATACTTCATAAGAATGCGTACTTCAGCGCGTAAGCCAGGCACTGTCACGGAAAATAGCAACTAACAGCAGAGTTTTTTAGTGATCAAGTTTTTATGACACTGCATCAGAGTTTAGTCTCTGAGCTTGTTCGCTAGACACGACATTTTCATTTCGTTACAAGAAATTAGCCGGTAAGTTTACCAACACAGCTAGTGATTTCCATTACCGGCTGTATTTTATTTTGTCTTCTGCGTTCAGTTTCATGTGTGCAACTGTTACTGGTCTTCTCCGTGAATCTAACTGTCAACAGGAGATATTCATGCTCGTCCTCGAGGTTTCCACTTATTTTTTCCCCCCTGGGGTCTGATTTGGGCTCTTAAGTCAGCGCACGCGCGCGTGTGTGTGTGGGGTGGGGTGGGGGGCATTGGTGGCTTTCAACATATGTAGAAGGGTTTAAAGTCTGCAAGTCTTGTTCAGAGCATGAAAATTGTGGTTTCTTATGTTCTTCTGGTTATCTCAGGTTCAAACCTACCGATATGGGACTGGCTTTATAGGTTAATACTAGCTTTTTTTTTTAATACACCAACGACAGTTGATACGATTTATACTTGGAAGCCGTTGGTAAGATTTATACTTGGGAGCAGTTGGTAAGATTTATTCTTGGGAGTTGTTGGTAAGATTTATTCTTGGGAGTTGTTGGTAAGATTTATTCTTGGGAGCTGTTAGTAAGATTTATTCTTGGGAGTTGTTGGTAAGATTTATTCTTGGGAATTGTTGGTAAGATTTATTCTTGGGAGTTGTTGGTAAGATTTATTCTTGGGAGTTGTTGGTAAGATTTATTCTAGGGAGCTGTTGGTAAGATTTATTCTTGGGAGTTGTTGGTAAGATTTATTCTTGGGAGTTGTTGGTAAGATTTATTCTTGGGAGTTGTTGGTAAGATTTATTCTTGTGAGTTGTTGGTAAGATTTATTCTTGGGAGCTGCTGATAAGTTTATTCTTGGGAGCCGTTGGTAAGATTTATACTTGTGAGCCGTTGGTAAGATTTATTCTTGGGAGCAGTTGGTAATATTTATTCCAGGGAGCTGTTGGTAATATTTATTCTAGGGAGCTGTTGGTGATATTTACTCTAGGGAGCTGTTGGTAATATTTATTCTAGGGAGCTGTTGGTAATATTTATTCTAGGGAGCTGTTGGTAATATTTATTCTAGGGGGCTGTTGGTAATATTTATTCTAGGGAGCGGCTGGTAATATTTATTCAAGGGAGCGGTTGGTAATATTTATTATAGGGAGCTGTTGGTAATATTTATTCTAGGGAGCAGCCGGTAATATTTATTCTAGGGGGCTGTTGGTAATATTTATTCTAGGGGGCTGTTGGTAATATTTATTCTAGGGGGCTGTTGGTAATATTTATTCTAGGGGGCTGTTGGTGATATTTATTCTTGGGAGTTATATACACATAAAAGCTTCGTTTTCAGAGACAGATCTCAAAAATTAGTTTCAGTGCTCATTCAGTGTTTACAACACAGGCATTCTACGGCGTAACGTTTTGACACGTGAGTATATGTATTCACAAGTGAGTATATGTATTCACACGTGAGTAAATGTATTCATACGTGAGAATATGTATTCACATGTGAGTATATGTATTCACACGTGAGTATATGTATTCACACGTGAGTATATGTATTCATACATGAGTATATGTATTCATACGTGAGAATATGTATTCACATGTGAGTATATGTATTCACATGTGAGTATATGTATTCACACGTGAGTAAATGTATTCATACATGAGTATATGTATTCATACGTGAGAATATGTATTCACATGTGAGTATATGCATTCACATGTGAGTATATGTATTCACACGTGAGTAAATGTATTCATACGTGAGAATATGTATTCACACGTGAGTATATGTATTCACACGTGAGTATATGTATTCACACGTGAGTAAATGTATTCACACGTGAGTAAATGTATTCACACGTGAGTATATGTATTCACACGTGAGTATATGTATTCACAGCTAAGCTATTCCTGCCTCAAAGCAATAAAAGAAATGATCAAAAGTTATAGCACGAATATGAAAGAATACCAAAAATTTGGCAAGGTAGTGGATGCAAACTGTGACAAATTGGAAAATGATATAAACAGTGTTATATTTGTTGATATTCTTGTATGATAACTTAACCACATCCCAAATCTGGTCGATAAACAGAATACACGACAAATAGGGAATGAAGGTAACTGATAACATAAAGGTGTCAAAATGAGTCGGGTGAATTATATCTCTCTCTCTCTCTTTCTCTCTGAACCTTAAGTGCCCAGGGCACATGGGGTTTCCGCAAGGGTTTTCCACAAATACCTGTCATCATTATCATCATCATCATCATCATCATCATCATCATCATCATGTGCCGTGCCGACTGGCGTTGGCTATTATGCTTCTCCAGAGTACGCGATCCTTCATACAGGCCATCAGTTCAGTTGGTGATCTCCTCTCACACCATCCCGTCAGACTGTCCAGTATCATTTCTCTTGTCCTTTGCCTTTTTTTCTGCTCTTGCCCAGGTGAGCCCTCTATTGCTCAACATCCTGTCTGTTGATCTTCTCTGTGTCTCTTTTGGTCTACCCTTACTTCTGTTCCCCTGTGGTGTCCATCTTAGTGCTATTTTTGGTAGTGAGTTGTCAGTCATTCGGAGCACATTTAACTTGCTTCTGTTTCTGTAGCAGTCTGATAGTTTTTTTTTTTTTTTACCAGATAGGGCTGCTGGCCCTATGCCGAACCCTCCTTAGTCGCCTTTTACCATCATGCGTGGTAGGGTACAGTGGTCCTATTCTTTGCAGATCTCGGATACCACACGGGAGGGGGGGGGGGGGAGAATCATATACATTTACTTAATTAAGAATTAACAGAGAGTAGATTTTTGAGCATACAAAATTAGGACAACAGAAAAAATAATACTATTTTATGAACATGTTAGATCAAAGTAAGAGACAAATGCAAGCAAAGGTAAAAAATAAAGGTATGATAAGGTAAGTTAAGGTAAGGTAAAAATCCCCCTTTCCATGTCATCAGGCCATACTAGGGAACAGAGTGTTAGACCCGTATTTCCAAGACCATCGGCACATGAACGTGTGATGTGGTCAGTATATCACGCCTGGCTGCATTTACCTTCCAAAGATTTCTCTGGTACCCGATTTTAGAGGCTGGGTGGACCCAGGGCCTTTTGTATATATATATGTGTGTGTGTGTGTGTGGGTGTGTGTGGTGGTACCAGAAAAAATTCCTACTGTTGGGACATCAACTCGATATTACTTGATTAGTAGACCGAGGGAATAGCCACTCAGACAACCAGGCTAACTAACTATATATATATCTGTGTGTGTGTATGTACATGTGTATCATCATCATCATCATGTGCTTGCCGACTGGCGTTGGCTATTATGCTTCTCCAGAGTATCCGATCTTTCATGCAGGCCATCAGTTCAGTTGGTGATCTCCTCTCACACCATCCCGTCAGACTGTCCAGTATCATTTCTCTTGGTCTTCCTCTTGATCTTCTTCCTTCTATTTTTCCTGTTGTTATAATATTTTCAATGCCCCCTCTTCTCATTGCATGTCCTATGAAAGTACATTCTCTCTCTCTTATCTTTTTGACATATATATATATATATATATATATATATATATATATATATATATATATATATATATATATATATATACATGTGTGTGTGTGTGTGTGTGTGCAAGAGTGAAAGAGAATCAATTGTGAGACCAAGTAAAGGTAAGAAAGATAATTCGGAGATAATGATATTGCGGAGGTGGGGGGGGGGGGAGAGCAGAGGCGGGATTATAACTGGAAAAAAAATTGGAGGTGGGGTCATAACTGGAAAAAAAACACAGAACATTATTGCAAGACAAATATAGGAAGTAAGAAGAATATAAAAGAAAATCATAGACGAGCTGCAGTTTAAATTCCTGTCCTGCACCCTCTTTCTGGATAGAAAACTTCAGTCCTACAGGAAAAGCAACATTCTGAAACAATGACTGTGAATCTAGCCATGGCCAAGCATGAGAAAACAGTACACTGTGAACTTAGCAACGAAGCGTCCCCTATTAGAAGGTGCTCGGCAGACTTAATATTTAAGGCGTATCTGATGTTCCGGGCCTTTTATGTACTAAAGTTTTGTAAGAGATTTAGGAATGGAAAAACTAATTATGTCAGTCCATAAGAACAGCGAAGAGCAGAACCTCTATCTTAATGCGAAGAAAACTAAATTGATGACAACTGACAAAACAAACAAGGCAGCTGATATATGTATCAATGAGGAAAACCTGGAAGAAGTGGAGAGTTTTGAATATCTTGGATCACTACTAACTAATAATGGAGATACAGTGAGAGAAATTAAAAGTAGGACATCTATCGCTCTTCAGAAAGTAAAACAAATAAAGAAGCTGTGGAGAGGAACAGACAGAACTACAAAAATAAGAATTTTAAGGCATGCATCTTTCCCATCGAAACATATGCCTGTGAGACTGGACACTTAACACAACAGCTGAGAAACGCATAAATGCCTTTGAATGTAAATGCTACAGAAGAGTTCTTCAAATATCATGGACACAAAAAAATATATCCATACTACAAAAACTTAATATTGAAGAAGTTTGGCTAGTAAAGAGGATTAAAGAGAGAAAACTTAAATATTTTTGACATATTAAACGTCATGATAATCAAGAGGAAACCGTCTTGGAAGGGTACATAATGGTAAAAAGAAAGAGAGGAAGACCAAGGCGAAGATGGCTGCAAGACATCGTTGATGATCTGCAAATGGATGCATCAGCAGCAGGCCATTTTGCTCACAACTGAGAGGCCTACAGGAGTGCTGTTAGGGAGGCAAAGTTCCGCAAGGGACATGCAAATGAATGAATGATGAAGTCATTTAGAAGACCTGCTTCAGGATTTTGTTTCTTTATTTTTTTACCAGGAGTCTAGATTGTTCTTATTGACATTTTGTTAGTTTTAAATACAGTCTAGGGCATTTAAATACAGTTATACGGTAGCCTCTATACGGTAGCCTCTATACGGTAGCCTCTATACGGTAGCCTCTATACGGTAGCCTCTATACGGTAGCCTCTATAGCCATCACAGTGTTCATAAATGAGGTCTAAGACAGTGCCGGTCTTGCAATACAAAATGAGCACGTCGAATGAAGAACTGAAGGGGAAAAAGGGGGGGGGGGCACAGCACCAGATTTTGGCTGCAGATACATGGGGTGAAAGGTCGCCTGGTTCCTGGCGTTATGTAAACTTGATAACACTGTCATTCTGCCTCTCAGCGCTGTCTGACATAAGTAACCTGCATGCGAGCGGGTGGAAGGAACCAGAGACTGGAATGCGGGCCACAAAAATGAGGGGAAAAGGCCTTCTCCTGTTTCTCTTTTTCTTACAGAAACTGGTTTCTCCCTTTTGTTGAACGCACGACCTTTTCCACAAGCACACGGCACGATCTCCCCACACTTGTACGGGGAGGAGTTTTTCAAGACATGGATACTTAAGAAGTCTGTTCAGAATATACGTGGCACCTGTACATATACCAGCTTTCTCATTTTGTTCAGAAAACAAAGCCTCATGACAGTACACAGCGTACTTTTTTCCATTTTTTATTTTTTGGCACACTCCACCACCACTGGAACTGTAGCCATCCTTGTCCTGTTGGCCAAGTTGATCTTGCTACTGGAAGCATCAACGAAGAGGTGAACATGGTCTTGATCATCACAACTACGTCATCACTCTTACACGGCCGTCTCCGCTCCACTGTGGATGAGATAATGGATATCATTTTTTTTTTCAGTTTCCCCAGACAAATCTAAAAAGGAGGCTTCTCGAAGACACTCTACCACCCTAACGCTTACATCGATCACATCCCCCCCCCCCACCCCAGACTTGTTGACTGCGTAGTCCTCTTCCTCATGAACAAAGATCTAGGAGGAGCTGTGATTGAATCTTGTCTGGCTATTATTGGCCAACTCTGGCAGCTGCGTCATATCTCTAGCACAGTAAGCTTTCATGCTTACGAAAGACGCGACATTCTCATATGATAAAGACTAGACTTTTACATCTCTTATAGAACTCGACCTTTCCTACCTGTACAGACGACGGCGTTCCTCACTTGATGGAGATACGAGTTCTTCATACATTTTGTATAGAATACACCAGGTCAAATGACACAAGAACAGGGAATTTCCCACTTGATCAAACACCGCGACCTTTTCCCATGTAGAAGACACTAACAATCGCATTTGTACAGGAAAAACACAATTTTCCTTCTTGCACAAAACATGACATTTCTCTTCTATTCTGGGTGCATCTACAAACAGAGCGGTCATATATAGCGTAAAACATACTCTTTGTCTGTGAATATGCAAAAAAATTTATTGTCTGCTTGATCGTGCTTGCCCAAAAGCAGAACTAACGTGAGTTCAGGGATAGCGCGATCAATAGTGAATTGTCTTCTAAACACGAAGAGAGTAGCTTCTACTGCGACTCTACCAGAGCGCTCTTATCATGCTAAACTGAAAAATAGGGTACCTGATTTTTGAGTTACGGAAATGTATTTGAAAACTGAGAATATCTGGCTCACACGGGGATGGCTCTACTGTGGGGTTTTTAAATGGCTGCCAGTGTATATATAAGAAATTAATTAGCTAGCTAGGAAGGAGATTTGTTAAAGCACTCTGGGCACATTCATAGATGCTACAGTCTCCTCTTCACTATACAATAACTGATTACACCCGCCTTGTATTGACTGACCGTCCTTCTGGCGCTTCTGATTATGACATCATCATCATCATCTTGTGTCATATCCCCAGAGAAGGCTAGCAGCAATAGTTCTCCATTCTGTTATGTTTCTTGCCTTCGTAATGCACTCGATCAAGATAGTCCCCGACCGTGTCTTAGTGTTGTCCACCCATCTATGTCGCTGTCGACCTCTTGCTTTCTTCCCTTAGATCTTGCCCTCGCGTAGGGTCTTCAGTACATTATTATGTCTCGTGACGTCCCCGAAATGTCTCTATTGTCTTGTTTTTATGATTTTCAATATTTCTTTTTTTCAGTTCCATCTGATCTAGCCTTCTTTCTTTGTTTTCTTTTCCTTTTTGACACTCTCCATTCTTCTGTATATTCACATTTTGAGGGCCTCGATTTTCTTTTCTGTTGATTTACTCAATGTCCAGACTTCTACACCATAAAGGAATATGAAGTATATATAGCATTTTACGATATGTAATCTCAATTGCTGTGATATTTGCTTTCACGTAAGGATCTTCCTCATTCCGTTGAAGATGTTTTTTTTTTTTTTTTGCTATTCCCGCTCTTCTGTTAATTTCTGTTTCACATTTTCCATCTTCTGTTATCGTGTGTCCCAAATACCTGAAACTTTTCACCTGTTCAAGTAATTTCTCGTTTACTTTTATATTTATATTTGGTATTATTTTCTCTCTATTGATTGCCATAACATTTGTCTTTTTAATATTTATTTCCAGTTCATACGTTTGACTGGACGCTAGGTTCTCTGCTATAAGCATGGCGTTCTCTGCATCCCTTAGTTCACTGATAGTTGTTCCATTAATGTTTAGTCCAGGAATCGCTCGAGTTTCATTGAATACTTTTTCTGTGCAAAGGTTAAACAGTCACAGGGATATGACTCACCCTTGTCTGACCCCTCTCTTTATATCTATTGGTGCTGAGTGGTTTGTTTTGGACCGCACAGAAGCTGTTTGTTCCCAGTATAGACTGCTTATTAGTCTGATGTCTGTGCACCGGTATCAGTCACCTCCAGGCATTCCATCAGCTGTTCATGCTTTACTCCGTCGAAAGCCTTTGCATAGTTTATAACTCAGACTTAGGTGTCCTTTTTAACTTCATGTACTTCTTAGTTATCATTGTAATGCAGAATATCATTTCTCTCGTTCCGTTGTTTCTTCTAAAACTTAACTGCTGTTCACTGATTTCCACGTTAATTTCGTTTCTGATTCTCTCTATAATGATTTTACATAACATCTCCGTCACATGGCTAATTAAACTGATGTTTCTACTGATAGGTTGACTGATTGATCTTTATTTCAAAAGGGTTAAGAATTGGGCACGCAGGCCCGTCGGACATTCTGCACTTTATCATACATCTTTCACTCTATTCCAGACATTCTACAAATATGCTGTTCATGTAACAAACATAATTAACATTGAAGCTGAGAGACATAAAATACAATATAACAGTTACATTTCGCTCTTATCCATTCACTCAGTACAGAAGTAACTCTCTCTCTCTCTCTGAACCTTAAGTGCCCAGGGCACATGGGGCTTCCGCAAGGGTTTTCCACAAATGCCTGTCCTTCGCCTTTTTTTCTGCTCTTGCCCAGGTGAGCCCTCTATTGCTCAACATCCTTACAGAAGTAACTACATACATATATAATTGACTATCTACTAAACAAAAATTTCGGGACTATTCTTATCTTATATCTTTCCCATGGCGTTAAACGTCACATAGGGCTCGCAAGGTAGTTCGCCAATTTTTCCTGTCTTCGGCGAGTCTTTCAACCTCATCGAGGAATTTTATGCCTATTAATTTGGCCTCTCTTAACAATGTCCTCTTCAGAGATTCACGCGGTCTGCCTCTTTTTCTTTGGCCTGTTGTGTTCCATTTTATAGCTTGTTTTTGGGATTATCTGACTATTTCTTCTCATCACGTGACCAACATATGTTCATCTCCTTTTCCTGATCACCCATGAGACTGGTTGTTATTCAGTCGTCTGTCTTATCTCTGCATTGTTCTTGAATTCATTCCACTTGATGCTGAGTATTTTCCTTAGGCATTTGTTTTAAAAAGAGTCTAATTTCTTGTCTATTTCTTCAGTTGATTTCCAGCTTTCACATGCATAAATGAGGGTGGATATTACATTTTAACTGAATAGTCATAACTTGGTTTTTGTGCTTATAACTTTTGAATTCCAAATGTTCTCAAGATACTATTCAGAATAAACAATTACAGTAACTGTATTCGGTGTCTGTAAGAGCGATCTAAAACAACTTTTAAGTTGTATGATTCATGGAGGCATGTAGTCGACATCAAATAGATATTGGGAAAGTTTGTAGTTGTAGGAGGGAGTATAATTTATTTTTTTTATACAGGATGGGAGGGTTTATAAGTTTTATAAGTTTATATGTGTTTGTGGTAGTGCTGTAAATACTGAAGTTTTCAGCTTCTGTCATGGGTATCTTTTTGTTGTATACGTCAGTACACAGGTCTGTGATTTTCTCTGCTCCAGATTCGTCTAGGACTTCTAAAATTTCTGTGCTGATGTCATCAACCGCTTTCCCTTATTTTTTTCGTTGTTCTCTTCGCTTTTTACAATTCTGATTTTAGTACTGTTGCGCTCGTCTCATTGTCTCTGTATGGACTTCTATATCTGTCATCCGCATAAAGCTTACTAATGTGTTATTCCCATCCTTTATAGCTAATGTATTCCTTCCATCCTTTATTTATGTCTGAGCAGTTCGTCAAGAGTCGTCCGTGCTTGTTTTAGATGCAGCATCACTGATTTATTCCTTACACGCATCTGCCCCCCCCCCCTCTCTCTCTCTCTCTCTCTCTGAGTTCAACAAACAAGTTTTAGAATACACAGTGTTCGCACATCTTTGCTATATAACATAGTGGTATACAGAACTTTCACTTACAAATCAGTCCCGTAAGAATGAGACTGCCTCGTACTAACCAACACTTCTGAATTAAAAAAAAAAGCTTTTATAAACGTTAACCTTTTCAAATGCAGTTTCCAACGGCGCCTGCGAAAGAGAGGCTGAAGAGAAGAAAAAAAAATGACAACATCGAATACGCCAGACAACCGCAAAATTCTTTAAAATGTCATTAAAGTCATAAAAATCCCGTTTCCCCCGTCTACCTATCCCACCCTATCCTTTCCTTTTCTCACCAGCTGATGTCTTCTCCGCTCATCATCTTCCTCTTATTCATTTAAGAAAAAAAAAAGCTTTATTCAGCGATTTCCTGCCTGTATTGGCAACCTTACTTGACAGCCTAATTTTAAAGTGCCTGGAAGTAAGGCCAACGAATGATTTGAAGGATGGCCAGAATTTCTCAAGGGAGGTTCAGTCTGGCCCGAGAGGCAAGAGAAGGGAGAGTCAGCTCATACAAGAGAATAGATCCATAAATACCGTCTCTCTTGCTTAGGCCTAATTAATTATAACGCGCACTTCAGTTAAGGGCGGGGAGGCCAAGGTCATTTCCCTAGATCTTTTTAGAACTGCAAGTGTTTTCAGAGAACGACAGCCACTTTCGGTCAGTTCTACAGACACGAGGTTCCCCAGAACTTGCTGAAGTCTAAGCTTGTTAATGAACTTCAGTTACTCTGCTTCTAGTTAAACTTCTGACGGACTGTCTCATAGACGAAACGGTCTACCCGCTTTGTTCATTGTTTTTTTTTTCTTCTTAGAGTTGCTTTTGAAGATTTTTATGAGCTGAAATGTTAGTCTTGTGCTCTATCTCCCTGCAACTGCAAGCTGGTGTTCTATCTCCCTGCAACTGCGAGCTGGTGTTCTATCTCCCTGCAACTGCGAGCTGGTGTTCTATCTCCCTGCAACTGCAAGCTGGTGTTCTATCTCCCTGCAACTGCAAGCTGGTGTTCTATCTCCCTGCAACTGCGAGCTGGTGTTCTATCTCCCTGCAACTGCAAGCTGGTGTTCTATCTCACTGCAACTGCGAGCTGGTGTTCTATCTCCCTGCAACCGCAAGCTGGTGTTCTATCTCCCTGCAACCGCAAGCTGGTGTTCTATCTCCCTGCAACTGCAAGCTGGTGTTCTATCTCCCTGCAACTGCGAGCTGGTGTTCTATCTCCCTGCAACTGCAAGCTGATGTTCTATCTCCCTGCAACTGCGAGCTGGTGTTCTATCTCCCTGCAACTGCAAGCTGGTGTTCTATCTCACTGCAACTGCGAGCTGGTGTTCTGTGTAGCCGCTGTGAGTATGATGAGGCACAACATCGCGTCGGGTTGGGAGCGGGTTATGGTGGCTTTATCTGTCAGTCCCGGAGCGCAGCTTTGTTAGCATGGGGGTGTGCAGTACCTCTTTAGCAGACTCCATCGCCATGGAGACTATGGGGTTCCTGTCCCGTTAGCCAGGCTAGGCCTCTTACTGGGGGTGCCAACGATGGAACAGAATCTTGGTCAGCTATGATTCGTCAACCCTGACGCTAGCATATCAGCTATGGTTCGCCAACCCTGACGCTAGCATATCAGCTATGGTTCGTCAACCCTGACGCTAGCATATCAGCTATGATTCGTCAACCCTGACGCTAGCATATAAGCTATGGTTCGCCAACCCTGACGCTAGCATATCAGCTGTGGTTCGCCAACCCCGACGCTAGCATATCAGCTAGGTTTGACAAAACGGACATCATCTTACCTTATACCTAATACCTTATGAATTATGCGTACCTTCTGTTTGGTCATGCAAAATCTGCAGCCCAGTCGCACTGACAAAGTCCGCTGTCTTCTCCAGCCTTGGTTGAGTGTGAGCCCTCCAAAACTTTTCTATCAGTTCCTCTCCCTTGGGCCAGACCTGTGCTCGGAGGTTTGAGTGGGTTGGACAGGTTGGCAGGATGTCTTCTGGTGTCCGGATCCCAAAGACACAGGGACGCTTATTTGTGTCTGATATTTTGAGGCGATAGAGGTGGCTTAGAAGTCTGCAGTGTCCCGTTCTTAATCGAAAGAGTGTGGTTTGCTGGTATCTCCGTAGTTGATGAATGGGATATTGTGTTAATTCTATTTTCATTTTTGTTTTCCAGTTGATGTTTTTTTGTGGATGATGGTTTTTACTTCTTGATATGTTACTGAATAGTTAATCTGTTCCATTTTGCTTTCTGCCTTGGAGAGGGCATCTGCATTTTCAGTTACATTTACTTCACAGTGTGAAGGGAGCCATTGTAGGACTATAGTTGAGTTTTGGAGCTTGTTTAGTTGTGATTTAATTTCCCGTGTTTGTGTGTCGTTTTTGTTTGTCTGTACTGCTTCTAGCAGGGTTCTGCAGCCAATGAAGCGTACAATAATGTCTGGTGTATAAAATTGGAAAAAAGTAGGAGCAGCTTTATTACTTAACGATTACAAAGTTGTGACGTTTCGGCGTGAGCCTTAATCATACAAAAACATACAGGACGAAGAAATAGGGAGAGGAGATAAAGTATAGATTTACATGAATACTATTTTTTAAAAAATAATAAAATTTTTTAAAGGAGTACTTAGCTGTAAATTGCAAAGTGTGGCTTGTCTGGCGGTGTGTGTCAGGAATGGATCTGGTGGGTTGTGTGTTCCTGTGCATATTTTCAGGGCTTGTCTGAGTGCTGTTGTTTCCGCTCTGTAGTTTGATGAGTATCTTCCTGTTGGCTGTGCTTGTTTGCTGGCTCTTCCGTCTGGGAATGTGACGAAGATGCTCGCTCTTCCATTTCTGGTGGCCCCCTTCTACGGATCCGTCCGTGACAACGTGAGTCCACTCTGTAGAACTGTATTTGCTCTCTCTCAGATATTTCATCCCGTGGATTGTGTGCTGGTTTTTTCCTTGTTAGTCCTGGTAATCTTGTGTTTACCTGGATGTGTAGCTGGTAGTGGTTTGTCTCATCGCAGATAAGTAGGAGTTCGATATCTTCAGGAGTGGCGGGGAGCAAGTCTTTGTGGAGGGGGTGGAGTCTGCGGGATTTGTGGAGGAAGCTGCTTCTGTTGATTCTGTTTTGGTTATTCATTTGTTGTTGTTGTGGTGGTGGTGGTGTGTGCAGGGACTGTTTGGGCACGCGCAGCAGCTTTTCTCTGTAGGTATTTTCTCGTCCCGACTAACATCGAGGGAGGGGATGTTGTAAAAGGCCTCCAGTTTGAGGATTTGGGTTGTCTTTAATCCTCCGCTGATCAATCTGAGTCCCCCACGTTGGTAGGCCATCTCTTTTGATTTTTGATCCTGTGGTCCATGCGAGGATTCAGTGTTGGTCTAAGTGTGCCAATATAGACATGTTTGAGAATATTGCTGTTTGTCCCCCAGTCCGTGGCTGCTAGTCAGTGAACAGCTTCTTGGCTACTTTTCTTTCAGTGACACTGAGGTGTGGCTTCCAAGTAAGTCTTTTGTCCAATTTTAGTCCAATAAAGGTTGGGCTATCTTCATAGGGCGGGTCTTTTCTTTGCGTTTGCAGGTTTATTCTTTCATCCTTGGTGGGTAGAGAGAATGTGGTTGTTTTGGAGGTGTTAATTTGGACTCCCCAGTTTTCTTCCCAGGATTTAATGCTGTTTAGCGTCGTCTGCATTCTGCTTGTTAGTTTTCCCGCAGCACTCCAGACAGCGAAGTCGTCAGAATGTGGGGTTCTCAAGCTGTGTCTTCGGGGGCTTTTCCGTGTTATCGTTGATGAATATTTTGAAAAGAATGGGAGATAATACCCTATATATTATTTTATGTATATTTTCTGCTTGCCTGTGCAGTGCTGCCCCGTATTCGTTGGATCGACTTTTATGTACTGTTCATCCAAACTGCTCTAATAGCCGTGTGTAAATATAATCGTGCATTCATTGTGCCTGCTTCAGTACACAACAAGAGGATAATTTGCTGAATTATAAGTTTTCTGTGAAAACATTTTAAATCTCGTGTACACAGTATGAGCACTAGATATTTTAAAACCCCTCCCCTCCCGTTTCATTTTTTAAAATCTAATAAAAATCTCACCCCAGCACAAGAAAAATGTCGGTCAAGTAACAACTAAGTAAGAAGTCACTGACAGCAATTACTGAGAAAAGACGCTGGCGATGGTTGGGGCATGTGCTCCAGATGACTGACAACTCACTACCAAAAATCGCACTAAGATGGACACCACAGGGTTTTAGAAGTAAGAGTAGACCAAAGGAGACATGGAGAAGAACAACAGAGAGGATTTTGAGCAACAAAGGTCTCACTTGGGCAAGAGCGGAAAAAAAGTCAAAAGACAGGCGTTTGTGGGAAACACTTTCGGAAGCCCCATGTGCCTTTAGTACTTAAGGCTCAGAGAGAGAGAGAGAGAGAGAGAGAGAGAGAGAGAGAGAGAGAGAGAGATTTTGAGACTAAACATCTCATTGCTCTGGTCTTAAGAATGTACGAATTTCATTGTGTGACCTCAATAAAAAGAGTTTCATTGCTATGACCTCAGTAGCCTAAGTGTCTTATTACTCTAAAACGTTTTATTGCTCTGGCCTCGATAACAAACATTAAAAAAAACCCTGAAGAGTAAGTACCTGAATGTATCACTATCGTTCAAGTGAATCACATGAGTTATTTTAACAAGATGGAAACAACGAGACATGCGGACGTCAAAGTTCTGGGGTGAAGTAGGTATGATTTGTCTGGAATGCTTGTAGACAAAACACTGTAGACTTGGGAAACAGAACAATAATTTCAGGATGACTGAGTGCAACCATGGAATTCAGTATAACTCGGCTACGAAGTTTTGAGCGGGGTTCGATAGAAAGAAATCAATGAAAGCAATAGAACAGGCGTTTATAGTGTTGATAACAAATTTGTTTCTGTTCTCATTACTAAAACTTTTCTTTAAAGATTATACTCATTGCTTGCCATCGATACCTTTTTAAATTTGCCCCGTATCATTTGCATGCTGTGGGGTTATAAAATGTTACTGCCTGCACATTTCTAGCCCAAAGCACTTATTCCTGCTGACTTTGATTTCCCATGAAAACATCGAGTGCCTATTTCTTGAGACTGAGTCGACCTCAGTGAAGATGGAGATCTTGAGATAGGCAAGCCACTGCACTAACCACTGTGCCACCGCATCAACTATGTTACACAGTTCACACTAGAAGATTGAGTTTTGTCAGAGCGAACTACAATTTTCTTATTTTCTGTTTTATTTCTTGATGTAGCCAGAGACGAAAGAAGTCTTACTAAAGTGGTCAACACACAGAGCCCCATAGAAGCAACAAAATAGGACCTGGTAGGTCTCTTGTGAGGAGCTAGCAGCAACACATAGGATCACGAAAATTCAAACATTTCCGCAGACCATCAACATCATCGTCTCTCAGATTCTGTAGTATCATCAAGTCCCGCTCAACTTGAACAACGGCATAGTCGCTAATATTCAGAAGTCACGTTACATTCATTCATTATGTGAAGTGCCCAAGAGACTGGACGACCATTCTTCTCCATCTTGGTGCAGTTGTTGGTGTTTCTGATCACTTCAAGTGCTTTTAGCTTTTCATGTCAGGCTGAGATATTTTTATCTTGACCCATCTCCCTCTCTCTTCTCTTTTCTCTCTCTCTCTCTCTCTCACTACTGACTTTTCTTAACTTCTGTCTTTTCATGACATGTCCAAGAAAGTTTAATTGTCTTTTTTCGTAAAATTTTAACTAGTTTTCGTTCTTACTCGGGTCCTCTTCATTTTGGTTTTCTGTTTGTCCTATGTTTTGTGCATTAATGACATGAAATGTATCTCCAAAAAGATTTGCACCTTACCCTACAGAGCCGATGTACAGATGCAAAACTCTGCCATGACTTCTTCAGCATCTGAATATTATCTGTTGAATAACGGGACTTGATTTATGTCCTAATAACAGCGATATTCTCGAAGTTTCAACATACATTTTCCGTCTCACTTATTGCTGCAGCAATATTTTTTGTCATGCACTTTTCAAAACTTTAAGATACTCTGCATGTTTACTATACATGTCTGAAGCAGTCTTTGACACATGTGGCTTTGTTTACTATACATGTCTGAAGCAGTCTTTGACACATGGGGCTTTGTTTACTATACATGTCTGAAGCAGTATTTGACACACGAGGCTTTGTTTACTATAAAAGTCTGAAGCAGTATTTGACACACTGGGCTTTGTTTACTATACATGTCTGAAGCAGTATTTGACACATGTGGCTTTGTTTACTATACATGTCTGAAGCAGTATTTGACACATGTGGCTTTGTTTACTATACATGTCTGAAGCAGTATTTGACATATGGGGCTTTGTCACCAATACACGGTGGTTCAGTCTACAAAATCATACTATAATAAAGATTTTGATGGTGCTTTTTTCTGCGTGTAGTTGGGGCTTTACGTAGGCCGTATCGTATCGCAGTGCTCATGTTACGCCCGTGAAAAACAGGGTAGACTTTCATCTTGACCTTCATGAGTTGAGGTTACTGGACTAGTTATACACAGAATTCCAGCTCTCATTCTCACTTGCTGGATTCGTTTAATACTGTTCCAGACACACTTCTCATCCAGGTTCTTCAGAACCTCAAGCTGACGACAACTGGTACAGGTAGTCTAGTAAATCCTGGGTAACTGTGACTTGGAACATTTATTGATGGAAGGATGATAATGTTGATGAAAATAACATTAACTCCGACTGCCGGCTGGTTATCCCTGCCATGTGGCCAGTCCATTCATATGTACATCTGCAGTACAACTATAACGTTCATATGTTCCTCAAAGACATCACACAGCACAAAAAACGTCCACAAAGTTACACGTTCAAACGAAGACTCACTCCGCGCACTCAGCCTTGCCCCCACAATTTCCTGTTACGAGTTTTGCAGCCCCCATGACCTTCTCGAAGGATCTCAGCACGAGAAAATTCAAAACGAAAACCCCATAATAATGCCCTTACTATCAAGCCAACAGTTTGTACACGAATACTGTTATAATACGTTGTTGTTGTTGTATTTCTTTGTAGCAGTGAGCCGATGCTGAATACGTGATGAGGCACAGCAATATTTCCAATGGGTAGTGGGTTGCACGGGTTATTTTTTTTCAGTCCTTGAGTCAAGCTAAAATGAATGCAGGGGATGCTGTACTTCTTTATCAGTCTCCATCACTAGAAAGACTACAAAGATCCCACCCAAGAGATGGGAGTGATCTTGGTAGGCTGTGGTTCACAACCCTAGCGCTAGCGTCTTAGGTGTGATTCGCTGACCGCCAAATCAGACAGCATCTTTATATACCCCCACCCTCCCCTCCCCGAACAAAATAAAGCATTTTATAGATATGCTGTGTTTCTTTAGACTATGTTTTACTGAAATGTTTTTTTTTTTAATCTCGGATTCACGGAATGATTTTTGAAGGGTCATAGACCGGCAAATAGACTGGCTCGATGAACAAAGCATCATCTTAGTTCTCTTTATTGCTTTATTTTTAGTGGGGAGTCCACAGTAAAAGAAAAAAGTAAAGGTTTGTAGCCTACACACTCGTTTGGAACAGTCTAAGAGAGGATAGTCGCTCTTGACCAGGTCTTCAAATTCCATACACTATATTATATTTTTGTCGTATTCCTCTGACAAGATTGTGTGGTAATATGTCACTTTGGCTCTAGATTGATGTGATTTATTATTTCAATCTTTTATAATTTGTTTGGCCGTCGTTGTGCTGAATGGTGGAAGGATGACCTTACCATACGTTCACACCTTACATATAAAATAACCGGAATACGAAAACAATCCTTTTTTTTATAAAATCACGATTCTTGTATTTTACCAAACTCTGATCCATAAAACATCACAATGACAAATCCGATGCACATGATGTCCATACAATTCTAACAGGCGTTACTAAAAATTATATATAACAAATTAAATATTCCTTGAATAATATGAGTTCAATACTGCTTACAAAGGCGCACAAACTAAATACACACGCCAGCCTCCGTCTCTCGGAAACTGACTATCTTCGTCCACGACTGCTCGCTACTTTTTCGAGCTCAACTTATCCCCCTTTATGCTTCTCCCTTTTCTTATATACCTCGTCATCGCCGGCCCGGACGCCTGGGGATTTTCCATTCACACGTGGCCGTCTCTGGCCAGTGGGATTTCCAATCAAAACCGGGTCACTGCTTGCTTACTTTTTCCCCTCCTTACATATGTCCGTAATTAGTAATTGCTAGCATGTCAGGCTAGTAATTCTCTGTAATGAAGTTTAAATGGCGATTTACACGCTGAAAAAAAACAGGAGGAGGGGAGGCAAAGGCGCTGTCCGATTTGGCAGTCAGCGACTCACAGGTGACATGCTAGCGTCAGGGTTAGCGAACCATAACTGTCATACTAGCGTCAGGGTTAGCGAACTATAGCTGACATGCTAGCGTCAGGGTTAGCGAATCATATCTGACATGCTAGCGTCAGGGTTAGCGAATCATATCTGACATGCTAGCGTCAGGGTTAGCGAACCATAGCTGACCAAGACCCTGTTCCACCTCTCTCTTGGTACCTCCTATCGGGGCAGGGATCGCCATAGTCCCCCTGGTGGTGGCGTCTGCTAAAGAAGTATAACACACCTGCTTCGTAGCTGCACCCAGGTACTGAAAAAATAAGCGCCATAACCTATTCCCGATCCGATGCGATGATGTGTTTCAGCATCTTCACCGCATAGGCTGCAAAGAACACCAGCTCTCAGCACCAGGGAGACTGAGAAAGAAGAAGAAGAAAAATTAATTTTCGTAGTTAGTTTTTTTTTCTTATTTTGAAATTAAAAATTCAGTCTTAGCTCTAGATTTATTATTATCCTTAAGCCGTCGTCCATCACAGTGGCCATCTTCATGCAAAAACTAATCGTCCATCTTAAAAATAAATGTCCCTCACATTAGCCATCTTTATCCCAATCGTCTCTCTGCTGCGTCCCTTGACAATGTAATAACGCCAACATCTCTTTTCTTCTCAACTTTTCCCCTTACAGAAAGCTCGGAGAATGTAAGATTCTATGACATATTGTGACAGTTACGTATGCCTTCCGTGTATGTTTTCTGAACGTAAATCACTAACAAATGTCCTGTAGTTTTCAGATACGAAATTTTTCAAACGAGAAACAGTAAAGTTGTGTGTGATTAGCATTTGAAACATTGTAGGAAAAACAGTCTAGACGGTGAGTTAGGTGGCCGGATGGATAGTGCTCTGTTTTCCTGAGTTGGCGGGCTGCTCGCAGCGCCAGAGTCAATGGTTCGAGTCTCAGGTAGGTCTCTTGTCATTTTTCCTTCCTTCACGTCTAAAGTGCTTTGTCCACTATTTTTCAGAAGCTAACTAAACAACACTGTGCTAAATCACTTTTCAGATATTAAAATAAAATTTCACCAGTGCACCCTGCGGTGAAGATTTTGCAAAGCAAGCCCCCATATCAAGGTGGGTTTTCGTGAAGTTTTCCCCCTAAAGAAACTGCTAAACAAACCTCTCACCTAGCTCCACAACCACTCTATTCCTTCCTGTTCCTTTTGGCCATCATTTGGTTCCCTAAACCTCCATGGCACCCCCCGTACCCCAAGGTTAAAAGTCCCTGACCCTCAGGCATGTCAAGTCTATTATACAAAGCTATCCGCCAAGCATTTGGAAGAACTGTCGGAAGTCAATGATGCGTGGAAAGCGATTAAATGCGTGAGCGCTCCGCAGTCTGAGAATGCAGTGAAGGTTGAACTGGATGACATCAGATATTTTCTAGCATCGCTCTTTAGAGATTAGGTATGTCACAACAGCCAGGGTAGTCTGGTGGATTCTCTGCTGCAACAGCACCCTACCGACTTAAGGTTTACTAATAATTACGCAGATTTGGTAAACTTGATCTGGGCAGTCTTGGATTTACGTTCACGATTTCAGCCAGGCCTTCCTTGTTGCCTCATTACAGAACCAACTTTCATTTTACAGTACAGGTATAAAAGTTATTCTTCGCAATAATGTAGCGTGCATTGTGTGTGTATGTGTGTGTATGTTTGTGTGTGCGCCCGCGTGCGTGCGCGTGCGTATGTATGTATGTATGTATATGCCCTGAGCAACAAGGACACCAACGACAATCAGTTTTCATCTTTAAATGTTGCCTCCATCGCCATCACTGGACTGAAGAGAGGAATTCACAGGTCAGTTACGGAAATTTAGAGCAATAACTGCGAGCTTATCCGACTCTCTCTCTCTCTCTCTATCTCTTTCACTCTCTCTCTCTCACTCCCTCTCCCTCTCTCTCTCACTCTCACTCTCTCTCTCCTTCTCTCTCCCCCCCCTCCTCTCTCTCTCGCTCTCTCTCTCTCTCTCTCTCTCTCGCTCTCCTCTTTAGTGTCTAAGACACACGAGGTTATCTGTAGCACAAGACTTCCACGTTTGCCTGTCCTTTGCTATCTTCTTGGCTGTCTCGCACGTGATTCTTTTATTTAGCAGCTTTTTCTCTGCTCTACGTCTCCGGGTCTCCTTGGGTCTTCCCCCGGACTGTAAATGCGACCACATGAATCTGTTGTCAGAATCAGAAAAGCGAACAGTGGGAACAGAGATGTTATGACATTACATACTGACCAAGGAGGTATGACGCGACGTGCTGTAGTCTTCTTTGTAAGACTAGACAGTTTAGTAAACTCATCAGAATCGATAATTTTATTGGCATGGCGCTACCAACATCCATTAGCTTATAATTACGTCTTCACCGATGTTTGTGTAACCATAGTAACACCAGCTCCGGCAGATTTTATTTTCTAAAGTGTCAAATTTATTTATGTTTTGGCGGTATTTACTGGCTATTAAAACTCATGAAACCAGTTTAGTTCTCCACTACTGTCAATCAAGCCAGCTCTACCTGGAAGTGATAATAGAGCCCAAAAATATTTCCGCTTATATTTGTCTTTCAAGAGTTCCCAGTTTTTGCCACTAGCTGTCTTATAAATCAGCAGTACTGAACAGCATTCGCTGCTTTTTTTTTTTTTCTAGCACAAGTCGCTGCTTCTGTAAGTCATTTCTCATTTGATAAGATTCTTGTCTTCCAACATCTTCGCAGTATCGGCTATAAGGAACATCCTGCTGACAGTTCCAAGGAGCATACTCTGACATTTCTGGGGTGCATTCCAAAAAGCAAGGTGCTGCAGTATCCATGTTCGTCTGTTAGTAACGGTGAGCCGGGACAGGCTGTTGGCTAACTTTGCGTCTCTGTACTAGAATAGCCATGTCTGATGCTATGAATATTGATAAACGAAGATAAAACGATTGTCTTGTCGCTGTAGGTAGAGACTGATTGTACCATATTTTTTTTTTTAGATAACGTTACTCTCTACAAATTTGTAGATCATGTCTATGTATGTGTGTGCGGACATACATGCTTCAAATTCTACTTCTAACTGTTTTATGCCTTCCCTCCCTATAAAACGATGCATCAGCTTACTGTCCAGCTTCTTCTTCTTCTTCTTCGTTCGCTTCTACCACCAAAACCGCACTGTGATCCTACTGAATTTACGCCTGTGGTCCTCGTTAGGTCCCGTGGTCTCCTGTGTGTCCGAAAGGACCACACGAGATCCACGTGAGGACCACAAGGGATTCAGAGTATCACAGTGCTTTAGCCTGTATTCTTGGTGGGTCTCAGAAGCGAGATTGCGTGACACCGTGGTTTTCATTGCACCAGTTTAGTCTAGGGTTGGACTTCCTCACCGGAAGACCTCGACGTGTTTAGGATATCAGTGCATCCCTGCTGGGTGAGAGGCAGTAGCCCACCCAGGCCAGAGTTGGTCCTTCTCACCGGAAAACCTCGACGTGTTTTGAGATACCCGTGTGTCACCGCCGGGTGAGAGGTGGTTGCCCATCCAGGCCAGAGTTGGACTTTCTCACCGGAAAACCTCAGCGTGATTAGGATACGCAAACATCCCCGCCGGGTGAGAGGTGGTTGCCTATCTAGACTGCCCTGGTCCAGTGTCTCCGACTTCAGCATTTTGCGGTCGTGGCCGCTACCCTTCCTAGTTGTGACCAGGATGGAGCTTTTGTCCAGGAGGACGAATCCTCGCCACTAGTGACTTCTACCCCTGGGTTGAGCCGGTTTAGGCATATTATCCCAGTATGGGCGTGTTTGGGACGTGACCGACCTCTAGAGCAGAGGTACTGTGACATGCATAGCCTTCAAGATTCACCCCTGGTGTGAGCCGGTTTAGGCAAAATTCACCAGTATGGGTGTATATCAGGCGTGACCGACCTCTAGAGCGGAGGTGGCATGACATGTCTAGCCATCAAGTTCCACCCCTGGTGTGTGCCTGTTTAGGCATATTTCACCAGTGTAGGTGTATTTCGGACGTGGGCGGCCTCTAGAGCAGAGGTGCCGTGGTATGTATAGCTGTCGTAGCGATACTACTGGACATACCGATTAAATTTCACTTTATCCTTTCCACCACCTTTCCCATCGGCAACGCACAGCAACCTTTATTTCTTTTCTGCATTTCTTCCTTGACCGGGAGGAGCTTCACTCCACGCGCGGCATTTGAAGAATCTCGCCAGCAGTGTCTTAACCTCTGGGACAAGCCGGTTCATGCATTTCACCCGATATGATTGCATTCAGGATGTAGCCGACCTCCAGACCAGAGGTGCTGTGATTTGACTGTTTGCTTCGCTTTATCCTTTCTACCACCTTTTCCGCAGTGATGCTGTGCGGCAACCTCATTTGCACCTTTCTTCATTGGCCAGGAGGAGCACCGCTCCACGCACGGCAACTGAAAAATCTCGCCAACAGCGGCAGATGAGGTACCAAACGTGCCACTCATCTACCCTAAGTATCTGGTTTTCAGGCGCCAGATATTCGCCCTCGCCCCTTCTCCTGTCAGTTTAAACAGTTCTGCCACGGGAAGGCCAGGAGCTGGACTTGACTGCCAGAGGCTGTTTGAGACGCATTTACAGTCCTTAGAACCCACTGTCCAGCAACATTTTCACTAATTCCTGGTTTCTTTTTTTTTCCTTATCAATCTTAGTTTATAGTTTATTGTTAAAATCATAAACTGGATTCATAGAACAGCTGAAAAGTTCCCTTAAACAGTCCCAATGAAATTAGTGAAGCTCGGGTCTCGGAGAGCACGAGTCCCCGGGGGAAAGCCAGGAAGACTGAGGGATTCCGAGGGCTCTGGAGGCTGAAAGTGGAATAGGAAAGGGGTGGGGTGGGGGGAGGAAGGGGCCAAGAAATAGCTTTGCGTCATCTTTCAAAGTTTATCTCAAAGGTTTTCCTAGTAACGCTATTATTAGTTTTTGCAAATTGTAATTTATGTTAATACTGTATGATAAATACACTTACAAATTTAAATCATATGGGTAATGGGCTCTTCCCGAAATGAACGTGTCGTGACTGTACCATTCGACAAATAAGCGCGTCATTACTCTAAAGCTTGCTGAGTCAGTCTGTCACTTGGCGTCGGAGTGTCTAAATGTTTTAAGTTTGTACACACCTTTTTTTTCTGCCCTTGTGTTAGGACCGCTCTGCTATCCTTACAACGGATAACAAATTCGAGCAGTGTGCTTGCATCAAATTCTGCGTGAAGTTGAGAAAATCTGCTACCGGGACCCTCGAAATGCTTCTTCTGGCTTTTGGCGAACATTCTTTTTAGGTAGAATGCAGGTTTTTCAGTGGCGGGAACGCTTTTAAGGCCGACCTAGCGTCTGTTCAGGATGACGAGCATTCAGAGCAAGGTGCCAGAAAATGTGCGGGAAAAAAATCGTGCAATCATGCATGACGACCGTCAGCTTTTTCTCATGATTGGAAACATTTATGGAGTCTGCTAAAAAATCCTCACCGAAAAGCTGAAAATATATAGCGCTGTAGCGAAGTTCTCTCACCCTCCCCCCCCCCCCCACCCCACCTCCTTGGTCTCAAAAGCAGCGGCGTCTTGACCTGTGCCCTGAGTTTTGTAACACGGTTAACGACAATTTATCATCTCTAGGATCATCACCGGCGACGTAATTTGGGTTTATGGCTACGATCTGAAGACAAAACAACAGCCGTCGCAGTGGAACAGCCGTCGCAGTGGAACAGCTCGCAGTCATCAAGACCAAGAAGGCTCTGCAGGTCTGAAGTGCAAGAAGAATTCTGCGCATCGGTTTTTTTTTTCGACGTTATAGGCATCATTGACAGAGAATTTGCTTCTTCTATCAAGACAGTGGATTCTGAGTTTTACAGTGACGCTCTGAGGCGTTTGAGAGAAGATCTGCGGTGAAAGAGACCGAAGCTGTGTCCTACCCACAACTGGATGTTGCATCACAACATTGCGCCCCCCTCATACCTCCCTCAAGACACTCAGTTTTTAACAGAAAACGACATGGTAGTTGTCTGACATCCTTCGTACTTGCTGAATGTAGCCCCTTATTGATTTCATCTTGTTCTACAAAATGAAAGTGAAGCTGAATAGGCGCCGCTTGGACACTAGATGAAATCCAAACAGAATTGCTGGCGATATTGGTTGGCCTTCAGGAAAAGGACTTCCTCGGCGCTTTTGAAGCATGGAAGAGACACTGGGATCGCTGTGTGCGCTACAAAGGGGACTTGTTCGAAAGAGGTGGCGAACAGATTTAAATGGGCAAATTGGTTTAGGACCAGCTCGGGCGGGAACTTTCCAACACCACCACGTGACGAGGTCATAAGCTACATAGATAAAAAGGTAAAGGTAACCCTGTCATGCCTTAGAGGCGTATGGGGATATAGTGTTAGTGTCCATATTTCCCTTGACCTGGTGGCACAGATGAAGTGGTCAGCATCACGCATGGCCACCTTTCCTTTCTCCAACTCCAGAAGAAGTCAGGTGCCCATTTCTACAGCTGGATGACTAGGGTTTTTGTGGCAGGATTAGAACCTCCGAACTTCGCCGTAATACCAGTGCACTAACCACATCGCCATTCAGAGGCCCATCTCCAGATATAGATAATTAAAAATGTTAACTGAGCATGCAGTTTTGGGCAGGGAATATTGGTAACCTGGAGACTAGCTCCATTTCACAACTTTTAGCTGATACTGATATCGGCGTATTGTGAATGGGCAGAAACTTTTGACGACCTGAATCAAAACTGCACGTGAAGTTCCCCCCCCCCCCCCTTGAAGGGCTGTGTTGAGAACAGGTAATTTAGCTTTCGAGTTGCGTCTCGTGAAAGTGAGGTGCACTGAGGCAAAAGATTAAGTCCTCGTTAGCAACTTTGGAGTGAAAGCACGAGTAAGTGCACACTATAAGGCTGTGTGTGTGTGTGCGAAAGAAGTATGTAGAATGCAGTAGAAAGAAAGGATAAACCAGACAGACAGATAGATAGCAGGCAAGTCGGCAGACAAGCAGGTAGGCGAGCAGGTAAACGGACAGGCATGTGTGTATGCAGATAGGTAGATAAGCATTACAAGGATAAATTTAGTCAGACTATACAAATTTTCAAGCAAGTCAGTAAATAAGTCGCAAATCCACGCAGACTGAAAACAACAAGATTTATTGATCATTTTTGTAATCAATTGGCGCGAAATAATTTGAACCAAAATTATATTCCAGCATGCCGCGGTTATTTAACAGCTTTACTTTACGTTACTTTATCCTCGTCTTATACCGAGTGGAGATGCAATTGGCGGTTTTGGACCAAATGGGTGGCCTCAGTGACAGCAGTACTATAATTCGCTAGCGTCTCTCTGATACCATCTATCCCTTTCTTTCTGCTTTTCCTCTTGGTCTGTGTCCTGTAGTTCTTTGGTTGAAAGCTCTCGCAGCTGGCTATGAGAGTGTCATTCTCTCATTAAGTGACCAAAACACTTGATTATTTGTGTCCTAGACATGATGTAAGTCCTGCCACCTGTCCTATGGTGTCTTTTCTTAGCTTGTCAAACCTGGAGACATGTGCTGCTCTCCTAAGACATCTTATTTCACATGTGGTTATTTTATTCTGTTGTTCCCTAGTAACTGCCCACGTCTGGCACTGGAGGCACAGTGCTGGTAAGAATATGCTGTTAATTAGTTTTCTCTTAGTTTCAAGTGGGATGTTTGTGTGTGCAAGCAGGGGGGGGATAGCTGGTATGCAGCAGCATTGGCTCTTTGTGCTCTAACATCAGTTTCTTCATCAAGCCTGCCTCTTCTGTGAACATGCATCCAAGTTACTTGAATTCTTTCAATTTCTTGTATTTTGCTGTCTTCAGTAAATGGGCTTTGCATTCTGCTAACTTTCATGGTCTCTGTTCTGCAAATGTTGATTTCCATATTATAATGTTTACAACTGTGATGGAGATTATTCATATGATCTTATAAGTAATTCGGAACTTTGTGTGCTATAGTCGTCTGAGAACATTAGTGGGTTTGGATTTGCTTCTTTCGTTATTCTGTCCATATAGATACATAGTATATAAATAGTAATGGTGACGTTTCGCAGGCCTGTCTGAGTCCCATTGAACCAACCCGTATTGCCTGCTGTTGTCCTTACTGCACTGGTTGTTTGTGTATAATGGCAATATGTTTTTCAGTAGATGTCCAGGTACACCATATTCCTCTAATACTGCCCACATCTTGTTTCTGTTAACCCGGTCAGAAGTTTTTTCTTGGTCCACAAAAGTGAAATTAAGTTCTTGGTCATACTCAGTGGCTTTTTCACAGGATTGTTGGAGCGCAAATATTACATCAAAGCAACTTCTTCCTTTCCTGAATTCAGAATGTGCGTTGCACATTCGGATGTCTATAACCTGTCTTGTTCTGCTTTCTAAAATCTCTGCATACATTTCCCCCAGATGGCTGAGCAAGGAGATCCCTCTGTATGATCCGTGGTCTCTTTTTGTCTCCTTTATTCTTCCAGATTAGTACCACCATAGCTCTTTGCCAATCTTCTGGAACCTTCATTTCAGACCATGCTTAATTAAAAATTCTTCCAGTCCATTTTGTAACAATTTCTCCACAAGCTTGTGCGGGTTCTGTTGTTAGCCCATCGACTCCTGGCGCGTTGTTTCGTAGGCATCCTCTAATCACTTCTTCGACTTCATAATTTAGTATTGATGGTTCAAGTTCCTTGCTAGATTTTGGTTGATAGATATTTTCTTGTATCTGTTTCTCCAGCTGAGCTGAGAAGCTCCTTGAAGTATTCTTCCCTTCTTTATCTGAGAGCTTTTTCACTAAAGATGGGTGTCCCACTTTTATTTTTGATGGTATTTGTTGGGTTGTAATGTTCACCTCGTAGCCTCATGCTCTTCCCATGTACAAGTACAACTGTCAAGGTGACCTTGTACATAACTGTGAAAGGTGTTCCCCATAGTTCTTCCAAGATTCATCTTTAGCCACTTTGGCTGTTGTCTTAGTTTCTCTTCTTGTCTTACGATGAATAATATAGTATTCTTCTTATTTTGAATTCAGCCACTTCTTGAATGAATCTTTTTTTTGTATTTTGTAGCTTCTTTTACTGGTGTCATTCCACCAGATGGTGTTTCTCTTTCTCCCTTTCCCAACTTTCTCCACACCACTTATAGAGTACTTTTTAAAGACTTAATTCAAATGTTCCCTTTCTTCGTTTCTGCTACCGATCTCGGCTGGTAGTAATTTTTGCATTTCCTCCATATCTAAGCGCTCTGTTTCTTGTAGTGAGATTTCCAATTTGTTAAGATCGGCGATGTCCACCAGCTCAGGGCGGCAGGGCTTTCCTCTGTGTGGTGTGACTAGGCTTATAATTACTGGTCAGTAGTGTGTGTCTGTGCTGATATTAGGGAAGGCCCTAGAGTCTTTGACAGTTCCTCTTAAAATTTTTCGTTATCAGTACAAAATTTATTTTGCGAAGTTTGTTCAACGTTGTTTCATTTATACCATGTTTTAAGAGGACTTCTTTGATGTTAAAAATAAAAAAGGTGTTTGTCACAATGAGACCATTGCTCGGCGCAGTGACTGAGCAACATTTTCCCGTTGATATTACATTCAGTGTCGTGGTCGCTATGTGGTCCTAAGTGTTCCTCCCATGGTGTTCTTCTTTTACCGACACTTCCATTGAAATCACCCATGACAATTAACTCGTCCTTTTGGTGTATTCTGATGATGCATTTTCTCAGTTTGTCAAAAAAAAAAAACAAACAAACAAACAACCCAACTCTGTCCTCCTCTGACTAGCCATCATTGTACGGCGAGTAGATCAGGATGTATGTTGATGTTTTTCCCTCCTCTACAAATTGTAATGCTCATTATTCTTTCAGATATTTTGCTTACTTCTGCAACTTGATTTGCTTAATCGTCGCAGATTCTGAAGTCCAAGCCGTGTCTTACTTTTCCATGATTTGCTCCATTCCACATGCACTTATAGCTCATATGAATTTCTTTTGCAGTTTTGGCCAATTTTCCTTACATCTGCCAAACCCATAATCTATAGGTTTTTGTTGTTTATGAATTCCACACGTTCTGGTTCTCTATTGGCCAGTCAGCTAATATTCCAAGTTCCGATTTTTAGCGCGATTCTAGTTCACTTTGTTTTGGTATGCCGGTCCGTTTTTCGGTGAAGTCAGTCCGTTTTATCCCTTTTATTGAATCTGAAGCAAGTGAAAATCCGCTGTCGGCTTGCTAGGTCTGTCGCAGCTTCACCTAAGCCCCTTTTGCCAGCAGTTTTCAGAGTGATCCGGGTTGGCTTTCATGGCTACCGCAGCAGCCTCATGGGATAAACCCCACACCGTACTTCGCCCAACCCAGTGATCCCTACCTGACTGTTACCCTCTCTCACGACGAGGACGCGGGGCTGGACTCCTATTTTGTAGGAATAACATAAACCAATATTTATGAGGAAAAGTCAATAAATAAGTCGCAAATCCGCACAGACATTTGAAAATTCATTGCATATATTTTTTGGCTGTGTGTAGCAGAACTGCTTGGCGTGAAATTAGAACCAAAAGCTATATCATAACATGCCAAAGGACTTAGCATAGAGAAGGTGCATAAAGAAATACTTGAAATGTGCAGTGAAAAAGTAAATGTCAAGAAAAGCCGCATATACTTGTAACTGGATCAAGAAATTCAATAATGGACGACCTAGCCCACCAAAAAAAAAAAACCCACGAAACTTTGCCTGTTTTTCTTGTGCACAGGCACGTAACACACTCGTCATAGTAAAACAGCTGCTGTTAAATAACCGTGACCTGCTGGGATATAGCTCTGGTTCTGACTTCACGCCATTTAGTGCTGCTACACGGGCCCAGGTACAGAAGAGTACATAATGGGAAAAAATAAAGAGAGGAAGACCAAGGCGAAGACGGCTGCAAGACATTGTTGATGATCTGCAAATGGATGCATCAGCAGCAGGTCATACAAGAGAGCTTTTAGGGAGGCAAAGTTCCACAAGGGACATGCAAATAAATGAATGAGCACAGCCCCAAAATATTTTCAATGAATTTTCAGTTGTTTTCAGGCTGTGCTAATTTGCGACTTATTTATTGACTGTCATTCAGTCTCTATATAAGAGGGCTATTCCAAAATCGATGACTGATTAAGAAAATCAAAAATAAAGGAAAAGGATTATTATATACATAACTGCATTACTTTTTTCCATATAGTAGCCACCCACTTTCAGACACTTGGCGTACAATGGCATGAGCGTGTGCAATGCCTCGTCAAAGAACGTCGACATCAGAGATTCTTGTGGGTTGTTTATGCCATCCATGAGATCGTCGTCGGTTTCGAAGGGCTGGGTAGCCAGCTAGACTTTCGTCTTGCTGAAAGAGATGGTAATCGCTTGGCGCCAGATCCAGGCTGTAAGAGAGGTAGTTCAGCATCTCACAGTGCATTACTAAAGTCTTGATGTGAGCTGAAATGTGAGGCCACGTTTTGTTGTGTAGGAGAGCAATGCCCTTGGTGAGCAGCATTCCGCGCTTTTTTTTTTTGTTGTGGATCGAACACCGAAGAAACGTGTTCAGCGTTTAACAATAAAACTCTGACGTTACGATGCTGTCAGTAAGTCTTTCAGCAAAATTCCCATTTTTTAAGATGTAATCTTTTATAATCGTTAAGTAATCAAGATGTTCCTACTTTTTTCCCCAGTGATGTTCATCATTTTTCAGTTCGAAAATGGTTTTTCGAATTTTCTGGACTTGTCTGGAGATAGAGCGTGTACCCATTGTTTGGACTGTTCCTTCGTCTCTGCATTCACTAACTAATCCCATATCCTGTCCCCAGTCACGATTCTTTTGAAAAATCCGTCCCGTCCCCCCGGACCCCCCCCCCCTCCTATTTTTCCTGTAGCACAAAAACAGCGTCAGAGCTGAGCTAGGTCAGTCAGTTGTATTAGTACCCACCGTGCACAAAATTTGTGGTAAACCAAATTCTCTGTGATGATTCGAAACAGACTAGTCTTCGACATTTTGAGGAAATTCATCAGAAGGATCTTAAATCGTGAAACGATATTTTTCACGCACGACTTGGTCGACGTTCTTGAACGATTTCGTCAGTCACACATGAGTGTCGTTCTTGTCTCCCCTCGTCATGCGCATCTGCCAGCCCAACATGCACCAGTCCCTCGCAGTATTGTCACTCATATCGTTGTCACCCTCCACTCGACACAACTGGCGATGGATCTCGGTTGCGCTGTGTCTTTCTGCATGCCGAAGCTAATAGCACTATGGACCTCACAGCTGGCGGTAATGACTATTACAGGATCATTATTTACTCGGTCGCTACTCGTTCGGAACTGAACAAGATGGACTATGGACTGGCATTAGCGAGATAACATTTTACTGGTTTGTTGCACGAATTGCGCCATGTCGCCAAGGCAACCTATTTATTTTTAGCAACCAGATGGAGGTAGATTTTGGAATTGTCCACGTATTAACGTCTTTTTATTAGTACACGTCAGTTTTCGTTGAACAATAAATATATTGACTGATGGTGTTTTCAGAAATTACTAAACATTTATGACTGTAATGACCATTTAAAAGAAATAAAAATTAAAAAAAATTATCTGGTTCCATTTATGGAAATGATTGTATTCTGAACTAAAGAATTACCACAGTTAATATGCGAATTAGAAAAAAGGGCAAACTGTTTAATTCTTTATTATTGTATTTATTTATATTTGAAGTTTGTGAGACTTGCAGTTCAAACGAATGGTTAGTACCCAATTAAGCATGTCAGTAAGTTTCGTGAAGTATCACCGTGTTATTTCTGTATGCTTAGCTGCACAGTGACTTGTGCGATATATTTTTTTTATATGAAGTTCCAGTTCTGTATATCAAGTTGGAAAGGAAAGTTGAAAAATATATTCCGTTTCAAATGACATTCTCTTTTTCTTTTACACGGAGCGTAAAGTGATATTAATTTGTCCTTAAAACAATCATTGTTAAGTCACTTTAATGATAAAAGCCACATGGGGCTTGAGAACCGCTGATTCAGGAATATGGGAAGCTGGGACCACATGGTTTGAACTCGAAATTCAGCTACACTTAACATTTCTTTTCTTCACAAACTGTACTAAATTCTGCTCTTTCATCACCTGTAACTTATATTCCAGAACCCCCTCAATACACTACATTACAAACCCTCTACCCCAATGACATTCGTCCGTTCTACTCACCCTTTTCTCGGCTTGATTACCATTGTATCGCTTTCTCCATCTCCTCCCTTCTCTCTGTGTCTCTCTCTCTCTCCCTCCTTCTCTCTCTTCTTTCCACTTTCCCCAGCCCCTCTTTACTACCATCTTATCACATATCCCAAGTCTCTAAACATTCACAGTACTCTACCGCGCGCACTTCTAGTGGCAGCTTCTTTTCCTTGTTTCTTATTCCTGTATGTTTTTAATGTGACTAAGGTGTAAACAAAAAACGCTTGCTCGTTAATTAATAAAGCTGTTACTACTTTTATTTTAAATAATTGTAACGTTTAATCGTTAAGTCCTACTTTTTTTTTAACAAGCCCAATCCGCTTTGTAACTCGTACGCAGGAGAGTTACACGAACCTACTTGTATATCAAGGAGGCCATCAAACTTGAAAAACGACAAGAATATTTGGAGTAACATCGGAGACAAGATGAGATCATCTCAAGTCTGAGAGACAGTGCCGGAAGAAACGCTAATTATCCCGCAGCTTAAAAAAAAAAAGTGTTGAGAAAGATGTCACAACTGTCTTAAGACATATCTAATCCATAAAGACTACGAACTAGGTCTATTACGAGAAACAGGGCAGATTTCGTATTATGGTACACCAGACAAATTTCATGCGGTGGATCACGGACAAACTTCATTTTGGAGGTGCCTGAAATACTTCATTTTGTTTTTAACCGTACAACTTTACGTAGTTATTTTCCACCAAACTTCACGTGTTCGACAGAACTGATGGTGTGGTAGTAGAAGGCACTTGATTTAACCAGAAGGGAAATAAAATGACAGAAAAAAAAGTCACAAATATACAGACAGCTACACAAGATAGAAAAAAAGTGAGTTAAATTACCTTTTTTTTTTCTTATAATAGATACAGAACAAAGAAAGAGAAATCATTGACTTTCCCTGGAATTTAAGCAGTTTAGAAAACTGATAAACAACATCCATTAAAATAATCTTTCACGAAATTGGAGATTAAAAAAAATATTTATGCCATGTGTCAAGGTTACTGTTGTTATTTTATCTCGATGGAATAAGACCAGGATGTTCTTAATAGCCGACGCCTGAAGGTTCTAAGCACAAAAATGGCATAGAACTGCGGTTCAATTGCGATGGTTAACTTGAAGATCTAGAGCACTCCCTAGAAAGCTCGACAGATTCAACCATCTTGAGGACTACAAGGACCTCTACTCTCTTTAGTCAGATACTATTTGTCACTTAGAAACGGAAAGAGAAAGCTAAACCAAGGTCTTGGCCAGATCTGATTAGCAGACCTTGATAATTAGGCGTCACACTAATAAAGTCATCTTTGTTCCCTGTACTCAAGATGATGAGATGTATAGTTTTGACGAGACGACGACGAAGATGATAATAATGCAGAATGCAGGGTTTAGTATTAATTAGAAAGAGATTGCGCTTGTTTTAAGAAGTTTTACATAATTATGATATTTCTCTTTGATTTCTGTTATCTTTAATAATCTTCTCTATGCGAGTTAGGTAGCAAAGTGGTTAGCGACTCGTCTTTCATGGCGAAGTCTGGCCCATTAAATTGTAGCCCAAGTCTCCCTTACTAATAAATAACTACCCAGGCACAAGAAAAGTGACCTAGCTCCTATTAGAAATGAGAGCAGAAATGTCAGCCAGGCTGATACTAACCTCATCACCATTTAATTTGCCTGCAAGTCAGAACAAAATATGTGCCTCCATGGCAAGACACAGTTACCTTCACCTTCGTTGTTCATGTGGAATATCCCCCATAGAACTTTGCTCTCCTAATAATCAATTTCAAATAAGACGTTTCTTTGTCTAGCTAGTATACTTGCCACAGTGAGTGTAGTGTTTAAATTATCAGTAATATCCGGGACTCATTGTCTCCTCGATGGCCTTCAAGAAACATACCTTCTCCATTAATCCCCTCTCTAAACCGTCATGTTGTGTAATACAACCAACAAAGGATAACTCTTCTTGATGTAGCTAAACAGCCTGTATTCATTCATTTTTCAGTTAGCTTTACCCATAAACGAATCTCCTCTAGTTCTACTACAGAAATGTAGAAGGTGAAACGACAGGATCAGAGATGGCGGTGAGATTATGGCAACGATTCAAAGTCTGGAGACTCAGACACCGCAGCGTTCTGCCCCCCTAGTGACCTGCTCTTAAGACACCTGGTCTTGAACACCTGGGCAAGGATCGAGTGTTAATCGCGATGATGGAGCTTAGGCCTGCTCTCAGATAAGCCATCTACTCGTGACTTTACAGGCCCTCTACTCCTAACTCTACAGGCCCTCTACTCCTAAATCTACAGGCCCTCTACTCTTAACTCTACAGGCCCTCGACTCCTAACTTTACAGGCCCTATACTCCTAACTCTACAGGCCCTCTACTCCTAAATCGGCCCTCTACTCTTAACTCTACAGGCCCTCTACTCCTAACTCTACAGGCCCTCTACTCCTAACTTTACAGGCCCTCTACTCCTCACTCTACAGGCCCTCTACTCCTAACTTTACAGGCCCTCTACTCCTAACTCTACAGGCCCTCTACTCCTAACTTTACAGGCCCTCTACTCCTGACTCTACAGGCCTTCTACTCGTGACTTTGCAGGCCCTCTACTCCTAACTTTACAGGCCCTCTACTCTTGACTCTACAGGCCCTCTACTCCTAACTCTACAGGCCCTCTACTCGTGACTTTGCAGGCCCTCTACTCCTAACTTTACAGGCCCTCTACTCCTGACTCTACAGGCCCTCTACTCCTGAGTCTACAGGCCCTCTACTCGTGACTTTGCAGGCCCTCCACTCCTAACTCTACAGGCCCTCCACTACTGACTCTACAGGCCCTCTACTCGTGACTTTGCAGGCCTTTTACTTCAAAGTAAAGTTTGATACTTTTATTACAAAATCTTCAGAACACATCACAACAGTTGTCAAGAGCATAAGTTTTGATGTCACAAAGAGATCTGTCACCATACATTGGCACAAAATGCATCGTTTTCTGTTCTTCTGAGATAAATCCACAGCAAGATGTTTGTGTAACGTTTCAGACATTATGCTCTTGGAAATGGTCAATTTTCAAGGAAAAGTAGACCAAAAGCAGATTAAAATTATGATATAAAGATATCCACAAAACATCCATGAACAAATTCATCAGGACATGAAAAGATCATCTGATAGGAAGGATGTTGCGTCATTAAAAAAAAAGAAATGAGAGTGAATACTGTAATAACAAAAGAAAAAAGCAAAAGTATGAATATTGCAACTCGGAACAGGGCCTTGCTGTTAATATCCCTCATCTTTCCTATGAAGCATTAGCTAAGTCAGCCATAGAAGAAACGACTCAGCACAATTTTTTTGTTCTTCAACAGCTTCCACCAACGGCCGACATCCATCTATTTCAAAGAGCGTCCCATGAAACAACAAACTTGGGGAAAACGGACCACGTAATTGTGTTTCTTTGTCATGAAATCGCGTAAAACAAATTCTTCACTGTTATCTAATACAGACAGTAAACGATGGTTTTGCGCCAAAAAAAAAAGTGCTTAAAAATCTATCTTTGAAAAAAAAATATATGACTCCATGAACGAGATTGTAAAAGCTCGCAGAAGTTTGATATAGAAATGAAAGAGCAGAGGAAAAATCTCGACGTACTTTCATCGGCCCCATAATCCTTCTTATCACGGTGACCTCATTAGCTTGACACGGAATATATTTTATTTTGTTCCATTTTTTTTTCTTTTGTGCAAAAAAAAAAAAGGCTCATGTTTATTTTCGTACATTGTGAGCAGTTGTTTCTTTTGTTCCATATTCTGCAGTGCTCACGCCCAAGAACCTTCTGCCTTGTAGAATTTATTTTTTAAATCGTCACGCATCCTTTTCAGGTGCGCTCAAGTTGTACGAAGTGGTGGATCAACCAATGAGTTTCCTAGCTAATGCGAACGAATGCCATTGTTGTAAATAGGTAACGAAATGGTTGTAATGATCACAGCAGGATAATCAAATGGTTTTTCTTTTTTTTTTGTTTTTTGTTTTTAACATTTAACTTGTTTCAGTTCTTTAAAGACTATAGATAACGTAAGGTAAGACAAGGTAAACACAGTTCTGTTAAACACTACAGACGAGCAGGGTAAAATATTGTTAGTGCCTGTATTGTACTTTTCTCTGTTGGCACAGTAGAGGATGCAATGGCCAGGCTCAGCTCGGACCGCCACTAAGTCACCACCTCCAGACAGAGGAGCCTACTCAGTTCTACAGATTAGTCACGGAGGCGCCTCTGATCCAGTTTTGAATCATAGGCCAGCGCACCGAGAGACACACGCACTAACCACTACGCCACTCAGGCGACACATACAGTTTGTTAATTATTTCAAGAGTTATTATAAACAGAGATTAACAGAGATTTTTAAAAAAACAACTACAACATAACCAGCCATTAACAGTTTCCAATATTTTTAAACAAGGAATTACGTGTTTTGTAATCCGTTTTATCAGACACTTTATGTAGCTGTTTTGTTCTCGTGCAAATTTATCTCCAAATACTTTGATTCTGACTGCATTATATGACATTAATTTACGTAATTAAGTTTGGTATGAACTGGGTTCTATCTTCTTCATATTTCCTCGTGTATGTGGAAATCTTTAATATATGGAGGGGGGGGGGAGAGAAGTGGCTATCCGACTTGGCAGTCAGTCGCCCGCTGCTAACGTGCTAGCGTCAGGGTTGGCATGGCGACCAAGCCAGCCCGACGTCAGTAACCCAGTGCTGACATCCTAGCGTTAGGGTTGGCATGGCGACCAAGCCAGCCCGACGCAGTAACCCAATGCTGACATCCTAGGGTCAGGTTTGGCATGGCGACCAAGCCAGCCCGACGTCAGTAACCCAGTGCTGACATCCTAGCGTTAGGGTTGGCATGGCGACCAAGCCAGCCCGACGTCAGTAACCCACTGCTGACATCCTAGCGTCAGGGTTGGCATGGCGACCAACCCTGCCCGACGTCAGTAACCAATAACTGACATGGTAGCGTCAGGGTTGGCATGGCGACCAAGCCTGCGCGACGTCATGACTAATGGAGCAGGAATCGCCAGTCTCCATGGTGGTGGAGTCTGCCAAAACAAGTATTGAACACCCGCTTCTTTCTTAGCTCATTTAGGTACTGAACACAAAAAAAAAAGCCATCGTAATCCACCTCCAATCCGACTCGATGATGTTCCTCAACACCTTCATCGCAACGGCAACAAGGAACATCATGCTTGCAGTACTAGGGAGGTACAAGAAGAAAAGGAAGAGAAGGCGGAAGAAGAGGCAGAAGAGGAAGGGAAAAGAAGAAGAGAAGAGGAAGATGGAAGAAGAAGAAGAGCAAGAGCATGATAAGGAGGAAAGGAAAGAAGAAAAGGAGAAAGTGAAGGAGGGGAGAAGAAGAAGAACCTCCATTACATTTTCTTCTGTAAGTAATAATCTCCATTACATTTTCCTCTGTAAGTGAAACTTTTCTTGACAAACCTTAAACGAATAAACTTTGGAGCAGACTTGTGGCCATAAAATTATTTATCTAGAAAGAAAACCTTTCTGAAGAATGGAAAGAATTAAGATGTTGTGTGATGGGAATGTACTTCTACACGTATTTAACTATGGGAATGTACTTCTACACGTATTTAACTATGGGAATGTACTTCTACACGTATTTAACTATGGGAATGTACTTCTACACGTATTTAACTCGTAATTCAAGAATGTGAGAAATTATATGCATAGATTTCGCTAGTCGACTTTTAAAAACTGATTTTTTTCCCTGCTTACATCTTTATGATTAATATTCCAGGATGGCATTAAAAAAAGGTCCATTAATGGACTGATTTATGTTTTTGTCTTTAGTTCAGCGTTTTCTGGAAACCGATGCAAAATCGGTTGCACACATCTGTGACCAATTTTTAACGTACCATTGCTCTAAGACAACAAGCAACCCTTGGCCCTCGGGCCAGATCTGGCCTATGGCAACAATGTAGTGGCCAGTACCCAATCTAAGTAGCTGTAACAATATTGGTTTTATATTGGAGAATTACGTTAGCCTGGCTGTATAACTTAAAAAATATAAGATATCAAATTTAATTATACCCGTTAGGGGCTATAATGTTCGTAAATCTGACATTTTTTTTTTAAGTGCGTGGCCCGAGGGGAAGGTGGAAAAACATTTTTTTTTCCCGGCTTTAAGACGCCAGTATTTTTTCTTTTTTTTTTTTCCTCTCATTTTTATTCCTTTTTCTTTAAATTATTTATTTACTAATGTATTTGCGTTATGTCTTTTTTTTTCTCTCCTCCTTTTAAGCTCTCTTTCATTCTTCTTCGCTTTTAAGCTAATATAGGTAGGTCATTGTTTTCGATACTGGTTATATATTCACTCTCATGCATGGTTAATTCTCACGCATTCCCATATGAAAGAGAAAACAGAACGTTAGGAAAATACAAAAGAAATATGACCATCTAAAAAATGATTGCGCTGCTTAATAAACAGCAACTGCAAAAAAAGTAACTTGCTTTAACTGTACTTCGGTTTATCGCAGTCTTTTAGAAATTATTCATGTATATAATATTCAGAATTAGTATCAATAGCGTCATGGCAATCTAGAGAAGACCGTCTTGGAAGGGTACATAATGGGAAAAAGAAAGAGAGGAAGACCAAGGCGAAGATGGATGCAAGACATCGTTCATGATTTGCAAATGGATGCATCAGCACCAGGGCATCTTGCTTATAACCGAGAGACCTACAGGAGTGTTGTTAGGGAGGCAAAGTTCCGCAAGGGACATGCAAATGAATGGATGAATGAATGAATAAATATTCAGAATATGCATTCTTCCATTGGTTTTTGGTGGCAACATAGTATCCAGCAAGTTAATCGGCGCCATTTTCTTCATCGCCTTTACACACTTCCTGCCTCTGTTCTGTCACATTCTGACAACTATCACAGCACGAAGTGGTATCGGCAAGTTCCAGGACTGTATCTCCCGTGACTATACATTTAGAAAAAAATATGATCGGGGCGTTGAAGGTCATTACTCTAATGCCCGCTGAGTTGGTCTGTCACATGGCTTCGAACTGTCGAAACGTGTTCAGTTTGTACATGCAATTATGTGACCTTGTGTTATGACCGCTCTGTAATAGTTACAATGGCTGACATATTCAATTAACATGCCTCGATCAAATTCTGCGCGAAGATCAGAAAATCCACTACTGAGACACTGGAAATGCTTCTTCAAACATTTGGTGAATATTCTAAAGAATTATCTTTTGTTGGCTGTATTACACGACATGATAGTTTAGAGAGGGGATTAGTGGATAAGGTATGTTTCTTGAAGGCCGCCGAGGAGACAATGAGCCCCGGAAATTACGGACAATTTAAACACTGCACTCACTGAGGCAATTATACTGGTTAGACAAAGATCGAACACAAGTTTTGAGTGGCACGCGCTTTTTAAGGCTGGTCGAGTATCTGTTCAGTATGAGCAGCCTTCAAGGCGACCAGTCACAATAAAACACCTGAAAATGTTGAAAAACAAAATCGTGAAATTATCTTTGAGGACGGACGGCGAAAAATCAAAAGCTAAAATTGAATGTAAAGATAAAGGTAAAATTCCCGTATCCGTGCCATTAAAGCATATTGGGGAATATGGTGTTAGGCTCGTATTTTCCATGACCTCCGGCACATAAAAGTGTGATGTGGTTAGTATCACACCTGGCCACTTTACTGTCCCAGATTTCTTTGACTGAGTGTAGTAGGAAAAAAAAACATTAACTGAAAGTTAAGACTGATTCTTAACAATGCATTTGGTCATCCAATTAGTCAACAGCCGTCAACGAAGGACGATTTTCCACCACCAAAAAGAATAGTTTGCTGAAATCTCAGATGATGAAGATTAGCATTTTTTAAAAGCAATCTAGGTCAAGACCCTGTCCCACCTCTCCATTGATACCTCCAGTACCGAAGGTTTGAGTTGGCCTTAAGGTAGAATTTACTGATACTAGCCTAACACCTGAACTTTATGGTAGGGGTTACTGATACTAGACTAACACCTGAACCTTGGGGTAGAGGCTACTGATATACTAGACTAACTTCTGAACCTTATGGTAGAGGTTACTGATACTAGACTAACACCTGAACCTTGGGGTAGAGGTTTCTGATACTAGATTAACATCTGAACCTTGGGGTAGAGGTTACTGTTACTAGACTAACATCTGAACCTTGGGGTAGAGGTTACTGTTACTAGACTAACATCTGAACCTTGGGGTAGAGGTTACTGATACTAGACTAACATCTGAACCTTAGGGTAGAGGTTACTGATACTAGACTAACACCTGAACCTTAGGGTAGAGGTTACTGATACTAGACTAACACCTGAACCTTATGGTAGAGGTTACTGATACTAAACTAACACCTGAACTTTATGGTAGGGGTTACTGATACTAGACTAACATCTGGAACATCCATGTTTAATACACTAATCTCATGACGACTCCAGAATACAATACAGAATACATGATCATAAGTGATTAAGTTATGATTATAAACCAAAACAATATTTTTAAAAAAACATCAAATAACCAGCGGCGCATCTCTGACTAGACTGACTTCATTCCTTTCCAGACACTGTTCCGAAACAATAGTGACGTACTTGTCTTGTCTTGTCTTGTCTTGTCCTGCTTGTCTTGTCTTGTGTTGCGTTGTCTTGTCTTGTCTTGTCCTGCTTGTCTTGTCCTGCTTGTCTTGTCTTGTCTTGTCTTGCGTTGTCTTGTCTTGTCCTGCTTGTCTTGTCTTGTCTTGTCTTGTCCTGCTTGTCTTGTCTTGTCTTGTCCTGCTTGTCTTGTCTTGTCCTGCTTGTCTTGTCTTGTCTTGTCCTGCTTGTCTTGTCTTGTGTTGTCTCCCTGTAACTGCGGGCGCTGGCGTTATTTGCAGCCGATGCTGTGAAAGTGTTGAGGCACATCATCGTATCGGCGTGGGAGCGGGTTATGGCAGCTATTTTTTTTTTCTCAGTCCCGGAGTACAGTTAAAAATCACGGGGTGTGCAATGCTTCTTTAGCAGACTCCACCATCTTTAGCAGACTAGGCCTGTTACTGGAGGTATCAACGGAGAGGGTGGGACAGGGTCTTGATCAGCTGTGGTTCGCTAACCCTGACGCTAGCATATCAACTATGGGTAGCCGATTGCCTAATCGGACAACGTCTTCACAACCAAAGTTACCTACCGAAAAATTTTTTTCTTTACTTTTGAGTATGGATGAAACGTTGAATACAAAAATCAGAAACTTATCTAAAGTATATAACAATTATCACGGCATCCAGATGCTGCAGATACAAGACGGCCATTGTTACTTTGGCTGAAGAGTGACGCCATCTTCAAACTTTCTCGGTTGTGTGAAGTTTCGGTGGTAGACGTTAATGAACTCTAGCTAAAACGGTTAAAATGGCCGGCCCCAGAAATAACGTTGTTACTGTTCTCAGGTTATGAGCTTCCACGAGTGAAAGATGCAGAGTTGTGACATTGCTGTAGTTTGTGAGCTGGTCCATAAACTCCATCAGGTTAGCACATGCCGGTTAGCAATGAGTGCGGATATACCAGCATTTATATGGGTAGCTGTATGTTAAGAAGTTCAATATAAGAATATCCAGTGGCATACAGTCTTGCACTAAGATCTTATTGACAAAAGAACTATGAATTTTATGGAAAATGTAAGGTTTTTATTTGTTATTTTTAAAAAAAATATTTCTTTTTGTTAGATTACAGAGCGTCGTATACAGCAGTGCGTCTTATATGCGGGGAAGTGCTGTACTTCTCTAAATGTAGATTGTTTAGAGCTCGCTAGTTTGTAGCCTACTTTTTTCCCCTCCGTTATTTAGCAGAGCAAAACCACAGCCCAATTTTCTTTTTGAGTTCACGTTTTTTTAAACAACCGCTTCATTTTTTTTTTCACGTTTTTTTAAACAACCGCTTCATTATTTCTTTCCTATCTTCCTTGGTTATTTCTTTCCTATCCTCCTTGATTATTTCTTTCCTATCCTCCTTGATTATTTCTTTCCTATCTTCCTTGATTATTTTTAATGTTTCCTCGCCTTGCACGTCTCCGTCTAAATAGACATTCAGCTGGAAACTACTCGCTTCAATAAGGGAAGAGGGGGGAGCGAAAACGCTTATCAGTCTGCCATTTTCTTAACTTTTTTTAACTTTCAGGGGAGATAGCAACATCTTTGGACTTTTGTGGGATCAGTGATCCGTGACCTAGTGGTAATTATCCCCCTTTAACTCCGTCACCCCCGGCTGTGTGAGCTCTTTTTATTATCCGCCTGATAATCTACTCAGACTATTGTTTTTCTGTTTCTTCCGTAAGCCTGACCCCTCCCCCCCCCCCCCCCCCCAGCTTTCTTTTTGTTCGTCTGCTGTTTCTTTATGTCTGCCTGTTCGCCCACTCACTCTTGTTTTTTTTTGCGTGTTCAGTCACTGGTGGGTGTCGGCCTTTCATCTTGCCGGTCTGAGCCTCTAATTTGCCTCCTGATCATTTCACTCACTCTCCCTGTCTGTCTGCACTCCGTGATTACCTGTTACCTATTTTGTCCCTGTGTTTATCATTTCATGCAGAACGTGTTTACTGATGTGTTTACTCATTCATCCTCAGATATGTTTTCACATATTCATCCACCATCTTTCTGCCAGTTCTCTCTTAGCCTGTGTTTTCCAGTTAGTTCTTTCTTTTGCTTGCTCATAATCCGGTTAATCATAGCTGGAATCTATCGGCATATTTGTCCGCCCTGAGTCGTTCTTTCCATATACATTTCATTTCTTCTTCCTGTTTTTCTTGCGATTTAGTTTGTCTGTCTGTTTGTATATTTGTCCTTCACTGTGTCTGTTTATTTGCTATACATTTTACACTCTGTTTATCTGTTCATCTTCTACACATCATACACTCTTACTGCTTTCCTGCTACACATCATACACTCTTACTGTTTTCCTGCTACACATCATACACTCTTTTCCTGCACATCATAACTCTTACTGTTTTCCTGCTACACATCATACACTCTTTTCCTGCACATCATACACTCTTACTGTTTTCCTGCTACATATCATACACTCTTTTCTTGCACATCATAACTCTTACTGTTTTCCATCATACACTCTTACTGTTTTCCATCATACACTCTTACTGTTTTCCATCATACACTCTTATTGTTTTCCTGCTACACATCATACACTCTTTTCCTGCATATCATACACTCTTACTGTTTTCCTGCTACACATCATACACTCTTACTGTTTTCCTGCTACACATCATACACTCTTTTCCTGCATATCATACACTGTTACTGTTTTCCTGCTACACATCATACACTCTTACTGTTTTCCTGCTACACATCATACACTGTTACTGTTTTCCTGCTATACATCATACACTCTTTACCTGCTATACATCATACATTCTTACTGTTTTCCTGCTATACATCATACACTCTTTACTTGCTATACATCATACATTCTTACTGTTTTCCTGCTATACATCATACACTCTTTACTTGCTATACATCATACATTCTTACTGTTTTCCTACTATACATCATACACTCTTTACCTGCTATACATCATACACTCTTTACCTGCTATACATCATACATTCTTACTGTTTACCTGCTATACATCATATACTCTTACTATTTATCTGGTATACATCTTATACTCTTTTCCTGCTACACATCATACACTCTTACTGTTCACTTGCTACATATCATACACTATTTAATTTCTACTACACATCCTACACCTTTATTGTTACCTTAAACATATCATACACTTTTACTGTTAACCTATTTCACATCATACACTTTCACTGTTAACCTACTAGACATCCTAAACTCTTACTGTTAACCTACTTCACATCCTACACTCTCACTGTTAACCTACTAGACATCCTAAACTCTTACTGTTAACCTACTACACATCCTACACTCTCACTGTTAACCTACTAGACATCCTACACTCTTACTGTTAACCTACTTCACATCCTACACTCTCACTGTTAACCTACTAGACATCCTACACTCTTACTGTTAACCTACTAGACATCCTACACTCTTACTGTTAACCTACTAGACATCCTACACTCTCACTGTTAACCTACTAGACATCCTACACTCTTACTGTTAACCTACTAGACATCCTACACTCTCACTGTTAACCTACTAGACATCCTACACTCTCACTGTTAACCTACTAGACATCCTACACTTTTACTGTTAACCTACTAGACATCCTACACTCTCACTGTTAACCTACTAGACATCCTACACTCTCACTGTTAACCTACTAGACATCCTAAACTCTTACTGTTTATCTAATACACATCCTACACTCTCACTGTTAACCTACTAGACATCCTACACTCTTACTGTTAACCTACTAGACATCCTACACTCTCACTGTTAACCTACTAGACATCCTACACTCTGACTGTTAACCTACTAGACATCCTACACTCTCACTGTTAACCTACTAGACATCCTAAACTCTTACTGTTTATCTAATACACATCCTACAGTTATGTCCGAGTTGAATCATTTAAATCATTTAAACATCTGTGAATAATTTATATTCTAGTCTGTGATTAATTAACAAAAAAATATGTGATCATTTATATTGTAGTCTGAATAATTTATATTCTAGTCTGCCTTGTGATGTAACTTTGGTCCGTCTTACCGTCGCCGTATTCCAGTGTTTACTTTCTGATTTTTCGTTATGTAGCCACAGTCTAATCTGACACTTTATATTCTAAACACTCTTTACAGTCTATAATTTTAACTTCAGTCTGTCTTTACTTATTCAAATTTTACATTTATATTCCATTTACTTTAAACATAGCCATATTTTTAGTTCTGTACTCCTGCAGTTGCCATATTCTAACCTTAAATTCCGTTTAGTTTTCAGTTCGGCACACTCTAAACTTACCTTTCTGTCCGTTGCAAGGTAGCCAGATCTCAGTAGTGCACTTCACTGTATCATTAGGTGGCCTTATTCTAGTCGAGAGGCCTACAGGAGAGCTGTTAGGGAGGCAAAGTTCCGCAAGGGATATGCAAATGACTGACTGACATTCCAGTCTTAGATTTCTTTTATCTTTAAGTAGCTACATCTCTCCTACACTCTAGTTTATGTTTTTACGTAGTCTCATTCTATTGCCAAGCTCTAGTGTACATTTTTACGTAGCCACGTTCTATTTCCACACTCTAGTTTATGTTTTCACGTAGCAACATTCTATTCTCAAACTCTAGTTTATGTTTTTACGTAGCCACATTCTAGTCGCAGACCTAATTTATGTTTTTACATACCCACACACTAGTCCTACACTCTCATTTATGCGTTTACGTAGCCACATCCTAGTCCCACACTCTAGTTTATCTTTACGTGGCCAAATCTTAGTCCCACACTCTAGTTTATCTTTACGTGGCCACATCCTAGTCCCACACTCTAGTTTATCTTTACGTGGCCAAATCTTAGTCCCACACTCTAGTTTATCTTTACGTGGCCAAATCTTAGTCCCACACTCTAGTTTATCTTTACGTGGCCAAATCTTAGTCCCACACTCTAGTTTATCTTTACGTGGCCAAATCTTAGTCCCACACTCTAGTTTATCTTTACGTGGCCAAATCTTAGTCCCACACCCTAGTTTTCCTTTACGTAGCCAAATCTTAGTCCCACACTCTAGTTTACCTTTACGTAGCCAAATCTTAGTCCCACACTCTAGTTTATCTTTACGTGGCCAAATCTTAGTCCCACACTCTAGTTTACCTTTACGTAGCCACATATTCATCTAAATTCTCTTTGCTCATAGGTTACTCGATTTCGCTCTCCTTCACTTTCTGTACTCATTCACCTAGCCTGTCTTAATCTGTCTGTTTATCTAGTCAGCGTTCACTCCTTCCCTCGACCCTGCTGCTAATTCGTCGCTTCGCTCACTGTTACCGAGCATTCAGATGTAAACAATATATAGACCAGGCAACCAGCCAAATTCGCAAAAGCAAATCTTAAACCAAGGGGAGGGAGGGGAATGGGTTTGAAATCTGGCAAGGAAATCGAGAAAGTGAGGTCTGGTCTTTCTGGCATGGATAAGCTCCCGCGTGGTCAACGATTTCAAGCTGGATCACATTATACAGGCTCGTCTTTAGTCGTCTGCATCTCTGGAGATCCCTAGTCCCAAAATCCTTTAAGAAACAGTGTCTCCTAATGGCTGTCCAGATGTAGCCAAAACCACGGACAACGACACAGAAATCTACTTTAAATGTTGACCCAGGGAAGGTCAAGGATGGGACGTCGGCTGCCTTTGGCGTGTACGAACTAGCCTGATTACATAATGTACACTTGCGCCGTTCTGTATATATTCTTATAAATACAATATATTTGCCTGTTTATATTTCAATGCAATATATAAACTGATCTCACAACACTTGTTGCTGATGTCTACCCTGCTCTCCCCCTCATTTTTTTTTTTCGTTTGTGTGGCTGGGGCAAATTGCTTTCTGCTATTTTGTTGAACGCTGCATGGAACCGCTCTGCTTATCTTTTCAATTGATCTACCGTTATGAACAAATGCACGAACGTTTGTCTTCAATAACTGCCCTTTGGAAGATGCTTTACCTATTATTTCTCTTATTATCCAATATTCTAGTCTTATTTTCTTCGTTACCTGAGACTGCCAGGGTTTCTTTTAGATAATCATCTTCGTCATGTTTTTTTTGTTTGTGTGCCTTCTCAGACTTCATTAAAACCCTTCTCTTTCTCCACATATCTTTCTTCACTTCTTTCTTCTCTCTATATTTTTCTCTTTCTCTTCTCTCTCTCTCTTTCTTTCTCTTCTCTCTCTCTCTTTCTCTTCTCTCTCTCTCTCTTTCTCTCATTTTTTCACTCTCTCTTTCTCTCGCTCTCTATCTTTTCCCACTCTTTCTTTCTCCATTTTCTCTTACTGTCTTTCTTTTCTCTCGCTCTCTATTTTCACACACCCTCTCTTTCTTTCTCCCTTTTCTTTCTTTCTTTCTTTCTTTCTTCTGTCTCTTTTCTCTCTTTTCTTCACACAGTCTCTTTCTCTCTCCTTTCTCTCTCTCTCTCTTACTCTTCACTCTGTCTCTCTTTTCTCTCTCTCTCTCTTTTCACACACACTCTCTCTTTCTCCTTTTCACTCTCTCTTACTCTCTTTCTTTTCTCTCTCTCTCTCTTGTTCTCTTTCTCTTTCTTTTGTTCCTTTATCTTTTTCTCTCTTACTCCCTCTTTTTTCTTTCTTTCTTTTCTCTCTCTGTGCCTCTCTTTTCTCTCTCTCTCTTTCTTCACACACTCTCTTTCTTTCTCCCTTTTCTTTCTTTCTTTCTTTCTTTTCTTCCTTTCTTTGGCTCTGTCTCGTTCTCTCTGTCTCTTCCTCTCTCCCCCTCTCTCTCTCTCATAGTATTGTAATTTTACTATACTTGAACTAAACTCCCTTGTACTTAAACTCTATTAATGTTCGCTATAGAGTGAAAGTCGACTGATGAAAGGCAGAATATCAGACGGGCCTCCGTGCACACTTCTTCACCTCTGGAAAATAAAGATCGTTAGATCATTCCCTCCTCATTACTGCGCTTTATTTTTTTTTGTTGTTGTTGGTACGTTTCTTATAATTCCTCCCCTCCCCATTTTCTCTCACCCTCCTATTACTGTAGATGTATTTTCTTTTTTTTTAACTTAACTGTACGATTTCGTTAATTATCCCTAAATCGCATACTTTAACGGTGTTATTTATACGATGCTTTATCGTTTTCATGAACATTTGATGAGCTTTTCGTTGAAACTGTGAGAGCCGAGATGTTTCGCACTTGAGTGGTTGTTAGGTGGTGGGGGGTGGGTGTGAAAACTAGCAGCTATCAGAGGCAGTCAATGAACCATATGTGATCAAGACCCTACTATACCTGTTTTTGTGTGTGTGTGGGTGTGCTTCATCTTCAGCGCAGGAAATGTGTATTTTCGTCGTGTTTGCGATGAGCATTCCGCAGTCCGATAAATAAAACTCGGGCTGGTCGCTGTTTTCAAGATCAGTGTCGTCTTCCCATTTTCACTTCCTATTTACGAGGGGTGATTGATAAGTTCTCGGCATAAGGTAAAAATACTTGAAACACGACATAGTTGATATTAGGTGGATTTGTAGATCAGGTTAATGTAAGATTAAACACCAAGTTTCAAGAAATTAACTGCAACCAATTTCTTTTTTACAGGCTATTGAAGTGGTAAGGGGTGGCAGAAATTGAGAAAATGGATAAAATTTCTCATCAAGCTACCTCTGCATCAAGGGCTTATCATCGAAGGAGATCCATGAGAATATGGTGGAGACTCTAGGGGAGAGTGCCCCTTCTTACAGCACAGTGAATAAATGGGCAGCTCAATTCAAACATTGAAGGGTGAGTCTGGAAGATTATCCCCGTCCAGGAAGACCAAGAACGGTATCCACCGATGAAACCACCGGCAGAATCCATGACATGATAATGGAAGATCGACGACTAACTGAACGGTACATTGATACTGAGTTGGCCATCTTCCAGGAACGTGTTCATGCCATTATTCACAATGATCTTCAAATGACAAAGGTCTCTGCTCGATGGGTCACGAAACTTTATGGAGCTGATCACAAACTACAGCGTCTCAAAATGTCAAGAGACAATCTTGGCCATTTTTCTGCAGATCCTGAAGTTTCTTCAGCAATTTGTGAGAGGGAGAGAGAGAGAGAGAGAGAGAGGGAAAGAGAGAGAGAAAGTGAAAGAAAGAGAAGGATTTAAGATCCGTGTCGTCTTCCAATTTTCACCCCCTGTTTACTTGACCAGGTTACTCTTTGGGGGTGAGTGGAGAGAGAGAGAGAGAGGGAGAGAGAGAGAGAGAGAGAGAGAGGGGGAGGAGGTGAGAGAAAACGAGAGGTTTAAGATCAGTGTCGTCTTCCCATGTTCACCCCCTGTCTACTTGACCAGGTTACTCTTTTGGGAGTGAGTGGAGAGAGAGAGAGAGAGAGAAGGGGAGGAGGTGAAAGAAAACGAGAGGTTTAAGATCAGTGTCGTTTTCCCATGTTCACTCCCTGTCTACTTGACCAGGTTACTCTTTTGGGAGTGAGTGGAGAGAGAGAGAGAGAGAGGGAGGAGGTGAGAGAAAGAGAGAGAGAGAGGGAGACAACGACTGAAAGGTGGAACAGGGTCGTGGTCGGCTGTCGCTCGACAGTGGAGAGGCAAGCTGTCAGTTATTGGTCTTAGATCATTGTTATTTACACTTAGTACTACGTCTTCGTCTAGCTACGTCTTCGTCTAGATACCTCACTGTATCTCCAGCAACAACCTAGCTGCCAAATATTTGTAGTCTGCTAAAGGAGCATAGCTGGACTTGGTTCTCCCCTGCCCCTGGGAACCACTGTGTTAAGAACACACATATCTTAACATAATATATAAACTAGGAAAAATGTAGGAATTAATGAAAAATTGTAACTGAATGAAAACTTATCTCAGTCCTCGTAAAGACACGAAAGGATCGCTTGTGTGTATTCAGGAACATAAAACAATATGTCTATAATTATTGTGTGGTATCTTAACATAGTTTGTGAGACAGGGAACATAGATCTGATTGCTTAAAAAGTGATCTGCGTCTGTAGTCCAGAAACCTGCAGCAATCAACACTAACTGTAACTGTTATTTTTGTAAAATCTAATGCCAGGTTGGTGGATGGATGGGGACATGGAGATCGCTGGCGGGGATGAGGAAAGTCTGATGTGAAATCAATGAATCCAAGACATGACAAGCCTATGGGTCTCTATAACAATGGCTATCAGAATTAGGTAAACAGAACAGAGCCAGCAGCCTATAGGTGGAGGGGAATTGATGTCAATGAAGCACTTATCCGATTCCTCATCCCAGAGTCGAAGTGTCTCTGTGGAACTGTCTCAAAGCCGTTGGGCCTAACATGGAGAAGGGGCTTAAGTACAGCCACCAGAGGCTGGAAAATGAAGATTTGGCCAGGTCAGCCTACACAACTGTCTTCATGGCAGTCCGAGCAAGACCACAATCTACCTTAGCAAGGAAAGGTGCTGACGTCGGAGGTACTCAGCCAGAAGGCGCATCGCAAAAATCAGGGCACCACGTATTATCGCTAAAAATGGGCATGAAGAAGAAGAAGAAGATTGTCAGATTGTATGAAGGTATCCTTTGAATGTAAATGCTACTGAAGAGTTCTCCAAATATCGTGGACACAAAAAAGAACAAATATATCTATACTACAAGAGCTTAATATTGAAGAAGGCTGGCTAGTGAAGAGGATTAAAGAGAGAAAACTGAAATATTTTGGACACATTAAACGTCATGATAATTTAAAGAAGACCGTATTGGAAGGATACATAATGGGAAAAAGAAAAAGAGGAAGACCAAGACGAAGATGGCTGCAAGACATCGTTGACGATCTGGAAATGGATGCAACAGCAGCAGGCCATCTTGCTCACAACCGAGAGGTCTACAGGAGTGCTGTTTGGGAGGCAAAGTTCCGCAAGGGACATGAAAATGAATGAATGAACCCTTGGGTCATAATTGTATGAATGTATCCTTGGTGTCATATTGTATGAAAGTATCCTTGGTGTCATATTGTATGCAGGTATTCTTGGTGTTATATTGTATGAAGGTATCCTTTGTGTCATACTGTATGAAGGCATCCTTGCTGTCATATTGTGTGAAGGTATCATTGGTGTCATACTGTATGAAAGTATCCTTTGCGTCATATTGTATGAAGGTACTCTTGGTGTTATATTGTATGAAGGTATCCTTGGTGTCATATTATATGAAAGTATCCTTTGTCTCATATTGTATGAATGTATTCTTGGTGTTTTATTGTATGAAGGTATCATTGCTGTCATATTGTGTGAAGGTATCATTGGTGTCATATTGTATGAAAGTATCCTTTGTGTCATATTGTATGAATGTATCCATGGTGTCATACTGTATGAAGATATCCTTGGTGTATAATTATATGAAGGTATACTTGGCGTCATATTGCATTAAGGCATCCTTGGTGTTATATTGTATGAAGGCATCATTAGCATAAGATTGAATGAAGGTATAATTGGTGTCAGACTGTATGAAGGTATCCTTGGTATCATATTGTATGAAGGTTTCCTTGGTGTCATATTGTATGAAGCATCCTTGGTAATATTATATGAACACATGCTTGGTGTCACATTGTATGAAGGCATCCTTGGTGTCAGACTGTATGAAGGTATCCTTGGTGGTATATTGCATGAATGTATTCTTAGTGTCAGATTGTTTGAAGGTATCCTTGGTGTCATATTGTATAAAAATATCAGTGGTGTTAGATTGCATGAAGGTATCCTTACTGTCATATTGTCTGAAGGTATCCTTGGTGTCATATTGTATGAAGGTATCCTTGACGTCACACTGTATGAAGATATCCCTGTTGTCAAACTGTATGAAGGTATCCTTAATGTCTGATTGTATGAAGGCATCATTGGTGTTATATATTGTATGAAGGTATCCTTGGTGTCAGGTTATATAAAGGCACTCTTGGTGTCAGACTGTATGAAAGTATCCTTGGTGTCAGACTGTATGAAAGTATCCTTGGTGTCAGATTGTTTGAAGGTATCCTTTGTGTCAGACTGTATGAATGTATCCTTGCTGACAGATGGTATGAAGGTATCTTTGGAGCCAGATTGTATAAAGGATTCTTTCGTGTCAGATAATATGAAATGAAGGAATCCTTGGTGTCAGATTGTATAAAGACATCCTCGGTGTCAGATTCAAGGAAGACATCTTTGGTGTCATATTGTATGAAAGCATCCTTGGTGTTATATTCTATGAAAGCATCCTTGGTGTCATATTGTATAAAGACATCCAAATTGTCATAATGTATGAAGGTATCATTGGTGTCATATTGTATGAAAGTATCCTTTTCGTCAGAATGTGTGAAGGTATCGTTTGTATCAGATTTTATGAAGATATCCTTGGTGTCAGATTGTATTAAAGTATATTTGGTGTCATACTCTATGAAGATATGTTTGGTGTCATATTGTATAAATGTATCCTTGGTATCATATTGTATGAATGATTCCTTGGTGTCATATTGCATGAACGTATGCTTGGTGTCATATTGTATGAAGGCATCCTTGGTGTCATATTGTATGAAGGCATCCTTGGTGTCATATTGTATGAAGGTATCCTTGGTGTCATATTTATGAAGTTATCCTTTGTGTCAGATTGTATGAAGATATCCCTGGTGTCATATTGTATGAAGATATCCCTGTTGTCATATTGTATGAAGACACCCTTGGTGTCAGATTGTATGAAGGCATCCTTTGTATCATATTGTATGAAGGTATCCTTGGTGTCATATTGTATGAAGATATCCCTGGTGTCAGATTGCATGAAGGTATTCTTATTGTCATATTGCCTGAAGGTATCCTTATTGTCATATTGCCTGAAGGTATCCTTAGTGTCAGATTGTATGTAAATGTCCTTGGTTTCATTTTGTAGGAAGATATCCTTGGTGTCATATTGTGTGAATATATTCGTGGTGCCACATTGTACGAAGGCATCATTGGTGTCATATTGTATGAAGCCATACGTGGTATTAGATTGTATGAAGATATCCTTGGTGTCATAGTGTATGAAGGCATCCGTGGTGTCATATTGTATGAAGCAATCCGTGGTGTCAGATTGTATGAAACCGTCCTTGGTGTCATACTGCATGAAGGCATCCTTGGTGTCTTATTGTATGAAGGCATCCTTGGTGTCTTAATGTATGAAGGCATCCTTGTTGTCTTATTGTATGAAGGCATCCTTGGTGTCGTATTGTGGGAAGGCATCCCTGGTGTCATATTTTAGGAAGGCATCCTTGGTGTTAGATTGTATGAAGGCATCCTTGAGAACAAGATACAGATAACACTGTCTCTCTATCCTCTCTGCTTCCCTCCTCTTCTCTGCACCCCCCACCCCCTTTCATGATTTAGTTGTTTTTCGACGGGCTTGTATTTATATCTCACTGTTGCTGCTTCCATTACTACTACTATTACTGTTGCTGCTTCCATTACTACTACTATTACTGTTGCTGCTTCCATTACTACTACTATTACTGTTGGTGCTTCCATTACTACTACTATTACTATTGGTGCTTCCATTACTACTACTATTACTGTTGCTGCTTCCATTACTACTACTGTTACTGTTACTGCTTCCATTACTACTACTGTTACTGTTGCTGCTTCCATTATTACTACTATTAATGTTGCTGCTTCCACTACTGCCACTACTACTACTACTATCACTTCTACTACTACTAGTACCGCTACTACTGCAACTACTACTACTATCACTACTACTACTACTAGTACCACTACTACTACTACAACTACCACTACCACTACTACTACCACTACTACTATTACTACTACCACTGCCACTACTACTACCACTACTAATAAAACTACTAATACCACCACTACTACTGTTACTACTATCATTATTACTACTACAACTACTACTACTTCCACTACCACTACTACTGCTGTTACAATCACTACTGATGATACTATTACTACAACTACTACAACCTCTACAAGAACTACTACTACTACTACTACTGCTACTACTACCACTACTACCACTGCTACTACTACTAGTACTACTAGTACCAATATTACTACTACTACTACCACCACTATTACTACTACTACAACAACTACTACTACAACTGTTACCGCTACAACAACTACTACTGCTACTACTACTTCTACAACTACTACTACTATTGCTACTACTACTACTGCTACTACTATTACTACTACTACTACCACCACCACCACCACTACTACTGCTACTACAGCTGTTACCGCTACAACTACTACTAGTGCTACTACTACTTCTACAACTACTACGACTATTGCTACTACTACTACTACTACTACGACTACTGCTACTACTACTTCTACAACTACTACTGCTATTGCTACTACTACTACTATTACTACTACCGCTACTACTACTACTACTACGACTATTGCTACTACTACTTCTACAATTACTACCGCTATTGCTACTACTACTACTACTACTGCCATTACTACTACTACTACTGCCATTACTACTACTACTACTACTACTACTACTACTGCCGTTACTACTACTACTACTACTACTACTACTACTAATATTACTACTACTACTACTACTACTACTACTACTACTATAGAGATCAGAGTACCATCTGACTTGTTCGGCTGATTTTATATTGAACGTACAATATAAAGGAAGCACTAGCATGACCTTGATACATTACTATCAAGATTACTATCACCATTACTATCAACATTACTGGAGTAAATGAACTAAGCTCTCTGTTCCAAGGAACCCGGGTGGCATAACGGCTAATGTATCCGTCTTTCACGCGGAGGTCGGTGGTTCATGTCTTGCCTAAGGCACCCCAGTAACCCTGCTGTCTGGCGCTGGGGAGGTAATGGTTTAATGGTGCTGACAGTGTGCTCGGGTCAGAGAAAACATGAGCACCGACGTTACTGTACATCCTGAGCTGTCTGTATAACATGACAGGACCACACTTCTCTGTTCCAGGAACAAAAAAAAAATATCTACCTTCCTCTGAGTGGAGGTCTCGCCACTCTTATCTCACATGTACAGCATTCTTTAGTTCTCATTATCCACTCCTCCCCTTGGCCAGTCCATCCTGTCATACCTTAGACCAGAGTGGTTTACGCTATGCCTGTACATCTCTTTAGTTGGTGGCTCAGTTGTTAAATTTTTTTTTTTCCGCATACGTTATGCTTACCTTCCGGGTCTCTCTGCCAAAGATCTATTCCAGGACTGGAGTTTGGCCTGTGCTCCTTTATGAAAGGTATTCTCTGAAGCCATGGTCTTGTAATGTCCAATTCTTGGCTCGCTTGAGTCATTTGCTGGTTTTGTTTGTCAGCATTTCCATAGCCATAAGCACAAAGTTTAACAGCGGAGTGAAAGTAAACTGGGAAGTTTAAATTTTTGCTGGGCAGGTGAATTTGGGGAGGGGGAGGGGGTGGTAGACGAAGAGAGAATGAGAAAGCAGGGTGGATTGTGGTTAGGAATAGTGAAAATGGTTGTGTTATTTGGCAGCTGCAAGAATGAAAGAATACGCTAAACTATGAAGTTTGTGGGGAAAAAATATATTCTACTTTATATCATGATTCACTGAATTATTTCTACATTGTTGTTATCAGTACTGTTGTTATTAACAGAAATAGTAGTGCTATTAGTAATAGTAGCAGCAGCAAATTTGGAGGTAGTTGTAAAATTAACATTTGAATTAGCAGTAATAGTAGTGGTAATAATTGTAGTAGTCGTAAAAGCAGCAACAGTAGTAGTAGTAGTAATAGTAGTAGTAGTAGTAGTAGTTGTTGTTGTTGTAGTAGAAGCAGCAACAGTAGCAGTAGAAGTAGCAACAGTAGTAGTAGTAGTAGTAGAAGTAGTAGTAATAATAGTAGTAGTAGGAGTAGGAGTAGTAGTAGTATTAATGGAAGAAGAAGAAAATGCAACAGAAATAGTATTAAAAGCAGCAATAGCGCTAGTACTAGCAGTAGTCGAACTGCTACCAGTAGTATTACCAGCAGAAGTAAAATGTACAAACTAGGAAAAAAGTAGGAAAAGCTTTATTATTTAACGATTACACAGTTGTGACGTTTCGGCGAGAGCCTTTATCAAACAAAAACAAACAGGACGAGGAATCAGAGAGAGGAGACAAAGAACAGAATCACACTAATTTGATGTTAACAAAACAATTTAAAAAACTGAAAAAAATGATAAAAATTACAAATTACATATCTCAGCTTCTGGAACAGCACAAGCACCGGTTACGATGTAAACAAAGCGTTCGTTCTGAAAGGTGCAAAATTGTGCATGGTTGAGTGTAGAGATTGTTAAGAGATAAGGAAAGAGAAGGTAAATATTCTAAGAACAGGGATGACTGGAAAGAAATTATCCATGGCCGGTGCTATTAAGGGAGTGAAAGGCGATGATGATGATGATGAGATGATGATGATGATGATGATGTTTGATAGTAGATGATGGTAGGGAAGGGATGGCAATCTATTTAGAAGAAGGTAAAATGAATGATTATGGTTGTGGTAGAGGAATAGTAATGTGATGATGCGTGAGGGTACTAAACTATGTGCAACAAATGAGAATGAGTAAGACTGTGGAAGATTATGTGTAGCTGCATAACGACTTCAAACAATGTGGTTTCAGTGCTCCAAAGTCCTGAATGTAGCGGTTCTCAAGCGCTAGGCGGCTTGTGTCATCTGCGTGACATTGTTTGATGGCTGTTACCAGAAAATCAGATTTACCTGTATGGTTGGGGGCATTGAAATGATTAGGGACTGGTTTCGAAGTATGCTGCATGTCTGAAGGGATACAGACAACATTAGAGGTTGGAGGAGGAGGTGAGGGGGTATCGTCAAAGGGTGTGGATGTGAGAACTTGATTAACATGAGAAGGTTGGTCGGGAGGTACGGAAGTTGGGTGTAAAAGCAGTCTGATGGTCAAGTGAAATGGAAGCCTGCTGTAAAGGTGTAGTAGAAGATAGGGGTTGATTGGAGGTTGGATTATTGCTGGAAACAGAAGAGACTGGCTGTGATGGGGGTAGAGGTTGGAGTTGGTTAAGTTTGTATTGTTTGCCAGAGACACAGAGTTGGTAAGGTTGGCGATTTGTGATGTGTATAATGTGTTTGATAAGAAGAAGTAGAACACGGTTGTCTATTGTGAAAGAGTGAAGCCTATCTTTCATCCGATCGAGGTTGGACAAAATACGTTAGTGGTTTTGAATGATGCAACGCATTCTGAGCCGCGAGCAGTTTCTCTCGATCTTATCCAGAAATCTACTAATCAAAAAACGTGGAGTGTGTTAGCTACTGGGTGAAAAGATGATGAGAAACCCTTAGGAATTATATTGTGGCGGAGACAGTAGTTTAGAAAGTGAAGCTGGGAGGCAAATCTCTTCTACTTGTACATTGTGAAAGCCACTTTAGTGGCTATGTCAGATATGTGTGGCGGGAGGAGGTGGATAGAAAAGCGAATGAAATGTTTGAGGGATTTAAGATATTCCTTAGCAGATGGCATGATGAAGAGTGAAGGTAGGAAGGAAAAATACTGCTAATGGTGATAGAGGGCAAGTAAGCTATGATTAAAATGCTTTGGATATGGCGAGGAGATGTAACTAAAGTGGTGGGAAAGGTGTATTAGAAGATCAAATGAGAAGTAAGACGTAAAAAAAAACCGTTTGTGGCAGTGGAAATAACTTAGTAACACACAATAATTAGTGTATAGGTATACAACTGTACATTAAGAACTACAGTAAAGCTGTGATACCAAAGTGTATAAACTAGTAAAAAAGTAGTAAAAGCTTTATTATTTAACGATTATACAGTTGTGACGTTTCGGCGAGAGCCTTTATCAAACAAAAACAAACAGGACGAGGAATCAGAGAGACAGGAGACAAGGTACAGATTCACACTAATTTGATGTTAACAAAACAATAACAAATGAAAAAAAAATTAATGAAAAATTCCAAATGACTTATCTCAGCTTCTGGAACAGCACAGAACTAAAATCGCCGTTACGTCGATAGGAGTACAAACAATATGCACCGGTTACGATGTAAACAGAGTGTTCGTTCTGAAGGGTGCAAAATTGTGCATGGTTGAGTGTAGAGAATGTTAAGAGACATGTGCACAGAAGGAGCAGAGAAATATTCCAAAACAAGGATGACTGGAGAGAAACTATCCATTGCCTTTTCTGATGATGACAAACAAATCCTCGGCAAAGGCCTCAAATTTTTTCATATCCGCCATCATTGTGACCGCTATTTCTTTCTCCGCAATGTTAAACAGTTCTACCGTCGATTACGTCTCAAGTATTTCTTTGCTAACCAAGAACCTAACCAACTCACACAAGACCCTGATAACCCATTTTCCCGTTACAACCAGCATAAACATAGTAGGACACCTTCCTCTGTGGCTTCTCAAGCTTTAGATCTGTACACTGATTCGACGTGGCGTGAAATCCAGAACTTCCAGCCACCAAAACTTCGACTTTTCAACCTAACCAAGGAAGAATCCATGGCACTATCTAAACTCCGACTTCGAGGTAACATAGTAATAAAACCAGCCGATAAAACATCGAATCTTGTAGTTTGGAAAAAAGCAGATTTATATATTGCGGAAGGAATGTCCCAACTCAGCATTACAAAATTCTATGCCCAAAGGAAAAAACGATGCTACCCTTTCAAATAATAATAAAATCGAAGCAGCCATCAAAGATTTAATTAGAGAAGGTAGTCTCCCACCTCGAGCTCTCTCTTCACATCAAGGACAGTTGTTTAGGCACACCTACCATCTATCTTCTTCCTAAAATCCACAAACCAGGTAACCTGGGACGTCATATTGTATCAGCGTATTCATGTCCCGCTGAGCACATTTCTGACTTTTTTGACATTTTGCACCCGCTAGTACACAAACTGCACTCTTATTTGAAAGATACCATCCATGTACTGCCCTCTTATTTGAAAGATACCATCCACGTACTGCCCTCTTATTTGAAAGATACCATCCATCTCTTAAATACTCTTGAAGCGATTACACTCTCTTCGCACCACTCCTATCATATCTTTCTCCTTGATATCTGTTCCCTCTACACCTCTGTTGCCCAAAGAAGATGGACTCTTAGCACTCTGTCATTTTCCCGACAAAGACCCTCACCCCGCCATTAACACCGATGCTATAATAAGACTAATACAATTAGTACTCGACCTAAATTCTTTCGAATTCAACGGCGAATACTTTGAGCAAATCAGTGGTGTTGCCATGGGAACACACCAAAAAAAAATGGACCCCAGTTATGCTTATTTATTTATGGGCTTTCTGGAAGTTAAGTTATGGGAAACTTACACTGATAGACTTCCAGAAGTCTATAAAACATATATCGATGACGGCATTGGAGTCACCAGTATGCCACAGGACGAGCTAAAACCGTTTATTGAATTCGCTAACTCACTTAATAGTAACATTTCACTTATGAAATTTCTGACAAGTCTGTGAACTTTTTAAACATTTAAATATCTATTGGCACAAAAAGGCGTATTACCTCCATTTTTTACAAGCCCATCGACAAGCCCTATTTATTTGACACATCCTCCCATCCTGAAGCGTGTAAGAACTCCATCCCATACTCCCAGCTCCTCCGTGTACGCAGCATATGTCAGGATAACTCGGACTTTATCGATCAGTCCAGAAATTTATTAGAATTTTTCTATCATTGCAACTACCCAGAAAATGTCTTTCGTGCAGCCTTCAACCGTATCCAACTAATAAACCGCAAGGAAGCATTTAGAAAAACAACCTGTTACCTCATCTGACAGAGTTATGTTAGTACTGCCTTTCTACCGGCAAGGTCAGATGGTTAAGAAAATTCTGTATCGTCGTCTGCCATTAATCCAACTCGACCCTGACACCCCTGACATCTTCTCTGATCCACCCCTATTAGCATACAAGCGTGAGCCAAATCTCAAGGACATCCTCATCCACAGCCACTTAAAGCGGAAACTTCCATATGTTGGAACCAGAAATGTAACCGCCCTCGCCGTGTTACGTGCCCTGTAGTTCGGGAAACGAAAACAATCATCTTTCCGTAAATTGTCCGAACTCTCCAAGAGGGATTCACATGCGAATCCCACAATGTAATATATGTCATCGTATGCAAAAGATGCAGGATAACTTATATTGGTGAAACTGGCCTTAGTCTAAAAGACGGCATTCAGAACGTTATGATATCATGCAGCATACTTCGAAACCAGTCCCTAATCATTTAATGGCCCCAACCATAGAGGTAAATCTGATTTTCTGGTAACAGCCATCAAACAATGTCACGCAGATGAAACAAGCCGCCTAGCGCTTGAGAACCGCTACATTCAGGACTTTGGAACATTGTAACCACATTGTTTGAAGTCGTTATGCAGCTACACATAATCTTCCACAGTCTTACTCATTCTCATTTGTTGCACATAGTTTAGTACCCTCACGCATCATCATATTACTATTCCTCTACCACAACCATAATAATTCATTTCACCTTCTTCTAAATAGATTGCTATCCCTTCCCTACCATCATCAAGTATCAAACATCACAAATCCCTATCCATTCATTACATCATCATCATCATCATCGCCTTTCCCTCCTTTAATAGCACCGGCCATGGATAGTTTCTCTCCTGTCATCCCTGTTTTGGAATATTTCTCTGCTCCTTCTGTGCGCGTCCTTGTCTCTTAACATTCTCTGCGCTCAACCATGCACAATTTTGCACCTTTCAGAACGAACACTCTGTTTACATCGTAACCGGTGCATATTGTTTGTACTCCTATCGACGTAACGGCGATTTTAGTTCTGTGCTGTTCCAGAAGCTGAGATAAGTCATTTGGAATGTTTCATTAATTTTTTTTCATTTGTTATTGTTTTGTTAACATCAAATTAGTGTGAATCTGTACCTTGTCTCCTGTCTCTCTGATTCCTCGTCCTGTTTGTTTTTGTTTGATAAAGGCTCTCGCCGAAACGTCACAACTGTATAATCGTTAAATAATAAAGCTTTTACTACTTTTTTACTAGTTTATACACTTCGGTATCACAGCTTTACTGCAGTGCTTTGTGTATAGTTTTATACCTATACACTAATTGTTTAGTGGAAGTAAAAATCGTTTCGTGGCTGTTGTACTTATTTTACAGTGTAGATGTTGTTATAATGAATATTTGACTGAAAAATTAGTAACTATCTCCAAAGTGGCTCTGATTATGATGCCGGAAGAAGTAGATTATCTTGTCTTGTCTTGTCTCCTTTCTCATATACCTTCAAGTGGTGAAAGAATAAATAGACGTCTTGATAAGGCTCGGCAGTTTGGTCCATATAATGGGATATTTAAGGAGGGCTCGGCAGTTTGGTCCATATAATGGGATATTTAAGGAGGGCTCGGCAGTTTGGTCCATATAATGGGATATTTAAGGAGGGCTCGGCAGTTTGGTCCATATAATGGGATATTTAAGGATGGCTCGGCAGTTTGGTCCATATAATGGGATATTTAAGGAGGGCTCGGCAGTTTGGTCCATATAATGGGATATTTAAGGAGGGCTCGGCAGTTTGGTCCATATAATGGGATATTTAAGGATGGCTCGGCAGTTTGGTCCATATAATGGGATATTTAAGGAGGGCTCGGCAGTTTGGTCCATATAATGGGATATTTAAGGAGGGCTCGGCAGTTTGGTCCATATAATGAGATATTTAAGGATGGCTCGGCAGTTTGGTCCATATAATGGGATATTTAAGGAGGGCTCGGCAGTTTGGTCCATATAATGGGATATTTAAGGATGGCTCGGGAGTTTGGTCCATATAATAGGATATTTAAGGAGGGCTCGGCAGTTTGGTCCATATAATGGGATATTTAAGGAGGGCTCGGCAGTTTGGTCCATATAATGGGATATTTAAGGAGGGCTCGGCAGTTTGGTCCATATAATGGGATATTTAAGGTTTCTGTAATTTCCTTCCCCAGTCTCCTGCGTGGGCGGTCTCTCTCTCTCTCTCTCTCTCTCTCTCTCTCTCTCTCTGGTTCCTACAATTCTTCGAGGTGAATGTTTTCTGTGATATACTCTCTGACGGTTGTCGTGTAACGTGCCCAAAACATCTGACATGCTGTTTCTGGATGTAGTGTAATACTAGTTTTACTCCAACCCATGCCTGATGGTGTTGTTTGCTGATGTGGTCTCTTCTTGTAACATTTAATATTCTCCCCAGACATCTCATTTCTGTTGCGATGATTTTTCCTTTTATTCTGAACAACACTGTAGTGTTTAAAATAATCCTGTCTTGTTGTGAAGTAGGAGGCTGATGTTACTTTCTGTGTCAGTTTTCTTCCTGGCGGAGTTTTATGAAGAACCATGATGGCAACTTTTGCTGTTTTATAGAAAATTGGAAGAACGAAGAAGAAACGGTAAGATATGAAGAAAGCAGCACATCATCATCATCATCATCATCATTATCATCATCGTCATCATCATCATCATTCCGCTGTTGGCGAGATCTTCAGCTGCCGTGCGTGGAGCGGTGCTCCTCCCGGCCAATGAAGAAACTTGCAAATGAGGTTGCCGCGCAGCATCACTGTGGAAAAGGTGGTAGAAAGGATAAAGCGAAGCAAACAGTCAAATCACGGCACCTCTGGTCTGGAGGTCGGCCACGTCCTGAGTGCAGTCATATCGGGTGAAATGCATGAACCGGCTTGTCCCAGAGGTTAAGACACTGCTGGCGAGACTCTTCAAATGCCGCGCGTGGAGTGAAGCTCCTCCCGGTTAAGGAAGTAAATGCAGAAAAGAAATAAAAGTTTGCTGTGCGGCACCGATGGGAAAAGGTGGTTGAAAGTGAAGTTTAACCGGTATGTCCAGTAGTATCGCTACGAGAGCTATACCACGGCACCTCTGCTCTAGAGGCCGCCCACGTCCGAAAATCATCTACACTGGTGAAATATGCCTAAACCGGCACACACCAGGGGTGGAACTTGATGGCTAGACATGTCATGCCACCTCCGCTCTAGAGGTCGGTAACGCCTGATAAACACCCATACTGGTGAATTTTGCCTAAACCGGCTCATACCAGGGGTGAATCTTGAAGGCTATGCATGTCACAGTACCTCTGCCTTAGAGGTCGGTCCCGTCCCAAACACGCCCATACTGGGATAATGCCTAAACCGGCTCAACCCAGGGGTAGAAGTCACTAGCGGCGAGGATTCGTCCTCCTGGACAAAAGCTCCATCCTGGTCACAACTAGGAAGGGTAGCGGCCACGACCGCAAAATGCTGAAATCGGAGACACTGGACCAGGGAAGTCTAGATAGGCAACCACCTCTCACTCGGCGGGGATGTTTGCGTATCCTAATCACGCTGAGGTTTTCCGGTGAGAAAGTCCAACCCTGGACTGGATGGGCAACCACCTCTCACCCAGCGGGGATGCACTGATATCCTAAACACGTCGAGGTCTTCCGGTGAGAAAGTCCAACCCTAGACTAAACTGGTGCAATGAAAACCACGGTGTCACGCAATCCCGCTTCCGAGACCCACCAAGAATACAGGCTAAAACACTGTGACACTCTGAACCCTTTGTGGTCCTCTCGTGGATCTCGTGTGGTCTATTTTGGATCACACAGGGGACCACGGGACCTAACGAGGACCACAGGCGTGAATTCAGTAGGTTCATAGTGCGGTTTTTGGTGGTAGAAGTGAACGAAGAAGAAGAAGATCATCATCATTATTCATTTGCATGTCCCTTGCGGAACTTTGCCTCCCGAACAGCACTCCTGTAGGCCTCTCGGTTGTGAGCAAGATGGCCTGCTACTGCTGCATCCATTTGCAGATCGTCAACGATGTCTTGCAGCCATCTTCGTTTTGATCTTCCTCTTTTTCTTTTTTCCATTATGTATCCTTCCAATACGGTTTTCTCTAAATTATCATGACGTTTAATGTGTCCAAAATATTTAAGTTTTGAAAGCAACACAAAAATAAGTATTTGTTTCGGTCGTGAACCTTTTTTCAGAACAACATAATAGAAAAGAAAACAAAACTATATGTAAACAAAAACACAAGAAAATAAAACACGAAAGCTCATGTGTCTGCTTGATGCTCAAGTTCTGCCAGGTTTAGAACAAAATTAATGGACTAAGGGCTAATCGAGCGACAAACATAAATTCAAGCGGACGAGTGCAAAAACCAAGAAGTTGCTGCATAAGAACATAAAACAATAAAGTTCTAAGTATCCTTTCGTTTAACAATTTCTATTTCTCCTAAATGTTTGGGCATACTACATCTGAAGCAGTTTAGTCCCGATAGTTGTTGGTTTTCCCCCTTATGTTATGGGGGGCAGCTGTATAACTTCTATCCCAGCCCAGACTTTGTGACTAATTTCTCTGGACAGATTTTTGCATAAGGTGAACACTTCTGGTTGTCGTTAATTCTTTCTCTTATCTCCCTTGCACTGCTAGCAGGATGTTCTTAGAAGTCAGTGGAGCGAAGGTGTTGAAGGGCTGGCAGTAGTCTGGATGGGGATTGAGTTACGCTGGCTATTTTCGCAGACTCAGAGTGAAATCAAAAGGAAGAAAAGATGCAGTGCTTCTTTACCGCACTCCTTCGCAATGGGGGCAATAGTACACCTGCCTTGTTAGCCCGGCTGAGCCTACTACTTGGGGAGTTGCGACAGGGTCTTGGTCAGCAATCGTTTGCCAGTACTGAGTAGTCGCTAACAGAAATTTAACGCTGCATCTTTATCCTCAGTCAGCGGTAATAGGGGCTGGTATGTTCCATACGTGGCAGGAACTTACTAGAAATCTTTTCCTTAGCCATACTTCTTGTAATAGGGACTTGTATGTTCAACGGCTAGCGTAGTGGTTAGAGCAGTCGTCTAGCAACCGACTGGTCGAGGGTTGGAATCCCCAGCTAAGCGGGATTTTTTTCCCTTACCAATACGGCCCCCAGGTCGACCCAGCTTCGTGAAATGGGTACCAGAGAAAATCTGGGAAGGAAAGGCAGCGAGGAAAGGAACTGGCCCACCCTACCTCATACACTGATGGCCCAGCATAATGAGGTCTCTAATGCTTCATCCCCTACGGCATTTGCTATGGGATTATTTTTATGTTCCACACGTAGCATAAACTTACTAGAAATCTTGTTCTTAGTCATACTTCATGTAATAGGGGCTGGTATGTTTTACACGTAGCATAAACTTACTAGAAATCTTGTTCTTAGTCATACTTCATGTAATAGGGGCTGGTATGTTTTACACGTAGCATAAACTTACTAGAAATCTTGTTCTTAGTCATACTTCATGTAATAGGGGCTGGTATGTTTTACACGTAGCATAAACTTGCTAGAAATCTTGTTCTTAGCCATACTTCATGTAATAGGGCTGGTATGTTTTACACGTAGCATAAACTTACTAGAAATCTTGTTCTTAGTCATACTTCATGATTAAGAAAAACTTGCAGCTACTCCGTAACAGATATAACATTTCAGTAACATAATCTTCGCCACTCCATTATCTGCAAGAACTTGATACTGCAAGAACAGGAAAATAGTGTAACAATTAAAAACAATAACAAATAACATAGTTTGAAATTCTTACCTGTTTGGACGAGGAAGAGAAAAATATTCCCGGCTGTTTGTAACGAAATTGTTTTTTAACTGTTGCTTTCGATTGTTAACACATAGACAAGGCAGAAAATGAATACCCTCTCATGTACATCCTAGACCTCTCTGCTACTTCTGTGCTCCATACTTTCCCTCGTCTTCATCGTTTCTGTGTTACATTTTCTTCTCAAGATTTTACATTTACATTTACTGATTCCCCCCCCCCCCCCCAGTTCTTGAAATAACGAAGTAACTAGTGATACTCTTTGTAACTAATCACAGACGTTCCTATATTGTTAATAGAAATTTATCAAATTATAGCATCAAAGTTTGTGTATTAAAGAGTGATAGAGAGCAGTAGGGGTGATTAACCTGGAAAAATAGCATGTTATTAGCCTAGAAAAAAAATATTAGACAAAGCACTTTAGACATGAGGGAATTCTCTCTCTCTCTCTCTCTCTCTCTCTCTCTCTCTCTCTCTCTCTCAGGCACACACACACATACACGCACTCATCTAAAGTGCTTTGTCTAATATTTTTCTAGGCTAATAACATGCACTGTGTTTCATTCTTAATGTAAATGCCATACATCAATGTTCAACGTAAGCATCCGTTTGTATAAATGGGCAAATTAAGTGTCCATTTGTATATCTAGGCAAATTAAAGCATCTGTTTGTATACCGATTTATTTCCAGTAAAATTCAGCCCAAACTTGTAAGTGATTATTGTTAATAAATAGTAAACTATAAACTGTTAATATATAGTGAACTGTAAACTGTTAATAAATATTAAACTGTAAAGTGATAATTTCTTGTCAGATTCAGAACCACAGAATCTTAAATTTCACACGTGTAACTTCCCAGGAGAAGGCAGTGGACGATGCCTATGTCCAACTCAAGAGTTTCTGTGCTAAAGGTCGGACATTCGTTGTTGTTGATGCTGCTGATGCTGATGCTGTTGCTTGTTCCTCGACGTCAAGCCCAGAACATCCCCCATCACCACAGCAACACTGTCCACGAGAACGAACTCGACAGTTTCCAGAACTCGCATATTCTGATCAAAGAAAGGGAGAGCAACGCTTACCTCTACAAAGGGGTACCAAGAAAGTGAGTATAACAGTTCACGTGAGAATCATTCATAAAGTAGCTTTCACAGGTCGTATCTGATTTAAGAACATTAAGGAAAGTTACGTGTTTTATGGATGGATGGATGGATGGATGGATGGATTCAACCCCTTAGGTTAAAGTTAGTATAGGCCCCACCTCCTTTGACTCACACTGTTCATCCCCTGATATAAAATTCATAAAACACTTTTCTGTATTTGCAGGGTTTTTTCTTCTGATATCGGTCCACCTATGCTTCAGGGTTCCTAGATGTTAGCCTTTTCATCTTTTGGATAATCCACGACTTGTTTCATGTTTCCCCTACAAAACCTGCCTTCTGTTCTCTTATTTTTCTGAGTATTGTTATGCGTCCACGTAGTTCAACTGTTGATGTACAGTCTAAAGTATACCATTTGGCTTCAAGTTTGGTGCACAAGATGTCGCTTACTTCATCGATCCATCTTCTTCTTGGTCGTCCCCCCCCCCCCCCACCTTGTCTGGCTCCCGTGATGGTACACATGTGCTAATGGGTGATTAGAGTTCATTCTTATAGCATGGCCAGGCAAATCCATCCTTTGTCTTTCGATGTTCTATAGAACCAGTGTTGCTCTTTTTTGATAGATCAGATGTCGACGTCTCTCATCCTTTTTTCTTCTTTTACTACAAATGCCACTTTTCATAACCGCACACAGGGCTTTGTGCATGCGCAAAAGTGTTATAAATAACAAACAAGGCGCACCCCAGAACTCATTGACATTTTTCATATCCTGAAACCATCACAAAGTTAAACCGAGTTGCCAGTTTTAAGTACATAGACTGTATCACCGATGGAAAAATGTATCACTGAAGTAAAACAAAAAGAAAAGGCAGAATTGCAAAAGCCAAGACCTCTTTCAAAAGTTGAAATACATGCTTGGTAATAAGTACTATCAGTCAGGAAGAGAGTGCTACAATGTTATATCGAACAAATCCTGCTCTATCAAAGCGAAAGCTACAGAGTCAGTAAAGAGGTACAAAGAAGGCCGGAATCAACAGAAACATGGTTCTTAAGAAGAACGCTGAGGACACTACGAACAGCGAGAAAATCGAACGAGGAAGTTCTGAAAGAGGCACAAGAAACAAGGAAAATTATAACAATGATCAGAAAACAAGAATCCATATTTGTGGGCCATGTTTGGAGGAGAGGCGGGCTAGAGCACCTAATGGCAACAGGAAAGATCGAAGGTAAAAGAGACATAGGTAGACAGAGAGAAAGACTTTTGATGGTTTGGCATCCTGGCACGGGAATGCTCACTGACAAGCCTGTTGGCATGCACAAGGGGTCGAGGGAGAAGCGATCACCAGGAAAAGGGACAATAAATTTCCAAAGACCTGCAATGCAAGATTTTCCCAGAAACTTTACCCTTTTGCAACTACTTGTTTCAACATCCTGCTATCACGAAGGGGATGTGAAGTGGAGAGCAAGACCTTAGTTAGCGATAGTTTTCCCACGTTTTCGTTTTCTGTAGAATTGGAAGTTGTGTTCTGAGAAATCTATAGCACAGGGATCGAAGAATCTGTGATATAGGACAGGGAACTACTGTAAGTCGTAAGAATCTGTGGTATATGATAGGGAACTACTGTAAGTCGTAAGAACTGTAGTATAGGATAGGGAACTATTGTAAGTCGTAAGAACTGTGGTATAGGATAGGGAACTACTGTAAGTCGTAAGAATCTGTGGTATAGGATAGGGAACTACTGCAAGTCGTAAGAATCTGTGGTATAGGATAGGGAACTACTGCAAGTCGTAAGAATCTGTGGTATAGGATATGGAACTACTGCATCAGTTACCTACTGGAAGTCGTTGGTCTCACGTTCTTGGGAACTTTTGTGTTCAGCCTACTCAGTAAATTTCATTTTTCGACAAACTGATCATTCCTTGAGTCCACTTTCACCGATGTTTCCATTCAGTAACTTTACATACCTGAGTCTTCATTCAGAAAATTAATTCACTTCCACTCTGTGGGAAATGAATATCTGGCTCTAATATAAGATACACCAATTTCTACTGTAGTCAAAGTGTAAGGAGTATTTGTTTTTTTTTAAAACTAAAAATGGAATATTCATGAAGAAAATCGTTTCCGCAACATTTCAAGGAGAACCGGTGAAAATCTTCTCCGAGTTTCATACTCATAAATTCATTTTCTTGAATGTCTCACTCTCTCTTTTTCTACAGTTTTACATTCACCATCACTCAAAACTGCACGATCATTGTTACAGTCACTCCGTGCGCTTCTGAGATCCAGTGGACCTTATACGTGCTGGCTAAGACACCCTCAGGTATATAGTTTTTACCATGTTATATTTCTCTACAGATTCATGACTTTGGCCTTCATCTGATTTCCTTATGTTTTATCATCCATTTCTCACCTGACTGTATCTTTTTATCATCAGTTTCTCATGTGACTGCACCTTCTTTTACCATTCTTTTGCCACCTGATTATTTTATCATTTACTATCTTTATCTCATCGATTTCTTATCTTTTATCATCCATGTCTCAGTTGGTTTTATCTGTAATTATCTTTTTCTCATTTGATTTTATTTTAATTTCATCTTCTTTCGCCATTTATTTCTGACCTTCTTGCTGTCAACGCTGGCTCACTGTCGGAGATTCTTCAGTTCCCTTTCTTTCTCTCTTTTTTTGCTACCCACTAAATTTGTTCATAGTTTCATCAACTTTACTTACTCTGTTTTTAGCTTTCATATCTAATAAATCTCAGTTTATAATCAAGCAGAATATTCAGTCGTGGAGCTAAACTGCCATCTTGGCACAGGTCAGCCTTTTTGTTCTTTATACATTCTTCGGTTTTCATTAGCTTTTCTTTACATACGCTGGCAATTCTGTTTAGTTTTTGAATATCACAGTTTCACATTTATCAAGCAGTGTTTTGTTTTTTGTTTTGTTTTACACAGAAATGTTTTTTGATTATACAAGAAAAATTAGTTTTTCTTCTTATATCTTTATTCTGAGCGCTTCGCTGAAAATATCGAATACCAGAGAAAGTTGTCATTTTTACGCTGTTTTCAAATGTCTTTTAATTGGAAATATAGTCTTCACTACACATTTAGAATCATCAAATTAAACGTACAAAACATCAGTTCTCCCCCCCCCCCCAAAAAAAAAAAAACCTCACATACCAGAAGCTTTCGGTAACAGAGAATTTAGATGGACAATAACCAGATCTCTAAACAAATGCTATAATAGAAAGTAGAATGCCGGGAAGTTGATGATAATTCGGATAGCACTATCATGACATCCAAAAGATACTTCTTCAGCAGCAGTAAGGACCCGAAAGAAATGGCGAAACTCCACTCCACCATCTTGACCGAAATGGGAAAAAAAGGCATCTTGTCATCTGAGAAAGAATTGTCGGGCAGGAAAAACAACCGACCACACGGCTGAACTTTTGCATCAACAGTGTGGTTTCGGCACCTGATGATGATGATGATGAGTGTGGTTTATTCTTACAGTGACTGACCCTGTCGATTACAAATGGGTAGAATCAGTCATAAGAGACGCAGCTCGGCAAGATGATATCTGCAAGCCGCCAGAAATATCTAATACATCTACCAGTTTCAAAGCAATCCTCAGTCACACGAAGCACTATATCAATCCTTCACATTCAGAATTTACACATAGCACTTTTCACATGTCTTACTGCCTAACTTCCATCTTGTTTTTAATGTTACTGAAAGATATATCGTTGTCTTTGTAATGGGTGGACTGTAATACAATTTAACTACCAAAATATGTACCTTTGTAATTCATAAAATATGAATAAATCTGACTCTTTCTTCAATAACCGTTAGAAGTTGCATATTTATATAACGAAAGATCTTTCTAATGGTTGAGTTTTGTTTTATCTGGTGTAGAACTGTTTTTGTTCTTCAACTTCAGAGCTCAGCTGGATAGGAGATCAGCACCACAGCCTTGCAAAGAGTCACGTACTGGGACAGTTCTCCAGCGACAAGCGAGAAACAGTTCTCACCAACGCCAATGTTGGGACCTACGTGCTCACAGCAACGTCGCTGCAGACGGACTCGCACGTGAAGATTTTTGTCTCGCTGAATCCTGAAGTCGGGGGTTCCTTCTATCCCAGCGTGCCGGCCAACAGCCAAGTCAATGTCGTGACCAACAGAAGAACTCTTGTTCTTGACTGGTCATCCGCGGCGACAGTGAACAGACATCGAAAGTCAGTCGAATACTGCATCTCCATTAGTCGAATTAAAAACTTCCATAGTTATTGCGGAGCCCTGGCGCATGCGCGCGGCGACAAGAAACCAGTTTTTACCGAATGGAATTTTTCTCACGAGAAGGAAAAATTTCAGGAACTTATAAATCTGGCAAATCCCATTAAACCTGCTCTGTCGAAGATGATCTTCTTCCAGTGTGTGGGCAACAAAACGTCATACACATTTACCAGAGTCAAGAGAAGCAAAACCTACTACGTGGACGTGTTCGTCGTTGACAAAGATAAAAAGCTGGCGTCAAGTTACACAGGGACAACCGCCAAAATCAAATACAGAAAAATGTCTCCCAAAACAAAAATGAAAATCGGGGACACTAGAACAATAAACTTGAAAAGGAAAACGGCTATAGAAGTAAAGACTAACTCCACAATGCCAAAACTAGCTTTCGAAGTAGTACCCTGTACGGGAAAAATTCCTTTTGAACTGTATTATAATGGCACAAAAAACCAGACTAAGATACTGGCTCGGCGGTGGAAGCGCCACTTCATCCGAAACGCTGAGCCAGGCACCTACCTCTTGACATTCCCTGGGAAAAAGAAGAAGAAGAAGACCTTTGTTACTGTCTACATTACCTCCAACCCAAGTCGGTCTAAAATTGTAGTGCCAAAGAAAAGGAAGATTCGAGTCTTTGGGAAACTAACCACATGTACCAATGTGACGGTGGCCTGGATGGGTAGTTCCGTAGAACAAAATTACTGCTTGTACAAAAAGAAACTTGCCAAAGGTGGGCAAGACTCCAAAAGAAGACGATGTTTAAGTCCAGCAGAACGTTCTGAGGCTGAGCGGGAGACATGTACGTCATACAGCGCCCCAGACAGCTCGAGGCGGGCCATCACTTACAACGTCACAGGGCTGCAGCCGGACACGTGGTACAGATTTGACGTTTACGTCAGGCGTGGACGTTCAGCCCGGGTGCCGTACAAAAGTGTCAAAGTCAAGACGTTAGCCAAGTGTTCGAGCTGAGCTCATTTCCTATGTTGATAAGGACAAGGACGAGCGATGCGCGGAGTAGAACAGAAGTCCTTTCAAGGACTGGTCTCCTCAAGGACTGTCCTCGTGAGGCACGCAAAACGTTGACAGAAGATATATGGCGATTGTATGAAATGAGAGTTGAGGTTTTGTGTAGACTTTCCACTAATGAATTTTAGATCTGATCTGGATTGTGCAATACGAGCTTATAAAAATATCTGTCTTGACTGAACGTCAAATAACTGAAGCGGCTACGTTCAGTCAGCAGACAAAATCTCAGACAGACCAGCCATCTTGTCTGATACTAAATTTACCGCACATAACATTATATATAGTTTTACAACGCTGCTGATGTCGAAGTGTGTGATTTTTTTTTTTTAGCCTGTGCAATATTTTATTAAAAAAAATTATCATGCCTCTGGACACAGATAAGGCAAACATGTGAAATACCCTCAAAAACAAAACCACACGATGTAGGGATACGCAGAAATTCAAACTGGCTGCACTGCCTCGCTTGATTCCACATGTTTTGTACATCCATCAGCCCAGATGGCACCTCAGTGCAACATTCAGGCCAATTTCTTGTATTACATGTTCATGCTTGCATAAAATGATAAATTATTTAATACCAATTATATGTCTCGATGCTTGATGTTTTAGTTAAAGCGTTATTTCTCGTTCTAGTAATAATGTAAATCATGTTTCATATTGTATATTTGTCATTGCGTCATTGTGCATTGTTGTAAAGGTGTTAATGAATATTTTATGGTCATTGAAATCTCACTGACAACAAATCCATCTGGATATTCCATCTGAGGATGCCTAATTTTAGAAAAACACTGATTAGTTTTACGACATCACGTGATTGTGTACGAAACCACGTGTTTTTTTTGACATATATTTTATAAATATCTATTGCGTAGGAAGAGAACGCTTTGGGCGATGACTATCGGTTGGACGGGTAAGGCTGGGCAATAAATCATCAGCTATTGCTCCGACAAAGCTGACACGAAAGTTAGCTTCTACTATCTTTGACATTTTTACTCGTTCATTGTGAACTCGAAATGTAGTCTCATATTCATGGAAATGATATCTGTGTGAATTTGAATCTGTTTTCACTTCGTGTGCTGTCAGCCCCGTGTACAGTGTAGAGTGTGGTGTACCTCACATTGATATCAGCGTTTTTTTAAGAGGTAGTTTCCTTAACCCACGCGTGTCGCGCACCCATTTTAACAGCTGGGTTGACATGGGTAAACTGGTAGCTAAGCTTTATTATGATGATGAATGTTGGCATAACAATGTCATTCAAAATTCAATGCCATATTTTGTCTATGACATGCGCAGCAAGAACATGGCTGCCGTTACTCGGACATACTGACACAGCCATAAACTCCCATGTTGTTATCGCGTCCTCAGATAACACTGCTGGTGTCGTGTTATACCCAGTCTTGACATGGCGTAGTTATTTGACATTTATGACACAACAGCTTTGTCGACTGACTGCAGTATGGAAGTATTTTTCTTATTCAGAGATCTTTCCGTCAGGCTATATTTAGTTACACTGTTAAAGCATAAAAAAACTGGGAAGGGAGTATGGGACTGATAAATTAGGGAAGATTTTGTGGGTATGGAGGGGGGGGGGAAGTGGGGTTGAGAAGAGGGTATTTATGAAAAAAAAATATTTATGATACGAGCACATTGTATCTCAACTCTCTCTCGCTCTCTCTCTCTCTCTCTCTCTCTCTCTCTCTCTCTCTCTCTCTCTCTCCCTGTCTGGTTGAGATGTTGAGATCAGCACTTTCGTTTTTAGAATACATCAAAAACTCAGACAAAATCCATGAAATGAGAAACAATTTTGGAAGTGATTGACTGGAATAGGTTTTAAAAAAAAGGAGAACAGGGGGGAGGAACTCCGCCATTTTCTGAGTTATGTTTGATGAGTTTTTGAGTTTTTAGCACGTACATTTTTAATACATCTTGAATAGTATATACCTTTTACTCAAGCTGAAGAAAAACACACAAAAAAGTCTAAGCCGCATTTTGGATGATAAGAGGTTTGCATGCTGTCCGCGGGGACAGATGTTTTTCCCACCACTGAACTAGCTAACAGAAAGATGTTAGGGGGCATATTTTTTTTAAACCGCAAAAGCAAGCAAATATTAATAAAATAACTTAATGTGATTTAATATGATTTGACGTTATGACATCACCTCTGTCATAATTGATGTCATTGTCTCTTAATCAGAGTTTCTGAGGTGCGGCGATGATAATGGCACTTAAAGGTACTTATGAAATGTCACGAAATTTTCTTATATGTATATCATTAATTTATCTCTGTGTCTGCTTTTATGAACGGCAGATTATGTCCACTTATCTGTTACGCTTGAAACTGTCGTGAATACAAGGTTTTTCTTCTTCGTTCACTTCTACCACCAAGACCGCCCTGTGATCCTACTGAATTTACGCCTGTGGTCCTCGTTGAGTCCCGTGGTCCCCGAAAGGACCACACGAGATCCCTGAGAGGACCACAAGAGCTTCGGAGTATCGCACGGCTTGAGCCTGTATTCTTGGTGGGTCTCAGAAGCGGGATTGCGTGACACCGTGGTTTTCGTTGCACGAGTTTAGTCTAGTGAATACAAGGTTGATTTGTAGGTTAAAATTTGGTTCTGCTTCAGCTTTTCTGGTAAGTGGACTCTCTGTGTTTAGTAGGAAATTAGCTGAGAGCTCTTCAACGGAAAAAAAAAATTATCGGAAGCAATGATGATGTCAGAGTCCAGCGTCCGTGTATCCGAGATTACATCTTATGTTCTGGTCGTGTCTTGCCCTGGCTTCTGTTTTCACGATATGGGTCAAGAAATAACACGTTCCCACAATAATGTAACACAAATGCCAGGGTAGCGTGACCTAGGTGAGAAAACAATGAACTTTAAGCGGCAGTTTTACATAAATGGAGCAGAAACAAAGGGTTTTGATTCACAACTCACGTGACCGTGTTTCCTAATTTAGCATCTTATAAGAATCTGTTCGCTAATTTAGCATCATATAAGAATCTGTTCGCTAATTTAGCATCATATAAGAATCTGTTCGCTAATTTAGCATCATATAAGAATCTGTTCGCTAATTTAGCATCATATAAGAATCTGTTCGCTAATTTAGCATCATATAAGAATCTGTTCGCTAATTTAGCATCATATAAGAATCTGTTCGCTAATTTAGCATCATATAAGAATCTGGTCGCTAATTTAGCATCATATAAGAATCTGTTCGCTAATTTAGCATCATATAAGAATCTGTTCGCTAATTTAGCATCATATAAGAATCTGTTCGCTAATTTAGCATCATATAAGAATCTGTTCGCTAATTTAGCATCATATAAGAATCTGGTCGCTAATTTAGCATCATATAAGAATCTGGTCGCTAATTTAGCATCATATAAGAATCTGGTCGCTAGTGGGCAAAGATGAAAAGAGAGAAGTCCTATTCTGATTGGTATTTTCACTCAAGCTATCAAGTGGAACACAACAGGCCGAAGAAAAAGGGGCAGACCGCGTGAAACTCTGAAGAGGACATTATTAAGAGAGGCCAAGTTAACAGGCATAAAATCCTTTGTTGAGGTTGAAAGACTCGCCGAAGACAGGAAAAATTGGCGAACTACTTTGCGAGCCCTATGTGACGTCTAACGGCACGGGAAGGATATGAGATATAAGATAAGAGTGAAAGCAAAGATTTTGGCAAGATTGTTCTTAGTCATTAGGTGACAGGAAACTGAGATCTGGAAGCACACAAAGAAGAAACATAATAATCACACAAAGAAGAAACATAATAATAACACTTTATGCCAGTAATCCCGAGTTAAACGTTCCATATCTTAGACAAGATATATGGTTCAGATTTTGTGCAGGCAAACTAAGTTAGAGAAAGTTGTAGGTACTTTTTTTTTTTCAAGTGACTGAGTATAGAAAGTGACCACAGAAGATTAAAAATAAGAAAAAAAATGTGATAGAATAGAATGGATTTTGTGAAAATAAACGTTTAGAATTGGTATAACATGTACCCCATTATAAGCATTGGTTTCGTGGCAACAAAATTAACGCAAGAGTGAATCTGCTGCATTATTTTGTCGTTATCAAACCGATTTTTATTTCTCTTTAGCCTTTGTGCTTTTTACGAGTTCCATAAAAGAACAAAATGGAATCTGGACTGACGCGTTTCACTGATTCTGACTGGTTATTATTACTGATCTGGGTTTCTTTCTTCACTAGATAAAGAAGTTACAAACTATCACTTGCTTTGTCACCCTTATAGCGCCGATAGTGTTCCTTTTTTCAGTGTAAGTTGTCCATAAGCAAAGGTTCTTCCTCATAACCTGTGTTTAATTCTCGCGTACTGTCTTTGTGATAGTGAGTTATTGAGAATCCATTTGACTGTTATATGCCTTGGCTATATCTGTCCTTGTAATCTGCTATAGCATCATTATCCTTGATCTGTTATGTGCATTTGTTTCCTGGTTTAGCAAGATGCTATATAGAACCAGCATTGCTATATGGTGATGAAATTTGCATAGTTAATAAAAAGATGATTTTATTTTAAAAATGGGAGTAATATAGATGTGGTTTTGTAGCAAGATGCAACGATTACCCTGGACAGACAGAAAACAAATGAAGAGATGCAACAATTACCCTGAACAGACAGAAAACACACAAAGAGATGAAAAAAAAACCGAAGAGGTCCTCAAGGAAGTTTCAGAACAATGGAAACCAGTATAAATTAAAAGACTGTCAAAGTTTCTTGAACATATCATATGCTCGTAAGAGGACAGAAGTCAGAGAACTTAACAGTGATTAGAAAATTCCAAGGAAAAAGGAAGAGGAAGACCCAGTGAACTGAGCAAGTGGCACAGAAAAAAGAAAAGCACTTGAACTGATCCGAAACACCAAAGATATCACAAGGTGGATAAGCATGATCATCAACGCTTTCCGGCACGGCACGGCACATAATAATAATAATATTAGTAATAATATTATGATGATGATGATGATGATGACTTACAGAGCGAACTATGATAAGCCATGGAAAAGTGTAAACAAAGGCGTCTGTAAGTGACAGGAAGAAAAATAGTACCAGTGTCCTTGAAGTCAGTTCCGGAGTCCAGAAGGACGATCAACCGCCAAGATTCTGAAGTCCAGAAGGATGATCAACCGCCAAGATGCTGAAGTCCAGAAGGACGATCAACCGCCAAGATGCTGAAGTCCAGAAGGACGATCAACCGCCAAGATGCTGGAGTCCAGAAGGACGATCAACCGCCAAGATGCTGGAGTCCAGAAGGACGATCAACAGCCAAGATGCTGGAGTCCAGAAGGACGATCAACAGCCAAGATGCTGGAGTCCAGAAGGACGATCAACCGCCAAGATGCTGGAGTCCAGAAGGACGATCAACAGCCAAGATGCTGGAGTCCAGAAGGACGATCAACCGCCAAGATGCTGTGGTGGCTTCTGTGGACTCAGTAGTAAAACTATATTCTGCACACACTGTTTTGAGGAAAATTTGTACCAGAAAAGTAGAAATGTCACTGCATGATCAGGTACACTGGATGGAGTTGAGAAGATTTTGTTAAACTGTCAGTGCATTGTAGCTCAGACTCAGGAGTATAGGACTTTTCCCAAGGTCACAGTCCGGGGGGATTTGGGGGGGGGGGGGGAGGGCCTATAGATTCAAACTTTTTTCTACCTAAATTAGAAAGTGTGGAAATTGAGGGGGGGGGGGGGAGAATATATCTTCAGATTTATGAGCTCTATAACAATCAAAAGTGAACATTCACACTGAAAGACAAGGGAGAAACAACTTTCATGAGCCAGGAGTTTTCTAGTATAAAAGTGAAACTTTCACGCAGATTTCACAACTTTCTGCGAGGTTTCTCAATACGCGCATACATTTCACGAGTTGGAGATTCTCTGCGCTGTAATTAACTAGCGGAGGGTTAGAGCAACCTGAATTGTTTGTTTAATGCGCCTGTGTAGGCCAGGAAAGCTGATACCACAGCGTTGTCAACGTTTGCACTTTCACACACGTAGTCGCGAGGTTGGAAAGTGAAATGAAAAAAAAAAATCTGGAATCTAGTTAAAGCGTGTAACCAAAGACTGAAATGTCTAAACAGATTAGCCCAGGAGTACAGCTTCCACTTTCACTCGCGCTACCATGCGTGCAATAGAAAATCATATGAGAAATGTGTGTTCGATTCTGAGGAAATCAAAGGAAGTAGTCTGGGCTTGCTGACGATGCTCTGGTAACCTGCCGGAGGCTTACAGAAACTCTGATCACTTATCTGCTAGGTCAGAAACGCTGGGGGCCAATCCGGGTTAGTCTGCCCAGCGAACAGAGCAGCCCTGCCTGCTTTACTGACACGTGAATGGCAAGCGCCTCTGCCATATTTATATCCCGTAGAAATGTTACAGACTTCTTGAGCTTCTTTCTTTATGGAGATCATTCTGTAAGTAAAAAGGATAACGGTTATGATACAAACCATTTTCTAACCAAACCGTTTGCAGTTCCTCCTCCTCCTCCTCTTCCTCCTTCTTCTTCTTCGTTACTGTCTGGCTAAAGAAAGAGTAAAGATAAAGATAGCCGTATTATGTTATAACAGCACCTACAGAATTTCGCACCAGTGTCAAATTTTCTTTGACCAGTCAGCCGTTTGAAAGGGTTTATGTCAAAAATATATAAATAAAATCAAATCGTCAGCCATATTCTTTGTTCCGTTGTTGGGAATTTGTAATTTTATACCGCCGTAAAAGCTACAAATAAGCATTGCATCGTTTTCCGGAAAAACCATAACGTATGTGCACATTTAGAAGCTTTTTAAATTACTTTTTTTAAAATAAGCGATAGGATTTAAACGAACAGACATTGAGAACATTACTAAAGAGGTCAAAATACGAAGATGGAAATGGTCGGGCCACATACTACGATTGGAAAGAACAAGACAACTCTATAACGCCTTTACCTGGACACCCCAGGGAAAAAGAAAGAAGGACAGGCAATTGGGGACATAGTGATACACAATACAGGAAGAACTAAAGGAAGCAGGAAAGACATGGTTTGAGGTATACCGATATGCTCAAGACAGGATTGGCTGGAGAATCTTTGTTGATGCCTTATGCTCCACTGAGAGTACAGATACTGAAAAAAAAAGATTACAGTTAATTCACTGAAAATGTATTAACAATACTCTCTTAAAGCTGCCCAGCCTTGTGAAAGGGGAACGAATGAAGGTGTCGAGTGAGTGCGTGCAACTGGCGGGAACTGTGACGTCAGAGAGAGATGCATGGCGGTCACTAGCAATGTGTGTCATTTGTATAGGCTGTTGCAAATCGTGAGTATTGCGTTTTAAAAAAAAAACTCATAGGCGTGCATCATATACATCAAATACAGTATAAGCAAGTGACAGTGTGTTTGGTCGGTAACTGATGAGAGAATATTTGATTTGACACTGATATGTGGCATCTAGTTTTCATGAACATCTATATGTGTGCGCCCTGTTGAGACCCTCCTTACACTTGCAGGTGACCAGTCTGTTTTCAGAAGAAGGCTGTACCTATCACATTCGTGTGAAATATTCTTTTCTACAGCAAACTGCAGTTCTTGGGGTAACAGTTCTTTATGTATTGTGTCATTCTTTCCAGTTTTGTCCTGCACTGTAGTTCGTTTCAAGTAATTATATTTTAAGAAGGAAAAAATATCATAGAAACTATAAACAAGTTGAAGTGTCTTTGGATCAGCTTAGAGCAGGCTTGAAAGTTATAGAAAGTGTTTAAAGTATTGTTTCTTACTCTTTTCTAGATATTGGACCACTAGAAGTCAATGACTATCTATCTATCTATCTATCTATCTATCTATCTATCTATCTATCTATCTATCTATCTATCTATCTATCTATCTATCTATCTATCTATCTATCTATCTATCTATCTATCTATCTATCTATCTATCTATCTGTCTGTCTGTCTGTCTGTCTGTCTGCCTGCCTGTCTGTCTGTCTGCCTGCCTGCCTGCCTGCCTGCCTGCCTGCCTCTTTCTCTCTCTCAGTCCCTCTCTTTCTCTCTCTCTCTCTCTCTCTTTTCTGCCTCTCATATAAAAACCTTCATATGTTTTTCTTTTAATGTGGATAATCTAGACCTGTTATGTGGACTCACATACACATGGCCATATCCTAGGTTGCTCACTAATAGGCTGGACAATCTGAAACATGTTTTCCTAAGGTATATTTGTTGTTTGACAATTAGAAGTGATCATCATGTTCGCACCTTGGACACGGCCATCTATATACTCCGGTCACATCTTCAGTATACTCATCAGTGTACAATGACTGATGAGCCTAGTCCTGTATTCACTGATCACTTTCTGGTGCTTTTAATTGGCCACACCAAGTTTCACCCCCACCCCACCCCAGCTCTTCATTCTTGACAAATGATTTATAGTTTCTTGTCGAACAAGTTTCTTTTATGGGATTTATGAGGTCGGCTAAGACCTATCGCTTACGGTTGCCAAGACATTCAGTTGATCTGCTTTTTAAAAAAAAAAATTCCTCTGACATCGACTTCTGGCAGAGTAAACAAGTTTTCTTGGCTGTTGTTGGTTAATGTGCTCTGTTTGCCTTTCTGACAAATTCTTGTCAGACAGTTGTTTTGCAACTGATTCGTGTGTTTCTTTTAAAGCCATATTTAATGTTGTATAGTTCTTTTTTTTGTTCGCCTGTTGTATAGTTCTTTTTGTTCGTCTGTTGTATAGTTCTTTTTCTTCATATTGTTTTCTGTTTATCATTGATGGAGGGTTGTTTCCTCGAACCTGGCACTCTAGGGTAATGTGTGACCTAGAATGACCTTGAATGATACGCTCAGTAATTGTTTTCGAAGTTCTATATTTGCACGGTAATGCAAAATCAACCATTTTTGGTTCTGACAGTGTTTTCTCGTCTCAGCCATGTATATTATATATTCATGTTTTCTGTTTTGCCTTATTAACAGCTTTATTTCTGAACATTCATGTGACTTATTTCAGGATGAAGCCGCTCCCATTTTTATTTTTCTTAAGTACATTGTTTATATATCAGAAAATACAGCCTCAACACTTGCCTGGTACGTTAAACCGAGAAAAAAAAAAGAACGTGGTTTATAAACCCATTTGTTTGATGTGAAACCTGTCTGCCTGCCAGGTTTTCTGTCCGACGGTAATTATTTTTTGACCGTTTCCAAGGAGTGATTTCTCGCCAGCAGCTACAAATTGCGACAAACTGTATCCTGCGCATAATAACACATATAAACATATAAACAGCCAATTGGAAGATCACGGGTTCACTTCTGGGACGATTAAAAAAGAGCAAACTCACAAAACCTTTGGGAGTCATGACCTCCACCCCCCCACACCCCCCCACTCCTTAGAGCATCAGGAGCATAATAGGCCCTAAACACTTGTCTAGGGGTACTTCCTCTGATGATATGAAGGAGTTGTGTTGTTGTTCCGCTCTCTACAGTAGAGAGTTTCCTGCATGCATATATAATGTGCATACAACACAGCATAGGCGTTAGATGATTTATGTTAGTGACTGCTGTAATGATAGCGTGAGAACAGAGATTTAAGTTATCTACAGTTTTACAATTAATTGTGAAAAAAAAGCTTTCTTTCTGGAATATTGAAAGCAATGTCGGTTACTTATTTTTGATTGTTTCTATCATCTCATGTTTACGTTCACTCTCTTCATACATTATATTTCACTAAGGACTTTATTTTCTATTGGACAGAGAGAGCAGTATTCAGCGATTCACAAAACTCCGAAAGGACAACATGTGGACAGTGGGGACAGTTGCGTCCGTTGTTTACGGGGCTGGAGAACACTTCACTGTGACGGCAGCGACCTGCAAGACGGCAAATGCGATTTTGTTGTCAGCAGCCGTAACAATGACTGTGACGTACGAATAGCTTGAGATGTGTGCTTCGATTACGTAGTGACATGCAAATATCCAGTATGACTAATTTTAGTCATGGTGCTAGCATGTTGAATTGTAATCTACACTGCTTTAAACTATGTCGGATTTGCTGGTTAAATATAAGCAGCTTCTGAAGCTGAAGATGGTATAATGTGGCATAAGCAGCGTCTCTTGTTCAGCTGAATTGTAGCATTTTGTGATTTAAAAAACAAAACAAAACTCGACAGTCTTATGTGAACAACGTGTTGTCAGCGGCTATGTCATGAGAGGCTGTATGACTTTGTGTTGGACGTGACGAAACTCTGCTAACAGCAGGGGGTGACATATGCTAGACGCGACTACGACATGAGAAAATGAATGGTGACTCGTCTTAGACAAACGAACTTTGACAAGAGAACAAGGGTGTGCGAAGCAATATGTCTATGACCTTCGTTCATGACTGCCACGAATGTAACTTGTGAATAAAGCTGGTCTGACCAGCCTTTGGCTCGATATGACGAAAGAAGGGTGGGTATGACTTATGTGAACAGTCCACTGACTTATGTGAACAGTCCACTGACTTATATGAACAGTCCACCTGACGCAAAGTCAGCTGGACTGTGAAATCTAAATGGTGAAGGAATGAAGAATTGATGAAGTGTTTACTTTCTTACCATTTGTGAAGAAAATAATACTTCACACTGAAGCTTACGCTTTTGAATAAAGTTAGTCATCTTGGTTATACTGGTTCACTTATGAAAATTTAAATGAATGCACAACGGCCCACATATTTTATATGATGATTAGTACTCATTGGATATGTTCGGTGTTATTGTTTATGCTTTGTTACGATACATGCCATCATTTGTTTCGTTTTTATTTTGGTTGTTGTTTTGACCTTGATTAAAGTGTTTGTATCGATGTCGATCACTTGATTAAAGTATTGTATCGATGTTTACTATCTTTCTTCGTGTAATCATTGTTGTATTAGGTAAACTGGAAATCCTCATTTAGAATGTGAATGTTGCTTGGACAGATTACAGTGCTCTTAATAAAAGGGCGCTGTGCACGGTATAATCGCGTGCTGAGTACTTGTTTCTTTTTTTTGGTGCGAGCTGATGGATTGATACTTGTGTGAAAGTTGCTGCTGTAACACGTTTATAATTGACTTGTACTTTTGTTTTATTGTTTTTATATCCCTGGAGCTGAGAGCAGAATGTTCTTTGCAGCCGATGCTGTGAAGATGTTGAGGCACACATTTCATTTCGGAATGGGGAATGGGTTACGATCCGAAATGTAGTTAAACGTCTGGTGGGGGTATAATGCTTCTTTTATAGACTCCTCCTCAAATGGGATTATAGTGACCCCTGTCCCGTTAGTCAGGCCAGGCTGGGCTTTTTTAACTACGGGTACTAGCAAAGAGCTGGAACAGGATTTGGTTATGGTTAGCCAACACTGAAGCAAGCAGTTAGTTACAGATCCCTGACCGCTCACATCCCCATACACTGGAATTAAATTTAAACAACGGTGGAAGACGTGTGTTACATGAAGAATACTTCTTCTTAGATTTCAAGTTTTTTGATTATTCTAAATCCTGATGCCCTTCAACAGAGCAGAGTCCACAGTTTTCTCCAGACTTTCTGACTGCGCCCATCTAGCTTCTGTCTTAGACTTAGCCTCTTTACACCCCTGTACCGACATTCTTTCGTGTGGGATATATTAAGTTAGTATCATGTGGGATATAATAAGGTAGTATCATGTTGGATATATTAAGTTAGTATCACATGGAATATATTAACTTAGTATCATGTGGGATATATTAAAAGTTAGCATCATGTGGGATATATTAATTGAGTATCATGTGGGATATATTAAAAGTTAGCATCATGTGGGATATATTAATTGAGTATCATGTGGGATATATTAAGTGAGTATCATGTGGGATATATTAAAAGTTAGTATCATGTGGGATATATTAAGTGAGTATCATGTGGGATATATTAAGTGAGTATCATGTGGGATATATTAGAATTTAGCATCATGTGGGACATATTAGAATTTAGCATCATGTGGGATATATTAAGTTGGTATCAGTCACAGGAGACTGTCAGCCTTTTTTTTTATATTCAGTGACTACTCTTCTAACTACACTTCTAACTACTCTTCTAACTACTCTTCTAACTACTCTTCTAACTACTCTTCTAACTACTCTTCTAACTACTTGTAACTGACGGACCACCATCTTATATGTATTACCATAATGCCCTAACTTCTTCAGATCGATGACTTAGGTTCAGAGTGCCCGATAATATGCTGGTATCAACTTCTGGGACCCACTGGTATAGTTAACCCATGCATTTCGACAAAACTAAACAAAACAGTCCACTGGCCCGCTTTGATAAAGGAGTGGGTCACATATGAACTCATTCATTCATTCATTTGCTTGCATGTCCCTTGCGGAACTTTGCTTCCCAAACTGCACTCCTGTAGGCCTCTCGGTTGTGAGCAAGATGGCCTGCTGCTGCTGCATCCATTTGCAGATCGTCAACGATTTCTTGCAGCCATCTTCGTTTTGGTCTTCCTCTTTTTCTTTTTCCCATTATGTATCCTTCCAATATGGTCTTCTCTAAATTATCATGACGTTTAATGTGTCCAAAATATTTAAGTTTTCTCTTTTTAATCCTCTTTACTAGCCAGCCTTCTTCAATATTAAGCTCTTGTAGTATAGATATATTTGTTCTTTTTGTGTCCACGATATTTGGAGAACTCTTCTGTAGCATTTACATTCAAAGGCATTTATGTGTTTCTCAGCTGTTTTGTTAAGTATCCAGGACTCACAGGCATATGTTGCGATGGGAAAGATGCATGCCCTTAAAAATCTTATTTTTGTGGTTCTGTCTGCTCCTCTCCACAGATTCTTTATTTGTTTTATTTCTGAAGAGCGATAGATTTCCTCTTTTTAATTTCCCTCATTGTATCTCCATTATTAGTTAGTAGTGATCCAAGATAGTCAAAACTCTCCACTTCTTCCAATTTTTCCTCATTTATATATATTTCAGCTGCCTTGTTTGTTTTGTCAGTTGTCATCAACTTAGTTTTCTTCGCATTAAGATAGAGGTTCTGCTCTTCGCTGTTCTTACGGACTGACATAATTAGTTTTTCCATTCCTTTTTGTGTTGAGGACAGTAACACTGTGTCATCAGCATATCTAATCTCTGGTATTTGAACTAGAGCAATAAAATATGACAAAAAGAAAAAAAAAAGAATAGAACAAAGTATACAAGATCATGAAACAAATACTATCTCAGCAAAACGCCTTCATCTTTGTCAAATGAAGGACAAATAAACGCAAAACATATGAGAAGGACTTTTCGAGGGGAAAAAATACACAGTGATTCATGTCCTCAATTTTCCATATCTTAACAAACTGACAGAAAAATTTCTGAACGTTAAGAACTGCACCACACATGCTTGATGAGCTATACTGAAACAACAACTGATTGTAATTATCAACATAACTGGCGACACCGGAATTCAAAATCTTCGAAAGTGACCATTAATGTCATTACTAACATTTTTTTTTCTTAAAACGTAGCCTCTGAAAAAAAAATCACATATTTGTATGAGCAATGTCATGCACACAGACCTCATCTATACAGACATTTTGCACTCGAAGAGTTTTTTTTTTTTTAAAATATACAATAAGGTAGGTTATACTACAGAAATGCCTTATTTAGAAAAAAAAGTAAACGGAGATTTTACATCTTACATCTTTCCCGTGCCGTTAAACGTCACATGGGGCCCGCAAGGTAGTTCGCCAAGTTTTCCTGTCTTCGGCGAGTTTTTCAACCTCATCAAAGGATTTTATGCATACTAATTTGGCCTCTCTTAATAATGCCCTTTAGAGTTTCACGTGGTCGACCTCTTTTTCATCGGCCTGTTGTGTTCCATTTGACAGCTTGTTCTGGGGATTCTCTGACAGTTAAACAGAGATGTTCTTGTCTTAATGTGAGCCCCCACGTTTTCTCCAGCGTTCTTTCGACTTATTGAATATGAAAATGAAAACCTTTGGATGAATCTCCACAAAAATTGCACATCTCTCTCTCTCTCTCTCTCTCTCTCTCTCTCTCTCCCTCCCTCCCTCTTCGTTTTGCTAGGAAAGCTTTGATTAACGATCAGACCTACACGTCTGGCCCCTGGAGGTACGTAAAACAGAAATTGTTGTCGACTCCAAGATAATGTGGAACTCATTTTGACCTCTTATTCTCCCCCTGGGAACAACTGTGTTAAGGACACACTTATCTTAACATAGTGTTTGTGAGACAGGGAACATAGATCTGTTTGCTTAAAAACTCTGACCTACTTCTGTAGCTCAGAAACTTGTAGCAATCAACACAAATTGTAATTGTTATTTTTGTAAAATGTAATGTCAGGATGGTAGACGGATGGGGATATGGAGATCTCTGGCGGGGACGAGGAAAGTCTGGTGTGAAACCAATGAATCCAGAACGCGACAAGCCTTTGGGTCTTTACAACAATGGCTATCAGAATGATGTAAACAAAACAGAGCCAACAGACTATAGGTGGCGGGGAATGAACATCTTTGAAGCACTCATCGGATTCCTCATCCTAAAGTCGGAGTGTCGCTGTGGAACTGTCCCAAAACCATCTTACATGGAGAAGGGGCTTAAATACAGCAACCAGAGCCTGGAAATCAAAGTTTTAGCCAGGCCAGCCTACATCACTGTCTTCATGGCAGTCCGAGCAAGACCACAGTCAGCCCTAGCAAGGTAAGGTGCTGAAGTTGGAGGTATCCAGTCAAAAGGCGCATCGCAAAAATCAGGGTACCACGCATTATCGCTAATGAAATGTCTCTATCTGCAGTTTTCAAACATGGTGCTCACCCTTTGAAGACAACCAGGCAGGTGCAGTGCCGGGTCCCCTGGCTAGAAAGGGTCCACCCAATACTACTGGAGGTCCTCTCAGTTCGTCTTGTGGAGCCAGGAGACTTGAGAGTAGAGCCAAAAAATACAACAGCAGAAAACTGCCAAAAAGCAAGAACTTAAAATAATGCACTGTAATGCAGAGAGTGTCAGCAGTGTTAGAGATGGCTATAGCAAAAAAGTGGAACTAGAGTACATACTCTTTGCAGAGTAGGTAAGTATATGGTGCATACAGGAAACACACCTAACCAAAGATGCCGCCTTTAAAATCAAAGGCTACCAGTGTTTTAGATCAGACCGATAGGACAGAAGAAAAGGAGGAGTACTTACACTTGTTAAGAATAACATCAACGCATGTCAGGTGGGAGTGTACATGGAAGGAGCCGAATGCCAGATGATCCATCTAAAAATCAGTAATACAGACTTCCACCTCCTTAACTATTACTGTCCTAATGACCGCCCACTTGCTCTTGAAGCAATCCCACATAAAGAGAGACTGATGGTCTGTGGCGATTTTAACAGCCATTCTCAGAGCTGGGCTATGACTACATAGACAAGAGAGGAGAGGAAGTTGAGAGCTGGCAGGATGATAATGGACTTCTCCTGATCAACCAGCCAATGGATCTCCCAACATTTTACACAAGGGCTTGGCATACAACTTCAACACCAGATCTGGCATTTCACTCTCCAGATCTGAAGTGGAACATTACACGCGAAGTTGGAAAACAACTTGGAGGTAGCGACCATCGACCAGTCTTCCTGACAATAGAAAATGAACTCCTTAACACCAGTAGCCCTCTCCCCAGATGGAACTATAAAAAAAGCAAACTGGACAATGTACAGACATCGTACAGGTATCCTGGTGGGACAGCTGTCCATAGAAGGTAAGGATATTAACATCATAGTGAAGGAATTCAATGCTTGTATCCTTCAGGCTGCCCGTGAAACCATTCCTAGAGGAGCTTGTATGGACTATAAACCATACTTGTCTAGTGAGCTGGGAAAACTCCATGATGACGTGGAAGCAGCTCGAAAGCCAGCATAAAATAGACCATGCCAAGAAACCATAATAATTACCAACATGCTAAGGCCAAATTTCAGAGAGCCATGCTGCAAGCCAGACGGGAAAGTTGGAGAGAGAAAACAGAGTCCCTAAACTTTGAAAAGGATGGAAGAAAACTATGGAAACCAATAAACAGTTAAACGACGAGAGCACTGGAAGAAGTACAAATATTACACTAGTAGAGGATGGGAAAACTCTTACAGGTAAGCAGGTAGCAGATCGCTTTGCTCGCATGTTTGTACAAGACTGCAACATTGATATCTATCCACAGAAAGAACGTACAGTGGGCATTGACCCACAGAAAGAAGAGGAACAAGGCAGAAAAGTGGAGGTCATGGATGCATCAATCACATGCAGCGAGTTAGACCTAGCAGTCAGTAAACTGAAACCAAGGAAATCACCAGGACCAGATGGAGTGTCCAATGAAATAATCAAGAACCTGGGAATGGCAGCAATGGGAAAGCTGTTGAATATTTTCAATATGTGTTGGAGCACAGTTAAGTTACCTCAAATCTGGAAGGAAGCAAGCATGGTACCACTGCTAAAGCCAGGGAAAAACAGTGATACGGCCTCCAAATACAGGCCAGTCAGTCTCACTAGCTGCCTATGCAAAACGATGGAACGCATCATAGACCTGAGGCTAAAATGGTATATAGAAAGTGAAAACTTGTTCCACAACAAGCAGGATTTAAGCAGTACTATAGTACACAAGATCAAGTGACCTATCTCTCTCAAGAGATTGGGGATGCATTCCAAGACAAAAACCTTGTGTTAGCAGCGTGGATAGACCTGAAGAAAGCCTTTGATAAAGTATGGAAAAAAGGTCTGCTGTGGAAACTAAGAAACTCCAATGTGAATGGAAGACTGTACAACTGGATAAAGTCCTATTTACACAATAGAAGAGCTAGAGTAGTAATGGATGGACACAAAAGTCAAAAAGTACTGCTGCGACACGGTATACCACAAGGAGGAGTCCTTTCACCCACACTTTTCCTGGTATTCATTAATGACCTGTTCAAGGAACTTCCCTATGGAATAAAAGCAGCACTGTATACAGATGATCTGGTCATGTGGTGTATAGATGAATACGCGACAGTTGCTACACAGAGACTCCAAAGAGCAGCATACATCTTGAATTCGTGGACAAATAAATGGTGTGTAAGTATCAACACAGAGAAATCAAGCACCACTGTGTTCACTCTCTCATCTAAACAGAAAGCAGGTAAGATCTTTATAAATGAAATATCCTTAAGGATGGACAATCAACCCACTTACTTAGGAGTGACTCTTGACTCAAAACTGACCTAGAAGCAACACATCAGCAGTGCAGAAGCAAAAGCCAGAAGAAAACTAGCAATATTAAGAAAATTGAGTGGAACCACATGGGGAGCTAGTGAAAGAATCATCAAGAATGTATATCAGCAAAGTATTCTACCACATTTAGAATATGGCTCAATAGCTTGGTGCACAGCATCAAACACTACGCTGTATAATCTAGACAAGGTACAAAATCAGTCACTACGGATTATCGCAGGTGCCATGAGGTCCACACCAGTAGTAGAAATGCAGAAAATAGCTGGTGTTCAAGCGCTAAAAGAACGAAAAGACACAAAGGTCATGACCTTGGGAGAGAAATTCCTCAGCTCTGTAAGCCATCCTCTGAAGGAGAAATTCAATAACTTGGCATTAAGGCGGCTTAAAAGAACAGCTTCATTCATCAGGCCAAACGTATGCGTAAGCTGATTATCTGACCTTCCAACTGTAGTCGCTCCATTATCATCTGTACCAGAGCATACACCATGGAAAGAAGCAGATTATACACAAATAACTATTCAGACTGAAGTGAAAGGTGTGCAGAATGGTGAGATGCAGAGCAGTCTTGTAAGATCAACAGCCACACTTAGTGTGCTAGATGACAAATATCCATGTGACACCTGGATACGTGTGTATACAGATGGATCTGCACACAATGCCATAAAGATTGGAGGGACAGGAGCACATATTGAATATCCAAGCAACACCACTGACAAGATTTCCATACCAATTGGAAAATAGTGCAACAACTATGATGCAGAAGTTAGGGAAATTATTGCTGCAGTTGAAAAACTATCAGACTCCAGAATTGATACATGCCCCGTAGTAATTCTCACAGATGCAAGATCAGTACTGGAAACTCTTCAGTGCAACAAACTACCAGACCTTAAGGATGCCTTGTCAAAAATTGGCTTACAACACGGAGTCACCTTGCAGTGGATTCCCTCCAACTGTGGGATACCAGGCAATGAGAAAGCTGACCATCTGGCCAAAGAGGGCACTGAAATGGAGCAACCAGACATACCAATCACCTATAATCAGAAGAAAAGCATGATAAAAACCTACAGGAAGCCACAAACACCACCATATGATGACTATCACATGCTAAACAGAAAGGAACAAGTCACCATTTTCCGTCTCTGAACAAGACACAGCCGACTCCGAAGTCATTTGTATACAAAAAAGGTTGGTATTACTAATCTTTGTACATGTGCCCAGGTGCCCCAAACTGTGGAACATATCCTCCAAAACTGCACCATCTACGAGACACTGAGAAATAATTACTGGCCCAGTGAAACCACTAAAGAAGATAAGCTGTACGGTTCCATACATGAATTAAAAAAAACCAGTGAAATTTATCAAAGAGACAGGACTGCAGATATAGACAGACAATGCGTACGAAAAAGAAGACCTCTTATTTGCGTACAATGTATACCTCATAGAGGTTACAGTTATAGGTGCCAACGTTCTATAAAATACATCATTCTTACTGAAAATGAAAATACCATTTATTTAGAAAGACAGACAGGCTTGTCGAGAGATACAGATATTTTTTCTGCAGTCGTCATCAAATGAGGATGGAAGTTTCATTATGCACATAGATTGCTCTGGAAGTGATGGCTACTCCTACTAGCACTTTAGAAGAACATGGCGAAAATTATTAATTGTTTAAGCAGTAATACGTAGAGGGGGATCTGCATACATGCAAGAAAGCAGTTTTATTCATTGACGCGTAGAGAAAATTCCTTTATAACTATGACCAGTTCAGATGATGGATTAGTCTCGGTAATATACAAACAAACCGTATCTATAAACTACAAACATTATAAATATAGCCAGGTCTAATCTGTCATCTAAGCCACGTAGATGAGCACCATCTATTAATGAATCTAACCCACGCTTATCTTTTGACACAGCCAAACAAGGTAGACTGTCTTATCTGTAGACACAACTGGCTACGGTAGATTGGCCTCATCTAATTACACAGCCCATTACAGGTATGCAGCCTCACCTGTGAACACGACCAAAAACTTATCTTTAAGACATAAACGTTTCAGATAGGCCTCATCTATACAAAACCCAGACCAGGTAGACGAATCTTATCTATCGACGCAACAAGCTTATGTAGACATATTTTCTGTTAACACGAATAGACTAGACAGACAAGCGTTATCTAGTAATACAACTACTACTGGTAAATAGACAATAACTAGATCTTGGAGTTAAAATAAAACAGAAGATTAACAACGTATATAATTCTGATCTGCCAAATAGACACTTGTTTTTAAAACAACTTCATACGTTCCGAGATACTTCATCTAAAAATAACGTTTGTACGAGGGTGAGTAAACAAAAAACCTAGACCAAGGGATGCAACCATTCAAAATATATGAAGAGATTCGAGGTTAAGTTAAAAAGATTTATGGTCACTTTCTGACTCGTCCTCGTATTACTGTACAGTATTTCCTTTCAGAAGATAATGCGTATGTTATAAAGTACACTGTATATGCTGTTGTTGTTTACAGTTTGTGTATTTACGAATACAGTTCACAAACAAAGTTGTTTTTTTTTAAAAATAACAGCTGGTTTTATGTAATCGCTAGTCTTTTCATTGTTGTCGTAGACTGGGTGATGAACAAAACATAGACTGGGTGATGAACAAAACATAGACTGGGTGATGAACAAATCATAGACTGGGTGATGAACAAACCATAGACTGGGTGATGAACAAATCATAGACTGGGTAATGAACAAATCATAGACTGAGTGATGAACAAAACATAGACTGGTTGATGAACAAAACATAGACTGGGTGATGAACAAATCATAGACTGGTGGATGAACAAAACATAGACTGGGTGATGAACAAATCATAGACTGGGTGATGAACAAAACATAGACTGGGTGATGAACAAATCATAGACTGGGTGATGAACAAATCATAGACTGGGTGATGAACAACACATAGACTGGGTGATGAACAAATCATAGACTGGGTTATGAACAAAACATAGACTGGGTGATGAACAAATCATAGACTGGGTGATGAACAAATCATAGACTGGTTGATGAACAAATCATAGACTGGGTGATGAACAAATCATAGACTGGGTGATGAACAAAACATAGACTGGGTGATGAACAAAACATAGACTGGGTGATGAACAAAACATAGACTGGGTGATGAACAAATCATAGACTGGTTGATGAACAAAACAGAAGTCCCACAAAGAGGTATTAGACGGGCAATGCTAACCGCACTTGAAGATTTAGATTAGGCAGATGAGTACAGTTAGCACACGCTCACCGACACGTACATAAGAAAACAAGCACTCTAGATACAATCGACAGACAAGTGGGACTCAATTTCAATATCAGAAAGTCCGAAATAATGAAAGCAAGCACAGAAAACAAAAAAAAAAAAATAAACAAAGAAACAAAAAAAGCAATTAAAATGAATGATCGAGACCTAACTGAAACATACCTTCACGTACCTTGGCAGCATATTAACACACGGTAGAGGAACACATAAAGATATAAAGAGCATAAGAAATAAAGCAAGAACAGTAATAGAACCAAAATAAAGTTGTGCCAAAGCTATGTGTTGTCTGTACTTCTCTATGGAGCAGAATGTTGGGCAACAACTGAAAAGGAAACGGAGAAATTATGATCATTTTACACAACCTGTTTCAGAAAGATTTTGGATATTTACTGGCAACAGACACTAAATAACAGAGGCCTAGTTGCTCAGTGCGAACATAAGATATGCATATTTATAATAGGAAAAAAAAGCTGGAAATGCACTGATCACATGCTCCGAAGGGACCCGCGCAACATCGCTGAAACAGCCATGAGATGGACATCCCAGGGAAAGACAAAGAGGGGCTGACCAAAGGCTACCTGGTGGAGAACTTCAGAAGCAGAAATGCGCAGCATTCAATATAGTTGGGGTATCATACAGGGGCTGGTCGTAGACCATGAGAAGTGGAGAGCCTTGCAAGACACCACAAGGTGAACTGGGCGGTTTATTAGCCGATCACAGACCAAGGACATGAATGGTATATGCAAACAGTTTATAATCTCTCTCTCTCTCTCTCTCTCTCTCTCTCTCTCTCTGAACCTTAAGTGCCCAGGGCACATGGGGCTTCCGCAAGGGTTTTCCACAAATGCCTGTCCTTCGCCTTTTTTTCTGCTCTTGCCCAGGTGAGCCCTCTATTGCTCAACATCCTTTCTGTTGTTCTTCTCCATGTCTCTTTTGGTCTACCCTTACTTCTGTTCCCCTGTGGTGTCCATCTTAGTGCTATTTTTGGTAGTGAGTTGTCAGTCATTCGGAGCACATGTCCCAACCATCGCCAGCGTCTTTCCTCAATAATTGTTGTCAGTGGTTTCATCTGCATTTCTGCTAATAAGATGTTATTTCTTATGGTGTTTGGCCAAAATATTTTTCTAATTCTTCGTAAACATTTAGTCTGGAAAGAATTCAACTTGTTTTCTATGGTTTTGGTGATTTTCCAGCATTCACTTCCATAGAGTAGTACACTTAGAATATTACTCTTAAATATCCTGATTTTCATATTTATGCTTAGTTTTTTTGATTTCGATATAGTCTGCATCATTGCAAAAGCCTGGTTTGCTCTAGTAAGTCTGCTGTTGATGTCCTCTGTGCTGTCTCCATTTTCTACTACTCTGCTGCCAAGGTATACAAATTCGTTGACCTCCTCCACTAACTTGTTATCTACTCTGATTACATTTCTGTTGTTCACATTTTGTTTCATTAACTTTGTCTTTCCTACGTTGATCTTTAGTCCTATGTTATTTGCATTCTGAGAGTTTATAATCTAAACTGATTATATTCTACTACATACAATTAATTTATATCATCATCATCATCATCATCATCATCATCATGTACTGTCTCTATGATCCTGTAAGCTTCACTTTGTTCTGTTCCTTGAGTTCACTGTGAGTCCGATCAAGGTGAACATCCAGTACATTTTATACGTCCGCTTAACTATATCGTTGTTGTCTTCTCGCTTTCTTTCCTTCAAACTGTTTCCTCTAATACGATTTTCATTATTGTCTTATGCTTTTGATATGACCGAAATATCTTTTTAAATGTCTGGTTGTGTGTGGTTCATTATTTCGTTTTCCACTTTCATTTAATTTGCTGCTATGTTTGTTTTCTTGTATGTCCACGGGATTGGCTCTTTTCTTCTGTATATCCACATTTCAAGGGCCTCAGTTTTCTTTTCCGCTTTCTTATTTAATGTTGATGCCTCTACAACATAGAGGAGTATGGTGAATATATAGCATCTGATAACTTTCAGCCTCCCTTCTTGCTCTATTCATTCATTCATTCATTCATTCATTCATTCATTCATTCATTCATTCTTGTAGGCATCCTTCTTGCGCTATATGTCTCCAATTAAGAACTTCTTTCATTCTACTGAAAATGTATTGGGTCTTTCTAATTCTTTCATTATTTTCCATTTCACCCCCCCCCCTTCCCTCGTTTGTTATCATGTTTTTCAACTTAATGAGTTTTGTCACATGTTCAAATGATGGGCCTTTTATATATGGATCTGAATTGTCACCTGTAGCTGGATAAGATTTTGCTTTCTTAACATTATTCCAAACTCTGTCTTCGATCAGTTCACAAACGTTTTTTATTTTTCCTCTCCTGACTGCCAAGATCTTTGTCTTTCTGATATTTATTTCTAAGCCATATTTTTGGCCTTTGTTGTTTATTTGTGTTAAACGATTCTCAAAGTTCTTTGAAATATCTGCTAGCAACACTGTGTCATCTGCATATGAAGAGTTGTTAAATATTGTTCCTTTAATGATTAATCTAGGCATCCTTCTAATGTCTTGAAAGATACTTATGTATATAGGCAAAACACCCCGGTAGATAGCATACATCCTTGTCTCTCCTCTTTATCGTATCAGTTGACTTCAGTTTGTGCCGGGCCTTACAACTGATGTTTGTTCTCACTACTATTTGCTTATCATCCTAGTGTCTACCATTTGAAATAGTCTCTGTCAGATATTAATTTTTTAAATGTGTTACCCTATCAGTATGGACTCATCAGCTGCAGGGCATCTTGCTTACAACCGAGAGGCCTACAAGAGAGCTGTTAGGGAGGCAAAGTTTGCAAGGACATACAAACGACTGACTGACTGACTGACCCTGTCAGTAGCCTCGCATGTGCTTCTTTTACAGCAAACACAAATGTTTTTTTTTCACTTGTACGTCATATACACATCTTAGTTATCATCCTGATACAAAATATGGCTTCCTTTGCTTCATTATGTTTTTGCAAATCCAGATTGTTGATCATTAAAATAGTTATTTAACTTATTTCTGATTCCTTTTTGAATGATCTGAAGCTGTATCTTTGTTACATGACTTATAGTTCTGAAGTTGTATCTTTGTTACATGACTTATAGATCTGAAGTTGTATTTTTGTTGCATGACTTATAGTTCTGAAGTTGTATCTTTGTTACATGACTTATAATTCTGAAGTTGTATCTTTGTTACATGACTTATAGTTCTGAAGCTGTATCTTTATTACATGACTTATAGTTCTGAAGTTGTATCTTTGTTACATGACTTATAGTTCTGAAGTTGTATCTTTGTTGCATGACTTACAGTGTTCTGAAGTTGGTTACATTCTACAGACTTTGTTTTCTTTGTCAGTATAAAAAATGTTGATGTTTTTGAGTGCTGATTAGATTAAGCGTACGTCATTGTATAAATTTGTGATCATGTTCAGATCCATGTCTTTTTAATGTTTCTAAAATGTTCACGCAACGTTTACCTTTTATTTTGTCAATGTACTCAAACCCTTTTCTATTTCTGATTTTAAGAATTTTGGGACTGTGATCATTATCTAAGCATGGGCTTCTTTTCTTTCCTTCAGCATTTAGTTCTTTTATGTGTTTCTTCGGCGCTTTCCATCAGGAATTGTGCGTGTTTGTCTTTTCCCATATATCTTTATTCTTTGATTCTTATCAATGATGCATCTTTTACATCCGCTGTTTTTATCTTCGGTGCATCTATAACTCTGTTATCTCTCCATCTCTCTTTTATCTTTCAGCACACATTTCGCTGATCTTGGTGTTTAATCCTGGTGTAGGAATTAAAAACAAATTATGAATATGTATTTTCTGTTATTTCTTACTTCTTGTATTATTTGTCATTTTGATGGTACAGGAGTGTGCTGATTACACGGATTATACATTAACATCTTACAACAAACAAGGAAAACACGAATAATATTCTGGCATGTGCTCTCGCAGACCCCGTGAAACTCTGAAGAGGACATTATTAAGAGAGGCCAAATTAACAGGCATAAAATCCTTTGATGAGGTTGAAAGACTCGCCGAAGACAGGAAAAATTGGCGAACTACTTTGCGAGCCCTATGTGACGTTTAACGGCACGGGAAAGATATAAGATATGCTCTCTCTCCGCTCTATCCGATCTCTCATTCATTCCTACGCATCAAACATTTCACATAAAGAAGGAAAAAAACATGAATAACAATTCTTTATCAATTAATCATCAGGTTATATTATTAACAACAAAATCAAATCAATGTCATTCAATATTTGTATTCATATAAAACTAGATAAACAATAAATTAACAGAAATCAGTAAAAACAATCTTACATACGTGTGTTAGTTTGATTTAACAACAATCGTCTCACATAAAATCTAAAACTTTTATCATTTAAATGATTAAGTGACTGAATATAACCAGAGGTGCTAACTGATATTATGCGTACAGCACACATATACATAAAATTCAAAAATATCAATTTATGTGCATATATAAACCCTCATTTCGCATGTGAATAAAACACTAGCATCTTCATTCATTCATTCATGTGCATGTCCCTTGCGAACTGTGTCTATTTAACAGCACTCCTGTAGGCCTCTCGGTTGTGAGCAAGATGGCCTACAAACGGCTACTTTACATAAATACATAATTTAGACACAGCTGGTGTCCTTAGTCATGTTATACACATCTGGCCTTTGTGCAACGTTTACTTACATTGATGTTTTTTTTCACAAAAATGGTAACGCTTATGCAAGGCTTATTTAGAAACTAAATGTTATACTGTAGTAAATAAGAACAAAGTAGGTAGGATTAGCCCTTTCTGCCAACAAAATACTTCAGATGTGAGAGAAATAAAAGAGAATAACTCACACCCTAGGACTTCAGTAGCATAAGAACCGAGTAGCTTGGAAAGGGAAAGACGATTCGCTACGTATTGTGCTGTGCAGACTAGGTTGTTTTCCACCATATTTTACTTGGTTCATATACAGTTAATTACAGGGATCAATGAGACTGTGAGTACAGGGATCTGAGACTGTGAGTACAGGGATCTGAGACTGTGAGTACAGAGATCTGAGACTGTGAGTACAAGAATCTGAGACTGTGAGTACAGGGATCTGAGACTGTGAGTAAAGGGATCTGAGACTGTGAGTACAGGGATCTGAGACTGTGAGTACAGGGATCTGAGACTGTGAGTAAAGGGATCTGAGACTGTGAGTACAGGGATCTGAGACTGTGAGTACAGAGATCTGAGACTGTGAGTACAGGGATCTGAGACTGTGAGTACAGGGATCTGAGACTGTGAGTAAAGGGATCTGAGACTGTGAGTAAAGGGATCTGAGACTGTGAGTACAGAGATCTGAGACTGTAAGTACATCAGTGATAGAGAACTTGATCCTCAAGTCCGTAGGGAGTCTCCATCCGTACGCATGCAGTTGTTTGCCCAGCTGTCACCCAGGATGGACCTCCGAGTGATAAATGCGTTTATTAAAGCGAGTGTTTTACCTTATTTTCTGTCATTGTGATTAAGGTGTTTTGCTGGAGCAATGGACTTCCCTTACTGTCATTTCTTGCGAGATCTACTAGTTCTTTTCATTCGTCTTCTTAAAGTTTGTTAACACTGGGCCACATATGCTTGCCCAACACTATTCAAAAGCATTTTTTCACAGTCAGCATTACACACACATGATCAACCCAGAAAAAGCTGGCATCCTGTAGTGCTCATTAAATAACAGAATTGTAGGATCTGAAGTTCCGATTGTGAAGTGTCAAGGCCAAGATATAAAGAGAACACATTTCATGAGGTATCTAGGGATCAGATTTGATCGTTCATTCTCCTTTTTTGCACACGACGTGGACAACACAATACAATAAGTCAAGAAAGCCGTGCGAGCGGTTAGGTTAATGGCCGCAACGGGCTTTCCACAGCGCACTATCTGCTTGCTGACGCATGCGCGGTATTGTCTTCATTGGAATATGGTCTTGGCCTGCTCACCCTGTCCAGTGCACAACTGAATAAATTAAAGCGTGTACAGAACGAGGCAATGAGAGTGGTCTTGGGTTGCACCAGGGATACTCTGGTGTCGGCCATGCACTTTCTGCTTGATTTGCTGAGTGTGAGGTCTAAACATGTGCTCAGGTAAATGTATACATTAGGGTTGCTGGCATGAAGGATCATCCTCTCCATAAGGAATTAGAGTCGATAAAGGGAAGACGCATCAAACGGGGCAGCTCTTGGATAATTGAGGCGGAGAATACAATAAAGTCAATTTGCAAACTATACTGTTTAAAAAAAAAAGAGAAACGCAACGCTAATGTAGTCGTAATGGGCACCAAATTTCAAACTTGTATCAAAATTGTATTTTAGGGAATTAATGTTTCAATCTTGGCATGAAGAAACTTTAAGACTTTAACAATGAAATGATGTTCATTAAATTTGGTTTGGACTTTTACTCTTTGCGACTGAGGCCTCCCTTTCAGGAAGGTGTATGGCCTCCTCTGGTCTGTATCAGAGAACGACAACTCCTTGACATGGATCCGATTAGCCGTTTGATTTGTTGTTGTGGGATGGCTGCTCACTCTTCCCGCAGTGAAAGAGACAACTGTCTGAGATTGGTTGGCGCCACGTCTTGCTGGCGGACTTATCTGTTGAGTTCATCCCTTACGTGCTCCACTGGGTTCATGTCTGATGACATGGATGGCTACGGAATGGTCTGGACGTTGTTGTCAGTCGGGAATTGGGTGGTGAGTTGTGCCACATGAGGTCGAGCGTTATCCTGCTGAAAAATCGATAGTGGTGCAGCCAGAAGTGGAAGGACGCGAGGACGAAGAATTTCAGCGACGTATTGTTTGGCATTTAGAGGTCCTTCCATTTGCACTAGGTCACTTCTTCCTATGAAGTTGATCGTCCCCCACACAAGTCCTCCTCCACTACCTTGTGGAGGAGCCTCATCCATGCAGTTCCGGGCGTAGCGCTCATGGACTCTGCAGTAAACTCTTCTCCGTCTATCATGTCGCTGGAGCAGAAAGAATGATTCATCACTAAACCAAACCCTTCTCCAATCATTCGCAACGGTCCATTGACGATGCTGGTTCTCCCACTGCAGTCGGTTCTGGCGATGCCGGTCCGTAAGAATAGGACCTCGGTGGAGTCTTCTAGCCCAAAGATCAGCGTCGTGCAGCCGGTTCCTGATCGTTTGATCTGAAATTCGACGAGCTGCTGTCATTTAATGGACTGTTGAGGACGCAGATGCAAGTCGATTCCTGAGGTGACGCAGCCGTATGAAGCAGTCTTCGGCAGGAGTTGTGACTACGGGTCTTCCACTGCGCCGTAGGTATGCAACTGAGCCAGTTTCTTGAAATCTTCTCAAAAGGCTAAATGGTGCTTCTAACCACATTAAATTGCCTGGCTACTACACTTTGTGACTGTCCAGTCTGTAAACGTCCAATGATGATGAGTCGTTGCTCTGTAGTGAGATGAGCCATACTTGCGCGTTGAATTTTTAAATGAATTAATTAGAGGAGCGTCAAACTTTTACAGGGATTCAATAACATGGTCAGTGCGTTTTGTGTTCGGTAAGTTTCACGGGATTCTCGTGAACCTGCCATGAGTTATTATCAAATATGCTGTTTTGACTAGTTTCGCTTTTCTGTGCTCATGAATCATCTGCTGAGTTCAGGTCAGCACACGAAGATGATGTCCAAGTGAACGTTTGAGGCAATTTGCCCTTGTCTGATCAGCAAACTTCAGTTGAAATCGCAGCATCGCATTTGTTACGTTTTTTGGGAACAGTATGGATAGAGTGCTCAAAGGTGATGACTGGTTACAGGTACAGGACCGACCTCAGCTAAAAAAAAAAGGTTATTATACAGAAGGGCCGTGAATGTAGAGACCTGGCACATGGAGCAGTTGAAATTTGGGTTCAAGATCTCATACAACATCACTATAGGTCTTCCGACACGGTAATATATCAGACGGCTCGGTGAGTCGAAACAGCAGAAGTGGTTGGGGTTTTGTTGCCTACCGAAATGGAAGAGTTGTGGCACAGGGTTCGGGAGCCTTTGAAGTCATCACATCAAGCATGCGAATGGAAACTGAGGCTGTGTCGGCAGCATTGGAATGGTTAGTTGTTCATGCTGTGGTTAATGGTGTCACTGTGACTGGTTCGTAAGGCTGAGAGAAAAAAAATTCCTTAGAAAAGAATGTGTTCATCTGTCAAGCAAGTCAGCTGTGATTAGGTTACTATCCAGATCATGAGGGAGTACATGTCAATGAAGTGGCAGACAGATATGCTGGGCGGGCTAAAATACATGACAGGCTGAGAATGGACAAGGGCGGCATTGCTAAAGCCGTATTGGAAAGAGTGCAGGGAAAATGCAAAGCGGGAATGGACTAACAATTCAGCTGTGAGGAGATCGCTGGAGCTTGGACAAACTAAATGCGCTGGCAGGAAATCCGAACTGTGGCAGAAAACGCAATGTAAACAACCAACAAGTTCCTTGAACTATTAGCAAATATTTTCTTGGATGGATGCTGCGGCTTGCGGCGGAGCATATAAAGGGCTGTCCCGAATGCAGTGAAGATGGAGTCTGAACTTTGAACTTTGTTTGTGGTTCACTCATCAGTATAGGGATTTCTTTGCACATCTCCTTAAAACAGCTTTGTATAAAGATTCAAGATTTATACTTTCTATCCATAAAAGCATCAGAGTTATAAAGTTTAGCAACAGTTCACCTAATTTGAATTAAAACAAAAATTGGTTTGAAACCCGGCACAAGGGACATAACCGCATGAATTGAAAGCCAAGTATCGAATGATTTTTCTGTGATCTTGATGACATTTTGAATTTGGTCAAATGAATTGACAAAGACATCTAATGAGCTTCGTCAGCACGCTCTTACGTAGCAATATGACATAGCTCACCCAAGCCAAACAATGAAACTTTGATTACTTTTTCTTCACATTGTAGGTATTTTGTGGAATGACAAGAATGAATTTCAAATTTACAAATGCTGCCATCTGATAATCTTTAAGAGCATGCATTCTGCTAAAACAGAAATAGGGAAGGGATGGCCATGTTCATTGAATAGTGGAGCAATTGTGCCTACTCTGATCTTTAAAATATGCCAAAGCACATTGCTCTCTTTTAAATCATTATCTGTAGATCCACTTCACACAACATCTATGCTAGTAATCATCACAGAAGCTGCAGGTAACTTCCATAAAAGCACCAGACCACAATGTGTGTCCAACTTAAGAAGTGAACTTTAGAGTAGTGAAGTGGTTAGAGCACTCATATCTTATGGCGAGTCATTGGTTCAGAGATATATTTCTTTAGAAATAAATACTTGGCTTCTTCTGGAAACGAGAGAAGTGGAAACCACGTTGATGCATGTTTACATTTTATAACTAATGTGGGGGGGGATATTTTATCCAGATGTTACTGACCAACAAAAGTTTGGCGGTGTACTACCGTACTCGAGGCCAATCTAGCTGCCCCATCATGACTGCCAACCCAGGTTCTCCTCTCTTTAGTATACTGTATGTTAACTGTGCATAAATCCTGAGCGTTAATCAGTACACAATACATTGGCATGCAGTACGAATCACCAAGTCTGAAAAGACACATTTTTTTATTCTCACTATACGCCACAACAACACACACAAATGACACTGATATCAACATGACATCAAGACAGGTATCATTATGATGGTAATTAAGCCTAGTATCACATGATAATGACTTCTCATGTTGCATTATTTAAACCTGATGGGCCTGGAGTCCCAGGCTCTCTTGGCCCTACATGCAGCCTACACTACGAATCTAATGTGCAAGGCACTTATTCCACGCAGCTACCGCTGCCATGACACACCTGTGTATAACCGGGTTGCTGCAGCACAAGATCGGTCTACATGAAAGCATAATAACTAATCAAACATGTTGCCCATCCGGTATACTGATAAATCACACTGAAATCATACACAGCATTTCCATACCGATACGTTAATACAGAAGCCTTCATCAAGCTAACTGCACAATTACATAATCTACACTACATGAGGTCGGCACAGGCAGAATATCACCATAATACATCTATAGGCACAACGAACACATAGCCCGGTCATTGTCTCTCTCTATCTAACTCTAATCCCAAGGCAATTCTAAACCACTACCAATCACGCGGATGATGACGCTCCGGTCAAGATCTTACACTCCTTGATCTAAGCGTGCTTCGTCCACAGAAAGCAGACATGATATAGAACATGACCACACCATCCTCTAGTGTATGGACACTGACATGGACTATATCCATGATAGCGCCGTCTTACTTCTTTTGAAAAAGACTTACCCGACATAATATACTAGCTTTTTATGTTGATGAAACCTGCAAGTCAGAAGACCCAAGCTTGCAGTTATAGTGGCTGATTATGCTAATCCAGTATTAATATATTCAGCTGTGAGAGAAGCCATTCAGCAAGATAATGCTTGGGAAAACACCTACAACAATCTGCCTGCTCCAGAACTGTCCTTTTAGAGATTATCAACATAAAAACTAATCTGTTTCTGATTCTTGGAAACAACTTGATGTACCTTAAAAATCTGTGGCGAGATAGGAATACAATAAAAGGAAACAAGCAGAAGGATGAGATATGTCATCAAGATAGACATGGACATGTTTAAAAACATGAAAGACTGAAGGGCAAGTATAGTTGTGGTTAAGAGCAGATACAATGCATTAGCAAAAATACAAAATATTGAAGAACAGTGGGAAATGCTCAAAGATTCAACTCATCATACAGAAAGAGAAATAATACCTCGTACCTGAATGAAAAGAAACAGCAAATAAGAAATGGACGACACCGGAAATACTACAGCACAAGAATAAAAGAATACATTAACTAAAGAAGACTGGCTAGATGAACTGCACAGGCAAACTGAAGACCATCATCAGAAAGACTGATGCACAAAGAAATAAGTCAACTGACAGGGAGAAAAACAAAACACAACACAGGCTGCTTGAAATCAAAAGAGTGCAAAATGATAGCGGACGAGGAAACAATCCTGTAGAGAGGTGGACAAAATACATGATACAACTGTGTGGTAGAGAAAGATATGACTTTATGTCAAATATAAACAGCTGTCATAGACCCAAATACATGAAGAGGAAGTCTAAAATATATTAAAGATATTTTTAAAAAGGGAAAGTGATAGGAAAGTGATACGAATGAGAGCTAATTGTGAATTAGGTGTAAAGGTTATAACAGAAATGTTAAATGACATCTATAACACTGGATACATTACCTTAATCTTACATCTTACATCCTTCCCGTGCCGTTAAACGTCACATAGGGCCCGCATGGTAGTTCAGAACCTATATGACGTTTAACGGCACGGGAAGGATGTAAGGACACATACCTACAGAACTATTACAATCAACCATCATAGGTTTACCAAAAAAGCCAGTGGCCAGAGAGTATGAAGACTTCAGAACAATAGCATTTCAAGTCATATTACAAAACTAATATTGATTATTATTATTATGAGAAAAACTAGACAGGATAAAGATGGAAACAGAAAATAAACAATTTGAATTTGTAGAGGGAAAAAACACATAATATGCACTAAGAACCCTGACAGAGAGAATGTTAGAATTACAGAAAGATTTATTTGTATGCTTTAGAATATACTAAAAAGTAAATTTGATATGGTAATACATAACAAAATCATGAAAATGTCAGAGGATATATACTGATGGAAATTATCAGAGAACAATTAAAAAACACATGTGTTGGAATTATGAAACAGCTACCAGGTTAGAAAATATGACAGGCAAATACCAACAAGAAATACACATGGAAAGAAGCAGAGAATAATTCCAAGAACAGGGATGAATGGAGAGCCTTTATCCGTGGTCTATGCTCTCAAAGAAGTGAAAGACGACGATGATGATGATGATGATGATGATGATGATGATGATGAAGAAATACCAACCAGTAAAACAAGGAGCTTGGAAAGATCATGCTCTCTCTCCAGATTTATTCTCGTTAAACAGTGAAAATATGAGAGAATTAAAAAATAAACCAAGGTTTAATTTTCGAAGTTAAAACCTTCAACAATCTAAGATATGAAGATGTTACAGTACTGGCATAGCAGCCCACAGAAATTATTAGACATGTCAGTAAAAGAGAGGGCAGCAAAAGGACTCACAAGCAAGAAAACAGAAACAGTAGTAGTTATATTACAAAAGAAGAATCTACCTAAATACATTCTTAAAGTACAAGGAATACAATTCAAATAAATGCACATATTTAAGTATATGGGCACGCATGTAACATCAGGTGAGAAATGCACCTCTTAAATCAAGAGAAAACTGCCAAACCAAAACAGCTTTCATCCAAATGAGAAACATCTTGTGCAATGCATAACTGTCACTGCTCATTAGAAAGAGAGTTCTAAAGTGCTACAATGAGCCTAGCCTTCTCTATGAGTCATAGACATTCAAAAGATCAGTGCAAAGATTAGTGTACAAAAGAGATGTGGATTTTCAGAAGAATGTTAATAATAACATGGGCAGCTAAGATGACAAAAAAGGAAATTTCTATCAAAAGCAAATGTAGAAAGAAACCTAATTAAATCCAGAATAAAATGACAGTCGTTATTCACTGGACATATATTGTTAAGGAGAGGACTTGGAAACATCATAACAGGAAAAATAAATGGGAAAAGAAACAGGGGAAGACAAAGATAAAAAAAATCATGGACAGTCTAACGTGATGGCACAATAAAAAAGCCACCAGCTCAGCTGATGCAAAAATATCAAGAGCTGTGATTTTTGGAGAAACATGACCAACAGGAAATATAGATACGGCACCTGATGATGATCTTGTACAGTTCTGGTTCGCTGCCCCATATCGCTCTTTCACAGTCTGTAACAGTACAGAGGACGCTAAAATGGTTAGGTTACGTCGCTCTAGTAAAGACAGAGTGAATGCCCTTGTTCGTGAGGCACGATGTGGTTGTTCGTGTGTTGAGAGCAGTGAGCTTTACGTGAAAATTGGGAATTGAGAGAGAAGTCCGTGGAGTGCGCTCGAGAAAAGATGTGATATAAAGATCTGCTAGATTGTAGAGAAAAGATGTGATGTAAAGGTCTCCTAGATTTTAGAGAAAAGTTGTGATATAAAGGTCTGCTAGATTTTAGAGAAAAGATGCGATATAAAGGTCTGCTAGATTTTAGAGAAAAGATATGATATAAAGATTGCTAGATTATAGAGAAAAGATATGATATAAAAGTCTGCTAGATTGTAGAGAAAAGATGTGATATAAAGGTCTGCTAGATTTTAGAAAGAGAGGAAGAGAGAACTCAGAGAGGGATTTGGAGATGTGAATGAGCTCTAGTCCTGAACAAACATGTTTAGTTTTTGTCTAGTTGCTCAGTGTTAGGATGATTGAACTGTAGAGTTAGAATGTAAGAAAGAGTTATCGGTTTTTGTCCTTTTATGGACATACTTGTAGTTTGTGCAGTTGATAGAATGTAGGTTCAATCATTGGGTTTTCCCCCTTTTAGGACAGTTGAATGATTCCAGGAATGTTCTGTGTAGAATAATTTTTTGGCAGAGTTTATTCGATCACTGCTAACTAATAATGGAGATACAATGAGGGAAATTAAAAGGAGGACATCTATTGCTCTTTAGAAAGCAAAACAAATAAAGAATCTGTGGAGAGGAGCAGACAGAACTACAAAAATAAGATTTTTAAGGGCGTGCATCTTTCCCATCGCAACATATGCCTGTGAGACGTGGACACTTAACAAAACAGCTGAGAAACACATAAATGCCTTTGAATGTAAATGCTACAGAAGAGTTCTCCAAATATCGTGGACACAAAAAAGAACAAATATATCTATACTACAAGAGCTTAATATTGAAGAAGGCTGGCTAGTAAAGAGGATTAAAGAGAGAACACTTAAATATTTTGGACACATTAAACGTCATGATAATTTAGAGAAGACCATATTGGAAGGATACATAATGGGAAAAAGAAAGAGAGGAAGACCAAAACGAAAATGGCTGCAAGAAATCTTTGACAGTCTGCAAATGGATGCAGCAGCAGCAGGCCATCTTGCTCACAACCGAGAGGCCTACAGGAGTGCTGCTTGGGAGGCAAAGTTCCGCAAGGGACATGTAAATGAATGAATGAATTATTCGGTTGAATGTTTCCACTGAGAGGTTAGTATGTTTGAGCACATGTGTTTTCCGTATGCGTAGTACGTAAATTTCGTCGGGAAGTTTTGCAAATTGTGTTATTTTGATTCTTCTGATGTCTTACGAGTATGTCGACTACTTCATTTCCTTCATCCACCAGAAATTCACACTCGTCATTTTCTCATATTAAATGTGCTTAATGACTTGGTAAATGCCGTCTTATACTAATGTTTTACATCAACGTTCTTTCTGTTAGTGCTGTCGTACGTTTGATGAACTGTTCAGTTGTGTCCAGCGTCACTATGTTATTGTTGAAGAGTGAAGTATTTTACCTGGGGTAAATGCTGTTACTCAGCGTCCAGCAAAGTAACGTAGTTGTTTTTCTATTGGCAGAAGTCTAAACTGTAGTACAGCATGTCGTAATTGAGTGCCTGAATGGCACAATAGTAGAAATAATAAACTAGAGACTTGTGATGTGAGCAAATATAGACATTATAAAAAGTTTTAAAACAGTCACCACATTGAAAAAAAAATGAAACGTATGTCATGCATATATATGCAAAAAAAAATGAAAGAGTATATTAATTTACATAAAGTGTTCCAGATGTGACTTTTACGTACAAACAACTTGGGGGAACAAAGTTATTAATAACAGAAATTGCTTAACATATGTGACATGGTGTCATTTGATCTGTTAGCTTTTATGAAAACAAAAGTACATGTGTATGAACTGAAAATGAGAAACTCATAAATGTTTGTTGAATTCGAAATGAGGTTGTATAATTAGAAAAAAAAATGAAAACGCCAGAAACAATAACTTCAAAATAACCACAGCGTTAAACTAGCAAGAAACTTATGCAATCACTGAAGATCTTCTTCTTCTATTTTATGCCACGAGATGAACATTGCTTGCTCATTGAGCATTGTTGTTTCACGGTTTGTGCCTTTCAGCCCGACATATGCTTCTTCGGCATGGCTTATTTTTTGGGCCACGGTTTGCCTTCCTATTCTTCACTTGCACAGACTGGTCTGTTTCCAGCGTAAGCTCCACTGGGAGGCAGTAAAGGGTCATGACTTTAAAATCTGAAAACTGATAAGTAGAAATTCTTTAATTTAAATCAGGCGCTTACGTGATTAAACGTGATGTGTCCAATGTAGTTTTTGGCAACAGTAAGAAAGCAATATAAACTATACTTTCTCCTAGTCATGTACCAACGGAAAGGCATTGATCACACCGGGCTTCTAGTTAAGATGGTGATAGTGATATACAAAAATTCTCAGACTTTGAAGCATAGCACTGAGCATTTTGCTGACGATTTACACTTCATAAATCAGTTGTAAGAGTTGTGTACGTAAAATGAAACGAATTTCGAACGTCGGTCGAAACTGGAACGAGTAATTAATAGCTAAAAGAGACTGCGAGACAAAAAGATCCTAGTAATTTGTCACTTCTTAATAATGAAATAAAAGTAGTTGAGAATTATTTTAACTGGTCAGATAACTGATTAGTCTTTTAGAAGTGAAAGTAAAAATAATCGCACAGTCGCCGTCAAGCAGAAACATAGATATCTGTATTTCGCATGGTACTTTTATTTTATATTACTGTTCACGAAATGCTGTTTTATTTTATTTAAAGGAAAATTGTAGCAGTATAGGGAGATAGATAGAACTATAGATAGAACTAGAAATCAGATAGATCATTTTTGTATTAGAAAGCAATACAGAACATCTCTCATGGATGTAAGGGCTTATAGGGGTGCAGATGTCAACAGTGATCACAACCTGTGCATAGGGAAAATAAAACTAAAATTGAAAAGTCAACACAAGAAATCAGTACACAGAAAGGTAAATAGCCACAGCCTACAAGAAGAAAATACTAACATCAATTTCAATCAGGAACTTGCCTATCATTCCAAAATACCCAGTGAAGTTGAGGAGATAGGTATAGATGAGTTATGGAATTCTTACAGCACAGCCATAATCACAGCAGCAAAAGTAAGCGCTGGACTGGAAAAACCAAATAGAAAAGCATGGATATCAGATAAAACATGGAAGTATATACATGAAAGACGAGCAGTCAAATTAGACATGTTGAATGCAAAAACAGATCATGAAAGAGATTTGGCAAAAACAAAATACAAAGAAATAGACAAGAAAGTAAAAAGTTCAGCTAGAAGGGATAAAAGAGAATACATAGACAGTATGGCGAAAGAGGCAGAAAAAGCAGCAAAAACAGGAGACAGCAAAACTTTATATAACATACAAAAGAGGCTAACAGGTACTATTACATCTAAAGAAAGACAAATCCTTAGCAAAACTGGAACACTATTAACATCAAATAAAGACCAAAAGCAAAGATGGGCTGAACACTTCCAAGAAATACTTAATCGACCACACCCAAAAGAATTGTTAAACCTTAAAACTGACTTACCAGCCACACAACTAAATGTCAACCTAGATGAAATTAAATTGCATGAAATTGAAACAGCAGTGAATTTAATGGCTAACAACAAAGCTGCAGGTGAAGATGAAATAACAGCAGAAATGCTAAAAGCTATCAACAGTGACAACATGAGACAACTACAGAGAATGTTTAACAAGATTTGGAAAGAAGAAAAGGTCCCTTCTAATTGGAAGAAAGGAATCATTGTTAAAATACCAAAAAAGGGCAACCTTAGTGACTGTAACAACTGGAGAGGAGTAACCTTAATATCAGTTGTGTCAAAAGTATTTTGCAAGGTCATTTTGAATAGACTTAAAGATATAGTGGATACTGCAATGAGAGAAGAACAAGCAGGATTTCGAAAAGGGAGAAGCTGTCTCGACCAGATCTTTACTCTCAGAATAATACTTGAAGAACATATTGAAAAGCAGAAACCATTAATACTGAACTTCATAGATTTTAAAAAGGCATTTGATAGCATACACAGAGATTCATTATGGAGAATTTTAAGTCTATATGGAATACCATCTAAAATTGTCAACATCATTAAGGACTTCTACAATGGATATGTTTGTGCAGTCAAGACAGAAGAAGGGATGAGTGAATGGTTCTAGATTGAAACAGGCGTGAAACAAGGATGTATACTGTCTCCTTTACTTTTTGGGATTACAGTAGACTTCATAATGAAAAAATGCTGCACAGGTAACACAGGTATTGACTGGGTACATTGGACCCAACTAGAAGATCTTGATTTTGCTGATGACATAACTCTTATCAGTAATAATGTGAATTCCATGCAAGAAAAAACAGATAGCCTGTCTTCACTGGCTAGCAAAATAGGACTTGAATAATTTCAAGGACAAAACAAAAATAATGAAAATTCCTCTCAATCAAAATGGAAAAATACACATAGAAGGGACAGATATTGAAGAAGTCAATCAATTTGCATACCTTGGCAGCTACATAGACCAGGATGGTGACACTAGAAAGGAAGTTAGGATCAGAATTGCAAAAGCAGCATCAATCTTCAAGAATCTTGAAAACATATGGAACTCAAAAGTTATAAGCACAAAAACCAAGTTAAGACTATTCAATTCAAATGTAATATCCACCCTCATTTATGCATGCGAAAGCTGGAAAACAACTAAAGAAATAGAAAAGAAATTAGACTCTTTTGAAAACAAATGCCTAAGGAAAATACTCGGCATCAAGTGGAATGAATTCAAGAACAATGCAGAGATAAGACATATGACTGAACAACAACCAGTCTCATGGGTGATCAGGAAAAGGAGATGGACATATGTTGGTCACTTGATGAGAAGAAATGATCAGAGAATCCCAAAACAAGCTATCAAGTGGAACACAACAGGCCGAAGAAAAAGAGGCAGACCGCGTGAAACTCTGAAGAGGACATTATTAAGAGAGGCCAAATTAACAGGCATAAAATCCTTTGATGAGGTTGAAAGACTCGCCGAAGACAGGAAAAATTGGCGAACTACTTTGCGAGCCCTGTGTGACGTTTAACGGCACGGGAAGGATATAAAATATAAGATAAGATAGGGAGATAACTGCTGTTATAACTGCTGAAAGGGCAATTTTTATGATTCTCTTTTTGAACTTTCGGGATATATTTATAATATATGCGAAAGATCGTCTCTAGTTTTCTTCATCAACATAGTTTCTCTTTTAGGGAGTTGAGGTCTGGCAAGATCCTTTACTTGAATATGTTGTTTATCTAGCGTGTTTGAAGGAAATGTTGCGGTGTCTGTGTTTCTTAACTGCAGGCACATGGTTCTTTTGTGAAAATGTTCAGTTTGTGGTAAAGATGGTGCCTTAGCTTGCAGCTATCTCTTCGTTATCAGTACAATTAATTCCTTTTGTGGTTATTACATTTTAAAATGTTACATAAATTTGCATATATACACTTATATAAAGAAGTATTCTTAACATCTTTAAAAATTCAGAGCAGTTCTTGATATATTGCTTTGAACTCTCTTTTGATTTAATTGTAAAATTAAATTAATATACATTTCACCTGGTGGTTACAGGACTTGGCGTTGTGCCTGGTTGCCCCGAAGGCCGCAAGCACCCAGTACACCAGCTTACCTTTACAAGGTGACCGTGAACTTTATTCGCTGCAATTTCTAGTAGAAAGCTGTGGTTAGAAAAAAAAAACAATAATGCATTTAATACAATTTATTCAAATGAATACATTGAAGTTATCATCATTATCGTCATCATGTTAGACAACCTCCGTGGTCACTTCTCCATCTCCGCTAAAGGATATGAGTCAATTCTTCTGTCACTTCTGAGTTGTCCCTATCTACTCACTGTACATTCCCTTAGGGCAGGGAGCGCTCTAGTCATCGCTGCTAGGCAGAAAACATGAATTCAATTGCAAAATTACTAATATACTTATAAGTTATACATAATCATAAAGTATTTAATGGTTTGATAACTTTCTCTGGCTGTTGAACTTCATGGGCTTGTTGTTGGCCTCTTAGTCCTATAAACCGTTTAGTAACAACAACAACAACAACAACAACAACAACAACAACAACAACAAAATAGAATTGAAAGCATAAAAAAAATCAGACTAGAACGTGAAACCATCCAGTGCTCATAAATCGATTTTACCTTCTGCACTGCTTATCTAGGATATTCTTTCATCCTTTCACTACCTTCCACTGAATTATGCAAACTGATGGCAAATATACAGCAATATTATATCCTTTATTTGAAGACCAAGGTCTGATCGAAATTTATTTGGCGTAAGGACCCGCTTCCAAAGCACCGATGAAGGCAGAGAGAGAGAGAGAGTGAGAGAGAGAGAGAGAGAGAGAGAGAGAGAGAGAGAGAGAGAATTTGACACCCACAGACACGAGAATTAACTTCCAGAATGAAGCTCCAAGGGGTATAATAAAGTATAAACGTATACAGGATTATTCACAAGTCTGAAATATTTCAAAACTTCGCAACAAAGAAACTACGTAATGGATCATGATAATTCTTATGCCAAGAGAGAGAAAGTTTTCAAAGTTTTGTTTTTAAAATAAGCCCGCGTGCAGAGCTACCGTGATCTGCCGCTAGAAGGCAGCAGTAGCAAATATAGCATTCAGTAAACGTGAGCAGTCATTTTGTGTTTTGGAATACGCACGAACCTCATCCGTTGTGACTGTGCAGCGACGATTTCGAGCGGAATTCCAGAAGGCAGAACTTGTTTTCAACAGTATCAAGAAGTGGTATGCGATATTCCGGGATGAAGGCTATCTGTGCCCAGCTCCTCGGCAAGAACGTCAAAGACCAAGCGAAGAAACTGTGAATGGTGTTAGAGATGCTTACCAGCGAAGCAGTCCACTATACATGCAAGTTTACAGCTGGGAGTCTCGCATTCAACAGTATGGCGAATTCTCCGTAAGAGATTAAAGTCTAAGCTACCACAGAGACGTGTGAGGATATCTCAGTCAAAATTTGCCACAAAAATGGATAGGGAAGATGATCTGGTGATCATTTTAACAGAGTTCTAGTAATAAATTAAATGTATCAGCCTTGAAAAAAAACACATTAGTTCTGTTCATGTTCTACCAAAGAAAGTATTACATTATTGTCCCACTTACACACCAGATGATTCACTACCAGATAAAATTATTTTTTGTTTGTTTGTTTATTTGTTGTTATGCTGTTCTTCACAAAAGGATATCGCCGATATGTTGGACTGTTACTGTTTGTATTTCTTCGTGACCATTTTATTGTCTCAGCTGTCAAGTCTCTCTCTCTCTCTCTCTCTCTCTCTCTCTCTCTCTCTCTCTTTCTGAACCTTAAGTGCCCAGGGCACATAGGGCTTCCGCAAAGGTTTTCCACAAATGCCTGTCCTTTGCCTTTTTTTCTGCTCTTGCCCAGGTGAGCCCTCTATTGCTCAACATCCTTTCTGTTCTTCTCCATGTCAAGTCTAAGCCTCTAAAAATGGGTACCAGAGAAATCTGGGAAGGTAAGTGCTGCCATCGTGATACTGACCACATCACACTTTTATGTGCCGAAGGTCTTGGAAATACGGGCCCAATACTATATTCCCAATATGCCTTAATGGCGTAGAAACAAGGATTTTACCTTTTACATTTTTACTGTCATGTCTACTCATTTTTTCCATCTTAAAAAAAAACTGAATTAAACATTCACTGCAGTATGTTTGCCATTGTTACACGTGTTCCAAAACTTAAATTCAACGACACAATTAACATGTTGTATCTATTTATATCATGATCAGTTCCAAGACCATGTGAACAGTTCTCTCAATAAAATAAATGCACCAACTTTGAAGCGTATTTGTCATATTTTCAATCTGCTCATTCTAAACGCTGTTTCCAACTTTATTAATAAAAGTATCCAGATTTAAAAGCTAAATTTTCGTAAATAACTCTGCATGGGGGGGGGGGGGGGGGGGGGGGAGGACAAAGGGATCACTGAGTAGGATAGGGACTCAATAGTTTACCTGGGGGAAGTGACATCATGTCTGAAAAGCACCAAAAGCTTCCGACAGAAGCAACCTATGTTCTAAAAAGTCAAGATATTCTTCGAAATTTGAGAACCATTTTGAAGAAGACATATAAGTAAACTTGCACGAGGTTCAAACTGAAATCATTTCAGTCTGGTTCCATGGCGTTGAACTAACGTCTTTAGCAGTACTACGAGGTACAGACGTCTCTTATTGTGTTGTCATTCCGGAGCTGATAGAAATCAAGTCTGATAATTTTATCTTCCTAAAATAGAGAAGATGAACCACTAAGGTTCCTAAATGCCTTGACCTTCTTGTGTATGTACGTACAGCGTACATATAAATACACTGAATAAATACAGCTGAATGAATATAAATACATATAAATACAGCTGAATACTTAAAAATATATACATAAATATAAATACAGCTGAGAAACACAAAAATGCATTTGAATGTAAATGCTACAGAAGAGTCCTTCAAATATCATGAGCACAAAAAAGAACAAATACGATAATACATATAGTAACAAATAGTATATCCATACTAGAAGAACGTAATACTGAAGAAGGCTGGCTTGTAAAGAGGATTAAACAGGGAAAACTGAAATATTTTGGACACATTAAACGTCATGATAATTTAGAAAAGATCGTCTTGGAAGGATACATAATGAAAAAAAAACAAAGAGTGGAAGACCAAGGCAATGATGGCTGCAAGACCTCATTGATAATCTGCAAATGGATGCATCAGCAGCAGGGGATCTTGCTTACAACCGAGAGGCCTACAGGAGAGCTGTTAGGGAGGCAAAGTTCAGCTAGGGACTGACTGATGATTGAGAGCGCGTTACGTTTTAGGCTTTTTTCCTTCATGTCTTTCAGTTGAAGGATTTCATCCTAATTGTAAGTAAACACGCTCTCCACTGTGCATATGCTGATACCTAAGGTTAAATACCCTTTGTATGTGCTGACATGTAAGGTTAAATATTTGTTGACATGCAAGGTTAAATATCTGTGTATGCTGACATGTAAGGTTAAATATTTGTGCAGCCGTTTTCTGATAAGATCGAAGGACCTAGTGTTTCCAGTCAACTTGTATGCGCCGCTACATTACAATGTTAGGCCAAAATATGTGTACCTCTGAAGACAAGAAATTTTTTCATCTCTTTTATTTGAATCTGAAACGGAGCGCACGATTAGCAATGAAGCTTTATAGAGGGAAAAGTGTGAGCAGTGTCGGACTAAGGCCCTGAATGCCAAAGCAGCCATGTAGAATGTGCACAGCTCACAAATGATTTAGTGACTGTCAAAAAAAAAACCCGAAAGACAAGAGGTCTGTTGTTTATTAGAAAACAAGCGTCGAAGATGGGAGAAAAAAAAAAGTCATTTGATTTATCGGATAAGTGTTGCAGAGAATGAGACCAGACAATCACAGGACGGTGCTGGGTAGGCTCGGTCTTAGTTTTAAGCTTAATCTTATCTCTCTCACTCACTCACTCTCTCTCTCTCTCTCTCTCTGCTCCCTCCCACCCCCACTCTCCCTAACACGAAGTGCTTCCTGGCGGGGAAAGGTTGTGGTGCTCGCAGACAGGAGTGACTCCGACAATGAATCGTGCCGTAGCAAGAATGACTCTGGAGTCACTTATGTATGAAGTACTTTGCGACTGTTAACACTGGTGCAAAATTATTCTTCCTTCCTCATCTGTCCTCTTCCTCCTCCTCCTCTCTGAAGGAAAACAAAAAGTTCTGAAACCATATAGGAAGTAAACCATAATGTACCAGAACCTTCTAGGGAAAAGAAAATACTGTACTGAAATCAAATAGGAAGAGATATCTAAGTGAAAAAAAGAGTATGAGATAAATAAACATACAAGGCAAATATACATAAAGCCACCAGGAGTAAGTAAAGCTACGAGGACAACATAAGGAGACGGATAGAAAGCTGTTTATGGTCTATGACTTGAATCATAATCATTGCACTCCGGACATGTCCAAAGGTGCTCAGATCCTTCCCCTTCCAATATATCCCCAAGCGTCCTGCGGCTGATGGTACCTTTTCTGTGTTAGTGTACAAGTCCTCACACGCGCCCCACGTGACTTTCACTCCTGGCCGTGCCAGTCTGTAATCCCAGTTCTCTCAGTCTAAGCACCGATCCAGATTCACTTCTCTCGAAGTCCTCCACTCTGCCTACCTCTCTAAGCACATTGATAATATCGGCTCGATCTAATCTGCGATGACGGCAGAGCCAGCCAGCCTATCAGCTCTTTCAATTCCCTGGACGCCCGTGTGACCAGGGACATAGGTGAAGGTGAAAGTTGTTTGTTCACGTGTACTAATTTGACAGGAAACAGATCAGACTGGATATCCACAGCAGCCAGCCTTCACTTGTATAAGGACCTATGATCACCGAAATGGGGCGGTTGAGTAAGATGTACGTAACGTATGGCTGCAGTAAAATACTGTGATTAATAGACTAGTGACCTCCGTACATTTGACTTCCTCCATGATGTTGATTACAACAAGATTATTGTTAAGTCCAATATCTTAAATCTGGGTGTAAACAGACAGATGAAATGATATCCTTCCAGCGAGCTACTACGGCACAACACTTCTCATTAAGCTCCATCACAACAGAGGCAAGTTAACTAGTATTTCTATGACCAGGCTGCTATGACATAGTAACTAGGGAGTGTTGCTAGACAGCAATGCTTCTTGGTTGACGATACCAGTGACGTTGTTTTTATAAGATCTCTCTACTACTTCAGAGTTCTACTTGTTTGTTTCACATCACATTTTAAAGAACTCGAGCCAGGAAGTGCCGGTCGATTTTTCTATTTTTCATCCGCGAAATATGATTAAATCTGTGATTTTATCTCCATGTTTGTTTGAATTTCAGTAAATATCTGTGAGTTTTGCTCGCTCCAGCTAATCATTTAGCAATGCTAAGAAGAAAACTATGTAGGCATTATTGGGTACATTAAGAGAATTATTGTGTGACAACAAATAATGTCTGGCGGTCTGACACGGGTCGGAAGTATCCTTAGAGTGGAAACAAGTTGTTCCAAACAAGATGTAGGAGCAGGTTTGTCTGCTGGTAGTGAGAACAGATGAAATTTGAGTGTCACGGTTTTCATTACACATAATAATATGAAAAGAAATGTCAGACAGAATGTTCTGTACATCCTATTTTCGAGGGCCGCCATTTTAAACAAACTATGTTCCAGGGACCAACAACCTTAGTTACAAACAGAAAGGGTTCTAATCCAAACTGGCAGTCACCCATGATGTAGCCTCGTTAACAGTTCTCTCTCTTTGTCTCGTGAATTTTAACATGACCTTGTAAGTAATGATTATAGTTGTTATTATTATTATTAATGAATATGATTATGAAAATATACTGTAAACAAAATAGTAACATTGAATAGCGACAGATAAAAGTAGGTAGGAAAGGAAGAAAAAGGTATAAAATTTCCATGACACTAGAACAAGATGCGGACAAAAGTAAACAGTGGAAAAAGTGAATAGAAAAAAGACGGGACTCAGTGACGGTGAGGTAATACAAAGGACGGACGCCAGATAGTAGGATGGTCCAGTGATAATAAAACGGTGACTGGACGTTGACAAATGTAAACAAAATAGAAAAGACGAATAGAAAAGCCAGACACAATGAAAAGCGAGAACACAATAAAACCTCCGACATGAAAGAGCAAGATAATGACTTAGGCAAATAACAATTGTATAGACGGGTGACACGCGTTAGGACGCTATTGCACATGGTTTTTAAATAAAGGAGTGACCAACTCGGCTAGGTGACCAATTAAATATTTAGAGACATGGCCTATTGGACAATTGACTTACGACATATAAGTCATGTGGCAGTTTAAATGACGGACAATCAGAAAGCTCACAGGAACCAATGGACATCCGAAGGGTGGAGCCAAAATACTTAATGGTTAATCCATCAAGCTGGACTTGAAGATAAAAAGGCGAGCGGAGAGACAGAAGAGGACGAAGAAGTAAGGAACTACAGGAGAGAGGAGACAGAGGAGGGGTCCCGAAGACGGAGGAACAAGGACGTTCAGTGAATAGAGGCCAGTCAAGACATCAGTGGAAGACAGTCCATGCCACGATTCTAAAACACTCACTAGGAGACACGGAGGGGACCGAAACACAGACGAACAAGAAAGAGAACGAGACGATATAGATTCAGAAGTAGTGTCAGACTGAATATGTGTTTCAAGTGATTCAAATGATTAAGAAGTTTTTTTTTTTACTTTTGAAACTTCGAATAAAGAGATTTTAGACGAGAAATTAGCAGACCACGTGTTGCAGATCTATTAGAAAACAGAGTTCAGAATCGTTCTAGTATCGCATGTAGAATATCTTGAAGTTGAGAACATTGCCGAAATGCTGTATGTAGAATTTGATATTGTGAACAAATTCAATTCAAGTGATGCTGTCGACAAAACGTCTTGATCTTATGTGTAAAATAAATGAATTCAGTGAACATTTCATCGGACTTGCACGGGCTTATTGAATGCGGTAATGCGTGTGAGACCTCGATGTGGTGATGAGAGAACTACTTCAAATCATCAATAGAATAAGAGTTCATATTATAGAATGTGCCAAGATGAGACAGGAAGTAGATTTCAGACGAACATTGTTGACGGAACTCACAAGAATTTCACAACTTTGACAGACAACATCAGCTGTAAGATGCGCTCTGACAGGAAACACCAGGTTCTGACGAGCCACAGAAATACTGCATGTAGTGGTATCAACGCATGGTCAACCATTCAACACGAGTGTAATGGTGGAACATGATAATGATGCATCCGATGATGGTAGATGATGATAATAGTTTCACATATCTCAGAATACTTGCTGGAACAATAAAGAACATCAAAATTCTGGCTGCAAGTAACATACCCCATACAAAAAGAAGAAAACTAGAGACAATGTCTGTCTCTCTTGAATAACAGCTATACCATAGCAAATACAAAAACACTGTTCTCTTTGCGAGAGTCAAGACCAGACTTTAACTAACTAAAAAAAAACTTTAATACAAAAATCAACACCCCACTTTTCCTCTGCCCCCCAATCTACAAAAAAACAACAACTTTCCTTAATTTTCCCGTGTGCCCATAGAAATATGGCACTTGAAAGATGTGAATCTAGAAGCTTCTACCCACTTATCAAATCTGCAGGAAGTCATCTTGATAAGTTTTCTATGAAAAAAAAATAACAGGAAGCGCACTACTGACTCCTGCGAAGCAGAGTTTTATAGAGATTAGTTAGCTTAACCCCTGGTTACACCTCAGAATAATTTATTGCTTTTCTCATTTTTTAGAGGCGCACAGAAGAAGATGAAGTGATGACCTCTATGTCTGGTTTCTCATTAAGGTCCGCCACGACGAGAGATGAGATTCGCTTTGCTGTTATGTTCGAGATCGAGTGTCACACAGTTTGCACTGGCACCGTATGACCATCATAATATGAATCCAAGTAGGGTGGTTCTAACTTAGAGGTGTCGAACTGGCGGTCTGTGGGCCGCATTCAGCCTTCTAGACCTTTTTGTGCCCTGCAAATGTAATTTATTTCATTACAATTAAAAGAAAAACACGTAAAACACTTTTATGAAGCTAGAAAAACTAATAAAAGAGTCCCTTCAACTTTACTTCATAGCTATAATAAAATAGTCCGTTCACCTTTACATCATAGCTATAATAAAATAGTCTGTTCACTTTTACATCATAGCTATAATAAAATAGTCCGTTAACCTTTACTTCATAGCTATAATAAAATAATCTGTTCACCTTTACTTCATAGCTATAATAAAATAATCTGTTCACCTTTACTTCATAGCTATAATAAAATAATCTGTTCACCTTTACTTCATAGCTATAATAAAATAATCTGTTCACCTTTACTTCATAGCTATAATAAAACAGTCCGTTCACTTTTACTTCATAGCAATAATAAAACAGTCCGTTCACTTATACTTCATCTCTCTCTCTTTCTGAACCTTAAGTGCCCCGGGCACATGGGGCTTCCGCAAGGGTTTTCCACAAATGCCTGTCCTTCGCCTTTTTTTCTGCTCTTGCCCAGGTGAGCCCTCTGTTGCTCAACATCCTTTCTGTTGTTCTTCTCCATGTCTCTTTTGGTCTACCCTTACTTCTGTTCCCCTGTGGGAATAGTCCGTTCACTTTTACTTCATAACTATAATAAAATAGTCCTTTCACTTTTACATCATCGCAATAATAATATAATCTGTTCACCTTTACTTCACAAATATAATAAAACAGTCCGTTCACCTTTACTTCATAGCTATAATAAAATAGTCCGTTCACTTTTACTTCATAGCTATAATAAAATAGTCTGTTCCCCTTTACTTCATAGCTATAATAAAATAGTCCATTCACCTTTACTTCATAGCTATAATAAAACAATCCGTTCACCTTTAATTCATAGCTATAATAAAACAGACCGTTCACTTATACTTCATAGCTATAATAAAACAGTCCGTTCACATTCAATTCATAGCTATAATAAAACAATCCGTTCACCTATACTTCATAGCTATAATAAAACAATCCGTTCACCTTTACTTCATAGCTATAATAAAACAATCCGTTCACCTATACTTCATAGCTATAATAAAACAATCCGTTCACCTTTACTTCATAGCTATGATAAAACAATCCGTTTACCTATACTTCATAGCTATAATAAAACAGTCCGTACACCTATACTTCATAGCTATAATAAAACAATCCGTTTACCCATACTTCATAGCTATAATAAAACAATCCGTTCAGCTTTACTTCATAGCTATAATAAAACAATCCGTTCACCTATATTTCATAGCTATAATAAAACAATCCGTTCACCTATACTTCATAGCTATAATAAAACAATCCGTTTACCTTTACTTCATAGCTATAATAAAATAGCCCTTTCACCTATATTTCATAGCTATAATAAAATAGCCCTTTTACATTTACTTCACAGCTACCACTTTTTCTCATTTTTATGTAAAGTTGGGGAAAAGGTTTATTAGTATACGCCCCGCCTACAGCTATGGCCCTTGAGGCCAGTTAAGTTGGACACCCCAGTTCTAACTCCTATGCTGTCAAATCGCTGTTTTGAACATATAGTTTTCTGAGAGAGCATTAGCATATAATATATTCTCGATAAGAAGCTTGCTTTTTTTTTAGGTGAGAGTATATTTAGGTGTGACAACAATTATTGAGGAAAGACGCTGGCGATGGTTGGGACATGTGCTCCGAATGACTGACAACTCATTACCAAAAATAGCATTAAGATGGACACCACAGGGGAACAGAAGTAAGGGTAGACCAAAAGAGACATGGAGAAGAACAACAGAAAGGATGTTGAGCAATAGAGGGCTCACCTGGGCAAGAGCAGAAAAAAAGGCGAAGGACAGGCACTTGTGGAAAACCCTTGCGGAAGCCCCATGTGCCTTGGGCACTTATGGTTCAGAGAGAGATATATTTAGGTGTATCATTTATATGTAGATATGGTCTGATGATTAAAAGAAACGCTAAATATGCATTACATTAAGACTTTTAAAAAATATATTTGTAAAGCTGGCTAAGAATATGCACTGTACCTGACAGTATTTAAATTCTGTATTCTGGTAAGCTGTGAATATTACAAAAGTTTTCTGCGAGGATTCCAGTAGTGGAAAAGTAAGTCAAGTTTCTGTGCAAATTATCAGAATTCAAAGTCTTCCAGATACAAGATACTTGTATGTTGCATTTAGTTTCAGTTATACGAAAGATTTCACGAGATTTATTTTTGTTTTTTTTTAAACAAAAAAAAATGTTTTTGTAGTTAAACAACTCTTTTTACATTATTTCACAGACAGAGGGTTAATTTGTAGTTTGAAGCAAATTTAGTCATCATCATCATCATCATCATCATCTCGTGTCGTCTCTCCACTGAAGGTTGGCCTGCAGTGAG